>JASSKH010000005.1:9459027-10184027 GCA_031763025.1 Macrocystis pyrifera | reverse complement strand
TCTCCATCACCTTCGGCTTATCTACGACCTTCGCCGAGGCTATGTTATCTAGGTGAGGGCTCAACGAAGCTTTTCCCTCCTCGGTCAGTTGCAGGGGTAGCAGCAACAGCGTACGCATGTTATAGGCCTGCAGAAAGGTGTGGTGTAAGAGTAACAAACACATGCTGTTTTTGCTTTGGTCGGCAGACGAGATGTGGTTGCCCCACCTTTGTCGGTCTTCTGGCCCCAACCCGTATCGTTCAGCACAATAAGCGGGTGAAGCTCGGCTTTGAGCGACCTGTGCCTGGGGTAGCAGAGTCCGGCCAACTTCTGAGATAATGAGATGACATTCATTCCACCTCCGCTACTACCATCCTTGGACCATGTATCGCAGGTTTTTATTCGGGCTCGCTAACGGTATGGTACCTATCGGGAGGATTATGGCTGTTGAGCTTCTGGGCCCGGAGCATGCAGTTATTGGCATGGCATTCGTTCCTGGTGAGACAAGTTTTACGGTACCGTGCAGCGCTCGTTTATAATCCGTAAGACGTCCGCATGGAGATTTCGAGGGAACCTTGCGTTGTGCGATGCCCCCAACATGTTTCGAAACTTGGACGCTCATGTTCTGTTTGACTTCCTTGGAAAAAAACGCAGCTGTGGTCATTGTACACTTTCTGTTATTGTTTTCGAACTTGTTTTGTGCAGGGTCCAGAGCCGTCGGAACCATCCTCGGTCCAGTGGTAGGAGGCATTCTTGCGCAGCCAGCTGTGCTGTATCCCTCTACATTTTCGTCAACTGGCTTGTTTGCCAGGTGATACTCGACAAGGGCACGCAACCAGTGTATGCATTTTTTTGTTTAAAGGGGCAGTGACGCGCCGTCGTCATAAAAATAAGTACGTATGGACATATCGCAGGAAGTGGCAGTGCGGAGCTTCGTGTCCGCTCGTGGGAATCGCACTTACCTGGTACGCAATGATTCAACGTCTATGTATAATATCGCGCTGCACCTTTGCTCCTATGCTTGACACAAGCTGTTGTGGTGATCTGTGAAGGTTTTATGCTTTTTTAATTTAAAATCGCACGTCTTCTACGCCAAGATTTTCCGACACTTACCGGATCTCGTGTGTTGAGTTATACCCTGAAGCGTCTCTCTCCCGGGCATTTCCTCTACACACTAACGAGTAGGCAAGATTAAGTCCATCAGTCCACGGTGGGAGTCTTCGCATGCCTAGATCGTAGTGCAT
This sequence comes from Macrocystis pyrifera, assembly GCA_031763025.1. NCBI lineage: Eukaryota > Phaeophyceae > Laminariales > Laminariaceae > Macrocystis > Macrocystis pyrifera. The sequence continues at coordinate 10,182,804 of JASSKH010000005.1, read as the reverse complement.
GGCACGAAGCTTCCGTTGTTTGTCAGGCGAACCTCTTTTCACCGCATGCTTCCGTGGTTCCGCCGTTTTTGTAACTTGTCCAGGTACCCCTTTCTATTGCCCAACATGGCCGTCGCCTTCTTGGCGTTCACGTTTCTTCCCTTCGTGGTCTTTCACCTTCCAGAAACGCTGAGCCTAGAGCGAGTGACACGTGGGGAGCGTGCGCCAAGCGGGTAAATACGTGGGAGCTCAGATACGTTACTGTGAATAGTACATGCACATGAATGCTTTTTTGATGAGGGTCGGGGAGAGTTTCCATAGTTGTTTTGTTTGATTGTGGCTCCTGGTCTTTTTCTTTTTGGCCGCGATGGCAAACAAAACAAATACAATCACAATCAGCTCATGCTGATATGATTTCGCCGGGCCAATCCAGTATGCAACCACGGATTTGACTTGGGTTGCCCGTATTTCCCCTCTTGGGGCCCAGGCATTTATGATATGTGGTGACCTAAAAAAATGACTAGGAAGTGCGGTCTCGTGCAACATTCCAAGCAAGATTATTACAGGTCCTTATATTTTAGTTCAGACGCACCCTATAGCATACCCCGGCAGTCCGGGCTGCTTAGCGTGGCCGATGGTTGGTGTGTGATATATATATTTTCAGCTTCTTGCTTCCTTTGAAGCCCCAAAGGGGTTATCTTGGGTAGACAATTCGAGCGGACAATGTCTGGGGCACGCGTGAAGTGCGCTTGACCAATCACTACTGCTGTGGTCAACGTTGTAATATGGATGGCCCATGCGGCTTACCCCCTGTTCTTTGGTTCGCTTTCCCCCTCTTCGCGCACCGCCCATCTCGGCCCTCTTTTCAACGCGATGCGCGCTGTCCTCTTTCGCTTACTGTGTCCGAGCTGCAGCAGCCTGTCCGCTTTTGCCGAAGGTGGCGCTGGAGACGTCGAAATAAGCGGCAGCATCCCGCGTGTTACCCGGGTCGAAACTGAGACAATATCGCAACGCAGTCCGCCTCGTCTGCTTGACCAAATCATTCTCTCCGATGACCCCAAGTTTCTCCCAAGAACAGCATCTACAGCACGAGCGCAGCAGCCAAGCGACGGTAGCCTCGACGCTGAGCACGACCGGAATAAGGAGGATAGCGAGTCACCAGTTTTTGTAAAACGCAAGCGCGGCGTCGGCCTGCCTGTTTCTGACGGGGTCGACGATGAGTCGCCGCGGTGGGAGAGACTTGGAATTTCTGTCGAGAGCCGCCCATGGTGCGGGCCGGGCGGGTTGCTGACCTTCTGGCGGGTTCGATGGATATTGGTGTTGCAGTGCATCATCGCGGTGAGGACGGGGGGCAGATTTTCAGAGCGTCGTACAACACAAGTGTGCGATATATGTACATTGCCTCCTGCCCAAGGAGCGGCGAAGGTTGGTGGCATGTTTTCGGCTTGGGCAACAACGCTGTGCGTGATGGTCAAGTCCGCGTTTCTATCTCGAATTATGGACGGTCCAGCTGAGTGCATTACAGATCCACGACCACAGAGTTTATTTCCTCGGTTGGTTATTGTATCTATTCGTTGCACACACTGTCAAGCACTCTTTGAGCTGATCCGGTGGCATTCCTTCTACTGATTCGGGCCGGGTACATCCCGCCGCGACAAATTTGGATGCAACCAAGCATCCAGAGGAGGCGCCTTAACCTGAGAGTAATTTTTGCATCCATCGGGCTGCCAATGCTGCAACTACCAACCTATCGTCATACAGTAGTGGCTCTATTGTATAAACTCGGTAATGGTATATTGTTGTGACAATCATTCGGCAGCGCGTGCGACCACCAGCTTACTCACAGCGAGGTGACACATCCTAGACCCACGAATAATTGGCACCCTAATAAAAACGTCAGGCTCGCTATTTGGGAGACGCTATGTACGTAACCAAAATAAATTGAATAAATCGTGCTCAGCGGTGAGCGCCACAGTGAGCGCCACACTAAACCCTACCAGGTACCAGGTATATAATAGCCCGTGCTCAATGTTTCTCAAGGTCGGCGTCAAGCTTCAAAGCCTTGCTCAGATTGGGTGTGTTTCGTTGGCTGTCTCATACTGCTGTACCTCTGTCAAGGCGGCCCAGGTTGGCTACCCCGCGAGTGCCAACCACTCGACTCCCTCTGCATTAAGCACACGTTGTTCAATGAAACATCCCTTTGCCGTCTGTTCTCGCGTGTTGAAGGCAGAAAATGTAGGTTTTATGCAGATGTACCCGCTCTGGCTGCTTGCAACCAAGGACACGGGAGGATTACAATGGAGTGTGCCCAAGGTTGGAAAGGTGAAGATAACTTGTCCAGGTCACAGGGTAGCAGGGCGTTTCTCGTTCCCGAAATTGCGAGAAAATAAGCCTTGTGTGTTGCACGAGTTGTGCGGGCAAGCGGAGAGTACAGCAGTAGTCTCCTGCTATTATCGGGTATGAAGCAGCTGGGGTTTTTTGTTGCATGCGAATGAACATATTTGAGGACATGTGCTTTGCTGTCGTTTGGGTATTCGCGAAGTTATCTTTCGCGGCGCGGCATGCCTTCTTGCGCGCGAAGCTTGAGGTCTGCCGTACGAGGCTTGAAAACCCCAGTGGCCCGTATCTATGTACAGGAGTGCCGGGCTGGGCTAGTACTATACCCCTGTGGCAGCCCCATCCTATACGATTCAATACGTACCAGGTACTCGCGATCGCACGTCCTTACAAAAAGCAGCGATAGCCGACGGGATCGGATATTTTGATGGCCGACTGCATGCTCTGTGCACGCTTGCGTTCTCGCACCGGCTCGCGTAGAGCTTTCGCTGTACTGACGTACGCATGCGACGCAATCTATTCTGATCGTTCGCGCTTTAATTGAACTCCCACCTTGTGCATGTCACAGGTTCTTGGGTGGACGGGGGTGGGCATGCTGTTGTTTCAGTTTGCACTGTATCCGGCCCTTTGTCGGGGTTTGGGCATCGTTCCGCTGGTTCGATTATCGGGCGTGATCGCGGTGCTGGTGATCCTCATCACACCTGACATACAACACACCAGCTGGAGCGAGCGCAACTCTTATGTGGTGGGGGTGACCCTCGTGGTCGTGTTCCAGAGCTGCACGTCTGTGGTGCGTTTTACAGATATGTTTGGACCCAGACGGTACAGCAGCTGGGTGTGGAACCATGGCATGATATGTATGAGTAGTGCTGTATCAAAGCTGTGCAATGCCCTGTATGTTTTGACACGCCTGTTTTTTCTCCTGGTCGGTTTTGGCCTGTCATGGCCTACCCGTGCTAATGTGCTGCTTTACGTTGGAAATGCCTGCGAAATGCCGCGATCAATACTCGAACGTGTATGGGGTAGTATTTTCCGTTACGAGGCTACAGTGCCACAAGGTCAATATCATAACGCCAGTGATACCCGATTTCCGCCCGACGCGTATTTCTCCACCACACAGGCAGAGATCGCGTCGACTCTCGCATCGGCGAATGCCGTGCCGGCAAATATGCGCGGAAAATTCGGCGGGATATTTTCTATGGTCGGGAGCGTGGGGAGAGTCATCGGTCCTCCCACCCTCTGCAGCCTGCTGGCGTGGTCACTCGAATCCACCTCAGGCGTGGACTATCACCTGGTGTTCGTGTTGGAAGCATTCCTCATGGTCGTCATTGTCTTGCTCGGGCTGCGTTCCTTCACGCTAGCGTCGTTGACAATTCCCATCGAGCATAGGCACGCCACCCATGAGCTTTTCCCGCTGGTTGATAATACTGGCCGCGCTAGCAGCGACGGCATAGCAGGGGAAGCAATTGCCCTACAGTTAGAGAGCGGGCGGCGACGCGTCCTGCACTGACTACGTAGTAGTTGTGGCTCTAGAAGGGCTGTTGTAAATCAACTCGTGGAGTTTGGTTGGGAACTGCCATATCCGAACAGCAACAAGTGACAACCAACCTCACTTTGGTTTTGGTATGATCCCCCATGCCTATGCGCCGAGGACGTACAGTTGTTGTGGCCCTAGTAGGGCTGGTGCAAAATAACTAGTAAAACGATAGGTGTTGCCGTGCTGTTCCCTAGGTGTCACTTGAGTACGTGCGTGTATGGTGGTCGGGTTGGTGGAGGTCGGCGTTTAGGTTACGGTTAGAGTTCGGTTGGAAAATGCAAATTCGAACATCAACAATTGACAACCAACCTGGTTTTGATTTGAGTATGATCGCGCCTGTCTACGTCCTGGACGACATACAATAGTTCTGGCCCTAGATGGGCTGTCGTAAAGTAACTCGTTACACGATATGCGTTGCGGTGCTGCCTCCGATACAGGTATTGCCTTTAGGATGGGCGTGTACGGTGATCGGGGGGTGGGGGTGGTCGGTGTTAAGGCTAAGGTTGGAGTTCAGTTGGGATCTGCCAATCCGAACAGCAACAAGTGGCAACCAACCTTTGATATTGGTTATAGTATGACCCCCCCTGTCTGCGCACTGAGGACGTAAATCGTTGTGGCCCTAGAAGGGTTTTTGTGCAATACCTCGTAAAACGACATGCGTTGCCATGCTGTTCCCCAGGTGTTACTTTAATATGCGCGTGATTAGTGGTCGGGGTGATAATGTGTTCGTTGTGCCTCTTTAGCTTGACAGTTACGTGCCGGTTCGGGATATTGGCAGATTGTGTTTTATGTTATTCTTGACATCTGGGTGTCATGGGATGACGCACAATGTCACTTCTGTTGTCCCTACCATTGCTGGGAGATAATACAACGACCTGAATCATCAACTCATCGATTGTCTGGGTGTCTTGACTACCTGTGCTTGGGGCTGACGAACACTCTAGAGTGTCGTTGGTACCGACGCAGCCTCATCATGGGTGATGAACTTGATGGTCTTAGAGCCGTAGTCTCGGAGCAGGGCCTTGCTCTCAGAGAGTAAGGCACAGCGGAAGTCCGGCAGGGAGCAGGGGCTACCTGCCGTAGATACAGCAGGGAGGAATGCTGTGTCGCCATCGTTGGATCGCTCCGACGATGGCACGGTGGAGCCGGGAAAGCGAAGGGGAGGTGTTGCCGGTGCAAGGCTGCGGGCCACTACAGCGACAGTCGCACCGCAAAGCTCTGCGAAAGGTGTGGTGGGAGAGGACACGAGAGCAGCAAGTGCGCATCGCCGGCGGACATGGATGAATCGCCGGCGGCGGCCGTGTTTGCGATGGTGGGGGATCCCGGAGATGATGTGGAGACGACGGCGTTTTAGGGGCACAGCAGCAAAAAGCCCTACGGCGGACAACCGTAGGCACCTCCGCCGTGTGTTGCGAGCGGGGGGCGTCAAGTCGTACGACATTTATTTGCCGTACGCACTCCACTTCAGAGGTTGTGGAGGCAGCAGATATGAGGTTATCGCTCAGCGAGGGTACATGTCTGCATGCGAATTCCGCGAGAAGCCGCACGGCCGCCAGCCGTGTGCAACCCTACCGGGGGGTGTTAGGTGGGGCAAAGTCGCGCGGCATAATAGCTGCGTGCATTCTGCTGCTGTTAAAAAGCGGTGGCAGGAAACGGGCGTGTGGGGTAATCGTGGACTGTCTGCAGCAGTACCAAATAACGATGGGGTTTCGTCCGGGTGGCAACAAGCGAGCAGATCTGGGTGTTTCGTCAGCCGGAGCTTCATGCAAGGTCCGGCAACATCGCGGGGCGGAGGGGGCAGGTCTGGTCATCATGGTGTGATTTCGTAGGAATGAATGGTTAATTTAATTTTACGATGGATACACCTGTCGATCGAAACTATTTTTTTTGGTCGAACGTGAGGTCTATTTACTTGCGGTCAGGGTGGAGAAACCGTAGATAGTAGACGATGTATCATCTGGGATTCGTTCTGGGTGGTATACGTAGCCTTTTTCGCCTGGTAGCTTCGAAATGTATTTTCATGTTGAAATCAAACAGTCCTTGTAAATCCGAAAAACTTGTAGTGTTTTTCTGGTGTAGACAGGACCAGATGGGGCCTGGTAGAAATGAAATGCATACTCGTAGCGGTATGGAGAAATAAGGGTACGCTGATACACCAAAGGGAGGTGAGGTGTATTGCTGGTATTGGCGGTGGCTACTGATTATATTGAATTTTGCGGATATTTTTTATATTTGGCAGTAGACTACTGCCTGCAAAATAAAAGAGGGTGAGCATATTCATGGTTGATTGGTTGTTCTGCCAACAGTATCATTTTGCGAATACTTGTTCGCATCGGAGAAAAGTGGAACATAAAATATTTTCTGCGAATGATCGAATAGTTTTCGTAGCTGGGAGGGCTTAAGCTGTTCGTGTCGACAGCAGTAGCGGCATTTTATTGTTTCTTTATTCGATTATTAGGAGCTACTGGGTAGCGACTATTATTTTTCGGGTAACTTTAGCGCCAGATAAATTCTCATTTTACAAGTGAAAAAGGACGTATGCTATCTCGCGATACCGTTACGATCTGAGAATTTATGACGGGAGTAGGGGGCAAAAGGAGACTTTTGTCCGGGGGAACGGGGTTCTCCGCGATCTCTGGCATTGTACTTTTCACCTTAGTTTTCATTATTTTGGCGTGGATATATTGTAATATCGTCTACAATTGCAATATTTCTCTGTGGGGAGAGTGAGAGGTTTTTGCTCACAGGGGTGGGTTTCCTCTTTCTTTTCAATTTTTCTGTTTGTGGTTGGTTTAGGTCATGGAGTTGTGTGTTGTTGTCTTGGTCCGTAAATGTTACGTAAAGAGTCAGGGAGGGTGTTCGTTGTGCCTCTTTAGCTTGACAGTTACGTGCCGGTTCGGGATATTGGCATATTGTGTTTTATGTTATTCTTGACATCTGGGTGTCATGGGATGACGCACAATGCCACTTCTGCTGTCCCTACCATTGCTGGGAGATAATACAAACGACCTGAATCATCAACTCATCGATTGTCTGGGTGTCTTGACTACCTGTGCTTGGGGCTGACGAACATAATGGTCGGTGGTAGGGTCCATCTTTGAATGCGGTTAAGACCTGCCAATCCGAACAGCAAGTGAGAACCGACCTAATTTGGTTTTAGTGTGCCCCCCCTCTGTCGCACGCCTCGGTAGGTTTGGTTTCTGACATTTGTTTTTTCCGGGTATCAATGAGACCCCTGACGCACGTATGGATCGATGAATATAATAATTACGATGCTGGGGGACTACCACACAGCTGCTGCTTGCTCTATTGATGCACAAAGCAGGGAGGTACGAGGTTAATGAGCGGACGCCTTGTCGGGTTCCACAACAGGTCAAGCATCAGAGATGTACGCATGAGTAGTGCGAGCGATATCTGTTTTGTACGTACAAGGTAAAACGTGCCACAAAACGAGTTTTGTATTGCTACACTGAAATGTCACGGATCCTTATCTTTTGTCATGCCAAAAGGTCAAGAATCGTAGTTTTTTAATCCGTTAGGAACGGACCCAAATAACCAAACGCAGTAACACCAGGCGCCGTGTGTGCCTGTTCTTCGACCCCCGTCGATGTTTGGTGGTGGTGATGATTCTCTCTAGTGGTTGTGGTTGTTGGCTTCCTCCTGCTGCGTTGTTAGTGCGGGTTGCCGTGGGCAAGGTGGAGCTCTGTCATTTTCTTGTGTGTGCGTGTATTTTCTTGCCCATATTCGTGCTGTTGTGCATATATATAAACCTACTTGGAGATATTTTTCTCCATGAGCGTTCTCGGTTAGTACATCCCTGGCCTCTCAGAGCTCCCACTTGGACACCTCCTCCTTCTATTACTTGCCGGCGAGAACGTTTTTTTCCTTTTTCCTCTTTCGTTTACTGCGCGTGCGTGTACCCAGAGCACGGCACCGCGGGCGAACCCGGCGCCGTCGCGGGTGTCAGCGGGTGCTGGCGGGGAGAGGGGGGGTTGGACGGAGCGTGGTCGCCATTTTTGTGGCTAGGCTCTTCGTAGCATCAGGCAACGGTAACCCAAACTGCATGGCAGTCTATGGATGAATGCTTCGGTCATGTGTTATTGGCCTCCCACAGAGTAGGGGCAGAAAAGAAGTGAGCTTTGTGCGTCACCACATACAACCTCAGATGTCAAGAGTCACATAATTCACAGTAGGCAATGGTACCAACCAGTACGTGACTGCTGTCTTTAAAGAGACCAGACGAACACACTCTCAGGATCTTTACATAACAGTGACGAACCAAAACAAGCAGAACGTAACTCCTTGACCTACGTCAACGACAGTAACGACAAGAGGAAGCTCATCCCTTCGACAAGCAAAAAACTCTCCCTCAAATAAAACTGAAAATACTGCCTTTTTGGCTTTTGTATACTAGCTCCTGATGACGAACAAAAAAACATTAAAACGCTGCAACTTTCAACAAAAACAGCCTAAGCCCTCCCAGCTAATGAAGCTTTTCGATCATCCGCAGAACATCAAATATTACACTTTTCTCCTTGGCGAACAGACCCAAGTTCGCGCAACAATACTGGTGATAGAATAACCAGTCATGAATTAAAATGCTAACACCCCATATTCTGCAACCAGTAAACAGTCAAAAACAAAGGCTACGTGTACCATCCAGGACGAACCTACAGACGATATTCTACCTTCGTACCATTCACGACTTTTCCGCGATATACAATGAGTTCCATACGGACCATTCATAGATCCCTAACCAGTGATGAGCGACACATATCCTATGTATCATATTCCACTTACCCCGGAAGAACGATAACTTAGAATTCCCTAACACGTTGAGAATGTATCTATCCCATACGACTTGCCCGGAACGAATCCAAACCCAATCGACAATGATATATCTCCCTTTGTACGATCTAAAACCGACCGGTGTACCCCATCGCAAGAGAAAAATTCACCCCCGCAAAATACCCACCTACCACTATAGTTAGACGTTTCCCCCCTCGTCCCGCGAATAACCGGAACCAAAATTCCAGTCGACGATACACCAACATCTGCTCTTTCCACGACCCCCCCGCTGCTGCTGCTGCTGTCGTGAAGCACGCTCGGCCACGCCGAGTGCATTGCTGTCCTTCAGGCGCTTTCTCCTCCTATGTTCGTAGCCTCAGGCAGCAGTAGCCCAGACTGCATGGCAGTCTATGGATGGATGTTTCAGGTCATGTACTATTGGCCTCCCACAGAGTAGGGGCAGAGAAGAAGCGAGCTTCGTTCGTCACCACTTACAACTTCAGATGTCAAGGGTCACATAATTCACAACAGGCAATGGTACCAACCGGTACGTAACTGTCATTTAAAGAGATCAAACGAATATAGGCGGTCGTGTGTCCATCGAGACACGAGGGAAGCATAAATGGGCTCTGTCTGACCTCTTGGTGTGGCCCTCAGCCCCGCTCATATTATGTACGCGTCTGTAAGGGTCTCGTTTGGTTGTGCAAAATAATATATACTACAAGGGGGGCTTTGCCGCGGCGGGCTGACGCCCGCCTGCGGCTCCACGCATGCCCGTACTAAGGGCGTACCGGTGTGCACCTCGAGGCTGTTAGTGCGACAGTACTGCCGAGGGGTGCATTAAAAAAAACAATTAGTGCAGAGAAAGAAAGCGCTGTGAACACGAGAAAAATAAACATTGCCATCCGCCATCCGGCCCAACAACGCATTACTCGTTCAAACACAGCAACAAGCAGCACTACAAAGTACAACGCACGAGGCGCTCGGTGTCCGTACTGAATATATACTACAAGGGGGGCTTTGCCGCGGCGGGCTGACGCCCGCCTGCGGCTCCGCGCATGCCCGCAATGGCTAAGGGCGTGCCGGTGTGCACCTCGAGGCTGTTAGTGCGACCGTACTGCCGAGGGGTGCACTAAAAAAAACAATTTTGAGTGCAGAGAAAGAAAGCGCTGCGAACACGAGAAAAATAAACATTGCCATCCGCCATCCGGCCCAACAACGCATTACTCGTTCAAACACAGCAACAAGCAGCACTACAAAGTACAACGCACGAGGCGCTCGGTGTCCGTACTGTATACTTCTCGTACAGATAGATATAAAAAAAATAGTTGAGCAGCAGTCGATCGAGTTAATCGACAGTACGAAGCGCCGGCGACTACGTTGGTGCAGGAAGTTCAGCAGCAGCAGCAAGCAGCAGCAGCATAGCGTACAGGTACATATCATACGAAAATTACGCTGGCACGAGACCTCCGCCGAGACGCCATATGAATGTCAATTGCGAGACGGTACTCGTACAGCTTCCGAAGCAGATGGATCCGTCTTTCAGCTCTATTTAAGATGCGGAGATACATCACCGAGAGGAGTTGTTGATTTGCACAAATACCCATGCTCACACGAGGGTCAGCAGCAAAAGCAGCAGCCTTGCAGCAGAACAGAACATCAGCAGGACATACATAGCAGTAGCACCGCGGCAGCGGATGAACAGCGGCAGTAGCAGCAGAAGTAGCACATCATGCACGCCCGAGGCTGCCCCTGGCACAACAGTCGGGGCAGGGGAGCCCGGTGGCGCACGAGGAGGAAAGGCATAATAATATATCTCAGGCCGACCTACTCCGTGAGGGGGTCTGCGTGGGCAGCAGCAGCAGCAACAGCAGGACAACACAGAAGCTGCCCCTAGCGGCAGCAGAGCAGCAGCAGCAGAGTAGCGGTAGTAGCAGCAGCAGTAGCACATCACGTACGCCCGAGGCCGCCCACGGCACAGCCCGAGGCAGGCGAGCACGGTGGGGCACGACGAGGAAGTTTATAATGGCGTCCCAGATGGAGTTACTTCGTAGTCGGCAAATCTCGTCCCCACTAAAGTCAAGTTGTGGGATCGAGTCTCACCGAGTGCGGGCTCGTGCTCGTGGGAACGTTTTCTTGCGTAAAAACCTGGCGAGCGGCAAGCGTGAGAGCGTGACGTGCCCTGGCTGCCGGCTGACCGGGTGTGCTGTTGGTCGGTTTCTATAGAAACATTTCAAGCAGGTCAGCTGTGCGTAAGACCAGTTGAGTGGTCGACAACTGATTTATCAAACTCTCGGGGCCAAAGAGTTTGGTTGAAAACCCGCCTTTGCCCCGTCAGGCTTGCCGTTTGGCCCGTCAAACCCTCTTCTGATAAATATCTTGGGCCGACCTACTCCGCGAAAGAGACTGTAAGCAGCAACACCAGAACAATACAGCTGCTGCACGTAGCAGCAGCAGCAGAGCAGCGGCAGTAGCAGCAGCATCATCATAATCAGCAGCAGCATACCACGCACACTCGAGGCCTGCTGCTTCCGTTACTACCGATGGACGTTTTTTTTTTGTCGTGTACAGGCTCGCGCAGTACACAGACGGGGCGCGAAAAGCATTTCAAAGGGTTTGCATGGGACGGGGCACGGATTTCACGAGATTTGCCCAAATTTCACGGGACTAATTTGCACAGAATCGGCATTTTATAAATTTTGAAATACGTCAGCTGTGAGTTCGATTGATTAAATAGTTGATACTCAACTTTGCAAGCTGCGTAATACGCCTCGTATATATGGCATTTGAAAAAAAAAACACGGGACGGGATCGGGATCGCGAACATTCCCACGGGATCAGTTTAAACAGGAACGGGATTTTGAAAATTTCACAGGATCACGGGATTATCTCGCTCTTGCGGTATGTTCACAACGGGAAAAATCCTGAGGAAAGCGCTGCAAATTTCAAGTCCCAATTCGCAGTGGTTCACGAGACGCGACCTGCGGATGGTTTATCCAGTTTGCTTGCCCAGCTCGTACGTACGAGACGCTCGGCGTCCGTGCCTTATATTCCGTATGCAGACAGATATAAAACAAAGAGTCGGGCAGCTGTCGATTGAGATTAATCGACAGTACGAAGCGCCAGCGACTACGTTGGTGCAGCTAGCTCACAGCAGCAAAAGCAGCAGCAGCAAGCACCAGCAACATAGCGTACAGGCACGTATCATAAGAAAACTACGCTGGCACGAGACCTCCGCCGAGACACAAAAAATATATCAACTGCGAGACGGTACTCGTACAGCTTCCGAAGCAGATGGGTCCGTATTTCAGCTTTAATGCGGAGGCACATCACCGAGAGGGGTTGACTTGCATATTCACCGTGCTCACGGGGGTAAGGGGCGTTATTAACCGGACGTTTTTTGTCGCGTTTGGTGGAAATTTCCCGGATTTCCGTTTTTTTTTCGCGTTTCGCGGAATTTTTTCAACCCCGGCAAAATACCCAAACAATAATTCCTCGTACCGCGGAAAAGTCCCGCATCGTCGCAGAACATCGGGCAGGCACACCGTGTGAGCCGTGTGCGCCGTGTCACCACTCGGCACTGCACAGGATAGATCAGGGTCATCCCCAGGGTCATTCTCAGGCCGTTGCTGGTCGCAGAAAGCTCCGTGCACAACGAGAGCTCTATTCGTCCAGTCGACAGAACCGACTCAGGGTCGATCTTGACGAAGAGTGTTTTTCAGTTTTTATACCAATCCGGTAAAAAAACTGAAAAACATTCTTGTTATGATCGATCCTTAAAAAATACCTAAAATACTGAAGAAAAAACGAAAAAGAGTCCTCGTTAAGATCGACCCTCACCGACATAGCGGAGATCGACACGAAATCGCCAGCTATTTTCATGCCGTGAAGCGCTTTGCCGCGCCAGAAGTTGAGCTCGCGAGGTACGGCGAGGCATGGTCGCCTCTCTAGGAGTCAGGAAACCTTTAGTGGCTCAATCCAGCGGACGGCATAGACGCGTTTCGCTGGTTTCGACGATTCGATCAGATGGACGAGCGTTGCAACCTCACGAAACATGATACCAGGCGATAATAGGACCCACCGCATTTTTTTCGTGTTTCCGTGAATTTTCCGCGACACGAGAAAAAAAAAAATCCAGACAAGAACGACCCTTAGCAGCAAAAATATATTCCAAGCATAGCAGCAGCAGGAGCAGCAGCAGCAGAACAGGACAGTAGCCGCACATACATAACAGAACCAGAGCAGCGGATGAGCAGCGGCAGCAGCAGCAGCAGCAGTAGCAGCACATCATGCAGGCCCGAGGCTACCGTGGCACAACAGTCGGGGCAGGGGAGTCCGGTGGCTCACGAGGAGGAAGAAGCACGACGTCGTCTTTGTACCTGATCGTGACCGGCACATGTTCATTACTGTAATTTTTGGTTTGAGGTTACACGATAACATTGAAAAACGCATTCACAATACAAAATTTATAAAACCCCCCCCCCAACCATACAACAAATAAATACTCAACAACATTCAGTCAATATTTATTTGTAAAATGAAAAGATTTCAACATGTTGCAACGTTTACAACATTCTCCCTTGTTCGGGCTATATAGTATCAGTGCGCAGAATGATTATTTAAACCGTCCTGTTGACCCGGGTAGCATCGAGGGGAGCCTCTGGCCTGTATCCTTAACAAGGAATTACATACGCGTATAGAATACGCGCGATCGGCTTATCATAACACTTGCAAAATTCAGTAAAAAAGGGATATAGACGAGACGTATTACGCAGCTTGCAAAGTTGAGTATCGACTATTTAATCAGTCGAACTCACAGCTGACGTATTTCAATTTTTGTAAAATAGAACCGAAACTCCACGCCTCATGTGATGCTGGTGACGAGTGCTCGTCATTGCCATTGCTGGTGCCTAATGCGAATGACTGTAGTCATTCCCATTGATTGCAATTTGCCATCGCTGCTGCCTGCTGCGTGTAAATAACATACAAAATCGTAGGCACCGTTTGTACCTCCACCACTCTACCGCTCCTTCCGCGGCGTATACTCATCCCATTCTGTCGAAACCAAAGATCCCGTAAACTCTGCCTCACGGAGCCTGGTCGCCCGGCGTGCACGGCAGCCGAAGGAGCTCGTGACGTTTGTTCCCCGACCATTCGCTAGCATGCGAATCTGAACATTTTTGCGCAAGCTCGTGCTTTCACACGTAAAATAACCCGAATCGAAATTTCGACCCTCGTTTCTGGAACGCGCAATCCTCAAAGCAGACGCAACGGAGGAGCATGAGACCGGCCACCCCAGCCCATAATCCCCACACTCTTGCCGCCATCAGCTGCCGAAAGCCGCGGAGGATTCGGCCTCTCCTGTTCCAAAGGAGAAGAGGTCCAATCTGGGTGCTGGTATCGAAAACAGAATACGTTTACCGTCACGAACGAGCAAAGATGTCGGTTGACGGCACATTTGCCCCTTGACAGGCAGCCGTCAAGCACATCCCAATGATCAAAACTAGTATATTTCAGGAAAAGATTTGACGGGTCAAATGCAGACTTGACGGGGCAAAGGTAGATCGTCAATCAAAATCGTTGGCCACGAGACTGTGATAAATCAAGTATCGACAGCTCAATTCGTCCAACTCACAGCTGATGTTTTTATAAAAAGCTTCTACAAGAACGAGCATACGTAGCACACCCGGCCACAGCTGTCAAGGACATCCTAATGGTAAAAACTACAATATTTTGGGAGAAGGTTTGGCGGGCCAAGAGTATGCCTGACGGGGCAAAGAAGGTCGACTACCGAATTCTTTGGCCACGAGACTGTCATAAATCAAGCATCGACCACTCAACTGGTCCAGCTCACAGCTGAAGTATTCACACCCGGCCAGCCGGCAGCCAGGGCACCGCGCAAGCACGCCCGAGGTCGCTCCTGATACAGTCGGGATCGGGGATCACGATGAGGCAGTTTCGACCTGTGAGGTGAACCTCATCTCGCGCTAGCACGAATAACGCAAAAAAATACGCCTAAGAAACGCTGAGGAGCGCTGAAAGCACAGGGCCAACAATATCGCATATATGTAGTTGTCAATAACAGTACTGCTGTACTGTGTGTATGTGTCGTTCGACAAAAAGCTGGAGAACGGAACAGAAAACGGTATACGTATCCCTCTTTGGTTCGTTGCGCTTTGAAGAGCTGGTTTCATTCTCTATACCGCCAACTGGCGGATACTACACCGATTAACCGTCTTATGGACTTTCGCGAGGCGTTTGGTGGGACTAGAGCGGGGCAACCGTTGCCCTGCTGTTCCCTACGTGTTGCCATATTGTTATTGCCCTCGATGAAATGCATTCGAGCGCAGTTCTGAGTTTGGTTGCTTTTTTTTTGTGAAGCCGCAGTTGGAGTTGGTGAGAGTGATGAGAGAGACCAGTCGGGACCGGCACAGACGGCACCCCAGCAGGCGGGGTTTGGCTGAGACTGGGAGTCTGCGTGCTGGATATTGGTACTACTCGTGGTCGTACTGGGCGGGGACATGAGATATTCGTCGTGGTTCGTAAAGGACATTCGACATGCTAGAAGAAAATGTGCTTCGTGTTGTTGTTATTAATAGTGATGCACGATACACTTTCTCAGCCTACTTCGTATTACTATCAATAAAAGCTCGACGCACTATTACATACTTTGCAAAACATGTTATTTGATACCTGGTACCCTAGTATGTATGTGTCCTTCACATTAAACCGTTCTTTCTACACGTCGACGCCCAGCACAACCAATGTCCGTGCCGAGTCTTCAATCCTAGAGAGTTCGAGTTCTGTGGTCACAAAACTACGACACAGGGACACTACATTGTTAATAAGCTGTTGCAGAGTAAACCGCGCAGTGCCATGTCATCATGCTGGATGCGACAGGCACGACATACACATTCCATAAATTAGAGATAACCGAAGGAAACGAAAAACCATGTCATGTGTGTGGTATGACCATTGCAATATTCAAAAGACCCTCCGCACGGCGCGCAACTCAAGGTTCCACAATGGGAGTGACCGTGACATGCATCCATATACAAGTGGACGCACAGCACGAAAAAAGTAGCATGTTGACAATGTTGACGAGCCATGCGGCGGCCACCGGTCGCGCAAAAGACCCCAGTGGTCCTCATTATTTCGTAAATGATTGGAAGCTTTCACAACTTCCATTCGGAAGTAAAAAAACTTCCAAAACTTCCATTTTGACTTCCAGATGGAAGTTTTTTTCACTTCCAAATGGTAGTTGTGAAAGTCAAAATGGAAGTTTTTTACTTCCTAATAGAAGTTATGGAAGTCAGAATGGAAGGTTTTTACTTCCAACTGGAAGATGTGAAAGTCAAAATGGAAGTTTTGGAAGTTTTTACTTCCAAATGGAAGTTGTGATTTTTTTTTACTTCCAAATGGAAGTTTTGGAAGTCGAGTGGAAACTTCCATTTAGTCCATGGAAGTTTCCATTTTGGAAGCTAGTGCAAGCCAGTGTAAGTTTCCAAAGTGGAAGCCAGTGGAAGCAAATTGGAAGCTTGCACTGCCATGCCCGGTAGAAGCTTCGTCCAGCTTCCACTAAGCTTCCATACACCTTGATATACTTTCACCTACTGTCACTCACTTCCACTACGCGTCTAGAAGTTCCTTTTGACTTCTAACTTCAAGAAAACTTCCATCGGCGTCCGTAGAATCTGCTGTCCACTTCCATCCTCAACCGTAACTTCCACTTACTTGCACCTACTCGCATCCACCTCCATTCAACTTCCACAAATTTCGTCTGGTTTTTAAAACCTCCATTCATTTAGTTTCAACGAAACTCGTATCTGAGTACGTAGAATCTTCTGACCACTCCCCCCATATTCAAGCGCGACTTCCACCTATTTGTACGTACTTCCCACGCACTTCCATTAAACTTCCAATGGCTACATCTTACTTATTTATTTATCTTCCATTTAACTTCCATGTCAATGGAAACTTCCACGCACGTCCGCAGACGCTTCCATCCATTCCTGTTTTCAAGCTTACCTTCCACCTAATCCCACTTACTTAGATCCGCTTCCAATTATCTAACTTCAAAAGTTACATGTAACCCCTACTTACACGGAAATTCGTATCATCGTTCGCCGAAGCTTCCATGCACTCTCATATGCAAGCATAAATTCAGCATACTTTCACGAACTTCCACTTGCTTTCATCCATTTCCATTAAACTCTAAGAAAAATGTTTGCCTTGTATTACCATGGAAAACTCACATCTACGTCTGCAGACGCTTCTATCCACTCCCCGTGGCCCATATGCATGTGGGACTTTGGCCTAATTACTTCTTTTTGGAAGTGAAAATGGAAGTTTGGAAGTTAAAATGGATGTATTGGAAGTCGGGTATGAGCCTACCACGCGAATTCCATTCTACATGCAACTTCCAAAACCTCCATTTTGACTTTCAAACGGATTTATTTTTCTTCCCCAAAGATTTTTTTTTTACTTCCAAACTCCAAACAGAAGTTTTCGACTTCCAAACGGAAGTTTTCGACTTCCAAATGGAAGTGTTCGACTTCCAAACTTAAGTTTTCGACTTCCAAATGGAGGTTTCTAGCTTCCAATAACTTCCAAATGAAAGTTGTGATAACCCAAATGGAACTTTTGGAAGTCAAAATGGAAGCTTCGCCAGCAATTCGAAACGTTTCTTTTTGACTTCCAAAACTTCCATTTGGACTTCCACAACTTCCATTTGGAAGTTCCACAACTTCCATTTGGAAGCTTCCACCCGACTTCCATTTTGACTTCCACAACTTCCATTTTGACTTCCACAACTTCCATTTTGACTTCCATAACTTCCATTTGGAAGCCAAAATAGAAGTTTTGGAAGTTTTTTTACTTCCAAATGGAAGTTTTGGAAGTCGAGTGGAAGCTTCCACTCATTTAACAAATAATGAGGTGGACCCCGCAAAAGCACCAAAAAATATTGTGGCGGCCATAAGTGTCTTTCGCCCACCTGGCTACCGCTGTCTCCCCAGAGGCGTAGGCAAATAGCTCAAGTTGCGCACCGGCAGCCTATTATGCGAGCATAATAGACAGGAGAGCATGGCGTGGCAAGACGCTGGTGGAAGACACAGACAGAGCTCGAGGCATGCACAGGATAGTTCGCGCAGAACGGCAGTAAGGTCGGGTGTATACTCCCAGCTTATGCTGTGGCCCAGAAAGGCTGCTGCGCCGTGTTAGTGCTCTAACGTAAATATTTAAGGAACGTTAAATATTCAGTATGGATAACATAGCGGTTCTTACCGTCACACGACATAGTCGTACGGCAGTAAATGGTGACGGTAATTGTTTAGTATGAATTGCACAGCGGTCGTTACTTTGGCGGACACAGAGTGGTACAGCAGTAAATGGCCAGGTATTTAAGGAACGTTAATTATTTAGTATGGATAACACAACCGTCCTTATTTTCACCGACATGGTCAACAGCAGTAAATGGTCAGGTATTCAAGGAGCGTCAATTATTTAGTACCAGTATGAAATACACAATGGTCCTTACTTTGACGGACACAGTAGTGGTACAGCATTAAATGACCAGGTATTTAAGGAACGTTAATTATTTAGCATGAAATAAACAGCGATCCTTACTTTCATGGACACGGTCGTGATACAACAGTAAATTGTCAGGTATTTAAGGAACGTTAATGATTAATTATGGGATACACAGCGGTCGTTACTTTTATGGACACAGTGACACAGCAGTAAACTGCCAGGTTTTTAAATAACGCTGATTATTTAGTATGATATACACAACGGTCCTTACTTTGACGGACTAAGCCGTACAGCAGTAAATGTCCAGGTATGTAAGGAACGTTGATTATGTAGTATGGGATACACAGCGGTCCTTACTTTGACGGACACAGTCGTACGGGAGTAAATGGCCAGGTATTTAAGGGACGTTAAATATTTAGTATGAATTACACAGCGGTTCTTACTTTCACGGACATCGTCGTACAGCAGTCCAGCTTGGTCATGTCAAAGCTCTGCGTTGCTGCATGACAAGGAGACGCTGCTCGACGCATACACTGCCATGAGACCCGAAGGAGGGTACACGATCGTCCAAGCATAGACGCAGTGTGTAAGGTCTAGTGTACTCCCAGCTCCTGTGCTGCTGCTGTGCCGCATGGCAACTGTCCGCTACCACCGCATCGCCTCGCATCTTGGCACTGACATCGATAAAGTCTGAAAGCTTGAAAATGGCCAGGTATTTAGAGAACGTTGATTATGTAATATGGGATACACAGCGTTCCTTACTTTGACGGACACAGTCGTGCAGGAGTAAATGGCCGGGTATTTTAAGGAACGTTAAATATTTAGTATGATTTACGCAGTGGTCCTTATTTTCACGGACATAGTCGTACATCAGTCAGTATCCCCGCTTGGTCATATCAAGCTCTGCGTTGCTGCAAGACAAGGAGACGCTGTTCGACGCACGCACTGCCATGGGACCCAAAGGAGGGTACACGATCGTCCAAGCAGAGGCGCAGTCTGTAAGGTCGAATGTACCCCCAGCTTCTGTGCTGCTGCTATGTCGCCTTGCAACTGTCCGCTACCACCGCATCGCCTCACGTCGTGGCACTGAAATCGATAAAGGCTGAAAGCTTTGTGAGATACGTTATTGCAGATTAGGGATCCTGGTTGTTTCATGCAATGGACTGCCTAACGAGGAGTTGGCTGCCTGTAAGTATCCTCGCCTTCCTGGCTGTGCTGTTGTTCTCGGGGTGATCGTCGCAAGCGCTCCCCGACACCATCGCTCTCTCTTTGCACTTCACCCCCTCATATATCACCTCACCACCTTTCACGTTCACCTCACTTATCACCTTGCATCTTCAACGTATGCTCTTGTGGACTTGATGTGATATCGTATGTTGATATACGGTTTGATATACTATATAGAAAAACCACTGTATGTGATATATGGTATGATGGTACGGTTTGATATAATAGATGGAAAAACGGTATGTGATATGGAATGTTGGTGGTATGGTATATAGAAAAAACACTGTATGTGGTATGGTGTGATGGTACGGTGTGGTGGATGTATTATACCGGTATGGCGAAATTTTCCTGGTGGTATGGTATGCTTCAGTATATGAGGTCCGTAAGAGTTGAATACGTCGTACGAATATCATCTGTAACGACCTTATATATCGACCATTGGAAAGTGTTCGAAAATATAATCCATGCGGACAGACAGACAGACAGACAGACGAGTATGCAATTACCGCACGTATTTCATAAATTTATAAAAAATTACCGCAGCTGAGGCCCAGTTTTACAAACTGAGGATACCAGGTAGTGTTAAGATATGGTCTTGTATGAGATTGAAAGCCCGGTAACTACCTGGGTTCAGTCATTGGGAACGTATTTGTAGTATTTGGAAGGCGTATCTTAGATGGAAAACCAGGGTTTTCCAGAGGAGCACGAGCTTGGTCTCAGTCTCCGCGTGCACGAAAGGAATAAAACTGCTCTTCTTCTGTAGCTAAGCAAACAACACATGTGAGTACAATGTTCACCGACTTAAAAGGCAAATCTGTCCAGGGATACAAAGTGTCCCGCAACCCTTGATCTTAACAAGTGGCGTCTTCGGCTTAGGACTTTCCGCTTTTTTGTCGGTTTGCGTTGTTTGTCACAGTTTTTTTGTTTGTTAGCTTTTCTATTGTTGTCGAGTAAGTTTATCGTCTTCCGTGTTATTTTTCTTTTCGTTCCCGTGCGCACTTTTCGCTTTTCCGTGCATCTTCCTCGCCATACCGCCCGTCCTCGCCCCCCCCCCGTGCGGGCGGTATGACGATGGCTTTCATCGACGATTTCTTCCTGCCCCTTAAGGCTAGGTCTTCCCTTCATTTTTTTTACGTACTTTACCGGCTTCGTTGCCTCGCCGTTCAGCGGTGTGGGAGTGGGTTTTGAGGAGCCGCGTCTTCGACTCATGTTCTAGTTCGTGGAATCGGGGTTTCCACGAATTTCCCATAATTCTGCATATACGGCTCATCAGAGTGGGCTAGTGTTAAGATATGGTCTTGTATGAGATTGAAAGCCCGGTAACTACCTGAGTTCAGTCACTGGGAACGCATTTGTAGTACTTGGAAGGCGTATCTTAGATGGAAAACCAGGGGTTTTCCAGAGGAGCACGAGCTTGGTCTCAGTCTCCGCGTGCACGAAAGGAATAAAACTGCTCTTCTTCTGTAGCTAAGCAAACAACACATGTGAGTACAATGTTCACCGACTTAAAAGGCAGACCTGTCCAGGGATACAAAGTGTTCCGCAACCCTTGATCTTAACAGTAGGTGCTAGTTTCGTAGTTTTGCGTTGTATTGAAACCTGGTACATGATACAGCAGCGCGACGAGTAGACTCGTCGAACAAGTAAACGACGGTCGCGAGCGAACGATCGGCAGTCGCCACTACTTCCGCATCAATACTCGAAATCTATGACATAAAGCATCCTAACACAGGGAAGTAAACATTTGTGTCCTTAGACAGAAATCGGCAATATACTGAGACAGAAACGGTACGTCCCTGTTTGGTTTTTTGTGCCTAATTGAAGAGCCGAATCATTTTTCTATACCGTCAACTGGGGGATAATACACCGATCTGCCGTTTGATGGTTTATGGGAGGTATTACGGACGGACATCTTTGGACTTTCCGCTAGAAGAAAACCCGAGGTAAACCTATAGGAAATAAGGCAGTTACAAAGTGATGCGTTGTCATCACTTTTTTAGCAGTAATTTCCAGTTCAACTAACTATTAAAAGCAGTTATTTACGCCCAACGACCTTCTGGACAAGCCGTGGTCACAGACGTCGTCCCTTCTATTATGCCCCGAGAGGCGAAGGAATTGCACGTACGTGCAAGGCTAGTTAGATTTGCACGTACATGACATATACGGTTGTATCACATGTATGGCAGAAGTTGTTGCAGATATGTATGGCCTATATTATTACTGTATACCAAATTGACTATTTTTTCGGAATACTTCACTTTTCTCGTCCGGCCGCGGGTCTTCTCTCGCACTCTAGGCTGCGTGGCACACAGCCCGCGTGTACACCACGGCGCAAATGCGAGAGCCCCGGCCGAGGTCCGTGGCGCGTGCTCTGGGCCTCCGAAGTCGAGAATTCTGGCAAATACCTACGGGGAGTCATTCCGACCTGCTAGAGCCAAGCAGGACGATGGAGTCCTCACAAGTTTTTGTAGGGAAATGTAAACTAAAAATGTTACGGAACAAACGCCACATGAATTTAAGGCTTATCAACTCGATTTCCACCACATTCTCCCTCACTAAACCTGACTTATCCCTTCTTGCGAGTAAGTAAGGAACCCCGATGAGACTCTGAGTATCCAAGTTTTACCTCCGATTTTTCGGTACTGGACTCAGTATGCAATGACCGCATTGCGCTCATCGTTTCTTCCTATCAATAATAGGTGTTTCCCAAGTGAGTGAGTTTTACAGGTTCTTGAACATGAGATGTTCCCTTTTTTTTTTTTTTTTTTTCGGGGGATGAAGGCGAGAATCGAACCACGGACCTCGCTCCGGAAAATCTCACGTCCTGCCGACGACGCCATTGTAGGGAAATGTAGACTAAAAATGTTACGTAACAAACGCTACATAAATTTAAGGCTTATAAACTCGATTTCCACCACATTTTAAGATATTTGTCTGCTGCTGCTGGCTGCTGCTGTATCATGTCTGATCACACCGTCCCTTGAGCTCTCTACAGAGGCAGCCACGGCACAACAACAACAGTCGTTCATCAAGCTCTCCCTTTTGTGGCGGCCACGGGTAGCGCATTTTTGTGTGTGTGTGGGCCGTGATTCCTGTCGACCTAGGAAGTAGGAACGAACACATACACACACAAACAATCTCGAGAAAGGTGCAATTAATTGGATGCTGCGCAGGAGGCAGGACGACGATTCGTACGAACTTCTGCCGTATGCGCCCAGCCACGGTGCGCACTACAACAGCAGCAGCAGCAGTACAACAGCAGTGTTCGTATAGTATGTATATGTGCAGTGTTCACCAGGTCGAGCGACCGAGTCTCGTGTTTTTTTTTTCGGTGCTATAGGCTGGGAAACCTACCCGCTCGTGGCGATCGCAGTCAACAACAATTAATCCCGCACGAGCACGATAATTCCTCTGTTGAATTTTCTCTGGGTTGAAAATATCAATATTTTTGAAATCGTCCGTTTTTACTACAACGGGGGACCATAGTAAATAGGACCTGGGGTACACACAAAAACATACTAGTATTTATTTACCTATTTTTACCAACAATAATATTTCGTCCTTTTTACTATGGCCCCCTGGAATATTAACCTCACTCAGCAGCAGCAGATACAGTAGCACTGCACGTCTGTCGAGCGTCATGCATGTTTCACCTGAACCCTTTGACGTACACCACACACCTCACACCGAGCACGTGCGTGAACACGAAACTGGCTCCCTCGGTCCGTCTTCCTCTGCATACTGTTTCTACCTGGCCAATAGAAGCAGTAGTAGTAGATAAATGCCCTCAACCGTACATAGTACGTAGCCTCTACATTTTACAAAATCATCAGTATAGTCGTAGTAGTATAGTAGTATCAGGTAGTTTGTGGCGTGCATGCTGCTTCTACCTTTACTAATGCAGTGGTCAAAATCGCGAGGAAACTAATGGAGAACGCGCGAACGGTTCACGCACATTGCAAACTTGAGTATCGACCGATCGGTTGAACTCACAGCTGACGTGCTTTCTTCTTAGTTTTTTGTAAAATAGTACAGCAGTACATCTACCTGCGTAGTTGTATTAAATAGTGGTGTGCATCAACAGTAACAGTATAGTAGTCATGCCCCCAACTCATGGTACCGCTTGCATGCTACGTCGCCGTTGTATCGAAGTTCTAGTATCATAGGAACAACAGTAGTAGGTATTGTAGTGTAATATTTATGCATGCTGCTTCTACCTCTGTGCTGCATTTACGTATTACTGGTGGTGTATGCACCTGGTATAATAGTAACAGTATTACATATTGTTATTGCCCTCGATAAAGTGCATTCGAGCGCTGTTCTCAGTTTGCTTGTCTCTTTTTTTGTGAAGTCGCAGGTGGAGTTGTTGAGAGTGACGGGAGAGGCCAGTCGAGACCAGCACAGACGGAACCCCAGAGTGCTGTGTCTGGCTCAGGCAGAGCGTCTACTTGTTGACTATCGGTACCACTATTATAGTACTCGACGGGGACATACACCCAGCAGCAGCACACACACGAAGACGGCACGAGCACCCGCACCAGTACCACAGCAATGGGATCGATATCATTGAGATGTAATTGGGGCTGCAGGGCTGAATACAATACTGTTGGCCAATGAAAAACGAAACATGAACGGGGAGAGATCTCCAACAATCATTCAGAAAGCTGACGACGCTCTCTTGGCCAAAGCAAAACATGTCGGTTGTTTATTACAACAACAAGTAAACGACAGATTGACAAGATCTTAGAGATCTCTGTACCGCGAAATAGTTGTTGGCGAAATGAGAACTGATCTGAGGTGGATGCATGCTCTGGGGGGCAAGAGCTTGCCGCCGGCGTCCTACGGAATCCTCCCAAACCTGAAAAAAACCCATATTTTGTTGTGTGTTGTTACACATTCGACAGATTGACGTCTTTTCAACTGCCCGGCTATTATTTTTGCGAGTACCGAAACATACCAGATACGACGAGAGGATCGCAAAATACAAATAAAGGCGATTTCAAAATGTATAAAATAAAGGCGAAAAGTAGAAAATATTCAATTAACTGCTCTGTTGTTAAGATCCCGGGTTGCGGGACACTTTGTATCCCTGGACAGGTCTGCCTTTTAAGTCGGTAAACATTGTACTCACATGTGTTGTTTGCTTAGCTATAGAGAAGAGCAGTTTTATTCCTTTCGTGCACGCGGAGACTGAGACCAAGCTCGTGCTCCTCTGGAAAACCCCTGGTTTTCCATCTAAGATACGCCTTCCAAGTACCACAAATACGTTCCCCGTGACTAAACCCAGGTAGTTACCGGGCTTTCAATCTCATACAAGACCATATCTTAACACTAGCCCACTCTGATGAGCCGTATATGCAGAATTATGGGAAATTCGTGGAAACCCCGATCCCACGAACTAGAACATGAGTCGAAGATGCGGCTCCTCAAAACCCACTCCCACACCGCTGAACGGCGAGGCAACGAAGCCGGCAAAGCACGTAAAAATAAATAAATGAAGGGAAGACCTAGCCTTAAGGGGCAGGAAGAAATCGTCGATGAAAGCCATCGCCATACCGCTCGCACGGGGGCGGGGGCGAGGAAGTTGCACGGAAAAGCGAAAAGTGCGTACGGGAACAAAAAAGAAAAATAACACGGAGGACGACAAGAACCACCTATACCCAGTCCACCACTCTGGAAGCGCGTCCCAGCACCGAGCGGGGGTAGGCAGGACAGAATACGCAAAAACATATCCCCGACCCAGTTCAAATATATAAAAAAAGAAAACACACCAGAAACATATCGGGCAGGCGAAAATTCATCCCCCAAGGCCCAGGAAGTCCTGCCGTCGACGCCACTTGTTAAGATCCCGGGTTGCGGGACACTTTGTATCCCTGGACAGGTCTGCCTTTTAAGTCGGTAAACATTGCACTCACATGTGTTGTTTGCTTAGCTATAGAGAAGAGCAGTTTTATTCCTTTCGTGCACGCGGAGACTGAGACCAAGCTCGTGCTCCTCTGGAAAACCCCTGGTTTTCCATCTAAGATACGCCTTCCAAGTACTACAAATACGTTCCCCGTGACTAAACCCAGGTAGTTACCGGGCTTTCAATCTCATACAAGACCATATCTTAACACTATACGTATCAGCGCAGTGATGCGGAGGCAGAGCTACAGGTTCAAGGTGTGAGACTAGTTTGAGTTGAGCGTTCGATCTGATCTGTTTGAACGCTGAGCAGGCAGGGTTTTCGCCAGCCAGACACTTTTTTTATTTTATTTTCTTGATCGAGGGACCTTCCTTGGAGAGACTCGTTCGTGGTGTCTTGTGAGTTAAACAAGAGGTGCTAGCTGGGAGTGTGGACGGAAGACCTTGGGGACTATGTCGGAGGGCATGGCAAGCGTGGCCGGACAAGCCAGCACAGGAGCGAATCGGCAAGATCGGTACCTCTGGTATGTCGTAGCACAGTGAGACGTTACAGGGGATGTGTACTGCTGTAGCACAGCAGTGTGACGTTACCCGGGATGTTGCGCCCTCGGTGGTATCATTATGTTCGCAAATTGCAAACGCATGCGTACAGCAGCGATGGGCCGGTAGTGTGTGCTTGCGGGAATATTATACCAGACGCATCCCCTCGTACTTTTGCTTGGTACCAAACTCGAGGAAAGGCACGATTATTAATAGTAAATATGACGGGTTCAGCAGAAGTGCGGATACAGCAGCAGGGTTTGTGCAGCAGTGGCCGTACGTTCTTTCAAGTGCTCGTACTTTTATTAATAATATTAACGCGAAATAAATAGAAATATCATACCTCATGCGAGACTTTTATCGGTGGTACCAAACTCGAGAAAAGGTTATGTGAGTATAACTGGTACAGCCATGCGTATACAGCAGTGTTCGTGCAGCAGTGGTTGTTTGTACGATATGTCAAATGCTCGTACCGGGGTATACTACCAATGTGTGGGATAGCGGTTTCCCGAAACTAGGGCCTGTGCAGTATTCTGGTAGAGCGTACTCTGAGCTATTGGTGCTCTGATTGTTTCTTGGTGGTACGAGATTATCAGAGCATACAGGCTGTGTAGCTGATAGCGGTGGCAACTGGTATTTTATTGTCCTTCGCTACAATAATACGTGGATTGGGGTCTAACTGGTACCGGTTGCTCCACTGTAGCTTAACCACCTATGGTGGTACAAGTTGCTGGTCGCGAATCGGGGGGGTCGCGTCGGCTTCCTCGTGCATATTACGTTAGTCGTTAATCCGGGAGAAGTTTCCACGAGCGGGTTCGTGACCTCCGTGGGTACACCGCGTATCGCCGCCGAAGCGGATTTCGTCGGTTCTCGTTTCTTCGTCTGCGTAGCACCCGTCCACAGGGGGGTCGGGGGTGCTGTCGCAGTGTGTGCGCCTGCTTCAGCGAAACATGTTGCATCTTGTTGACTTCCTCGTCCATGTTTCATGTGCGGTTCATTCGGGGGAGCGTGTGCCACAAGTTGGACCATGTGCTATTGTAGTGCGCGCGTCTGTTTCAGCGAAGCAGGTGTCGCAACTCCTTGACTCCAGTGTCCGTGCCTCGTGTGCCGTTCATCCGGGGAAGCATGTGCCACAAGTTGGACTGTGTGCTATTGCAGCATGTGCGTCTGCTTCAGCACTACAGGTGTCGCGGCTCGTCGGCTTTCCCGTGCATATCACCAGTCGACAGGGGGACGGGGTGCTGTCGCAGTGTGTGCGCCTGCTTCAGCGAAGCAGGTGTCGTATCTTATTTATTTCCTTGTCCATGTTTCGTGGTGCTATTGCAGTGCGTACGTCTGTTTCAG
The DNA here is from genome assembly GCA_031763025.1 of Macrocystis pyrifera. Lineage (NCBI taxonomy): Eukaryota > Phaeophyceae > Laminariales > Laminariaceae > Macrocystis > Macrocystis pyrifera. The sequence continues at coordinate 10,155,617 of JASSKH010000005.1, read as the reverse complement.
CGAAGCAGGTGTCACGCTTTGGCTCCCCGTCCATGTTTCGTGTGCCGTTCATCTGGGGAAGCACGTGTCACAAGTTGGACAGTGTGATGATGCAGCATGTGCATTTGCTCCAGCGCTACGTGCCCATGTTTCGTGTGCCGTTCATCCGGGAATCCGGGGAAGCGTGTGCCACAGGTTGGACCGTGTGCTATCGCAGTGCGTACGCCTGTTTCAGCGAAGCAGGTGTCACTCTTTGGCTCCCCGTCCGTGTTTCGTGTGCCGTTCATCCGGGAATCCGGGGAAGCGTGTGCCACAGGTTGGACCGTGTGCTATTGCAGTGCGTACGTCTGTTTCAGCGAGGCAGGCGTCACTCTTTGGCTCCCCGTCCGTATTTCGTGTGCCGTTCATCCGGGGAAGCGTGTGCCGCAAGTTGGACCGTGTGCTATCGCAGTGCGTACGTCTGTTTCAGCGAAGCAGGTGTCACTCTTTGGCACCCCGTCCGTGTTTCGTGTGCCGTTCATCCGGGGAGGCGTGCGCCACAAGTTGGACCGTGTGCTATTTTAGTGCGTACGTCTGTTTCAGCGAAGCAGGTGTCACTCTTTGGCTCCCCGTCCGTGTTTCGTGTGCCGTTCATCCGGGAATCCGGGGAAGCGTGTGCCACAAGTTGGACCGTGTGCTATTGCAGTGCGTACGTCTGTTTCAGCGAAGCAGGTGTCACTCTTTGGCTCCCCGTCCGTGTTTCGTGTGCCGTTCATTCGGCGAGGCGTGTGCCGCAAGTTGGACCGTGTGCTATCGCAGTGCGTACGTCTGTTTCAGCGAAGCAGGTGTCACTCTTTGGCTCCCCGTCCGTGTTTCGTGTGCCGTTTATCCGGGGAAGCGTGTGCCACAAGTTGGACCGTGTGCTATGGTAGTGCGTACGTCTGTTTCAGCGAAGCAGGTGTCACTCTTTGGCTCCCCGTCCGTGTTTCGTGTGCCGTTCATCCGGGAATCCGGGGAAGCGTGTGCCACAAGTTGGACCGTGTGCTATTGCAGTGCGTACGTCTGTTTCAGCGAAGCAGGTGTCACTCTTTGGCTCCCCGTCCGTGTTTCGTGTGCCGTTTATCCGGGGAAGCGTGTGCCACAAGTTGGACCGTGTGCTATGGTAGTGCGTACGTCTGTTTCAGCGAAGCAGGTGTCACTCTTTGGCTCCCCGTCCGTGTTTCGTGTGCCGTTCATCCGGGAATCCGGGGAAGCGTGTGCCACAAGTTGGACCGTGTGCTATTGCAGTGCGTACGTCTGTTTCAGCGAAGCAGGTGTCACTCTTTGGCTCCCCGTCCATGTTTCGTGTGCCGTTCATCCGGGAATCCGGGGAAGCATGTGTCACAAGTTGGACAGTGTGCTGATGCAGCATGTGCATCTGCTCCAGCGCTATGCGTCCATGTTTCGTGTGCGTTTGTCGTTCATCCGGGGGAGCGTGTGCCACAAGTTGGACCGTGGGCTATGGTAGTGCGTACGTCTGTTTCAGCGAAGCAGGTGTCGCAACTCTTTGGCTCCCCCGTCCATGTTTCGTGTGTCGTTCATCCGGAGAAGCATGTGGCACAAGTTGGACTGTGTGCTGTTGCAGAATGAGCATCTGCTCCAGCGCTACAGGTGTCGCGACTCGTCGGCTTCCTCGTGCATGTTTCGTTAGCTGTTCATCCGGGGGAAGGTTTTTTGCGATATGTTTGGTGACCTCCGCGGGCACACCGCGTATCGCCGCCAAAGCGAATTGCGTCGGTTCTCGTTTCTTCGTCTGCGTACCACCCGTCCACAGGGGGGACGGTGTGCTGTCGCAGCGTGTGCGCCGGCTTCGGCGATGCAGGCGTCGCGTTTGTTGGCGCCCTCGTCCGTGTTTCATGTGGCGTTCATTCGCGGAAGCGTTTGCCACAGGTTGGACCGGGTGCTGTTGCAGTGTGTGGGTGTGCTTCAGCGCTGCATGTCAGATATTTGCAGATTCGGCACTTCGTCGGCTTCCTCGTGCATGTTTTGTTTGCCGTTCGTCCGGGGAAGCATGTGATACACGTTGGACTGTGTGCCGTTGCAGTGTGTGCAGTGTGTGCATCTGGTTCAGCGCCGCGCAGGCGTCGCAACTCGTCGGCTTCCTCGCGCATGTCCGTGTGCCGGTCATCTGGGGGGGTTCTTCGCAACGCGTTTCGTGGTGTCCATGGGTACACCGCGTATCTCCGCCGCCGCGGATTTCATGGGTACCTGTTTCTTCGTATGCGTAACAGCCGCCTAGAAGGTGGGACGGTGTGCTGTTGCAGTGTGTGCGTCTGCTTCAGCGAAGCATGTGTCGCATCTTGGTGTTTCTTCGTATGCTAAACACCCGTCCACAGGGCGAGGCAGTGTCCTGTTGCAGTGTGTGCATCTGCTTCAGCGAAGCAAGTGTCGCAACTTGTTGACTTCGTCGCCCTTATTTCGTGTATCGTTCATCTGGGGAAGTATGAGCCACACGTTGGTTTGTGTGCTGTTGCAGCGCGTGTGCGCAGCACCCGTCCATGGGCGGGGAAGGTGTGTTTTTTCAGTCAGTCAGTGATTTTCTGTCCTGATCCGCGAGCATTCTTGGGCAATTTTTTTTCCCAGGTGGTTTTTTCTTTTTTTTCCACCTGGTTACTTTTTCCCCTTGTGTTCTGCGAGTTGGGCTGTTTATACCGTCCGTGTGCGACGAACTGATGTTGACCTCAATCGCGAAACCGTTCAACTTGCAGCGCAGTGCAACCCGCGTTGAGGTGTGGTTTCGTGAGTTGAAAGGTGACCTGCTTGGGAAAGGGGCAGTTTCTACGTGTGTTCGGGTGTGGGTTCGTTGCGCACGTTCGCACGTTCGCGTGTATGTCTTGTTACTACCTTTGTTTTTCCTCGCCAGACCCCTCGTTACGTGCTGCGTCTGCAGCGGCGGATGCTCTATGCGGACTCCGCTTCATCGGGCGATAACCCAGCGACGAGTGGTTGCGTTGGCGGGAGTGTGCGCACGAGTACGCTCGGCACTCCCGAGGATTGGAGGCGCGACGAACTCGTCGAAAGGGGGAGCTGTACCAGAGGGGTTGCAGCCCGGCGGTTGATGGACGTGTTTCGCCACGGGGCGGGACGCCATCTGGATAGCAAACTGAGTGGCCTAGGAGGGTCATGACAATGGGATCCCGCCGGACCTGGGCGGGAGCGGGTTGATCCACCTAAGGTGTTGCAGCGTGAGGGCCGATGGGCGTCCGATGCGTACAAGGCGTATGTTCGCAGTCACGGAAAGGATGCCAGTTCGGTAGCGGACGTTATGGCCCAGGAAGGGATGAGCGGTGGGATCCAGCCGGGCCAGGGCACTGAATGGGGGCGAGTTAATTCACTCTTAGAGGTGAAGAGGCAGAAGTAAATAATGGTGAAGTGTGTTTTCACATGCGTTCCCTACGAGATTGCAAGTGGGACGGGGAAGGGGTCGTAAGAATACATCAGTAAATAGGGTCAACTCCCATGTGTGATGGAGGCTGGCGTCGAGAGTTCTGTGTCGCCAGTTGGGTTGGGAGTTGACTCGAGTATACGGATGTTAGCGCGGGGTTGCCGTTGGGGCAGCCCCGGGGGGGTCACCCCTTCTCCAACCCCCCTTTCCGGGCGGGGGGTTGCGCATTAATATAATACAACTTCGAAAGCAAAGTGCAAAGCAGAACATTCTCGGAAGAATGAGAGAATGTGAGTTTTGTACGTACGTAAGAAGTTCAAGCCAATCAGATGACTGCGGTGATTCCTGGTAGCATGAATCGTAGCCCTTGGTAAACACACCTTGTCTGGTACGTAGCCGCAACCTACACGTATCAGCGCAGTTGCGGAGGCAGAGCTACATACAGGTCCAAGGTGTGAGACTAGTTTGAGTTCCCACCCACCCGCCCGTGCTTTTGAGGGAGTCAGTGGGGGGGAGTTCAACAGTCGCAGTAACGTTTGCGTTTGTTGCTGTATGTTATACGTACCCGGTAATTTCGCTGATGGTGCGACCGGGTGTCGTAGATTGCGCGAGTGGCGGGTCCTGGAGTATTAAGCGCAGAACGAAAATTGAATAGGGTGTTTTCGTCGGTACACTTATTATAAAAAAATGATGTCTCTCCGGCATGCGCTTTATCAATTTCTAAATATAGATCTTCTCGGAAAACAATCAGATGGGTGTCGATGTGCAATAATTTGCAAGTACGTACGTACGTTGTATGCTGTACCAATCTCTCGTACATACGATGGATGAGCGCTGTGCGCTGGCAAGTTGTTCATTGTATTATACCTGGTATGCGAGTACGGAAACATACGATGACGATCGCAAACAAATAAAGGCGAAAAAAGTAGAAAGTAATCCACTGCTGCCGGCGGCGTCCTACGGTATCCCCCCGAACCTGAAGAAAAGCCCATTTTTTGCCTTTCGCTGCTGTAAAGACTTGCGATAGTATGCATTTTTTTTGCCATTCGAGACGCAGTAGTACTCGTACTGCATACCTGGTAGATAATTTTGCTCTGGCACAAAAAGTAACCCACTCCTGTTGTACTGTAAATACCTTCTATAGTATGCGAATGTAAACGCGAAGTACACCAAAAAAGAATTATTTCAGCTCGTGCCCCGATACACGATAGACGCTCGATCTCGACAGAGACCCAGCCCACGCACAACCCGCGCGGTGGCGTGCAAGATCAACTAGTATAGATGACGGGCTCGAAAAAATGAGGTGGATGCATGCTCTAGGGGGCAAGAGCTTGCCGGCGGCGTCCAACGGTATCCTCCCAAAACTGAAAAAAGCCCATGTTTTGCCATTCGAGACGTTTGTTGTACTGAATCATGATGTGTACAGCAGTACTCGTCCATAATTTTGCTCTCAATCTCGACAGAGACTCAGCCCACGGACAACCCGCGCGGTGGCGGGCAAGATCAACTAGTATAGATGACGGGCTCGAAGAAATGAGGTGGATGCATGCTCTAGGGGGCAAGAGCTTGCCGGCGGCGTCCTACGGTATCTTCCCAAAACTGAGAAAAGCCCATTTTTTGCCGTTCGAGACGTTTGTTGTACTGATGTACTGATAGACACAATGCATTTTTTTGCCATTCTGTTATGATACTGCTTGGATACAGCACTCTGCAGTACAGCAGTACTCGTCCACAAGTTTGCTCTGACACAAAAAGTAACCCACTCCTGTTGTACTCTAAAAAACCTGCCGTAGTATGCGAATGGAAACGCGAAGTTCACCAAAAAAGTATTATTTCAGCTCGTGCGACGATACACGATTGACGCTCGATCTCGACAGAGACTCAGCCCACGGGCAACCCGCGCGGTGGCGGGCAAGATCAACTAGTATAGATGACGGGCTCGAAGAAATGAGGTGGATGCATGCTCTAGGGGGCAAGAGCTTGCCGGCGGCGTCCTGCGGTATCCTCCCAAACCTGAAAAAAAGCCCATTTTTTGCCATTCGAGACGGATGCAGCAGCAGTAGTACTCATAGCTAATGTTTTTAATCTATTTCGTGCACACCAGCGGCCAATGTGCTGCACTGAGCGTGGGACCCAAGCGTCTGAGCCAGCTCTTACTCTAGCATTCATCGCCACTCTTGCACAACAAGACAACACTACAACAGTAGCATGGACCTGGTCTGGTGTATAGACGTCTCCCCAACTCGGTATGGGCGTCTGAGCCAACTCTTGTATTCATCCCCACCCTTGCACAAAAAGACGGCACTACAGCAGTAGCAGGCACCTGGTCTGGTGTATACCCGTCTCCCCAACTCGGTATGGGACATGGGATATGTTGGTATGGTATGTGGGAATATGGTATATGGGAATATGGGATATTGGTGGTATGGTATATGGGGACATATATGGGAAAACCACCGCATGTGGTATGGTATGTGTTGACGGTATGGTACGGGAAAAACACAGTATATGGTATGGTACCATGGTACGATGTCGTGGATGTATTATATGGCAAAATTTGCCTTGTAGTATGGTATGTTTCAGTATATAATAAGGTCCGTAAGGGTCGAAAACGTCGTACGAATATCAATTGTAACGAGCTTATATATCGGCCATTGGAAAGTGGTCGAAAATATAAGCTTGCGGACAGACAGACAGACAGACAGACAGACAAGATTGCAATTACCGCAGCTGAGACTCAGTTTTACAAACTGAGAATAGCAGTCATGCCCCAATCCATGGTACCGCGTGGTTATTTGACCCTGAGGTTGTCTGTATATCGTATGAGCGTTTGGTCAGCAGTAGTACTTAGTAGTGGTCGTAAGAGTACTCTAGTAGTGTATCAGGCAGTATTTCGTAGAGTGTATGCTGCTTCTACCTGTACTTCATCTGCGTAGTAGTATATCCGGCGTCCCCGGTGGCTTGGTAGGTGGTCCGCGTGCCTATCAAGATCAGTTTCGTGGGTTCAAGTCTCACCGAGTGCATGCTCGTAGGGGCTTTTTCTTGCATAAAAGGGATTGATTAGCGGAAAGCGCGAGAGCGTGAGTTAGCTACATTCGATGAAAATCGACGAGCAGTGGGAATGCTGAACCCTATGCCCGATAAAAAGTAAAGGCACGTACCGGGGGGGGAGAAGGGAAGACACCTGTGACCACGGCTTGTCCAGAAGGTCGTCGAGGGTAAAACCTCTTACGAATTAGGCTGGAAAGTGAAAGTGATGAGTAAAAAAAAAAAAAAAAAAAAAAAGTAGTGGGAGTGGTGTAAAGCGACGGTATATAGTAAACCCATGCTACCGCGTGCATGTAGTAGTGTAGTATCCTCCACAGAAACAGTAGTACTTTGTTCCTGCCGACCAGTATTAATAACTATTACTCTTTCCTTCGAGCAACACGCTAACCTATGGCTCCCGTGTCCGCCAAGAGCAGCTATACGGGTGCTACCTGTGACCTCTTTTCGCCTTGTGACGCCCCCGGGATTCACGTTACCCACATCTCGAAGGGGAACCTTGTACATGGTACCAAATGGGATCACGTGGGCCTCCGGTGGCTCTTGCGGAGGGCTGACTATATCTCTGCACCACCAATAAGTGGGAGCAGGGTGCCAGGTGGTGTGAAAAAAAACACGTGCACATCCGATAGCTTTGCACGTATGTCCATTTTCTCCGCTGGTGTTCTCCCCTCAGTATGATACAATGTATTGGCGTTCGTCTTGCATTGGGTTCAACATTCCCACAACTCGTCTACTTGACAAAAAAAAATGACGCCCTCATGCTTTCAGCGGCGGAAGAGACACATCAAGATGCCTTCACTGTGAACAAGCTACTGCCAAGGACGTCTGTTCGTGCGCAAAAAACTTCTACCCGTGCGCACAGTTGCGCTGTTGTAGGCGTTCTTCCGAAACAGAATCCCTTGACACCCCTGACACTTGATTCATCTCTGATATCCGACACAAAATTAATATGTATGGTATGACTCCGGCGTTTAGTCGACCTACTGCAGGTTTTCCAGCCGATTACCATCAATACCAACAAAACACATTATATCCCGATATATATATAGCAAACCCCCGTGAATTAAACCAAGGCAAACAGGAGAACAGTCAACAGAAAAAACGACGAATTATCCATTTAACCTGTGTACTGAACTACATTTCTGCCATGGTGATAACTGACACGACATTCTGACATGTGTGAAACACTTGTCGAAACGATAAAAAACGACTTACGTAGCTCTCGATCGTTCGCGGTGTTTTTGGGACCTCTTTCATGACTTGGTGCTCGCGAATAACACCAAAAACGACAAGGATGACCCAGCCAATAGCCCGGCGCTCAGGAATAGCACCATCGCCGTTCCTGCCCATGCCCCGCTCTGCGAGCCGGCCATCATGCTCAGACTGCTTACGTACCCGTTCGTGAAGGCAAAGGCAGGCATGATGGACAGGGGGAAAACGTCGGACGAGAGCCAGTATCGAAACCGCGAATGCTGCGAACGGCAAGACAGCAGGAGCGGAATGAATACAATTCGCGACAGCGAAGCGGCTGGCAACCAAGCTTTCGGCAGGACCACTGAAGCGCCCGCCGCCAATCTTCCTAGCAGATCGAAGGCGTTAAAAGACACGAAAGAGAACAAAGTAAACACATCTCCCGCGAAGAAGCGAGACCGCCCCGACTGGCACCGCCTTGAAGATTCGATCTCCGACGTAGCTCCTGGGAACACCGAGAGAGTTACGGTGAAAGCGAAAAACACCGCAAACGCGTAGCGGGATACTGGAGCCAGCTTAGCCCGGAACACATTCAACGTGGTCGTTGCGTGGTCGTTGTAGACAGCAACATCGTCACACCGCCGCTTTTCTTCCTCTTCTTTGTTACACACCCTTGAGTCCGACAAGGGTTTGCCGACTGGCAAAAGCGGCACCGGCGGCGTCTCCACGAGGGGTCTGTACATGGAAGACCTTGGGCTTACCGACGGCGCTACCGTCGAACGCCTTCCAGCGAGACAACTCCCGTTGCGTTCACCACTGCTCCCGCCATCGTCTTCGGAGATAGTTTGAACTTGGATGTGTTCAACACCACTGCCGACCGCGCTTGCATAGAATATCGTCAGCGGGAGTCGCTCCAGAACGGGGTAGGACAGCATGCATCCCAACAGGACAATCACGGCAATGCTGAAATACACCACAGTACTCCAGTCTCTCGTGTACGCCACACACGAGGGTTCTAATGGGGCCTCTAGGGCTTGAACCAGGTGGTGGTCCGTGAAGAGGTCGGTCCGTCTTCTAGAGGCGTCCGGAAGGTGACCATAACCCGGAGTACACGATCGGTCGTCGGTGCCAGCCAATCTGGTGAACAGTCCCGCCAGAGAAACCGCAAGACCTGCTACGCCTTGGCCGGCCATCATGGCTTGAGTGTAGCGCGGCGGGAAGGCACTTGCCATGGAAAAAAGGCTCCCCTGAACGTGGAAGGCGGCAAGCACGCGAAAAGGTGCAGTGATCCAACACTTTTAATGTATGTGATGGCGATGTCGGGAAAGGCGACCACCGCAATGTTGACGCGCATACTCATCACACGATGCAATGCAAAGCACCCTATCTAGGCCGCTTCATTTTCGAGGAGGCCTCAGTCCATCCACAACACGTTCTGCCGATACTTCTGTACGAAAACATCAAAGTACAAAGAGTAACACAAAGGTCGAGAAACCGCAGAGGCGAGCACAGCGGTGATTCATCATACCTGCAACACCGCAGTAGCCAGGCCAGACGTGACGATGAGACCCAACGTCAAGAAAAACAGAAGCCCGGCGCTCGCCTGTTCAACCAACACAAGGACGCCGCACCCAACGAACGTCAACAAGGACACCGCCAGCGATCCCATGATCCGACCGCGAAGCTTCCGATGCTCAAATCTGAGTGCAGGAGGCAAGAGAGGCGCCGGGAAATGGGGTTGCAGGTACCAAATCAGCCTCTTTAAACACGATACGATACGGCAGCCAACGTTTGACTGCGTGCGCAGCAAGAGCCGCCCCATCGGGTCTATACTAACGCGCCCACCATACCCGTCGAAGTGCTGGTTGGAATACAGGCGGACACTGTGACACCCTTAGTCCGGCAAAAGCCAATCTTAGTCCCAACGGACACATCGGGCCACATCGCAGGGTCAGAGCAACCTGACGTGCACGGAACAGCGCAACGTAGACCGAGTTCCTGGCATTCTCGTAAATCGTTGTGCCGAGTTTCGTTAGGGTGGCAACGCGCCAGCGGGGCGCGAATGAAACTCAGCAAAATCGGCACGGGTTTTGCTAGCTAGTGTAGTTATTCAGACCTCGTACGTACCTGAACATAAAACTAATTGATCCGTCACTCGCGATATAAACGAACAACACCTTCACATGATGGCCCATCTCTGATACGATAACTTGAAACGGCAGAGCTCCGTATTGTGCGGGGACTAACCTGAGAGTAATTAGCAGACCTATGATCGCGGCCAGGTTGTACGCGAAGGCAAAGAAATCTTCGAAGCTTTTCTGGAACATGGAGCCACAAAAACGTCGACTGTAGTAGCTTTGAGCATTGATGAAGACGTTCCATGGGAAAAGCTGCCCGATGCCCTGCTCCAGCACCAAATTTGCAGCATTGATACGGAGGTGGTGGGGGAGAGCGTACATTACAACACTGCAAGAGTATCAATAGTGTTGGAAGGTCGAGCTTGACGACGGCTTGAAAAAGGACGGCCGATATTCGTGCCAAGACGGGGCAGGCCCATTGCTTTCGCACGCTCTCGCTTGCCCGAGTCGCCCCCGGCCGCGAACGCATGGCATGGAGTAACCACGGTTGACATTCGCTCAGTGGATCTCACCGCCGCTTTTAATGATGCCAAAGCGAGCATCCTGAGTACTTGGGGGAACGAAAGTTAGTGTTGCGCTGTCTGTGTAATTTGGGTGATGGACTCGAACACTTCAATATTTTCTTCCCAGGGCTCTTGAGTCTTCCTGACGAGGTATGGTACCACGGGTGGATACCTGAGCAAAAGCAATATGTACAGCGCCATGCGAGCGAAGCCATGGCAAGAGCGGAGGTCACGCTTGCTGACGTCGGGTGAGCGCGCCATAGGGCTTGCGACCCACAGACAGCCCCAACGCGATACACGATACAAGTCTAAGCAAGTTGTTTAGTTTAGTTTTTGTTTTGTCTCGAAGCAGCGGGCACGTATCTTTCTCTGCGTCCACTTGCGTATGTTCTCTCCGTTTTCATTCTGATTGACGTGCCCACGAAGTATTCTACGCCAGTAGTTGTATTTTTACATTCATTTTATTTTGGTCGCACTTTCAGTAGGGTCTGACCGCCGCCCACCCTAACTGTTAAGAGGTTGCTTAGGAAACACATGTACTCCCTTCTAGATTTGCCTATACTGCAGGTCCCCCGCTGTCACTTGACGTGTGCTGAGTGCTTTTTTGGAAGAACGTCACAGTGTCCAGTTGGGCTTCCGAGGTCTGAAGAGGTGGGGCTCGGCTGTTCTTCGCCTGAACCCCTGTTCACTACAAAAACAAGTCATGCAAGTAATACGAGTCGGCAACCTTCTCGTATTCCTAATCCTGGACCATTATAGGCCTTCCAGGGCAATATCATGACAACGCTTCCTACGATTTCAAGTGCTATGTTTCGTCCCGAGACTGTATATGTACACCTGGTATGTATAAAATGCACTTCTTTGCACCTTTGCCCGGTCTTCTCCGGTGGCGGGTTTTTCACCGCGCTCTAGGCTGCGGAGCACGCAAGGAGGCCGCGGGTACTACGGCGCAAGTTTGGGCCCCGGTCGGGCTCTGTGGCGAGTGCGCTGGACGTCCAAGGTCGCGCGAGCTGGCTCTTTTTCAAGGGATTGCGTTCCGCCCCGCTGGGCCAAGCAGGTCCATGGAAGCCCCCCGAAAACCGTTTTTTTTCACGTTTTCACCTTTTAGTTTTGTTACTCGCTCTGGTGCCGTTTCTGAAGTATCACAACAGCCCTCAAAAGGCTAGACAGCCAGGGTACAAAAGCAGCCGCGCTTCAAGATTTTTTCTGTGTAGCTGTCACGAACGGAGCTTCTGAGCGTGTGCCTGTGTATGGGTGTGTCATCCGAGGATCCCACAGCAGTAGGAACCAGGAACAGTCTCAAGAAGAGACGTGCATTTTCAGTTTTCGATTTGTTTCTGCTGTGTTGTGCTGTCTGCTGCTATTGTGCACTTGTATCACACCGTAATATTTTTAGACAATGAGAGCCATGGTACAACAGCAGCTGCACTACAACAGAATGTTCGCGTTTTTTTTTCAAATTTTATTTCTCCAAAAAATCTCCCGACGTATAAAATTGAGGTAATTTTGAAGAAAACGGTGAAAAGAGTGCTTTAGGGAAGATAGGATTTGATCGAAAGTTGCGGAGTTTTGTGTCTCTCTGCTTCATTGGCCTCCACGCACCGATCATTATCCCGACGCAGAACGCATCCCCAAGGACTCATACACCGAGCTTCTTCCATGCCTCCACGCACCATGCTGTTTGCTGTACACGATACGACAACCGCTGGGAGCACAAAGGTTCGAGAGGTGTACCTGGAGTATAACGCAGACGAGCGGCGTTGGATTGTGCCAGCGGGCCGCCGGTCCGTTGCTACGGTACGCTTTCGACCGCTCGATGTCGTGGAGGATGCGTCGTCCCCAAAGGAGTCGCATTCGTACCCATACTCGTGCCACCTTGTTTGTAGAGTGCGACAGCATGACACGTCTATCATTTCATTTCTACCATACTGCGGTAGCAGCAGCAACAGCACCCAAAAATGCAAAAATGCAAAAATGGAAGCTGGTGCTGGCGCTGTTAATGCTCGATGCTCAAGCTGATGATATCCCTAGCTACCGCTTGCTGTGCTACTGCTTGCGGTCGCGGGATAGCAATGGCGGCACTGCGTCAATTCTGCCGCGGACACCGTTGCTGGGCTGCCGTTGTTACTCGCACGCTGTTCTTTTGTCTTTCGTTTCATATTTTTTATTTGCCGCGTTGCCGCACATCCCCATTTCCCTCCTCGATTTCGGAGGCGTCGCCGGCAAGATTTGGTTTACCTCGTCCGCAAACATACCAAAATCACCACCGGAAGGGAAATTTCACTTTGTTTGGCGGAAGGAAAGTATTTTCTGAAGCCACTTTTTCATCAAGACTCTAGTGTCTTCTTTTTGTGACAGCTGCGATCGGTGCTTCCGTGTGCGCGCATGTGTGTGCCATCCCGACCACAGCTGTACGATTCCGACCCACACTTCCTGAATTTCAAAAGCTCCCGCGCAGTACAACAACGGTACAACAGCAGCAAAGCTCACATAGCCTCACGTACATAGGGACGCCTGTTGATCCCTTTTGTCAACTTGCTACACCCCTAGGATTCAAGGCAACCATATTCAGGAGGGGAACCATGTATATCGTATGATATTTTATCATACATGTTCTCTTTCATTATAGTCGTTTTCAAAGGCACCACTGACTCAGATATATCACTGCTGTACGGTGTTATATGCGAACCAAGTCAAGAGCAATAACAGCACGACCATCACCACCACCAACAACCATCGGCTTGTTGCCTTCCACGCAGCGTCACGACGATGCATAATTAATTTCACCATTTACGGCACAGAGCAGCTATCTGGTGTTCATACGTACCTCGAATGTACAGGGAACGCAACTTGTTGTGGTCAACACTAACTGGACAACAGCAGCGGGAATGCTCGTGTTTCTACATATTTGTAGATATATCACTGCTGTACGGCATTATTTGGGAGTCAAGTCGAAAGCAATAACAGCACCACCACCATCACACCACCAACAACCATGCCCTCCACGCCGCGTCACGACGATGCTAAATCAATTTCACCATTTACGGCACATCTGGTACTCATACATACCTCGAATGTACAGGGAACGCAACTTGTGGTCAACACTACCCGGACAGCAGCAGCGGGAATGCTCGTGTTTCTACATATTTCTACTCTCATAGACTATAGCACCATCAAAGTTTCTGCTGTATGACGGCAAGTCTAAAATAACACGGGGCAGATGACGCCAGCTATCTTCCAATCAAATGGCTGAAATAACGCGAACGACGGGAGCCATCTTCCAATAAAATCGCTGTATAAACGGGAACCACATGATATCACTCCGCACACAAACTAGAAGAAGAAAGACACAGCTCGCAGCTCGCACACCCGCGGTCACGCGACGATTGACCTTCGATCTCGACATATAATCCACCTACGGTCAACGAGCTTCGTACCGGGCAAGGCCAATGAGTGTAAACCATGGCCTGGGAGGTATAATTGGAATCCGTGGTCTAGGGGGCGAGAGGTTGGCCGCGGCGTCCTATGAATCTTCGTCAAAGCTTTCAAAAAATTCTGTTTCGTTCCAACGGAGAGGAATCGAGAGTTTTTGTCGTCTGTTTTCTACACATCAGCTGCCCAATATGTTTTTAGTAGACGCCTGGCCCACCCACGCCACATATCACCGACCGAGGTGTGAGAACTGTGATACTAGTGTGGGTCGGAGCCTCTATCCAGCGCGCTTCATTCAGAGTTCGTGACGTAATCGTTGGGTTTGTCGATCGATGTCAAACCTGAAAATGGTCTATTTTTACCATAGGAGAGGGGTAGAGACTTGTTGTCGTCTGTCTTCTACAGACCAGTGCCAAAATGTTTTTTTTTATCAGACGCCTGGTCAGCCCACGCCAATTATCACCGATCGCGGTGTGAGCACTGTGACACCAGGCTGGGTCGGAGACCTTAACCAGCGCATTCCGTTCAGATTTCATGACGGTGTCGTTGGTTTTGTGGATCGATGTCTGCCGAGGTTTCTCGTAAAAGTTGGCTCTAGTCAATGGGAATGACTATACACTGCTCCAGCACCAGCCAGAACAGGGGTTTTATATACATTGCGCGGCGCGCAATTAAAGTCCGCGAAAGCTGTCCTGTGACGAATAAAATTTGCCCTGTATGACGACAGCACCCTACTGCTGTACTGTACCCATGTTTAAAATAAGCTCTCTAACTCCATTGGTGCTGAATCGACGAATCCAAGCACCCGCGCGTGGTCCCGCTAATGCTGGGACGAGGATAACGAAAGAAGGGTAACATCAGCCGTCGGCGTAAAGTCAACTACAGTAAGACCTATGCCAACGAGAAAGCGAAGCATCAATAAAAAGTTTGAATTCAAAAGATACCCGCCAAAAAATTTTTGGAACACGCTCCCCATGGGCACGTTCAGAAAAAAAAGAAGTTCCCAACTTCTGGAAAAGCCTCAAAAAAGCAAATCTGGGGCCGATGTTGGGCCAAGATCGGCCTGAGAAAAACTCAGGCCGATCTTTGGTTCGAAGCGGCGAGATTCCGAGTCCTCGACAGACATCGATCGACAAAACCGACGATTGCGTCATGAATTCTGAACGGAGTGCGCTCGTTAGGGGCTCCGACCCACCCTTGGGTACCGTCTTCACCCAATGGCCAGTGACGTGCGGCGGGCGCTGGCCAGGCGTACGATAAAAAAACAAATAGCCGCTGGTGTGTACAAAACAGAAGACAAAATTTCTCGATCCGTCTCGAATGGCAAAAAACAGGCTTTTTTCAGGGTTGGGAGGATACCGCAGGACGCCGCCGGCAAGCTCTCGCCCCTTAGAGCATGTATTCACTTTCTATTTTCGATGCCGTCATCAATACTCGTTGGCCTTGCCCGACACCAAGCGGGTTGGCCTTGGGCTGAGACTATATCGAGATCGAGCATCTATCGTCGCACGAGCTGATTTTTATCAGCGTGTTGACAATTTGCAACGAGAGGATAAAAATTGCGCCGCCTGCAGCCGTTGGAAAAAAAAAAGAAAAAATCAAACATTTTTCCCCTTTTTTCCCACAGCGGCGGTACGAGGATATTTTCGGCTGTTTTTTTAAAGCAATATTTTTGAAAAAAACTTGCGAATTTCGCGTTTCCATTGGCATATGTCTAACAGGATACATATCCGGATAGCCGCAATCAACAGTGTTATACTTCGTATTATGCACCATGTATACAGTTGACGCCAACATTCAAGAAATAGTGGGCAACAGGATAAGAAACTCACATTACTGGTAAGAAACAACAACGACTGGCGGTGACCCTGAATAATATTCGCAACACGGGCCTTTCGGCGGAGTGAAGGAGGCGTCGTTCCGTGTGACCTTTGTCGCATGGTACTAGGGCCCGTCCAAACGGGGAAAACCCCCCCGAAAAACAGAGCGAAAAACAAATAATCCCGCTTTTATCGAGCAAAACGAAGATGGAGTAAAAACCGAAGGATACGCGCGAAAAAAAACGAAAAACAAAATTCAAAAGCGAAAACGAGCCAAGGTCAGAGTAGAGCACCAGCAGTGATGCACCACCTAATTTAGCTGCGGTAGAGGCACCCAGCCCTGAAAAGAGAGGGAGCGTGTCCACACAGCTAGACGATAAAAGTCTACTGCTGCAAAGGCACCGGTATTCTGTAGAGCGAGATTTGCGCTGGATAAAATACGGGCGCTGTTAAAAAAACATCACTTCTTGCATTGACTGTACAGCAGCACTCAGTTCGACTAGGACGGTCCAATGGACCACGGTTTTGGCTGCGGCGATGAAAGCTGCGTTGACTGGGACCAGCCGCATGTTGTTCGCGTACTGTCTGCTCTCTGTCTTCTGGCCGTCCAGTCTACTGTGTGTTCGTAGCTGCGGTTTTCGCCACGGTCTCGCTTCTCGCTTGGGCTGTACATTCTTAGTTTTGTTTTTTTAGACTTTGTTTAATCGAAAGCGAAAACAAACATAGCCCATGCCGGTCTCCTGGGCCTCACTTCGGCTGCTTGGCTAATCAAAGGGAGTGTATCCTCCCACGTATCTCACCTTGCTTTTGAATTACTCTTTCGTTTGTAGCTTCAAAACGCTCCATTTGGACAAGCGCTTGACCCTTTTGGGACTGAAGTTCCGTTCTAGGGATAAATCAAATCAGATTTTGTCCCCCAAAACGGGACCGCTGTTCTAAGGGCCCATCTTATCGAGGATTTTTTTTTTATATATGTGTAAAAACAAAAATTTGCATGTGATTGGCCCAAGAGTGAATCGCCAAGCAGGCATTCTCAAGTCATTTCAGTGAAAAATCTTTTGTTTTTTTCTCGTCTGATTTGTTTATTTCAATTTCCAATTGGAGTTGCTCCGATTTGATGTGGCATGTTCATGGTGGGTCAACACCCCCCATGGAGTCTGGGGTGATTAGCCACTTCGGTGACCACGACCGAGGCGATAAAGTACGAACCTCAACGAGGGGCGATTGCAGCAACAGCCGCGCCCACGCCCACAGACCCTAGTATATCGTACCCCGGCGGTGGCGCCGCAAGCCCATTTTTTCGGCCAGCTCGATCGACCAACCATCACGAAAACCGAGCAAACAAACAAAAAAATAGAGGATACGCTCGAGACCTTCATAGCTGCATCACCGTTGCTGTTCCGCGCGTGGCGCTTGAGGGCTCCCTCCGCCCACCCAAGAGACCCTGAGAGTGATAGCCTCCTACAGTGCGCCACCAAAAAGAAAAAGAGGCTGGCGGCGGCGCGCACGCGACAGCGTAAGCCTTCGATCTCGTCTACGCTCGTCGCTGTGTGTCGGCTGGGCGTTGTGTGACGTGGTGCGTTATTCCAGTTTATTCCACTTTACTTTGGGTTTGACAATTAATACGCCGTTTCCCGATAGAACTCAAACTCGTATTTTCAAGAAATCAAATTCAAATTCGATGTAATATTTTCGGTTGGATTTAATACAGTCTTAGTAAAGATGAGCCCTAATCAGTCCAGAAACACAAGAAACGTGCATACCAGGTGTATGTATTTGAAGGAATGCAGTAAGCGGTTAATGGGAGTTCTCAGAAGCAAGGAACTGCTGCCTACCAGGTAAGCGCTAACAATAATGGCGCATGGTTCCACTGAGCTTAGGAAGTTGAATCTCGACCCCAAAATTACGTCAACTGCCGTACCTGCTATTAAAACCCGTACTTATGTGGAACACCCGTATTAATAGTCGACTTCAAGTTTTTACGCACTCATTTTGATTCAGCCGAAAAACCAGGGGCCCTCTCTATACGCACCTACCAGGTAAGTAGTCGCGGCAGACATCCGGGAACATACACCTGGTACATACTTGATACCTGGTACCAGATACTGCTGTGTGGGCTGTACAATACCTGCTGGTGTGGTACAGTGACATCTACGGTTTAAGCGATCTCAGTTTAAGAGAGGCCAAAACAGCTTGGCACACCTCTCTCTTAACTCGAACCAACTGCAAACCCCCCGCTCTTGTACAGTAGTCCAGAAATAAAACTTTATGCACGTACAGCAGCAGCAGTAGTAAGGTTAGGGTAGGGGTATTGGCGAGGCGATGACGGGTCTGGGGTTGGCAGGTAGCGCAGAGCCAACTCGGGATTCTATGAATGTGGTGGAGGCATGGTTCGGCATAGAGAAAAGCGACGGCGAGGCGGGAGCGGTGGTTGCAAATCCGAAGCATGAACTTTTGTGATTTATCGCTTCTCTAACTGAGCATAGACGACTCGGACGACGACCAGGCCGATTCTTCGGCGGTAGACAGGGACGGCCAGTGCACGCAGCCCGTACTCTAGGCTCGTCCGCCACCGTACTCTGACGTAGCTGGGCAGTTTGGCGAACTCGAAGGGGTAGCTGAGCGGTGCAACATGGCTGAGGTGTCGTACCATCTTCGTTAGGCCAAGCTGGCCCGGACGAGCGAGGTTGGGTCAAGGAAAACGAAGCAAACTTGCATCGCAGACTTCGTGTAATGTTGCAGAAGCTGTCGTATTGAGGTCTGTTGCCGGGTAGAAGAGGTGCAGGTGCTTCAGTTTCGTTGATTGTGGGATTAATACTGCTGCTGTATTGATAGCACTTTTAGTTCTTCTGTTTTTTTCTTTTGCTGTTGCTTTCGAGATGTGACGCGTGCGATGCGCATACTCTCTGTGTTATGTCGGACGCTACGTTGGACTACCTTTGACACCACAAAATATAATTGTGTTTTTCCATGATACATAAAACAAGGAGGGCTGGGTGTGGGGCCTGTGACGTACGGAAACATTGCGTAAACAACACAACCTGGACACAACAGGCATTCGATAGGTTCCTATTCCAATAGGAGGGCTATTGTTGCTTGCGATAGGTATCGACTGGCACTTTTTGAAGCCTATTGTGGCCGACAATGGGTATCGAATGCCATCTTCACAGATCTACTGTTCGGCCAATAGCCTATTGTACCCATCCATCTTACACATTGGTCAAAGGCATAGGTATCGATCGACAACCACAGACCTATCCTAAGAACAATAGGCTATTGCACAAAATTCTCTTAACATATTGATCAAATAAATAGGCATCGATCGCTTCGTCTGTGAACATACAGGTAAAAAAAGTAGATATCGGTAGAATATTTCACATACCTATCCTAAGAGAATAACCCAGGGACCACTTATCTTAACATAGTTGTCAAAGATGGTATCCATCGGCAAACCTCACACCTATCCTAAGAACAATAGGCTATGGCACGAAATTCTCTGGACATATTGGGAAATCAACAGGTATCGATAGACAGTTCTACATACCTATCCTAAGAATAATAGCCGATTGTACCTGGTTGCTTTAAACCTACTGGTCAAATAAATAGGTGTCGATACGAGTTGGTTCCAGCGACAGCCGAGGCACAACAGCTTCGCACTTTTGCACTTTGATTTTTGAGGGTTGGAAAACGAAATATGGCATGATTGTGCGTCATGACAAGATGAAAAAACTGTCTACTTGTCTTTTTTTATTCACTTACTTTTCTGGTTCTTGAGATACTCGTACATTTTTCTGTTTTTTTTTCTGATTTTTTCGGCAACTTTAACCCTCCCTCATTCACGAATCAAAAAAGACCAGAGACCAGTTTTTTCATCTTGTCATGCCGCACAACCATGCGAAATTTCATTTCCCAACTTTCAAAAACCAACTTGCAAAAGTTATTCCCGTGAAGAGTGAAGAGGAAATTTACCTCTAGGGTTGTCCAAAAGCTCGAAAGCTCAATACACTGTTCTAGTACTTTGGCAGGCATTAAATATGACAGCCTTGCATGTTTCGCAGAACAAAGCTGGTGTCACAGACGTCTCCCCTTTGTTGATACGATCATGTAAACACTTCTACTGTCGAATTATTCGACGTCTTGGCCGGTTTATGGCCTAAATACGGTTTATATGAATTTTACTATAGGCAGTGTAAATCCCTATGCAACAACGCCTCCACAAGTAATACGAATAATGTCCATATATATCTCGCAAACTACAACTCGCACGCCAACAATCTCTTTAGCGTTGTGTTCCCCTTGTTCATGCGGGCATGTGGATATCTTCAGTGTTGAAAAATTCGACGTATTCCGGTTTTTATTGCCCGAAGGTGGAATTTGATGTGTGTCGCTGGAACCAGCTCGTAGACAAATCCATATGCCTATCCTGAGAACAACAGCCACGTACGAGTATATATTGTACATATTGCTCAGAACATATTGATCAAATAGATAGCTATCGATAGACACTTTCACTTTCCTATTGCAGTCGGCGATAGGTATCGATATGCAACACCCCCACTATTGACCGACCAATAGGCGCATTCCATAGGCTATTGTCCAGGGTGTGATCTCAAACAACACAGAATATGCCCTTTCAACGCTTCGATTAGGCACCAGTACAACAGAGTCCTTTCCATCCCTCTTGATTCCACGCACAGGATGTCTATTTGTAAAGCCCATATATTCGGTTTAATAGAGGTTTTCTATTATGCAGTCGGCAATAGGTATCGATATGCAATACCCCCACCTATTGACCGACCAATAGGCGTATTCAACAGGCTATTGTCCAGGGTGTGGTCTCAAACAACACAGAATACGCCCCTTCAACGCTTCGATTAGGCACCAGTACAACAGAGTCCTTTCCACCCCTCTTGATTCCACGCACAGGATGTCTCCTTGAAAAGCCCATAAATTCTTTTTTTAATAGAGGATTTTTCTATTTCAAACCGGTATAACAGAAACCTGGAGCTGTACGAAGGATCGAAACGCGCCACTCGCCAGCCTGCCTGCAGAAAACACGAACATCACCTCCTGCGCTGTTGGATCACCTTCTACAATTTTACAGGTGTGTGCTTGCTGTGTTTTTCATATATCAAGAGCAGAAGAGGCCAATAACATGGACGATAGTGAGATTCACCAACAAACACGTACTTGTACGTCAAGACCTGCTGCGACATTTACAGGGAGTACTTAAAATTTCCAGTGTCTTTGTGTGCATGTCACGTGTGAACTGCTGTAAACCAACTTTCGATTGCCTTGTGTACCCCGGCCCTCACGTGTCGATCTGCTGTTTCAGTGCGCGAAATGGTACTGGCCGAAATCAATTGGAAATCGAGCTAGCTGTAAGTATTATCGTCTCGTCGACCCTGGTGGCATCCTGGGTAGCACATCGCGAGCGAAATAATGGAAGACGCGCGAACGGTTCACGCTGCTTGCAAGTTGATTATCGACCGATCTGCTGAACTCACAGCTGACGCGCTTTCTTAGTTTTTTATGAACGTATTTCAAAATTTATAAAAAAAAGAACCCTCTACTATATAAATCGGTTTGATACCTGATATAATAATGAGGCGCGCGAAGCGCGCAAAAAGCGGGCGAGCCTTTTTTTTCTTGGAATTTTCCAAGAAAAAAAAAGCCTCTTCATAGCGGCTCGGATACGAGCGTGGGGTGCCTTGTTTTGAGTTTCTCTGTATGTGTGTGTGTGTGTGTGTGGTGAGGTGTGTGTGTGTGTGATTCAACATTTTTTTGGGCAACGTTTGACCACCGCCCTCGACGCACACCGCACCAATTCCAGTCCCGGCGGGCTCTGTGGACGCGCACACACAAAACAGACCTCCTGGTGCTGGTGCGGTGGTAAGTCGTTCACAGCAGCTCGAGCTAGGTGTGGCAACGTGTGTAGGCACATGTTGGTGCTGGGCCATGTTGAAAAAACACAGAACCAACGACACATTATATATTTTGAAACCCAGCTAGCTCTACGAGTACTCGTAGGTAGGCAGACTGCTGTGCCTGTCCACAGCAACGAGCGTTCGGGCCATGTCCCCGAGACATGCTGCAGGCCCACCCTCCTGCTGATGAGGGGACTGAGAAGCAGGAGAGTATCTGTTGTATAATAGTTGTTGTACAGCAGTAGTAGTAGTGGTGGCACTGCTAGAAGAAGCTCGTCTGCTGGACACACGTCAGATTGTACATTTTTCGTCTTCAAATTATGAGTTCGGGACCAGGAAACACATGTACGAAGGGTTCACACACAAGCCGAGCGTACAGCGACGCTGACCTGGCCTCGTGTGTCCTACTGCTGCTGCTGTTTTGCTGCTGGAGAAGCTCTGCTGTAGATAGATGCCGTACTTCATCAGTAGTAGCGGTGGCACCTGCTACCTGCTACGAGAAGTTCTCTCTTGGACAGAGCACGTCGAGTGCAGATTTTTCGTCTTGAAATTATTATGCCGATTTATCGAGTTCAAAACCAACACAGGACAAAATCGATTACGTGTACAAAGGGTTCAAGGGGTGAGATTGACAAGCCGAGCGTACAGCGACGCTGACCCTGGCCTCGTGCGTCCCACTGCTACTGCTGCTGCTGCTGCTGTTTTTGTTGCTGGAGAAACACTGCTGCTGTATATAGATGTCGTACATCAGTACAAGCAAGTAATGGTGGCACCTGCTACGAGAAAGAAGCGCCTTCTGTTGGACAAATATTTTCAGATGCAGATTTTTCGTGTTCAAATTAATTATGCCGAATTTCAACCAGAAAACACTTGCTGTTCGAAAAACAGAAAAAGAAAAAATATATATCAGGTGTGTGTCTATTTGTCGTCTTGTTCTTTCCACCCGTCGACATCCAGCACAATCAGTCAGTGTCTGTGCCGATTCTTGAATTCCCGAGAGATACGATACGACTACAAGTAATAACTTCTGTGGTCACACAGCAGTAGTACATATTTTTCGTCTTCAAATTATTATGCCGGATTTCGCGATGGAAATACCAGGATACACACGACAAAAACTATTTCAATAAAAGTTGTGAGTGTGTGTGCGCTTTTGTTTCCATTTGTGACTTCTTTCTTTTTTGTGCCACAAGTACATTCATTCACCTTGCGTTTTTGAACGTATAATAGCTAGCTTATTATTTATTTTCCGGATTCGGGGAGAACAAATCCAGTGCCTGGTATTTGTTACAGGTGTGTCCGTACTGCTGTGCTGTCTGTGTTTTTCAAGAGCAGGATATATATGATGCCAAGAATATTTACGGTTATGAGATTCACCAACGACGGCATATAGGTAGTAGGTACAGCAGCAGCAGTAGATGTTCGTTCGTGTTGGTTCAGCACAAATGTTGTGCATGATGCATCGCAGTTATGACTGCTGCAGGTATTGCTGAGGTCGCGCCTCATTACCACCAATTACTAGTAGAAGGTCGGGCTTGTCTTGGTATGGTACACCCCTCTCTTTAACAGTAGATGTCACTGCTGTACCGGTACAAACACTTTTGCGTATGTGTGCTTTACTCTCTGCGATAGGAGCAAGTGCCCACTCACCTGGAAAAAAAAATAGAGTAGGCCCAATGATAGGAGTCTTCCGGCGAAGTCCGCATTGATGACTTAGAACGCTCCGTAGGTACGCAGGGAAGGAGAGGTACAACACCCGTGCTCGTACTCGTATACCAGAACACACACAAGGGTTGCTGGTACGTTGGAAAGGTTTACCAGGTATACACTACTTTGTAGTGGTATACCAGGTAGGTGGAAAGTTCACAAATACTCGAACGTACAAACACAAAAGTTGCAACTTTCAAGCTCGATTGTTCTCTTGCTGTAGCCGTTCGTTGCAGAGAAAAACTCTTTGCTTGGAAACAAAGGCCAACTCAGTCTGCACTATTCCCAAGGTACACTTCTCCACGCCTCATTCGCGAGCACGAGAAACATCCGTGCGGGGTATAGAACCAAGAAGGGTCTTTCAAGATGTTGGATGAAGGAGTTCTGAAAATTTCGAGGCATGTATTTGTTACGGCAAGTATCCCCGGATTAAATAGACCCATCAGGAATTTTCTGCCTGTATTTTTACTCGATCTGATCAGAGAACAACGGCAGTCGACATGCCGTTCGTTGTGCGCCAACCGGAAGAATTCCATCGAGAGTTCCCCTGTATATGTGCTTCGTCGACCTGCAAGAAGCGTAGTACTCTGTCGACCGAGCCTATGTAGAGCTGTCGTGGTATGGTGGGTACTCGCACACTTTCGGCCTACCAGAGTGACGAGATATTAACAGTGTTACGGGGGACCATAATAAAAAGAGGACCAAATATTGTGTGTACCGTAGGTCCTGTTTGCTATGGTCCCCCGTAATAGATGCTTTCAGCTGTCCGTCCGCCAGTTCCACGAAGACATGCGGGCTCTCGTGCGTACGGATGACGGCGAGTACTCGGAATGGTTCGATGTCATCCAGGAGCCGCGAGAAGGATAGGTGCCATTGCCTTTGCCGTTCAACTTGTTCTTCGGCGCTGCGATATACGCTGTGTGTGCTGGTCGCTTCAGTGAGGATCCAGACATCCAAACGGATGTGCTCCACCCCGAGGAGGATCGGGTAGGTGTAAACAATAAGGGGCCTGTGGGCAAGCAGGCTGTTGTTCGTTTGTACCCACCCCCGAGTCTTCGGATTTTGGCCCAAAATCCGACGACTTGAATCGGATTCTCAAGTCGAAAACTTCCCGGTCGGATTTTGCATAGCACTGACGTATTTAATATATTTATAAAATATGGTTGGACTGCATAATAATATTAAGCAGCGTCATTCATTTTTGACATCGGGAAATACGACTCTGCTGAAGCTCGAAATCGAACCGCATATAGGATTCCTGCCCTCGACCAGCTACCTGTGTATCGCAGCTTCCTGCAATACGCCGAGTATCTCAACCACGCTGTTTCACCTTATGTCTCCCTACTATTATGACATCGGCCGGGTTCCCAACTACTGTATTAATCGGACTACAGTTGTCTCGGATAATCAAGTCTCGTATTGATAGTGTTACCGCACCATTCGACTCCTCCTTTTAACTCAAGTGAAAAACAATAACGAAAAAAGCTCCTCGCTACTTGTCCCCCTCCCTTCGAAAATTATTAATGAGGAGAGTGGGGCTGCCGCAAGAAATCACTAAATCCTGGTTTCGCTGACCAACCCAGCGACTACCTCACGTTTGCTCGCGCTTGCAGCAGTAACCTCGTGCATGCTTGCGTCCGACATGGGGATGCTGACCTGCACGTGGTGCTGTTCTCGAAAGTAATGACTTCACGCAGGTCAATCCATCTACACTCCATCCCAGTCCCCCATACAAACACGCCTCATTCTCTGTACCAGTAAACCCTGTTTTATTCCCAACTCCGTTTGCGGAGGCCGTTACTTCGTCTACGTAAAAACCTACCTTTCACTGCTGTGCATCGTTCGAACTTCGTTGTCATTACTGTTTCCTGATTCGTGGAGAGAAATCTCCCCCCGCTCGACCAGATACCTGTATCACAGCTTTTTGCAATCTCCTGAGTATCTCGACCACACTATTTTATCGCCTCTCTCCCTACCTTGATACCGGCCGGGTTCTGTAGCCAAAAGATACCAAGCCGTGGAGGTTTCAGTGTAATCGCATGTGTGAGTGGAGCAGTGGCCGGGGATCCTGTGTGATGTCCCCTAGCCACCTGGCTCGTGGTCCGATGAGGATCACTCCGTGATAATACAAGCTCTAAGAACAAGACTTACTGAGTGCGAGGCCAGCGAGACTGGTGGAGTCCCTCGCTGGAAGCCCTCTTGCTGATATCATCTGGCAGAGGCCATAATATCTAGATATTATGGCCTCTGCCAGATGTATAGTCGGAAATACCATGAAAGCATGACATCAACTCCAACATAAGGGAAATGCTGCCGCCGTCCGCTCTAAAGGACGGTTTCGGCCCACGAAGCTCGTTCCGAGTCCGCACGCGTACGCTTCAAATATGTTCTCAGTCGCCTTTATGCCCCTTAAACCGCACACCTACCATGTTGGCCTGTCGCCATCGCGCGTTTCCATATTAGGTGCCGTTATCGTAAAACGCCGCGTCACCCCGCGCCAGGCAGTGCACGGGGTGTACCATCCCCGAATCGGCGGCGAACATTGCTTCCGATCGCGCCATCAGGAAGTAACAAAGACATGAACACAGCCACACCTTTTTCCTCTCCGGACCGAGGGGATGAGGGCTTCCGCCGAGAGAAGCATACCGAACGATCTCGGTAGGCGGACACGGCGTGGCGTTCCTGCCGTCACGTGGGACCGTGCAATACCATTGAGCGCACACTGGACCACGCGAGCTGTGACCGGTAGGTTCACGCCTACGCGCAATCCATGGAAACATGCACCGCCACGAATTTCCCGGAAATTACGTTCGCCAGGTTACCTTCTGACCGTTTAAAACGACGAGGAGAAGTCGGTTAACGCTCAGGCCCTGCAACTATCCACACCACTCGACGCCCAAAACTCCTGCCGACCCATCAACCTGCGAAACGTACTCCGAGACCGGTGACCAGACTCGTACGTGTGCCTAGTCGAGCTCGCAACTGAGTCACCGACGGACCGAAGTCTAATATGTCAGTACAGAGATCCGCCCCCGTTGTCCTCAGGCGCTTCTCCTGCCAATCGATGTCCGGACGAAGCGCGTGGAGGTTGGGGGCGATGGTAGGACGATCCCACCACGACCCACCGTCTACCAGAATATATGCAACGCCACAGTAGGCAACCCAGTATTCGCATCACAGTGTGCCCACCCTTGGTTCGCGCCCCCTCCCGGATCGATTGACCATTTGTTGCTCTTCAATAGGGTACTCTCGCTGATAGATTGGGGCGCTGCCTTGGCCTCTACTGCGATTGCCCTTGCCGGAACCACCATGGCCAGCAATTCCAAACTATTACTAGACAAGTCACCCTTTCCGTGCACGTGTGATCGAAGGCGGTCCTGTGTTTCGGCATCGAAATCGATCCTCAATCACAGCCCCATCTCTAGACAAAAATCCCTCATCGCATCCCCAGACGCCTTACTGATCTCCGGAGGTATCGCTGATGAGAGTGCGCGAGTGGGGTTGCAAATAAAATCCCAGGAATACAGCAAACGACGTATCTGCCTCTCCCGAGTCCATCGCCTTGGCTACTATCAAACGCCAAAGCGAAACATCGTCTTGGAATTCGCTACCGAGGTGAACGTGAGAGCGACCCGACGATAAACGATCGCCCCCTCCCCAGACCCCGGACTCTCTCGTGCCAGGCCTGAACGGGGAGCATGCCTAACTGATCAAGCATGCACCTCACAGACAGATTGTCCGGTCACACGACTTCATACGCGTGTAACACTTGCTCCATGTACCAATGCAACTCGGATTCCGATGCGCTGCGGCGGTCCCTTGGTCACCCCGCGAGCAATTCGCGAAGCTTGGCAAATTTCCCCTGCGGCAAAGAAATCGTCATCGCTACTGTATCAACATCTCGAGCTACGTGCGCCCCGAGCACACTTTCTCCAGTGCTAACAGGGGCGGATAACCTGCTCGCCGAACACATAGGAGGCGACCATGGGCGGATTCCATGCTCTGAGAAGCCCGCACACATCGGTTACCTAAGGAAAACACTGTGGCTCTACCAAGACTGCGTCGTCTACGTATATTCGAGAAAAGAACAGCTTGGTTGCCCACCTCCCACCCCCCGGAGGTATCAGGCACCCCGGGGCGAGGGAACGGGACATTCCCTTCGGCCGGCTCACCTACCGTCACGTAGCTGCTAACCGCTAGGCCAAACGGGGTGACCACCGCGTAAACGAATGTTGTGTGGACGTACACATGCATGTGCAAGAGCGGCTGAAAACAAACACCAGAATCCCGGCCTACTCCGCCAGCCAAAATGAGGGCGCCTATCGACTACGACCACATCGTGGAAGGCGCACCCGAACAGGGGGCCGTGAGTCCGCTGTACGGAGATCTGCCGTAAGGTGTCCTTCACACCCATTTTGCTCAGCAGGATGCGGGTGGAGGTGACCGACGGGCGGCGCAAGGGTAAAATATGCCAAAATATACCTCGTATTACGTGGTCTAGTAAGCAGGGAGGGGCGAATGAAAATCCGTATCGGCATTAACGGCCGGCACGGATGTCGTAAAGGTCGAGTCGCGAATAGTTCGGATATTCGAGAGGGAAAGTGTCACCCCTAAGGGTGATACACGGAGACCGGGAATACGGTCGGCCACGTCCCACAGGAAGATGAGCTCATATCCGAGCCGCACGTCGTCACCTATCTTACAGAGGATGTTGCCTTCGCACGGGGTGATCGATCTATGGTTACCATACTGCAGGGCGGTACCCAAATGCCTGACGCCGTCTACCGCTACCGGCACCCTGTGAGTGGCTGTTCTCGCTAGCGGGTCGATTTGCGGAAAACATATAGTGTATCCACACCAGCCCGATACCCGACCCGCGTTCACGCGGGGAACAGACAATTGATTTTCAAGAGCATTCATGCACGCCCCCCCCCTCGTGGGCAGAAAAAAATGTATATAGTTACTCGCTACTCGCGACAACGTCAGCTCTACGCCCCCAGTTCTGGCCACCGCCGTCAAATCATGTACTGACGTAACACACGCTTGGACAAGGGCCAATCCACCTACCCATGGCTCTGTCGTCGGTCGACGGAGCCCCCTATCTGCGACCGGGAGGCGCTGCCACCGCCGCGGTGCCACCCCGGACGGCGACTTTTCCCCCCCCCCCACTGCTCCCAGGAACGCCGTCCTTCACGCTTGTCCTGACGATCGACCCCCCCCACCCCCGTTGCCGTTGATTCTATGCTTGCCCATCTGCCGCGCCCATCGCGGCCGCTGTCCGTACGGTACTTTCTGTTAGCGGGGTGGACGTACGCGCATTTCTGTCCGAACCAGTCGCCGTGCACCTCCATCCACGCGCAACAGTTGCCATACCCGCTGCTTCTTCTGGCGGTCGTGCTTCTCGGCACGAGTCGCGCCCGTAGTCGGAGACGCTGTGGCGTCTATGACCCCCCCCCCCCCACCAATTGTACGAGGAGAGCACCGGCCACGTTGGGACCACCACGCTGGTCATGTTCTAGATCAGCGGGGATCTCGACTTCGCGACCGTCATCGCCCGATAAATAGGCACTGGGAGTATTCATTCATGTATGCGTCGATCATGGTGGCCAGCAGCGTCTTATTCTCTGGCAGGACCCTCTTTGAACCGTCCTCCAGCATGCTCATCCTATCCACGCCGTCCCTCGATGCCATGCCGTTCCTCATGACCGCCAGCATGGCGTCGACCATGATATCCATCCTCTCTTGCAGATACAAGTTCGCGGCCAGCCGGGGGGTATCGCCCTCGGCCATGTACGCCCCGACGCGAAACCCGGTGAGGAGGTGTTAAGCTGGAGCGTCGCCTCGCCCGACGCGAGCGCCAGGCCCCCTAGCATGGCCTGAATCTCAATCCTCTTCCGGCTGTAGACCACCGTTTTTTTTTTCGCCGTTGGTAATCTATACGTTGCGGACGCCCAGATTCGCCACGCTGCGAAGAACTGCTTCTCGTCGTTCCGCCGCCCTGGCTCTTCCTCGTGGCCACCCGACCGGTGGTGCTCCGCGATGAAAAGATGCATCTGATGGCACATTTCGACGGCGCCCCTCCGTCGTCCGCTATATGGAAGACCTCCTCCTGGGTTTCGGAAATAAGACTGCGCGGAGTTCCCCCCGCAGCTCGTCTCCTGCCGCCGTCATCGCGTCCGATTCGTGGTCAGCTTGGAGCTCGCGTATGAGCGCGACTAATGACGCGAGCGGCACGTACTCAGTGGTTGCGGGCGGCGACGACCGCTCAGCGCGGCCGTTGCGTTGCCGCCCCGACAGTTCGTCGCGCTGCGAGAAGCTGTCGCCCCCAGCCCCCGCGGATCGTCATTCCTCGTTGCCGACGGCATCTAGTTGCGCCACTGCGTGTCAGGGAAATACAGGAGAGGTGGGGGGAGGGGGAGAGTGGGGAGGTCACTGGCGGAGAGTTTGCACGATACGGGGTGGCCGAGGTGGGTGTCCTCAACCCTTCCTTCCCCCAGCAGCACCGACATGGGTGTGCCTTCTATCGTGCAGCCCATGGGCGGGTACAGAAGAGCACATGGAGGCAAAAAAACGTGAGGAGCGTCGGGAGGCGTGGCAGCGTTATGCCCCCCCCCTCCCCAATGCGTATTGAGATGGTTTCCTCGGCGGTCACCGCCCTGTCCCAAATGTGCTTATCAGGCCAGACGCACGATCCCGTGCCGATCGATGCGGGTTGTGTATCCCGATGCGAGAGGTAACCCCCCGCCCAACAAAAAATCGGGAAGTACGGATAAGCTAAGACAGCAGGATGGTCGCTTCTCAAAGCGTTGTGCATGGGTATGTGTTGATTGTGCTCAGAAACACGACGGAGACGTTACCCCTAATATTAGGGAGTTCCATATATTGATATAGGATTATAGGAGAGGGATATTTAGTCGGGTATTCGGGGGGATAAACGGGAGGTTTATTCCCGCGCCATATTGGATAATAATCTGCATACGATGCATGAGCTGTCACTCGACAGCTCGGATATAATATAAGAGGAGTTCCGTGTTACTGTCTGGAGTCAACCACGCGTTCCCGTGCCAGCTGCGCCTACACCTTTAGAGATCAATCAACACACTAGTGAGTCCGGCGACCTTCTATTGGAAAATGTAGCCAAGGCCAACCTAGAGAGGTGGGAACCTGCTTCGGCATGCCTAGTTTCGAGGATGTGCCCAGTCAAGAAGCCAGCGTGGAGAGTGAAAAGACTATAGAAGAAATGAGGAAGAAAATAGAGATCCTGGAAAGGACGATGGAGGAACAGAGACTGCGCGCCGAGAGGGACGCGCAGGGAGCAGGAAAGGAAGGGGGGGCCGGTGGCGGGACGAGAGGAGAAGGAACTGCTAGAAGACAACAAGCAGCATCGACTGTGCCGACACCTGGGCTGGAGGCCCAATCAGGCATGTCATTACCTTTTTTGTATCGCCCAAGTTTGTCCCAGTCGAGACCCCCAAAGTTCGACAATGTAGAGGCCCACTTTAGCATGTGGCGTAGCAAGTTTTTGGCGTACCTATCATCGCTTGGGTGCTTGCATGTACTCAGTAGCGCAGCAAACCCAGTTATGGTGGGTGACATGAGGGTTTCGCCGGAGGAATTAGCCTCCAGACATTCCCCCCAGGAGATTAGGGACGCGCGATTGGTGTATGGATTGATGATGGAGGCCATGACAAGATACGATATGGCAGAGTTTAGTATGCAGAAGGCAATGTCTCCGAGTGGTGCTTGGAAGGAGTTGGAGGACTATTACATGCCTAAGACGATAGCAGCAACACATAGATTAAGGAGAGAGTTTGATACCATCCGATGTGCTGAGGGGGCGGGCAAGGGGGGAGGCTGCACGACACCAGGAGAGCGGTGGCGCTGTGCAGAGAGGGCGGACAAGGGAGGAGACTGCACGACATCAGGAGAGCGGTGGCGCTGTGCAGAGAGGACGGACTAGGGGGGAGACCGCACGACACCAGGAGGGTGGTGGCGGTGTGCAGGGTGATCGGGCCAGGGGGGAAACTGGGCGACACCCGGAAGGTGGAGATGTGCTGGGGGGGCGGACGAGAGGGGAGACTGCGCGGAACCGGGAGGCTATGGGGCATGGGCTGCTGTCGTTGATGGCAGCGCGGGAAGGTATAGGCCATGTACTTTTCCACCAAGCCCCACCGCGCGAGAACCCTCCCCTTCCCACACGCCTGGCGAGCGAGCTTTCGACGCCGAACTCGTATGTTGAAGCGTGTGCGGACGAGTTTTCGGCCATCTGGAGACAGGCGATGGACAAGGAGTACCATGGGCTGGCGGACGCGGGGACGTTTGGAGCGACGTAGCAACCAGAGGGCCCCAACGTCATCTCGGCGAAGTGGGTGTTCGCCTGAAAGTCCAACGAGCATGGTGACGTGGTGCGGGCGAAAGCAAGGCTGGTGGCACGAGGTTTCAAGCAGCGTGAGGGTATTGATTTCTTTGAGACTTTTGCTCCGACGCCTGCAGCGTCTTGTTTCCGTTTGTTGGGTGCTATCGCGTGCGAGTTGGGTTTGGATTTGTGTCATTTTGATGCTGAGCAGGCGTTCGTGCAGTCGAGTTTGGATGAGGATGTATTCATACGACTACCCCCCGGCTGCGGCGAAATGTCTGGTAAGGTAGTCAGGTTGAATCGCAGTCTCTACGGCCTGAAGCAAGCGTCGAGGTCGTGGCACAACCACCTTCTCACTCACATGAAGAGTCTAGGATTTGAGCAGAGCCGCGCTGACGCGTGTGTCATGAGGTTGGTCGAGTCGGGCTCTGTCTTCATTGTAACGGTAGTTCATGTGGATGATATTTTTGCTGTAGGACTCAGGGCTAGATGCGATCAGTTCTGTGAAGACCTGAACAACCTTGTTCCGATCAACAATCTGGGCGAGTTGCGGTGGTATGCTGGTTGTTGTTTTTCGAGGGATTGGGATGCTGGTACTTTAACGATTTCGCAGCAGGCGTTCGCTGAAAATACCGCGGCGAGGTTTGGTGTTAGTTGTGGGAGGAATAACCCGCTTTCGACTGGTGTGAAGCTCGAGGAGTTTGACGAGAATGAACCCGTGGGTGATTGGCCTTTCCGCGAGTTGGTGGGGTGCTTAATGTGGCTTGCGAACCAAACACGACCGGATATTGCGAACGCGGTAAGGGCGATAGCGAGGTACACGAATAGGCCGAGGGAAGTACACTGGAGGACAGCAGTCGGTATTATAGAGTATGTATTTTCTACGAGTGATTTCGGCATTACATTCCAGAAGGGTAGCGGGCTTGAGTTGGTAGCGTTTGCAGATGCAGACTATGCCAACAAAGGCACTGACAGGAGGTCAGTTTCCGGTGGGGCTATCATGTGTGCTGGGGCGTGTGTGTGCTGGTTTTCTAGGACGCAGAAATGCGTCACACTCTCAACCACTGAGGCCGAATATGTAGCACTGGCAGACACTATCAAGGAAGCAATGTTCATGCGCTATGTATGGAGATTTTTTTTCCGGGGTGGAAGGTTTTATGTTATTTTTGAGCGAAGGATTTTTCTGAACTACGTATAAATCCGAAGATGCTGCCGTTTTTTTTTTTTTTTTTTTTCCCTGGCTAATTCCGAGGATGATACCATTTCGTTCCTGGTGATGGATTTCGAGAGTTTTTGGTGTCTTCGAGTAGTCCCAACGTCAAATAAAATTAAGGTGAAGGAATGTATGCTATCTCGCATTACCGTCGCGATCTGTGTATCTATGGCGGGAGTAGGGGACAAGGGGAGACTTCTTGTCCGGGGGAACGGGGTTCCTTGCGATCTCTGGCATTTATTTTCTTGGTTTAATTTTTATTTTGATGAATGGTACTGTGATATTTTATATGATTTGCATTAATTCCTCATGAAATAGAGGGAGAGGTTTTGGATAAGGTTGAAGAGAGACTATGAAGCGCCTGGGGGCGTGTGCGGTCCATATATATTTTTTTCTGGGTTGGAGGGTTTGGATAGTATTTTGGAAATTGAGAGTTTAATTTTTGGTTCTGAGTGCAATTATGTTTCTGAATTTCGTATGAGTTGGTCATAATATTGAGATGTTTCCACCCAGTGGAGTTGTACATTGTAGTGTACAGAGCTGGGGGGATATTAAAGTATGGTCTTGTATAATGAGCAGGGGGGATATTGATTGTGCTCAGAAACACGACGGAGACGTTACACCTAATATTAGGGAGTTCCATATATTGATATAGGATTATAGGAGAGGGATATTTAGCAAGGCTTATCACGGTGACTGAGAATCGTGACGGGACGGGACGGGACAGTTTTTTATTGTTTGGCGGGAAAAAAAAATGACGACGGGACGGTACGGGACAGGACGGTAAAATTACGAGAATAATAGTCGGCGGGACGGGACAGCGGGTGCATAATTTCTCGACGGGACGGGACGGTAACAGTTCAACGGATTTTTTTTTCGCGGCGGGACGGGACGGTAAATATTTTTTCCCTCGGCGGGACGGGACGGTATATATTTTTTTCTTCGGCGGGACGGGACGGTAAATATTTTTTTCCTCGGCGGGACGGGACGGTATTTTTTTTTTCCTCGGCGGGACGGGACGGTAATTATTTTTTCCTCGGCGGGACGGGACGGTAAAATTTTTTTTCCTCGGCGGGACGGGACGGTAAATATGTTTTTCCTCGGCGGGACGGAACGATACCTGCAGTTTTTCGTGACCGGACGGGACGGTATAGGAAAAACTCGACGTGACGGGAGTTATTCATTAAAGCACCTATCCTATGTATTCCAGAACAACCGGGAAAAAAAAAAATGAACTTCCTTCACATTTATTTCCACTATACAGCAGTATACTCGCACATCTCGTATCTTTGCCCTTGCACGTCCCTTTTGACTCATGCTCGGGGTAAGTATGTGTCTGAGCTTTGGCTTCCCATTTTATTTATTTATTTGGGATTCTTCTCCTTTTCTTTTTCTTTTTCTTGTTCTTTTTCGGTTTGGTTTCTTCGTTGCTTCTCTTTCTTTATGGTGTATTTTGGTTGCTGGCGTATGTATGTATGTTGTGTCGGCCGCACCTAGTGCGAAGGCATGGTATTGCGTAGGCTATTAATGCATTACGGTGTGTTATCTCTGTGTCGTAGTCTGTGACCACAGAGCTCGTATCTTTCTAGGGTGAAGAATCAGCACGGACACTGGGCTTGCTGGATGTCGACGAGTAGAAGAACGGTTTAATGTGAAGAACACACACACTCATTAAATCGGCACGGCGAACGCACACCACGAAGTACACGCCACGTTTTGCGCTGAGAAATACCACATATCATGATTCTACCGAAATAACCTCCCCAGCCGAAGCATTCTGGGGTCGTCCCGAGGCAGGTAACTTTGTGACCACCGTGCACTTGAGGTTTTTCTTCCCGACCGGCGGCTCAAACCCCGAGAAATATTGCCACACAGGCGACGTCTTCTGATTACTTCCCACCCCTGCCTCAAGAACTGTTGCGGTCCCAGCTGATGGCTGTTCTGATGTTTGTGCTTGCGGTGTGTCGCTGGTGGGTGTGGAGGTGGAGGTGGTAGGTGATGGAGGTGGTGGCGGCGGGGTGGGTGATGGAGGTGGTGGCGGCGGTGGTGATGCTAGTGCCGCTGCTGGTTGATCGACCACGCCCGTGAGATAGGCATCCATGGCGTCCGTGCCGGCCACACCAGTATATTGGTTGCCGTGAGTTGAGGGGTCTGTGTTTGTGCGTGGCAACTGGTGGCTGTGGCAGGTGTTGCGCGTGGAAATATTAAATATGAAGATTCATGAAAAAACAAAAACAAAAATTGAAAAAAACAAAAAAATACCAGATATCAACTAAATTTTGTAATTCGCAAGTTTGTAGTTACGAATTTTTCAACATTCGTACTTCGTGATTTGTGATTAATACATTCAGTTAATAAAATAATTATGTAAATGAAAATACATCAACACCAGCACCACAGCTTCTGCCACAAAATAGAAAATGAAACTAATTTCTAATTTCATATTTGTGAAACTCGAAATTTCGTAATTTCGTAATTTCGTGGTGGGCGTGTGAACGGGAGCAGACGACCACCAGTGTATCTTGGACATGAAGAGGCAAGTTGTGTCGGCGGGAAGGGACTATTCTGTATGTGACAGCGGTGTAGTTTTTTTTGGCGGGACGGGACGGTAAATTCACGGAGTCACGGCGGGACGGGACGGTATATTTACGCAGTCACGGCGGGACGGGACGGTAAAATTACGGAGTCACGGCGGGACGGAACGGTATTTTTACGGTGTCACGGCGGGACGGGACGGTAAATTTACGGAGTCACGGCGGGACGGGACGGTAATTTTCAACGGGAGAGATTTTCTCGGCGGGACGGGACGGTAATTGACGGCGGTCAGGGAATTTGTCGGCGGGACGGGACGGGACGGGACGGCGGTACGATTTTGACGGCGGTTTTACCGTCCCGTCCCGTCCCGTCCCGCCGAAATTACCGTGATAAGCCTTGATATTTAGTCGGGTATTCGGGGGGATAAACGGGAGGTTTATTCCCGCGTCATGTTGGATAATAATCTGCATACGATGCATGAGCTGTCACTCGACAGCTCGGATATATTATAAGAGGAGTTCCGTGTTACTGTCTGGAGTCAACCACGCGTTCCCGTGCCAGCTGCGCCTATACCTTTAGAGATCAATCAACACTATGTGATGGTCGAAGGACGAGGTACAAACGGACGTTACCCATCTCATACAAGAACAGGGATGGAATCGACGAGGTCTAGCAGAAAACGACCGTCTGCTGGATACAGTCTTGCATTCGAATCTTGTAAAAAGAAGAACTGGCATGTGGAGTCTGTCTAATGATAGATTGATCAGGCGGAAAACCAACTCGAAAAAGGGGTGGAAGTTCGAACGAAGGCTCCGGCTAAAAACATAAGAAGGACGGAACGGGGGGTGGGGCTTGAAAAATAGTCACTTCTGCCCGCTGAACAGATCTACAGCTTATTCACACGGGCTAGCAAGAGCCTTTTCACAATAATGAAGCGATTGCAGCTGGTTTATCTACAGAGTTAAAGCTGTCCGTATGCGATCACCACAAAAGCAGGAGGACGAACAAAAAAGCGGGGCAGATGTGGCAAGGGCTGCTCGAGGCCTTCGGGGGCGGTTCGGGAAGCGAATGTACCAAGAAATAGTACCGTACTTAGCAAATGGAAGATGAGGGTTAAGACGCGCAGCAAATTAGGGTCGTGGCTACTGGAGACGTTCGGCGTATACAGTGGGACTACGGACCTCACAAAATTGATGACGTCGCGTTGTTACGCGCACAAGGATCACAGTCAAGCGCTTCGGGGAGAGCTGAGCTGCGATCTGCAGGTAATACTTCCAGAAAATGTACGTAGACTGGGAATTCCTCACTTCACATTGCATGGTATTCGGCGCGTGACAATCGCGGTTGGTCAGCGAACCGATCGAACGCATTGATCCTCCGTGGTGGGCCCCAATGTCAGGAAACCACTACCCTGGAGGCCTGTCGATCGCAGATGGGGAGGAGGCAGACCAGAGGTGGGAATCGGGAAGTCTCATAGGGAAGGGACTGGCTCTGTCAAAATCCTCCTACCTTATCGAGCCTCAGAATTCTGAGCTTACTTGAATCGTGAACGGATTGTGTGTAGTCCGAGTTATGTGTGTCTAGGGGCGGCATACCAGGTAGCCTTTCGTAACGGTCCAACTCGCCTAATAACAGTCGGGTCACAATGAAGGACGGCGGACAGAGCGGAAGCTTTATTCCGAGCGTCGAAAGCAGATCAAACGAGAGTAGGGGCGATGCCCGCAGGGAAAAGAGAAAGAGGTAGGGACACCAAAGGGGCGGGATGGTGAAGATTGGGGAGCAGTACAAAAGTGTTTTTTTCTCGACCAGTTATAGTTGCATTCAGAATTGGAGGACCACGCGCCACTTGTGCAGAAAAAGTGCTGTACAGGGTGGTAGGCCATCTCCCGTGCGGAGGGGACACGTGCGCCGGGGGCCACTACATACAGTGATCAACTGACTGAGGCTACACCCCTATCAATACGGGTCGCACTTAGAAAAAACCGGAGGACCCACGCACTTGGCGCGATGTGGAGCAACGACCATTCAGCCCCTACGTGCCGGCCGCTGGAAATCAACCGGGTTCGTTCATGGTACATGTCAGAACGGGGAGAGAACGGGCAGGGTTTGTGTTGAGAGCATTATAGTGCCCATGGAGAAGAAGAGGGGTGGTAGACAAATTAGCTAAGACAGCAGATGGTACCGGGCTGGCCTACAGCGGAGTAGAGATGCCCGGCTAGGAGAGGCAACGGCACTACTACTACCTTTCGACGGCGACTTACAATATAGGGAATGCCTTACTTTCGAGCTGGACGAAACAGCACATCCTGTTCGAAGAACGCCTGAATCCAGAGAGATATCCGTGCCGTCCGCCAGCAAATATCCTATGTCTTTCTTCGTATGCCTTCTACCATCGCACACAATTGACCACACCCTACTACAACAGTAGTAGCTATCATAAATATGTACAAACATCTACAGCAGCACGAGTTCCTAGGCAGCGAGAGCCGCTCTCCCTCTTGATCGCTTCGTACTATACCATACTATTAGGCAAGTATGTGGAAGTCGGGTTAGTCCAATACCACGGGTAAAACTTGTGATGCGTGCTGCGATAGGGGTGCACCAAAATATGGCATACGTATTATAGGACAGATCACGATCTAGATCATCTAGGTCCTATTCGCCGTCCTGAGGTGTTGTGCAGGATCTGTAGCTTACAGATCCGACCCAGGAAGCGTGTCCTAGATCATGCGGAATACATGGGTCTCACTCGGCAAAGTGAGCTAGATCATGAAGGCCAGGGATCTATCCCTTCCCTGAAATATCTAGATCATGAAGTGGAAACGACGATCTGTGTGAAGTGTGCTTTCTTTTCTGAGGCTCTTCACTCAAGGAGCTCTGTGTATAACTCACCCAAAAACACGGCTCTAGGAAAAATGTGCGCTTAACCCGGTGAACAGTCCAATGGCATACGAGGTCTGCATCGATTACGTTTGTGAACACAAACGACATTGGGCCACTAACCCCTTTTGACACTGCAGTCCTGTTTTGGGGACAGATTACTTAGAGAGTTTGAGTGCTTTGTCCCCTAAACGATAATGAGCAGTTCCTTCCTCAAGGTGAGCTCCTTGAGATAAGTTTGGAACCCCCATCAGTCAGAAATCGTGTTGGCCAAAACGTGCTATCTCTTTCGTTGCGAGCGTCAACTATGTAGGGTACGCATGTGAGGAACGGAGAGTTATCTACTATTTATACCTACTACATATACCAGGTATGCACGTTTTCACGGTCGGGTTAAGTCAGAAAAACGAAATGTCAGCAACATAGATGCATCATACCGTGAAGGACACCCGACTGCGGTGATATATAGTTATATACGTATCGTACGTAGGAAAGCCGGTTCATGCTGGATTTCTTATTTGAGAATGGGTGCGTTCTGCACTAATTCAAAGACTACACTCCGGAGTTTCTTACTTTTCCAGCAAATCTCGGCCTGCCTATCACATCGCTCGTTTTGTTGTTACCGTGGGTGCTCTGCGTACGCACTCGTGGCAGCACACCAGTGTTGGGATTTTTTTTCGTACCACTCTGGGCGTAAATATAAGAATCATTTAGAGATTAATAAGAAGACGAAGTGGTCATTATATTTACGACCGGAGTGGTACCTAAGTTCGTATACGTTTCTTTAGGAAACTTATCACAAATGCATCCGTCGAGCTCGACCGACTGAATGCACTCAACTTGGTAGCCAAGTGTCACGTCGGGCGCGCGTGCTCCAATTCTGCTGTGTTTTAATTTTAAAAGTAAGCATGGTTGCCACGCAGCAGAGGACGCCAATATTGGCGACAGAGGCAACGGGGTGCGGGGCGGCGGCAGCCGTACATACCGCTGTCGACGAATGAAGCAACCAAATGGTAGACCGTGTGGCAAGGTGCCGGTTCGATACATAGGTGGAAGCTTCTTGTGTTACTACAGCTCCGAATACTAGTATAATAGTTATTTCTCGGTTATTGTTGATTTTATTCGCTTAGAAAGCGTACTCATTTGTTGCTTGCCATATAAATTTGACCATTGACTACGCTTCGTGTCGAGGCGGAGGGCCGTTCCTGCTCCTAACAGAGAACCCTGCCACGTTTATGCGCTCACTGCGTTTTTCCATACCAGGTATGACGCCCCCCCCCCCCCCCCCAACTCATCTCTGAAACGAATCTCTTCTTGGTCTCTTCGTTTTTCCTTCCATACGTTATCAAGCATTGTTCCACCTTACTCCAGCTCGCCCTTCCGCTACGTCCGCCCATATCGCTCTAGCAGGTACCTGGTATTCGCCATGGTGGACAACCTCTTTTGGCATGCTCCTTATTTTATACGCCATTTCAATTCCTCACGTCCCTATTTGTTTCCAGTGGATACATTCCCAGTTCTTCTCCTAATACTGTATTACTCGTCGTACTTGAGCTTCCTATTGTAAGTACTTTTCTCAGCTGCTGTCATCTGTACTGTTTTATTCCAGCTGCTTTACGGAATTCGTGTTCCCTTCTCATACTTACTTCTCTAGTATTACTCTAGCTTTGACACAATCACAGTAGTAACTCTAGTCCATGTTCCAATCCTAGTGTCTAGTTTCGAGTCTATTAGGATCGCGTCCGTATTGTCTACGTGCGCTTTATCATCTCGCACATTTTTCCGAGGTATATGCGTCCCCGGTGGCTTGGTAGGTGGTCCGCGAGTCTGTCAAGATCAATTTCGTGGGTTCGAGTCTCACCGAGTGCATGCTCGTATTAATAGGGACTTTTTCTTGCACAAAATTGATTAGCGGAAAGCGCGAGAGCGTGAGTTAGCTGTACATTCGATGAAAATCGACGAGCAGTGGGAATGCTGAACCCTATGCGCGACAAAAAATAAAGGCACGTACCGGGGGGGAGAAGGGGCGACATCTGTGACCACGGCTTGTCCAGAAGATCGCTGAGGGTAAACCCTCCTACGAGTTAGGCTGGAAAGTAAAAGTGATGATTAAAAATAAAAAAAAAAAATAAAAAAATGTGTCGTGCGCCATGGAGAGTGAAAGCTAACAAACTCACATTATTGATACTGTTGTAACTCAAGTCATAGATTGATTAGTTAAACCCACCCACACCCTCCTTAAAACTGCGCCGCCAGCAAAATTAGCATCGAAAGATCGGACAGCTTTAGCCCGGCGATGCAACCATTCCAATGTAATATGTGTTGGCCCACAATCGGTGAGTCGTCCTTGCCCGTCTTTCGTTTTGAATGTTACACGGTTCCCCTTAGCTGTTGGAGTATACACAAGAGTGCTATCATGTCTGTTCGTATATTATTCCGATCTACGGTAAGATTGTCACCGGGACACTCAATCATATTAATAGTGGAGTACGACTACTCTTCCCATATCGTATCATAGGATACTGGAATACGTGGGTACTGACATACTGGCACATGATCATATCATGGGGTCATGTAGAATAAGCTATGCACGACTGATCAGGGTGATCACACCACGTGATCGCACCAGAGATGTGGGCCTCACGATCTCACTCTGCCATACCTCTCGATCATCACCGCTCTGTTGAGCACGGTTACATAGGCGCTACCTTGCAAACCATCTCTCTCTTTTCTGTTCTATTGAACAACGCGAGTGTATCTCACGATCATTGGGGGCCATCACCCATTTACGAGTCTCTACACGAGACACATGCTCATCAGCCACATTCCATCATTGTTCTCATTGCATATAACTACCGCGCACTTTTCTACGTTCGCTGTCACTCTCCGTCTTGCAGCATATTCTGCAGTAGTACGTCCTGGATTTGTTTCAGTAACCCTTCGGGTGTTTCTGATATCCCCACGAAATCATCTGCAAACATCAATCCCGACACCGTACTTTCCCCCACCGCGACGCTATTTTTCTGCCTCGACTGTTACTATCGTGTCACCAATACATATCAGGTACCTTGAATAGGTTAGGTGATGTTGTACATCCCTGTGCAACTCCTATCACGGGGGGTCATAGTACGTAAATGAATTATTTTTGGTAAAAATAGGTAAATATAAAGGTTCTGTGTGTACCGTAGGTCCTACTTACTATGGTCCCCCGTAATAGTAAATTATCACATAATTTTATAGTTCCCCGTCCAACATCACGCAGAGCACTTTGAGCACATACTGTAATATTTTTAATCGTTCTCCATATATTTCCTCTGATCCCAGTTTCCCACAACTTTTTCCATAACCCATTCGTCCATATTGTGTCACAGGCGTTCGGAATGTTCAGAAATTGACAGGAGTACCGCTTCTTTCTTATTAGGATTATCTTACCTAAGGTGTACACATGGTCTGCGCAGCTACAGTTTGGCCTAGACCCTGCTTGCCCTTCCCTTATTTTTTCTTTCTTCTCCATCATTATTCCCACCATATCGTTCGAAATGTAAAATAATTCTTTACCTAAGGTGCTTAGTAGCAGGCACTATCCATCCCTGGTTCCCCGGGTCGGCCTTGTCTCCTTTCTTGAACAATTTTGTTTCTCTCCACCTCTTAGGTGCGTACTCATGTTTCCATATCCAATTATACAACGTAACCATGGTCATGGTGGCGAGCATTTATTTTCTGCCGTGTTAAATAAATCCATTCACTGTCTCGTCTGCCCCCACTGCCTTTCTATTTTCAATTTTAGCTACACATTTCTTCACTTCTTCCTTCCTTGTGCGCTCTCTGTAACCCTGCTGGACCATTCATTCCCTGTTATGACCCATATCATGTTTCCATATCCAATTATACAACGTAACCATGGTCATGGTGGTGAGCATTTATTTTCTACCGTGTTAAATAAATCCATTCACTGTCTCGTCTGCCCCCACTGCCTTTCTATTTTCAATTTTAGCTACACATTTCTTCACTTCTTCCTTCCCTGTGCGCTCTCTGTAACCCTGCTGGACCATTCATTCCCTGTTATGACGCATATTATATACGTTGTTCTCCTTCGCCCATGCATTGATTTCCTTTTCGAACTCTGCGACCGGGCGGGGGGGCGCGACGGCGGCAGTACTGACACTTGACAACGCTCGCTGTTGGTGGGAGTAGGATGGAAATAGCAGATCGGGTAGCGAGGTCCCCGACTCCGCTATGTAGCAAAGACGGGAACTCGTATTTGCTACTATCACCGCCTTGAGCACGTATTTCTTGTTTTTTGCCTTGTTTCACCATCTATCCCCTTTATCTTTTTCCTCTCCTTCCTTGTTCCGGTCTCTTTGTCGTTTTCGTGTTGCTTCCTCCGTGCAGCAGTCATACCTCGGCACCTCTGTTATTCCCCTCCATGTGTAGGAAGGGGATAATTTTAGCAAAACGTTTCTATGTAATATATGAAAAAACATCATGAACACCCAAATTTTGGAGGTGTCTCCATTAGGAGTAGGACCCGTGCTCCGTCTCGAAAGGATGCGTGGCCAATGGTCAAATAACCAAGGCAAGCAACAAATGAATACGACCCCCCCCCCCCCCCCCCCCCCCCCCCAAATGACCGAAAAAGTCGTAAACAACAAGTTGTATTATGTCAGGGTTTTTTTTTTTGCTTCTAGACGAAGTCCCCCTACCTCTTGGGTATCCCCGGGGGAACAACACAATGACATCGATGTCACCCCAGACGGACAACATAAATACATGCATTCCATTCCGCCCCACTGAGACTTATATGCAACGAGCAGTGGGAACAACGGGGGGATTTCACACTATTACGGGGAACCATAGTAAACAGGACCAAATATTGTTATTAAAAATACCTAAATATATAGGTTTTAATGTACGACATAGGTCCTGTTAACTATAGACCCCCGTAATAGAATAAAAACGGCCGGGGTGGAGGCAGCAACGGTGGAAGAAGCGGTCGCGGCGGCAGTGCAGCTGGACGTGGGTGTGTTCGGGGAGCTAGATGGTGCTCGCTCGACAATACCACCAGCCACAGCGACCAAGAGAGTCTCAAGAAGAATATCAGTGGCAACACTGGCATCGCCAACATCGCCAAAAATTACAGCCCTCGTCAACCTGAGTCACCGGTGAAAACAACGGTGAAGACTACATTGAATGGAGGTAACGGGGGGTCACATAAAGAGATACTCGCTCGTGGCAAGCATGACCACCGAGCCGGCACCTCAACAGAGACCGACAGAGGCACGCGAAAAGGAAGTAAGCGGGTCGGAAGCACTCGGATTATCCCGAGCCTTGGGGGGCGGCGGGGAATCGATGGCGCTGATGGTCACAGCAGAGGAGTACGAGAGCAACGACGTTTTCGGCAACGGCGAAAGTTCTGGCAAGCAGCTGGTGGACAACGGAGCATCTGAACACTACCTCGGATCGAGGGAGCGACTATCCCACTACGCATTGTTAGAAGCACCACACGAGATCACCACGGCCTTCAACAAGGTGAAAGGGGTCGATACAGGAATTATCAGCAGAAACATCATTGACCAGATCGGGGTTAAGCACCTAGTAAGGCTGCCGGCTGTGGTGGTGCCCGATATTGGGCGCAATCTCTTCTCGGTTTTAAGTGCAACGGAGAAGGGGGATTCAAGCATCTTCGCCCTGGAAGAGTCACGGTTCGACACCAACGAGGTAACCATCACGCTACAGCAGGCACGGTGACGCCGCGATCTATACACCTGCAACATCGAGCTAGGCAGAGTAGACTTAGGGTTAGGGTTAGGGTTAGGAGGTGAACGCGGATCAATATGGCAACGTTGCGTGGGCCACATCGACACCAGGA
Source organism: Macrocystis pyrifera (assembly GCA_031763025.1). Classification (NCBI taxonomy): domain Eukaryota; class Phaeophyceae; order Laminariales; family Laminariaceae; genus Macrocystis; species Macrocystis pyrifera. The sequence continues at coordinate 10,111,616 of JASSKH010000005.1, read as the reverse complement.
GTCTGGAGCTTCTCAATAAACGGAAAACTCAGTAGACAAGGATATCGGAGCGCGGTTGCGCGGTGTGACATCTCTGGCGGGAATCACGAGATGCCTACTGAACAACAGCGCGCTCCCGACAAACCCTTCGGGAGGGATAATATTCACCGCGGCGTATTTGATGAACCTGACACCGCACTCGGCGCTCAACATGGGGACCCCATTTGAGGCTCTTCATGGGAACGAGAGGACACTGCAACACCTCATCACTATCGTTTGCAGAGCTTATGTACACATCGAAACGCACACGAAGAAGCTAGAGAACAGTTCCCGGGAGGCAGGCTCTGCGAGCACAGCAACAGCACGAAGGCGCACCGCATCTACAAAGCAACACCAAACAAGGTGGTGGAGAGCAGGAGCGTCGGGTTCATCGAGACGTCGCCGAACGTGGTGTCACCACCGATGAGCAAACGGACAGCATCGACGAGTTGGACAACGTAGGCATCATCAGGTTTCACGACGGACTAGAGGACGACGACATACTGCGAGACACACCATTTTACAGATCGCACATCGGCGTACAATCACACCATTCCTATCGTGCAAGCAACTGCGCGATCCGGCGATAGCCGAAATCCTGACTAACATCTGTGGGTCAACTCAGCGGATGTGCTAGCCGGAGAAGCGACAACGGAAACACCAGCGGACGACGTCGGTGGATAACAATCACCGACGGACGACGGCGGCCGACAACAGCCGGTAGCAGGGGGTGGAAACGGGCAGCAAGGAGGACCCGTGGGAGAGATGGCCTCCAACTCAGGGGGAGCGGCACCCCAGAACCAAATGACGCCCGCAGTGATAAGAAGTAGAAGCAGGGCTGCTTCAGCGCTATAAACAACAAACGCCCTGCGCGGATTACAGTGACTCTGTCTCTACACCAACACAGCATTGCCGGATATGGCGCACCGCATGCAGATTATGACGTACGCGGGGTATGTATACGCCATTACCAACGTACAGCAACAGCGTTCGGAGGGGGAGAAAGTGTTGATAATCTGGAACACTTCTAAGGAAGATATGGCGCTTCCCGAAGCCGCTCGCTAGAAGGCGGCTTCGGACAAGGAATGGAGAGTCTACCAGCCCACAAAGTCTACCACCTCGTCCCCATCACGTCCATATCACCCGGGCAGAAAGCGATCAGCTCGCAGTGGGTCTACACTATCAAGGTGGATAACTCATTTAAGGGGCGTGTGGTCGTGCAGGGATGGGGGCAAGTGGGCGGGAGCGGCTGCGGAGGAATGTTCGCTCCGGTATGTGGGATCCACAGCATGCACATGGTGCTCGCTATGGCGGCGGAGAAAGGGTGGATGGTCTGGCAGCTCGACGTTCAGACAGCTCTTTTGTACGCAGACGTCGAGGAGGAGGAGGAGGTGTGGGTCAAGAGGGCTCAGGGGTACGAGGTTAACCATGAGGCGACGGGAGCTCCGCCGACCATGAGGATTATCAAATCACTTTACGGCCAAAGGCAAAGACTCAATATCTGGCATGAAACCATTTACACCTTCCTCGTGAGAATCGGATCCAAAGCCCGTAAGAGTGAACCGTGGATCTACCTCTTCAACGGGACGACCACGGTGCATCAGGGACTCGCCACGGACGAAGACGTGACGGTCATCCTCATTCTTTATGTGGATGAGGTGCTGCTGGCGGGCAGCAACAAGGCTGCGCTCGAGATGCTCATGGGAAAGCTGACGAGCCGCTTCTAGATGTTTGACATGAGCGACGTGTCGCGGGTCCTGGGGATGCAAGTCACCCGCGATATTCAAGCAAGATAGCCCGTCATCACCCAGGAGGACTACACCATGAACTTGCTCGTGAAGTGCAGAATGCACGAGTGTATACCGTTGGAGATGCCGGGGTGCGGTAAGAAGATGTCCCGGATGCAGCCCGAAGAGTGCTTTCTGGACGACTAGGCAAAGCGGCGATTTCAAGCTCTTGTCGGCAGCGCCACGTAATTGGCCTAGGTAACACGCTACGGCATCTCGCACGCGGTAAATTAACTGGCAAGGGCAATGTCCAAACCACCAAAGGTGCACGGGGAACGGCTAAACATCTACTCCAACGCTCTTGGACGCCAACTGGACCCGGACATCAACTTCATCGTACATCATCATATGCGACGGCCGCGTGAGCTTCATGGTGGGATACAAAGATTAACAACCCAGCCAACTATGGAAGCGGAGCTTGTGGCGGGAGCATTGGCGATGAAGGAGGCAGTGTTTTGCCAGAACATGACGAGGATGGGCTTGAAGGAGGACTTCAAGCGCGTCCCGGTCCACATCGACAACACTTCGGCACTACATGCAGCCGGAAACCAGACCTACAGCTTGCATGTTAAGTACGTTGCTTTGAGGCACTTCTACATCCGCGAGACCATCAAGGAGGGGCACGTGAGCATTCACAACATACCGACGGAGAAGCAGCTCGCGGACCTGAGAACCAAATTCCTTAACATCGGCACTGGTTCCAATTGCACGGGGGTTTTAGGGAAGCAGCAGGCGCGAATATTGTGTCTCCACAAACACTATTATTAATAATAGTGGTTGGTAGATATTAAAGATCCGTGTTTTCGTGAAATTGTGTTGATTCCAACAAGTGCTGGTGATTGTTAGCCACGATCGGTACTCTATCGCCACCACTAAGTGCTGATGATCGTTAGTCATGCTTGTCGCTTATTCAAGTTTCTAACGCTTCCAGCAAGTAAGTGCTGGTAATTGTTAGCCATGGTGAGCATTTTAGTCAAGTTTGTATCGCTTCCAACAAGTAAGTGTTGTTGGTGATCGTTAGCCACGATCAACATATTAACTAATTTTCTATCGTGTCCAACCAGTACTGCTGGTATAGCCGTGATCGGCACTACAGTTGAAATGCCTTTTTATCGATTCTAACGAGTACTTACTGCTTATCGAGAGGCATGATCAGTAAATTGGTTTGCATTCCGTTGAGGGGGAGTGATAAGTACCTACCTTAGTAGTCATGATTCAGTCCAAGCAGTCACTGGTAGCAATAGTAGTAGCAGTGAGCAGCAGAGCTGCTATGTTAAAGATTTATCCCATGAAAATACAACAGGACGAGACGGGACAGGACGAGACGGTAAAATACAACAGGAGTTTTTTTCCACGACGGGACGGGACGGTGGATACAAATTTTCACAACGGGACGGAACGGTAGGTACATTTCACGACGGGGCGGTATGGTAAAATAAAACGGGATTGCTGTGGACGTAATTGGTGTGTAGTATAGTCTGTGTTTGTGTGGTGGGTGGGGCAGCTCTTGGTGGGTGTTTTTGTTGCCACTGGAAACATAAAGACTCTGTACAGATTCATGATTTATTATTTGATTGTGACATTTTTATGGTTATTCATTGTCAACACTTCAATATTTCAAATTTTCATATTTTCGTAATTTCGTCAATTCGTATCTTCACGCAAATATCAGCATGTCTGTTGTAAAAAATAAAAACACTAAACAACAATTTCAAACCTATGAAATTCGGAATTTCGTGATTTCTTGGTGGGAATGGACGGGAAGAAACAACGGGCAGGAGCGAATTTCGGACAAGGATAGTCGGCGGGACGGAACGGTAAAGACAACGGCCCGGGTTTGGGTGACGGGACAGGACGGTAAATAGCGGTATCTCGACGGGACGGGACGGGACGGAAACGGACAGCGGGAGTGACTTTTTCGATGGGACTGGACGGTATTGTACAACGGGAGTGATTTTCTGGACGGGACGGGACGGTAAGTATAACGGGTCAGAGATTGGTGACGGGACGGGACGGTAAGTGACGACAGTTAGAGAATTCGTCGACGGGACGAGACGACGAGACCAGTTTGCCGACAGTTTTACAGTCCCGTCCCACCGTTACAGTCGCCCCCGTCCCGTCAATATAGCGTGATAAGCCTCTTTTTTTTTCCCAAACAGTTCCCAACGTTGACACGCATACCGCACGCAGTGGTAATGATAGCCGACACAGACACAAGCAGTCTGCGCCTGCATGATTATCGTCCAAGTGGTCGCCCCCATCGCTCGAGCCTGGCAGGTGTTCCTTGTCGGCAGGATCAGGCGAGGACGGCAGCACATCTTCAAACGGCTCCGGCGTACTGTCCGTGTCCAGGAAGGAGATATCCCCCTCCACACACTCAAGGTTGACGAGGTTGTCATCCCTTCCGTCTGCGATTATCGCCAGGTCAGTCTTCTCGAACAGGCACCTGCGGTATTCAACACCCATTGCAATACCAATTTTATTCGCAACTTCGCCGACCCATACCGCGATCAAAGTCCTACGCAGGAATGACGTCCGTTTAATGGGCTCGCACAGCTCCACATGTTCAGCCTTTAGCAGCCACTTGTCGAGGGCCTTATTTGTTTGTAAATGTTAAAACCATTGAGCTACTCAGTCAGCACGATAATATAACCCTCAACCAGAGAGTCGAAAGTGGAGTGAACTTTTTGAGTAAAATAACGCACGACTAGATCATATAAAGGAAACACCAGGCGCTCCTTAGGGTACTGATCAACTCCGGAGGATATTATCGGCGGGAGGCAGTATCGAAGTCAAAGTTACTGACTGAGTAGCTCAGTGGTTTGACCTTAATACTTCGAAGTATAAGAATAAAGTAAGTACCTTTGGGCTCGATACGGCCTCCCGCTGATAACATCCTCTGGGGTTGATCAGGCCCCTAATCAGCGCCTGGTGTTTCCTCAACACAGCTCCCCTCCCTAGTCGTGTGCTCTTTTACTCAAGTGGTTCACTCCACTTTCGACTCTTTGGTCGAGTGTTTGTTGTGATTCTCTCCACTTGATTGTTCTACCCACGGCAGAATTAGCGGAAATACGATGTCTGGTGGCTCAGTGATTCAACCTATATAAACGAACCAAAGAAGTCCGGGGTTCGAGTCTCGCCAGACGTCGTATTGTCGCTTTTTCAGCCGTGGGTAGAAAAATCAAGTGGAGAGAACCACAGTAAAAGAACACTCGACCAGAGAGTCGAAAGTGGAATAAACTACTTGAGTAAAAGAACGCACGACTAGGGAGGGGGACCATATGAAGGAATAACCGGGCGCCTATTAGGGGCCTGATCAACCCCGGAGGAGTTATCGGAGGGAGGCCGTATTGGTGCTTCTTTTGTTCAACAAATTTAGGTTAAACCACTGAGCTACTCTGTGAGCGTTAAAACCATTGAGCTACTCAGTCAGGGCTGACTAGTAACTCAGTGGCTTAACCTTTCTAAACAAACTAAATAAATCCGAGTTCGAGTCCCACCAGACGTCATATTTCCGCCTTTTCATCCGTGGATAGAAAAATCAAGTGGAGAAAACCAGGATAAAAGAGCACTCGACCAGAGAGTCGGAATTGGGTGAACCACTTGAGTGGAAGAACGCACGACTAGGGAGGGGGACTATACGATGGAAAAAACTAGGCACTGATTAGGGGCTTGATCAACCCCGGAGAATGTTATCGGCGAGAGGCCGTATCGAGCCCAATGGTAGTTATTTGGTTTGTTTACAAACGTTAAACCACTGAGCTACTCAGTCAGCGCTGATTGGGCAGCTCAGTGGTTTGTCCTAAATTTACGAACAGGCCTTGCCCATGTGCACCGTGAAAAGGCGCTGATAGCCGGCATCTACAGGCAGGATCTGTTGTTTTGCGCATCCGGTGGGCAGAAGCCAGAACAACGTGTTGTACTGCTGCATCAACACGCTCTTGAACTCGTCCGTGGTCTGGCCGTGCGAGTTGTCGGCGAAAAAGATGAACCGCTCGTCGGGCACTCCGAGCCAAGAGTCACACACAACCTTGTTGCATCTCTTCGAGGATCATCTGCAAATCCTTCTCGTACTCGTCCTCGTCAACCGAGCCACCATACCGCAGTTTATAGGCCTGGCTCAGGTTCTCGAAGACTTGTTCTGTGACCAAACCCTCTTTGGCTCTTGCCTTCAAAAGCTGAAACTGGTCAGTGGTCAACGCACCGGTGTGCTTCTGGCTAGCCCACCGGGTTTTCACGAGGCGTACGGAAGCAGCGTCCATGAGAACGCACGGTTAATAGTACAGCAGGGAGTCGCTTGCCTTCGCGTTGAGTTGGTTCCCACTCAAGTTTTATTTAACGTTTTCAGGGGCCCGCGGACGGCGATGTTATTTTCTAAAAACATTATGAAAGAAGTAGAAAGTTTTGAAAAAAAGTTGGGAAAACTATAAAATAAATTGTACCGACGCACAAGCGCGAACTACGGTGCTGCTTCTGCCAAACATTTGCTGCTATCAAGCCGTCTGGTGGCAGTGGTTCCATGGGTGTGTCTAGGTCAACAGAAAGAGCTCAAGTTTGTGATTAGCTTGAGAGCTTTCTTATTTTTTCATTTTGTAAGGTTGACTTTCTAGTAAGTTACTTTCTTATGAGAGGCCCGTTACTATACGTACGTACAACAACAATCGATCGTGCATATCCGTACGAGCATCGCTCCCAATGGTGCACATACCATTGATCAGACCAAGTGGGGGTTCTAACCGTAGATAGTTCTGCTGCCCAACGGGGTTGTTGCACTGCCTTGTTAAGGCCGTAGCCCTCCGCTTGAAGCGGATTCCGCAAGCTGGATTAAGCTTGTAAACACATGCATTCATACGTACTGTGTTTAAGGGTGTCTTGTGCATAATGTTTTTGTGTATCAAGGACTTTCGTAGGAAATATACTCATATTTGGAAACATTTCGGGATGCGCAAAATTGGAGACGAAAAAACGCTAAATTATGTCTCCCCGATTAAAAAATATACCTGGTAAACAATTAAGTTTCGTATATTTTTTTCCACCAATTCAGAAAATACATAATTACCTGCTATTTGTAGGAAACGCTGATTATCATCGGTACGTGGAAACATTTTTTCAGTACGTACGGGAGAAGTTAACCAATCAGATCAACACGTCAACACGGGTTATTGTGCCCGTACAGTCAACAAGTGTACCTGGGACCGGGTCTGCTGTAGCAATTGACTCACGGCAGAGAGGATGCAGCGAGGCAGAGTCGTCAAGACAGGTCTAAGGTGTCCTAAAGATTGGTTTAACTTGCTTTGGCCTGTGTGGAGCTGCTGTCCTTCTTCGCTGCTCGGCTTGGCGCTGGCGTTAGCATTTCGGGGTTACATACAGCTACTACTGCTGTTTGCTGTCGTTGGTTGCGATGGCTGATGTTCCGAAGCCGGCAGAGGCCACTGTTGCCGCTGCTGCGGCCCACGCGGGGGCCGATTCCCGGAACACTGCGGCCGACGCTCGCCCTGTTGGTGCTGGGTCGGACTTCGTCCGGTCGGCTGACATGGTGCAGTGGCTTGGGCAGGTGGAAATCGCATTCGGTCTTCTTCGGGGCGATCTGCAAGCAGCCTCATCAAGAACCGACGAGCTGGCCGCTGCCATCTCGGGTATCCAGGACTCGGCGCCGACCTGCGCGGCGCAGTACGCTCACCTGAAGATCGTACCGTTAGAGCTCGTTGCTAACCAGGCTGCTCAGAGTGACGCTTATCGAGACAGCCGAGACGCGCGGGGGCGGCAAATGCAGAAGTCGCAGCTCGTCGACGAAGCTGCCCTCTGGAAGAGTTCAGTCTCACAACGGCACTGGGTTCTTCGGGGTCACATCCCTCATCTGCTCGGCGATTCTTCGGCCAATATTCAAGCCTGCGTGGGGGAGTCAGTCAAAGTCACGGCGCGAGTTACCGCCCAGCTCCTTTTCGTTAGTGACTCTGACGTTGCCAAATTTGGGCCCCCGTCGGATGGGTCCCCCGAGGAGTGGATTATGATCGCCGACCGCCTCGAGTTCGTGCGGTTGGCGCTCATCGGGGTGCTGTCTGTTGGGTTGTTGCAGGCAGCCGAAGCCAATCACCCGTGCCTGGAGCGGCTGGAGCCTCTCAGAGCGGCTTTTACGGCGGCGTCCGCCGACTTGCGTATTCACACACTGTGCAACTACTTCAATTTGTCGAGCGCCAAGGCTAGGAGGGTTATGTGCGAGATGGTCAATCACGACCTTCGGCTATGGGTGAATGAGCTCATGCACTTTTTGCTGAGAAGTCAAGTACCTGTGGCGCCTCCTACCCCGGACACGGTGTTACACTGCCCCCGGTTCCGGCTTTCGGCTGTATGTCCATCTTCTGCCGGGACGGTATGGAACTTCTGGAGCTCGTCGAAGAAACCTCCCGGGGCAACCCCGCTGGCGGGGAGGGGTCTTCCAAACGTAAGGCCGCTGCCGGGCCTTCCTCGCCTGACGCCGGGCACACCAGGAAAGAGAGTACCCAGCCTTCTAACAGGTATGCAGCTACCGGGAGGTACAAGTGGTTCGATTGCAATTACGTGCATGACTCTTCTCCGGCGGACTCGTCATCTCTCGCCGCTCTCAGCGTTGGGGGTGGCGGCATATCGACAGCGGCGGGGGCTGGGTCGCGTGCTCTGGCTTTGCGCGCGGGCAACGCTCCTCGGGTCGCGAGCGACGACGGAGCCTCTGGGGGCGGCGGCTCCAGCTCCGGATGAGGACACGCCCCACCCCCCCCTTGTACATATTGATTGTGCTCAGAAACACGACGGAGACGTTACATCTAGTATTAGGGAGTTCCATGTATTGATTTAGGATTATAGGAGAGGGATATTTAGTCGGGTATTCGGGGGGATAAACGGGAGGTTTATTCCCGCGTCATGTTGGATAATAACCTGCATACGATGTATGAGCTGTCACTCGACAGCTCGGATATAATATAAGAGTTCCGTGTTACTCACCCCCCCCTTGTACATATTGATTGTGCTCAGAAACACGACGGAGACGTTACATCTAATATTAGGGAGTTCCATATATTGATTTAGGATTATAGGAAAGGGATATTTAGTCGGGTATTCGAGGGGATAAACGGGAGGTTTATTCCCGCGTCATGTTGGATAATAACCTGCATACGATGCATGAGTTGTCACTCGACAGCTCGGATATAATATAAGAGGAGTTCCGTGTTACTGTCTGGAGTCAACCACGCGTTCCCGTGCCAGCTGCGCCTATACCTTTAGAGATCAATCAACACACTAGTGAGTCCGGCGATCTTCTGTTGGCAAGCGTAGCCAAGGCCAACCTAGAGAGGTGGGAACATGCTTCGGCATGCCTAGTTTCGAGGATGTGCCCAGTCAAGAAGCCAGCGTGGAGAGTGAAAAGATCATAGAGGAGATGAGGAAGAAAATAGAGGTCCTGGAAAGGACGATGGAGGAGCAGAGACTACGCGCCGAGAGGGACGCGCAGGGAGCAGGAAAGGAAGGGGGGGCCGGTGGGGGGACGAGAGGAGAAGGAACTGCTGGAAGACAACAAGCAGCGTCGACGGTGCCGACACCTGGGCTGGAGGCCCAATCAGGCATGTCATTACCTTCTTTGTACCGCCCAAGTTTGTCCCAGTCGAGACCCCCGAAGTTCGACAATGTAGAGGCCCACTGTAGCATGTGGCGTAGCAAGTTTTTGGCGTACCTATCATCGCTTGGGTGCTTGCATGTACTCAGTAGCGCAGCAAACCCAGTTATGGTAGGTGATATGAGGGTTTCGCCGGAGGAATTAGCCTCCAGACATTCCCCCCAGGAGATTAGGGACGCGCGATTGGTGTATGGATTGATGATGGAGGCAATGACAAGATACGATATGGCAGAGTTTAGTATGCAGAAGGCAATGTCTCCGAGTGGTGCTTGGAAGTAGTTGAAGGACTATTGCATGCCTAAGACGATAGCAGCAACACATAGATTGAGGAGGGAGTTTGATACCATCCGAATGGCTGAAGACGAGAACCCCTTGCTGTTCCTAGGAAGGGTGGACAAGGCAGCAGATGAGCTGGCGATGTTAGGATGTGGTAAGAGTGCAGAGGAAGTGAACCGCCACATTGTTACCGACCTCTCATCTTTGTATACTATTCAAAGCAAGTCAATTCTTTCCCGCCCTTCCATCCCCCGTTCCGAGATCGATGAGATCATCCGTGACGCGTATGCAAACGACAAGGTAGAGAAGGAGATGGTTTCTAGGGCGTTGGGCGTGCAGGGAGTGGTAGATCAGCATGCCTTGTACGCCGGAGGTGCGCAGCCTGCCGGTGGCGGAGGTGCGGGTCCAGGAGGGGGAAGGAGGAACAGGAGAGGCGGGAGCTTCAAGGATGGGCAACAGCAGCAGCAGCCCCACAGCAGCAGCAGCAGCAGCAGCAGCAGCAGCAGCAGCAGCAGCAGCAGCTCCAGCGACAGTATCAGCAGCAGCAGCAGCAGTATCAGCAGCAGCAGCCTCAGCAGCAGCAGCAGCACCAACGGCAGCAGCAGCAGCCCCACCGACAGCAGCAGCAGCACCGCCCCCATCAGCAACGTGGCAACCGGGGAGGAGCTTCGGGGGGGGGGATAACCGGCCCCAAATGGCGTTGGGATGCCGTGGCCTACAGGTACCGTTGGGATGACTCAGCCCCAGACCCCTTCCGTACGGGTGGAGTAGTCCCCCCCATGGGTTGGGTACCTACCAACCCACCACCAGAGACGTTGCCGCCGATGCCCCCGCCGCCCGCAGCGACTCCGGCAGGCTGGGGTACCCCACCGAATAACACATGGAGGCGCAAGGGGCCCTGCTTCCGGTACGGCAGACCGGGCCACCACGCCGCGGAATGCCAGGCAGCTCCCGCGCAAATGAATGTCGCTTTCCCGGGTGCCGCTTCTCCTCAACCCGCCCAACAATCATACTACGGAGGTGGCTGGCTGCAGGAGACGCCCTACGGCAGTGGTGAGTATACCTCGGCCGGAGCTTGCCCGCCACAACAACCCTCCTTCAGCACTTCCCCCTTCCCTGGCCCAGTGAACAACGGCAACCCTACGCCTACGTTCGATCCGCACCTCCTCACCGCGCAGTTTGCGCACCAAGGCAAGGCGAATGATGATTTGTTTTGGGTTAATGGGAGAGAAGAGTGGGTAGCGGATTCGGTAGCAACCTTTCATGTGACTGGTAACCCTTTTGGTATGGTAAACTGTACTCCCCCTCCCCCTGGTAAGAGCCGTTTGGTGGTCGGTGACATGAGGTCACTGAAGATAGAGTAGTTCGGCCAAAATCCAATTGTGATGCACAGCTCTCAGGGTGACGTTCAAGTTAGGCTGATGGACGTAGCATACGTACCCGGTGTTCGCTTCAACTTATTTTCGCTTCATGCAGTAATGTTGAAATGCCCGGTGACACTTGATGCTCAGGGAGCTCACACGCTGAATGGACAGCCGTCTTTCGTGCGTAGGGACGCGGGTTCATACGTAGACGCCACGCGGATTGTAGAGACCCCGATTGCTGCCGCTGTTTTGGCTCCTGGAAAAATGAGGAGGATCGATATTAACGACCTTCACGTTGCCCTTGCCCACTCCCATGCTGACACTCTCCGTGAGACGGCACGCCAGATGGGCATTAAGGTTTTTGGGGAGTTGGTTCCGTGTGCTGGGTGTTCTGAGGCGAAAAGGAGGAGGATGGCGGTGCCGTGGACGACCGAGTGCCGTTCTACCAGGCCTCTGGAGCGTCTGTTCGTGGATCTGTCGGGACAACAGCCTACGTCTGCTGGCGGTGCGCAGTACTTGATGATGATCGTCGACGACTACTCGCGACTGGTGTGGCCGTATTTCTTGAAGCGGAAGTCCGACGTCCCGAAGGTCTTCGCTGGTTTCCTGGCCGACATCAACGCGAAGGGTGTGCCGTCCATCGTGGGGTGCCTTCGCTCGGACAACGGCACCGAGTTCACCAAGGCGGAGTTCGTGGAGTTGCTCAACCACCACGGCATCCGCCGCGAGTACACGCCCGTCGATTCTCCGAAGCATGACGGGGTGATCGAGCGACGGATCGCCATGACGCTGGAGCTTGCAATGGCTTCCCGCCTGGAGGCCACCCGCCTGTTCGGCGATGCAAGGATGCCGGCGACGCAGCCCCTCTGGGCTGAGTCATGCGTGTACGCGAGCGATGTGATCAACATGACAGCGAGGGTAAGGGACAAGCCGGAAATGCACTCGCCGTACCGCAAATTCTACGGGAGACCACCGTTTGCGCGGCTGCTCCCGTTTCTGAAGCCGGGCTTCCACCACGTCAGGAGGGCCCTGAAGACCGAGCCGAAGGCGGAGGCTTGCTTCTACCTCAACGGCGGCAACCACCACGCAGCTGACTGCAGCAAGATCCTGCTGATGTCAGGCCGGAGGTCGTCATCCCGTGACGTCACTTGGGAACATCCGAGGAAACCGTTTGTGGGGCTACTGCCTTCGGAGGGGGGGGAGAGCTCCCCGCCGCCGCCGTCGCCGCCGCCACCGCCGCCGGGTGCGACTGAGCCTCTGAGGGGCCCCGACGTATGGCCCGAGCCACCGTCCCCATCTCCACTGCTGCCGCCGCAACCGCTGTCATCACCACCGCTACCGCCGCCGCCGCCGCCGCCGCCGCCGCCGCCGTCGCCGTCGCCGTCGCTGCCGCCGTCATCGTCACCGCCGCCGCTACAGCCACCGTCACCGCCGCCGCCGCCGTTATCATCGCTGTCGCCGCCGCAGCAGTCACCGCAGCCACAGCTTTCGCAGCGTGCTGCCCGGGCACTGGGTTCTTAAATCCCGGACCCGGAGGATGGCGATGTGCTGAGGGGGCGGACAAGGGGGGAGACTGCACGACACCAGGAGAGCGGTGGCGAGTGCAGAGAGGGCGGACTAGGGGGGAGACCGCACGACACCAGGAGGGTGGTGGCGGTGTGCAGGGTGATCGGGCCAGGGGGGAAGCTGGGCGAAACCCGGAAGGTGGAGATGTGCTGAGGGGGCGGACGAGAAGGGAGACTGCGCGGAACCGCGAGGCTATGGGACATGGGCTGCTGTCGTTGATGGCAGCACGGGAAGGTATAGGCCATGTACTTTTCCACGAAGCCCCACCGCGCGAGAACTCTCCCCTTCCCACACGCCTGGCGAGAGAGCTTTCGACGCCGAACTCGTATGCTGAAGCGTGTGCGGACGAGTATTCGGCCATCTGGAGACAGGCGATGGACAAGGAGTACCATGGGCTGGCGGACGCGGGGACGTTTGGAGCGACGTAGCAACCAGAGGGGCTCAACGTCATCTCGGCGAAGTCGGTGTTCGCCCGGAAGTCCAACGAGCATGGTGATGTGGTGCGGGCGAAAGCAAGGCTGGTGGCACGAGGTTTCAAGCAGCGTGAGGGTATTGATATCTTTGAGACTTTTGCTCCGACGCCTGCAGCGTCTTGTTTCCGTTTGTTGGGTGCTATTGCGTGCGAGTTGGGTTTGGATTTGTGTCGTTTTGATGCTGAGCAGGCGTTCGTGCAGTCGAGTTTGGATGAGGATGTATTCATGCGACTACTTCCCGGCTGCGGCGAAATGTCTGGTAAGGTAGTCAGGTTGGATCGCAGTCTCTACGGCTTGAAGCAAGCGTCGAGGTCGTGGCACAACCACCTTCTCATTCACATGAAGAGTCTAGGATTTGAGCAGAGCCCCGCTGACGCGTGTGTCATGAGGTTGGTCGAGTCGGGCTCTGTCTCCATTGTAACGGTAGTTCATGTGGATGATATTTTTGCTGTAGGACTCAAGGCTAGATGCGATCAGTTCTGTGAAGACCTGAACAACCTTGTGCCGATCAACAATCTGGGCGAGTTGCGGTGGTATGCTGGTTGTTGTTTTTCGAGGGATTGGGATGCTGGTACTTTAACGATTTCGCAGCAGGCGTTCGCTGAAAATACCGCGGCGAGGTTTGGTGTTAGTTGTGGGAGGAATAACCCGCTTTCGACTGGTGTGAAGCTCGAGGAGTTTGACGAGAATGAACCCGTGGGTGATTGGCCTTTCCGCGAGTTGGTGGGGTGCTTGATGTGGCTTGCGAATCAAACACGACCGGATATTGCGAACGCGTGTATTTTCTACGAGTGATTTCGGCATTACGTTCCAGAAGGGTAGCGGGCTTGAGCTGGTAGCGTTTGCAGATGCAGACTATGCCAACAAAGCCACTGACAGGAGGTCAGTTTCCGGTGGGGTTATCATGTGTGCTGGGGCGTGTGTGTGCTAGTTTTCTAGGACGCAGAAATGCGTCACGCTCTCGACCACTGAGGCCGAATATGTAGCACTGGCAGACACTATCAAGGAGGCAATGTTCAAGCGCTATGTATGGAGTTTATTTTTCCGGGGTTTGGGGAGAGATGCATTACGGGTTTCGAGGATAACGAGGGGGCAAGGCACCTGGCACAAAATCCAGTGTGCACGTCGAATTCGAAGCACATCGACGTACGACACCACTTTTTGCGCGAGCTTATTTTTAAGGGGGAGTTTGTTATTACCCATGTAGAGTCGGAGAAACAGCATGCAGACTTCTTGACAAAGCCGCTCAACAACACGGTGTTTCGTTACCACCGGGATTTTCTGATGAATATTTGACGCGGTTTTTTCCGAGGTGGAAGGTTTTATGTTATTTTTGAGTGAAGGATTTGTCTGAACTACGTATAAATCCGAAGATGCTGCCGTTTTTCCCTGGCTAATTCCGAGGATGATACCATTTCGTTCCTGGTGATGGATTTCGAGAGTTTTTGGTGTTTTCGAGTAATTCTAACGTCAAGTAAAATTCAAGTGAAGGAATGTATGCTATCTCGCATTACCGTCGCGATCTGTGTATCTATGGCGGGAGTAGGGGACAAGCGGAGACTCTTGTCCGGAGGAACGGGGTTCCTTGCGATCTCTGGCATTTATTTTCTTGGCTTAATTTTTATTTTTGAAGAGTATGACTACTGTGATATTTTATATGATTTGCATTAATTCCTCATGAAATAGAGGGAGATTTTTTTGATAAGGTTGAAGAGAGACTATGAAGCGCCTGAGGGCGTGTGCGGTCCATAGAAAATGTTTTCTGAGTTGGAGAGTTTGGATAGTATTTTGGAAATTGAGAGTTTGATTTTTGGTTCTGAGTGAAATTATGTTTCTGAATTTCGTATGAGTTGGTCATAATATTGAGATGTTTCCACCCAGCGGAGTCGTACGTTGTAGTGTACAGAGCTGGGGGGATATTAAAGTATGGTCGTGTATAATGAGCAGGGGGGATAGTGATTGTGCTCAGAAACACGACGGAGACGTTACATATAATATTAGGGAGTTCCATATATTGATATAGGATTATAGGAGAGGGATATTTAGTCGGGTATCCGGGGGGATAAACGGGAGGTTTATTCCCGCGTCATGTTGGATAATAACTTGCATACGATGCATGAGCTGTCACTCGACAGCTCGGATATAATATAAGAGGAGTTCCGTGTTACTGTCTGGAGTCAACCACGCGTTCCCGTGCCAGCTGCGCCTACACCTTTAGAGATCAATCAACAGTACATGATGACAAGGTGATCGTGGGTGGCCTCGCGATGTTGCCCATCGCTTGCTATGGAAAATTATATTTGGTTTTTCATGGTATGGAGGACGTGGTAGTCACGTTAAACATCATGGCGCATGTTCCTGACTTTGGGCTGAATTTGGTTTCTCTTTCCGCCGCAGGGAAGCAGCAGGCCGTGGTCATTGATCCCGCCGGGGTCCACGTGACGCCCGGGCGATTAGTTTTTCCGAGAAATGACGTTAGTAACCAGCTGCGTGCCACGTGCAGGGCACATCAGCAGCAGCCTTCTTCAGCGTCTGTCGCATCGGGGGTCATATGAGTACCCCCGGTTGCCTCCCGCCACAATGCCCGTGCACATTAAGTCCATGGACATCAACGATATGCATGTATCGTATGGGCACGCACATCAAGTAATTTTGCATGAGACTGCTAAGCAACTGGGTTTTCACTTGACGGGAATGTCGCGGCCTTATGGGAGGTGTTCGATGTCTAAGGGGAAACGCCCGCCTCTCCGAAAGACCACCCTCACTCGCTCGGAGCGCCCTTTGCAACGAGTGTTTGTTGACCTGGCGGGGCCTAAGCCCACCCAGTCCATCGGAGGTGCACTTCGACATCATGCTCATCAAGGATGATTCTCGCGTTTTGGATGGGCGTATTTCATGGAACAGAAGTCCGACGCCGGTGCAACATTACGGCGGTTTCTGAACGGCATTCATGACAGCACGAAGCCATCAGCTGTCGATTGCGTCCGATTTGATGATGGGGGCGAGTTTAGTGATGGAGCGTTCAGGGAATTGAGCGACGATCCCGACATCCGGCAAGAATTCACCACGCCGGACTCGCCGCAGCTTAGCGGTGTGGCGGAGAGAGGGCTGACCATCGTCCAGGAGGTCGCGCAGGTCGCCTGTCTTGAGGAGCCACGCATTTGTCTCGACATTCAAACGCCTGCGACTGCCTCTATGGGCCGAAGCGTGCTTCTGGGCCATTGACGCGCTTAATCGATCTGCCACGGAAGCTAACCCGGGCCGTGCATTGCCGTGGAGCCGGTTTTATTGCACGACGCCGCCGCTGTCGATGCTGCCGTTTTTAAATCCGGCTGCTGCCGCGTTCGGCGCGACAATAATACAGGACCTAAAGAAGAGATATTTTTGGTACGTTTGTGGTCTCTCAAAGGGATTCGGAAAAAGTGTCTGTCCGATGAGGGTCACCTACGGACACTTTATTTCGAAACGGCTACGCCCATGCCGCACGCATCAGGTCGAAGCCCTCGCGGAGGCGATCGTCATGACCCAAACCACACCTCTTCGCGTGCCCTGTGTGTGGAGTTATCAGAGTTGACTTCCAGCATTTCGAACCGGGTGACTGGACGTGGGCTCGCCCAAGGTCAGCGGGAAAATTGTTTATCACTTCTATTTTCAAGTAGAATAATATGAAATTCTGGAACTGTGCTATGCGCGATCAGCGGCACAGCAGTGGCAAAGGCTTTCCTTCGTTCTTCCTCCTCCCCGCTTCGTTCCGTCCCTCCCCCCCTCACTGTCTCCCTCTCTCCCTCCCGCCCTCGCTCCATTCCTCCCTTGTTCTCTTCTCCCCCCTTCCTCCCCTCCGCCCCTCGCTGTCTCCCTCTCTCCTCCTTCCTTGGTGTCTTGCACTCCCTGGTACCTAGTACCTGGTAGATACTCTGCTCGCTGAGGTTTTACTTTTACATAAACGTCAACTCCTTTAGAGCCGCAGTCCCGTTTGGGGGACAAACTACTTGAAATTTGAATGGTTTGTCCCAAAACGGGACTGCTGTGTTATGAGCGATAGTATTTTTTGACGTGCCGATTTATACTTCTGTATAAAAGTTAACCCCTTCAGAACCGCAGTTCCGTTTTGGGGACAAACTACTTGAAATTTGAGTGGTTTGTTCCCAAAACGAAACTGTTGTGATACGAGCGATAGTATTTTTTACGCGCCGAGTTTTTTTCTTTTATGTATTTGTGCGTTCGGACCGCAACATGCCCGTCTTCATGTGTCTCATAATGTCATCTTTGTAAAAGCTTCATGATACGTAACGTAACACTATTTCGAAATTCGTATATCCTTTCGGTCTTTATTCCGTGGCGTCTCCGCCGTCGTCGTCGCAAATATCGCCATACCATGTTACTCGTCAGCTGGGCAACCACTTGTACGGGCCGCGAGACGGCGATAACCGACTACCAGGGTGGACGCGAGCGCAAAGCAGAGCCCATCGAAGGGACCTGTTGTCGATGCTGACGAACCAAGCTGACATTGCACAGGCGTTTGTGGAGCAACGCCCCCCTAGCAAGTCTCTCGCTAAAGTGCCGACGTATCCGGAGAGCAAACTGTCAGCGCCGATCTCGTTCGGCGATGCCACCGCATTCGTGTTCAGGGACACCTGGCACAAGGCGGCGGCAAAAGAGTATCTCGGTCTATGTGACACGGGGACTTTCGGCGAGGCTTAGCAGCCAAAGGGCTCGAACGTGATATCGGCGAAATGGGTTTTTACATGAAAGACAGACGAGCATGGGAGAGTGAGGAAGGCAAAGGCAAGACTACTGTAGTAGCAAGCGGTTTGAGTCTGCGTGAAGGTATAGATTACTTTGAGCCTTTTGCCCCACCACCTGCCTCGGCTTGGCATTCGTTTGCTGGCTGCCACAGCGTGTGAATTAGATTTGGATTTGTGTCATTTCGATGCCGAGCATTTTTTTTCAGTCGAATCTTGATGATGTTTTTCTGCGTTTGCCACAGGGCTGCGGTAACATGTCTGGTAGGGTAGTACGTTTGAATCGCAGACTTTATGGCCGCAAGCAAGCATCGCGCTCGTGGCGCAGTCATCACCCGCATAAAAACTCATGGGTTTGAGAAGTGCGCTGCCGATGCATGTGTTTTACGATTGGTTGAAAATGGTTCTGTACCTATTATTGCTGTCGACATGTAGATGGCATTTTCGCAGTTTGGCGTAAGAGTAGGTGTGACCGCTTATGTGAGGACTTGAATAAACTAGTTCCTCTCAACAATCTTGGTGAACTTCGCTGATGTGCAAGATGTCATTTTTCCGGGTACAAGAGTAAGGATTTGGTGACTATTTCATAGAAGGCTTTCATCGACAAGATCGTCGAGAAGTTTGGTATTGTCTCTAACCGGACGCTTCCGGCTGTGGTTGGTCTCAAGCTTGAAGTATTTGAGAAGGATGAGCCTGAGGGTGACTGGCCATTTCGCGAGGTAGTAGGTAGCTTGATGTGGCTTGCGAATCAGACCAGAGCCTATATCTCGAATGCCGTAAGAGCAGTAGCCTGCCCATGCACCGAAATCTGTGCACTGGGGAGCAGCGTTGAATATTTTGAAGTACTTGAAGACCACGAGTAATCTCGGTATTAAATGTCAACGAGGTTCTGTGTTAGATTTAGAGGTATTTGCCGATGCGGATTATGCCAGCAAGGCGACCGATTGGAGATCAGTATCTGGTGGAGTAGTAATGTGTGGAGGCGCATCAGTAAGCTGGTTTTCTAGGACGCAGAAATGCGTTACGCTTTTAATCACGGAGGCCGAGTGTATGGCAATTTATGAGGCACGTGTGGTGTTTTATTTTGCCTGCTCGTGGCGTACCATGCATGAAGGTTTTTGAGGACAACCAAGGTGCAGTACAGTTTGCACATAATCCGACAACGAACTCAAATTCGAAGCCTATCGGCGTGCGTCATTATCATTTGAGAGAGTTGGTTTTTAACGGTGATATTGTAGTCATCCACGTAGCGTCGGAATACCAGCACGCTGATTTCCTGACGAAGCCCTCAAGTAAGGATGCTTTTGAGTTCCACCGTGATTTCCTGATGAATTTGAGTCACGTATTAAGGCCTTGTACATGCTGAGAGGATTTTGATAATAATCATCAAAATAAGGACAAGTCTTACGTTTGTATCATAAATTTGTGTAGAGCATTGACGCTGGATTTTTTTTGTCAAAATATTGGTCGTGATTTCCTCTCGTACTGAGCACCGAGTAGGGGGGCTGTTTGCTGTACTCTTGGTGCAGCCGCATTGCTTCAGCTTAGATTGCATCGAGTTACACATATTGGTTGGTATCTACCAATTCGCGTTACATACAGCAGTGTCGAGATACGTACTATTTCATGTCGTCATGTTAGCACACCGACACACTCCTCGATCTGCTTGATCTCGTTCTAATGTACCAGGTATCTATCTACAATGAGTCCCTCCAACACCGACGGACTCTCTGAGGGAAGGCTTCTGGCTTGTATACCTGTCCATACCGTGGAATGACTAACACTGAAAAAACAAAACTGCTCACACCTTGCTCGCCCTCGCGCTCAGGGGGAGTCGAACCTGGTGGCTCCTCCTGACGTTGTTGCTGCTGCTGCGGCTGGGTATGTTCTCCATCAGTCCAACGTCGGGCACCTAGCCCACCGTCAACCCCCGATGGCCAAATCCCTTGTCCTCCCAACCTTGCGTGCCCTCGTGCTCGGCTGGCAATGGCGGTGGCCATGGCGCGGGGGAAGTCAAACCTGGTGGCGCCTCCTGACGTTGTTGCTGCTGCTGCTCTTGTGTACGTTTCTCCATCAGTCCAACGTCGGGCACATTGCCCACTGTCAACCCCCGATGGCCCAAATCCTTGTCCTGCCAACCTCGCTTGCCCTCGCGCTCACCTGGCAATGGCGGCGACCACGGCGCGGGGGAAGTCGAGGCTGGTGGCTCTTCCGGAAGTTGCTGCTTTTGCGGCTTCTTTTGCTGTAGATGTTCCTCCATCGCCTCTTGGTCCTCTTGGTTTGCATTGTTTTCCTGCTCCTCACCCCCAACCGGTTTCTCCTCACGTCTCATCAGGTCCTTATCGCTCAGCTGTAACATTCCTCCCTGCATGAACTCTTCTTCCACGTTCACTGCTTGCTCCTCCTGTTTACTATCGTGAGCAATGACCACCTGCTTTGGCTGCTGTAATGACAAAACCGCGGATTTTCGCTCGATGAAATCGCAATCAAGGATGTTGCACTTGATGGTGAGGAGTTGCTCTCCTGGGCTGGTGCTTCTCTCTCATCTGCTCTTACTTCTACGTGCTGCGCGTAACTAACGTCGGTCGTGTCTCGTTGAATGACATGTTGTTGCTGCTGCTGCTGCCACTGCTGGTGGTGGTGGTGGTGGTGATAATTTCGCTGGTAGTAGTGTACTGCTGTTGCTGGTGGTAGTACAGATCCCTCTACTGCTGCTGTCGTTGTTGTTCTTGGGAATTAGAATAGTGCTGCTGCTGCCGCTGCTGTTGATGGTATTGGTGATAGCGCTGCTGTCGCTGCTGGTACTGGTAACAATGCTGCTGCTGCTGATACTGGCGATAATGTTGCTCCTGCTTGTGGCGTTCCGCTATAGCCTCGAGATTCTGCCACTCATCGGCACTCAATACCCTACCCCGAAGTCGGCCCTTTGCTTGTCGGTCTGCCCATCGCACCATTTTTGCTTTGCGAGTATGGCTCTTACCCAAGGCAGGTTTATTGCGTCACCAGTCACCACATAACCCATTTTTTCCAAACCCTCACCGGGTCTCCCCCGGCACGGCGTCCAGTAGCAGTCCATCTCTGCGCTCACCCTCTCGCACGAGCCACCGTGACTTATACGTCGTCGCTAGCGTAAGGGGACAACTCGTGCGCCGGGTGGTACACCGCTGGACGTTGCCATGAGGCGCGGGGGCAAAAGAAGAGACGGTGTTCTTGGTATTATTATAAGTTGTAAGTTGTGAGGCCAAGGGGCCTCTCATCTCTCTTCCTCGTGACCCTACGGGAAAATCATCCAAATATATATTTGATGCAACCCCTTCGGGAAAAAAATAAAACCCATCGCATATTCCCGTAGGGCCCATGGGACAATTTGCAGCTAGGTACATCACACCGATCAGTCAA
The DNA here is from genome assembly GCA_031763025.1 of Macrocystis pyrifera. Classification (NCBI taxonomy): domain Eukaryota; class Phaeophyceae; order Laminariales; family Laminariaceae; genus Macrocystis; species Macrocystis pyrifera. The sequence goes on along the minus strand of JASSKH010000005.1, from coordinate 10,090,346 downwards.
TCAAAATGCATCAGACATTTGCGCGACTATGAGCAACTGCTATGCCTTACAGAGAGGGCGTACTATGATTTGACGCGAAACGAGAACTACTGCAGTATACAGTATTGTTCATCAACCGCCAATAACAGAGTGTCGGATATCAATCAGAAAAACAAGAACCTACAACAAAATGCAATCAGCTTGCCTTGGTTCTTGTGTTTTGCATGATATACACTCCAGAGCATCAGGTGCCTGGTATTATTTTGCGCAGCTGCACAACATGATGAGTATAGAACTACTTACAAATATCTTCCTCTCTGAGCGTGCTCGGTTGGTCTGGCTTCTCAGAGCTCCCGCTTGGAAATCGCCTCCTTTTATTACTTGCCGGACCTTTCCAGCGGGTCTCTGTTTTCTCCATTTCTCTTTGCACTTTCAGTCCTTTCTTTTTTTTTGTTCTTCTATCGTTTCGTGTGCGTGCGCGTACTCCGAGCACGGCACCGCGGGCGAGCGTGGCACCGTCGCGGGTGTCAGCGAATGCTGGCGGGTGTAGGGGGGGGTTGCAAGGAGCGCAGTCGCCGTTTTCGTGGCTAGGCGTCGCGTGTGCCTCGAGACACGAGGGAAGCATGAATGGGCTCTGTCTGGCCTCCTAGTGTGGTTCCGGTTATACTATGTACGAGTATATCATTGTCGTTTTGATGAGCAAAATAAAATTCAAGCGGTGCTTATTTTTTTGCGACCAATCTGAATTTCACCGAGAGACCTACGCAGTCTGAGCACCAACATTGTCGAACTGGCGAACGAGGTCCACGGCGGGCACCGGGCTTCATGCGAGGCGGGCGACGGGGCTCACTGTGAAAGAGAGGGAGGAAAGCTTTACCCGGACCGAATCGGTGGCAAGATGGTCGCGAGAGGGGCGGGCGGCATACAAGGCTGAGAGAGAAGCTCTGCTGTGTGATTTTTGTCTTTTTTTTTTTTTTTGACCGGTGTAAGGTGTTCCAATCAGGCAGTAAATTATTACTCGAGAGGGGACGGGGATTTCATTTTCTTTCCGAATTTTTCGGTTTCAGTTTTATTGATTGTTTTCGCGGTGCTGCTGTGCCGTGCTGCGCTTTTTCTTTCGGTCACACCAGTACAGGCATAGAGCATATAAAAAATAATCACGAACCCTACTGAGGTATATACGTACCTACGACACGTGAGCGAGCGTAGCGGAAAAGCGCCCGCGATGCGAAGCGTGTGTGGCATCCGAGCTGCTTTCTCCTGAAGCATGGCGGCGGGACTCTTGGCATTATCAAGTCGCCAGTTTGCAACTACAATATTGAAAAAAAAACTAAATTAAATCATTGACCTCTGTCCGCTTCGCATAATTTGATGTAGTTTTCCTTCTTGAACGGGCGTAGCGGGCGGCGTAGGTCGCCCGCGGAGCGAAGCGCCTTGTATACATGTACAAATATACAGACATTCCACAGTTTATGATTGTACGCGAAAAAGCAGATATCCACACTTACGCCCCTGAACTGAATACATTCAGATATATATATATATATGGCAAAAGACAGATTGATCTGATGTGCGCCATAGTAGGTAGGGTCCCCAGGTCTCCGTGTTGGGCAGGTGTCATGGCTCGAGTAAAAGAAAGGCATGCCTATATTGACCCCAAGAATATCGAAGAGATCAACATGACAGGCACGCGTATAAAAAAAAAAAAGCGAAAAATTTGTATGGACAGGTCAGGGACCCCGTTTTCTGTCGATTTGAAAGGTTTCTAGATATAGTTCTCTACGGGGGGACATGTCAAGCATAACGGGTACATGGGCACTCGAACCCGCCCACCTGTGTTGCACTCCACATTAAAAAAAGCTGATATTGCCAAATGTCCCGGCAACAAAGCCAATGGAAGCACGTCCGCCGCCGTTGTTTTTATGAGGACTTTTCGTTTTTCTGCTCCAGCTCCGAACGTTTCCATCAAAATTTGGCAGACCGGATATGAACCCCTTGGTGCACTCCCGTGAGTATACCAAAGCGACAGCACTTTTCGGGCACTCCTTCGGGGCGGACCTCGTCGCTGAAGTTCGAACATGTGGTTCGAGGTGCTTGAATTTTTGGTTTCTTGTCCTGCAGCCAAGTATTTTTTTTTCCTGCTGCAGAACGAGAAGGAAGAACGTACTCGTACGACTTCGGCATTCCTCCTGCTCGTTCTACAGCGTACAAAAAGTACTTGGCTACAGTACAAGAAACCGAAAATTCAAGTGCCTGGAACCACATTTCAAACTTCAGCGACGAGGTCCGCCCCGAAGGAAGACACGAAAAGTGCTGTCGCTTTGGCACACTCATGGGAGTGCACCAAGGAGCTCTTATCCGGTCTGCCAATTTTTGGCTCGATGGAAAAACGCCCGGAGCTAGAGCAGAAAAAATGATATGTCCTCAAGAAAAAACGGCGGCAGACGCGCTTCCAGTGCCTTTGTTGTCGGGACTTTTTTTTTTTTTTTTTAATGTTTTGTAGGCAGTGCAACACAGGTGCGCCGTGTACCCGGGTTTTGGTCACCCCCAGAACCCGCGGCTTTCAAGTCAAACCCGAACCCGTCACCGGTTTTCCCCATCAGGGTTGTACCCGCCGGGCACCCGGGTTTTGATTTTCCGGGGTAAACCTCTACGTGTGATATGAGTGAAGCACTCATGGGCTATAGATATTATTCCTTTGTACCAAACGTACTTTTTTTCCCGGAATACTTTACTTTTCTCGTCCGGCCGCGGGTCTTCTCTCGCACTCTAGGGTGCGTGGCGCACAGGGAGCCCGCGTGTACACCACGGCGCAAATGCGAGCCCCGGCCGAGGTCCGTGGCGCGTGCTCTGGGCCTCCGAAGTCGAAAATTCTGGCATACAACGACGGGGAGTCATTCCGACCTGGTAGAGCCAAGCAGGACAACGGAGGCCCCACAAGTTTTAATTCTGTCTGCTGCTGACTGCTGCTGTATCATGCCTGATCACACAGTCATTCATCAAGCTCTGCTTTTTGTGGCGGCCACGGATAGCGCGTTATTGGTGTGTGTGGGCCGTGATTCCTGTCGACCTAGGAAGTAGGCACGAACACATACATAATCTCGAGAAAGGTGCAACTAATTGGATGCTGCGCAGGGGCAGGATGACGATTCGTACGAACTTCTGCCGTATTCCAAAAGAAACGCCCAGTCACGGTGCGCACTACTACAGCAGCAGCAGTACAGCAGCAGTGTTCGTATAGTGAGTGTGTGCAGTGTTCACCAGGTCGAGCAACCGAGTGATCGTGGTCTCGTGTTTTTTTTTTTTCGGTGCTATAGGCTGGAATGTTAAGATCAAGCATGCGGGACACTTTATATCCCTGGACAGGGCTGACTTTTAAGTCGTTACTCGTTTGTACTCATGTGTGTTGCTTGCTTAGCGATGATAGAAGAAGAGCAGTTTTATTCCTTTCGTGCACGCGGAGACTGATACCAAGCTCGTGCGTCTCTGGAAACCCCGGGTTTTCCATCTAAGATACTAAAAATACGTTCCCAGTGCCTGAACCCAGGTAATTACCGGGCTTTCAACCTCATACAAAGCAGTATCATGACACTAGCCCACTCTGATGAGCCGTGTATGCATAATTATGGGAAATTCATGGAAACCCCGATTCCACGAACTAGAACATGAGTCGAAGATGCGGGTGCTCAAAACCCACTCCCACACCTCTGAACGCCGGTCGTGGCGAGCAGTCAACAATAATCAATCCCGCATGAGCACGAGAATTTCCTCTGCTGTATTTTCTCTGGGCTGAAAATCTCAATATTTTTGAAATCGCCCGTTTCTGTTCAACCTCACTCTCAGCAGCACCAGAATCTGATACAGCAGCAGATACAGCAGCAGTAGTACACGTCTGTCGAGCTGTCGAGCGTCATGCATGTTTCACCTGAGCCCTTTGACATACGCCACACACCTCACACCGAGCACAAACGTGAACACGAAATTGGCTCCCTCGGTCCGTCTACCTCTGCATGCTGCTTCTACCTGGCCAATAGAAGCAGTAGTAGATAGATGCCCTCAACCGTATATATTACGCACCTGGTAGCCTGTACATTTTACAAAATCATCAGTATAGTCGGAGTAAAATATCAAGTAGTTTGTGGCGTGCATGCTGCCTCTACCTTTACTACTACATTTATCTGCGTAGTAGTTGTAGTGGTGTATAGTAACAGTACCAACAGTATAGTAGTCATGCCCCCAACTCATGGTACCGCTTGCATGCTACGTCGCTGATGTATCGAAGTTACAGTAATGTAGGAACAACAGTAGTACTAGGTACTGTAGTGTAACATTTATTCATTCTGCTTTTACCTGTACTGCATCTACGTATTACTGGTGGTGTATATATAATATTAACAGTATTAAATATAACAGCCATGCCCCAATCCATGGTAACGCGTGGTTATTGGACCTCTCTGAGGTTGTCTGTATATTGTATGAGCGTTTGGTCAGCAGTAGTACTTAGTAGTATAGTTAATAATAGTAGTCGTACTATTGTAGCTAGTACTGTAGTAGTGTACCAGGCAGTATTGTGTAGAGTGTATGTTGCTTCTACCTGTACTACATCTGCGTAGTAGTGGTAGTGGTGTAAAGTGACGGTATATATAGTAGTCAACCCATCCTACCGCGTGCATGTAGTAGTGTAGTATCCACCACAAAAAGAGTAGCACTTAGTTCCTGCCGACTACTATTAATAATTATTTCTCTTCCCTTAGAGCAACACGTTAGCCCATGGCTCCCGTTTCCGCCAAGAACAGCTATATGGGTGTTACCTGTGACTCCCTTTTCGCCTTCCGGCGCTCCCGGGATTTCACGTTACCCACATCCCGAAGGGGAACCTTGTATATATACACGATATTGTTGGTCCTATGCTCTAAGCGCTCCTCAGCGTTTCTTAGACGTATGTTTTTGCGTTGTTCGTGCTAGCGCGAGATGAGATTCACCTCACGGGACGAAACTGCCTCATCGTGATGGGTGTTACCTGTGACTCCCTTTTCGCCTTCCGGCGCCCCCGGGATTTCAAGTTACCCACATCCCGAAGGGGAACCTTGTATATATACACGATATTGTTGGTCCTATGCTCTAAGCGCTCCTCAGCGTTTCTTAGACGTATGTTTTTGCGTTGTTCGTGCTAGCGCGAGATGAGATTCACCTCACGGGACGAAACTGCCTCATCGTGATGCCTGATCCCGACTGTGTCGGGGGCGGTCTCGGGCGTGCTTGCGCGGTGCGCTGGCTGCCGGCTGGTGGGGTGTGAATACGTCAGCTGTGATTCGGACCAGTTGAGTGGTCGATACTTGAGGCCAAAGAATTTGGTTGTCGGCCTACCTTTGCCCCGTCACGCCTACTCTTCGCCCGTCAAACCCTCTTGCAAATTCTTATAGTTTTCATGATTAGGATGTCCTTGACAACTGCGGCCGGGTGTGCTGTGCTCGTTTCTTGCAGAAGCTTTCTATATTAAAACATCATCAGCTATGAGATGGACGAGTTGAGTGGTCGATACTTGATTTATCACAGTCTCGTGGCCAGATGTTTCGGTTATCGGCCTACCTTTGACTCGTCAAACTCTCTCCTGAAATATAATAGGTTTGAGCATTGGGATGTCCTTGACGACTGCCTGTCAAGGGGCAAATGTGCCGTCAACCGACATCTACTATGCTCGCTCGTGACGGTAAATATATTCTGTTTTTCATGCCGGCACCCAGATTGGACCTCTTCTCCTTTGGCCAAAACGAGAGAGGCTGAATCCTCCACGGCTTTCGACAGCTCATGGCGGCAAAAGTGTGGGGAATATGGGCTGGGGTGGCCGACCTCATCTTCCGCCGTTGCTTGTGCGTTGAGGGTTGGGCGTTCCAGAAACGTGTGTCGAAATTCCGTTTCGGGCTATTTTACGTGAGAAAGCACGAGCTTTGCGCAAAAAAATGTTGAGGTTCGTCGGCTAGCATATGGTCAGGAAACGAGCGTCAGGGGCCTCTTCGGCTGCTGTGCACAACGGGCGACCAGGCTCCGTGAGGAAGAGAAGACGGGGTCTTTGGTTTCGACCGAGTCGGACGAGTCTACGCCGCGGGAGGAGCGGCATGGTGGTGGAGGTACAAACAGTGTCTACGATTTTGTTTCTTGTTTATACGGAGCAGGCGGCAGCAATGGCAATTTGCCATCAATGGGAATGACTAACTATAGTCATTCCCATTGTGCACCAGCATCAGATGAGGCGTGGAGTTTCGATTGTATTGTGAATGCGTTTTTCTTTTTCGTCGTGTAACCGCCAAGCAAAAATTAAAGTCATGAGCATGTACCGGTTACGACGAGGTACGACGACGAGGTCGTGCTTCTTCCTCCTCGTGAGCGACCGGGCTCCCCTGCCCCGACTGTTGTGCCAGGGGCAGCCTCGGGCCTGCATGACGTGCTGATACTGCTGCTGCTACCGCTGCTCATCCGCTGCTCTGGTGCTGCTACTATGTATGTCCTGTTCTGCTGCTGCTATGTCTGGAATACGTTTTTGCTGTTAACCCCCGTGAGACTGGTAAACATGCAAGTCAACCCCTCTCGGTGATATGTCTCCGCATTAAAGCTGTAATACGGGCCCATCAGCTTCGGAAGCTGTACGCGTACCGTCTCGCAATTGACATTTGTTTGGCGTCTCGGCGGAGGTCTCGTGCCAGCGTAGTATTCTTATGATACGTACCTGTACGCTATGTATGCTGCTGCTGGTGCTTGCTGCTGTGGGCTTGCTGCACCAACGTAGTCGCCGGCGCTTCGTACTCTCGATTAAAATCGATCGACTGCTGCCGAACCATTATTAATTGTTTTGCATCTATCTGCATACGGATTATACAGTACGGACGCCGAGTGTCTCGTACGTACGAGCTGGTCCAGCCGAAAAATGGATAAGCCATCCGAAGGTCGTATCTCGTGAACCACTGCAAATTAGGACTTGAAATTTGCAGGGCTTTCCTCGGGATTTTTCCCGTTGCAAACATACCGCAGAATTCCGTGGGCTACGGGATAATCCGTGATTCCGTGGATTTTTTTGAAAATCCCGTTCCCGTCCAAACTGATGCCGAGGGACTGTTCGCGATCGCGATCCCGTCCCGTGTTGTTTTTTCCAATCCCGATCCCGTGCGAACTGGTCCCGTGAAATTTGGGTAAATCCTGTGATATCAGTGTCCCGTCCCGTGCAAACCCTTTGAAATGCTTTTCGCGCCCCGTCTTGGCACAGTACGAGCGTGTGCGGGGGAAAAAACAAAACGTCCAGCGGCAGTAGCAGCAGCAGCAGGCCTCAGGCGTGCATGATGTGCTGCTGCTGCTGCTACGTACAGCTGCTGTATTGTTCTGCTGTTGATGCTCACGCAGTCCCCTTCGCGGAGTAGGTCGGCCTAAGATATGTATCACAAGAGGGTTTGAAGGCCGAAGGGTAACCCTGACGGGGCAAAGCTAGGCCGTCAACGAAAATCTTTGGCCACTAGACTGTGATAAATCAATTATCGACCACTCGACTGGTCGTACGCACAGCTGACCTGTTTGAAATGTTTCTGTAGAAATCGAGCAACAGCACACCCGGTCAGCCGGCAACCAGGGCACGTCACGCTCTCACGCTTGCCGCTCGTCATGCTTTTACGCAAGAAAAAGTTCCTACGAGCACGAGCACGCACTCGGTGAGATTCGATCCCACAACTTGACTTTAGCGGGGACGAGATTCACCAACTACAAAGTAGCTCCATCGGGGACGCCATTTTAACTTTCCTCGTCGTGCCCCACCGTGCTCCCCTGCCTCGATTGCTGTGCCGTGGGTGGCCTCGGGCGTGCGTGATGTGCTACTGCTGCTGCTACTACCGCTGATCTGCTGCTGCTCTGCTGCTGCTGCTAGGGGCAGCTGCTGTGTTGTTCTGCTGTTGCTGTTGCTGCTTCTCACGCAGACCCCCTCACGGAGTACGTCGGCCTAAGACAGGTTAATATGTCTTTCCTCCTCGTGCGCCACCGGGCTCCCCTGCCCCGACAGTTGTGCCAGGGGCAGCCTCGGGCGTGCATGATATGCTGCTGCTACTACTGTTGCTGCCGCTGTTCATCCGCTGCCCTGGTGCTACTGCTATGCATGTCCTGCTGCTGTTCTGTTCGTGCTGCTGCTTCGTCTGCGATATTTTGTTGCTGCTGACCCCTGTTATAAGGCTTAGATTGGGTAGGCGATAGGTTAACCTTTTACCAGTAATCCAACGGACTAAGACCTGAACATATGGCGTCGTCGGCAGGACATGGGTCGCTGATCGTGAGTTTGAATCTCACGCCCACCATGAAATCGCCATTTAAACAAAAGTGAATTTCCTCATGTCAAGAATCTGAAAAAGTACTTCTGGATCCCCAAAAATTAGAACCGCGTGTTGCTGACACGTCGACCCGTACATCCGGTCCGTTCCAGGGGGGGGGAGAGTGCTATAAGACTTAGATTGGGTAGGCGATTGGTTAAATTTTTGGCAACAGCCCAACGCGCTAAGACCTGAAAATATGGTATCATCGGCAGGACATGGGTCGTTGGTCGTGAGTTCGAATCTCACGTCCACCATAAAATCGCTTTTCAGAGAAAAGTGGATTTCCTCATGTCAAGAATCTGAAAAATACTTGTGGATCCCCAAAAATTGGAAGCGTCAACCCGTGTATCCGATCCGTTCCAGGGGGGGAGAGTGTTAGAAGGCTTAGATTGGGTAGGCGATTGGTTAAACTTTTACCAATAGCCCAACGGACTAAAACCATCATACCCCCATGTGAGCATGGTTATTGCGCAAGTCAACTCCTCTTGGTGATGTATCTCCGCATCTCAAAGCTGAAAGACGGACCCATCTGCTTTGGAAGCTGTACGAGTACCATCTCGCAATTGACATTTATATGGCGTCTCGGCGGAGGTCTCGTGCCAGCGTAGTTTTCGTATGATATATACCTACCTGTACGCTATGCTTCTGCTGCTGCTTGCTTCTGCTGAGCTTGCTGCACTAACGCAATCGCCGGCGCTTCGTACTGTCGATCAACTCGATCGACTTCTGCTCAACTAATAGTTTGTATCCATCTGTACAGGAAGTATACAGTACGGACGCCGAGCGCCTCGTACGTAGTACTTTGTAGTGTTGCTCGCTGCTGTATACGAACGCGTAATGCGTTGTTGGGCCGGATGGTGGATGGCAATGTTTGTTTTTCTGGTGTTTGCAGCGTTTTCTCTCTTTTCACTCATTTTTTTTTCAATGCACCTCTTTGCAGTACTGTCGCACTAACAGCCTCGAGGCACACCGGTACGCCCTTAGCCATTACGGGCATGCCCGGAGCCGCAGGCAGGCGGGCGCCAGCCCGCCGCGGTGACGCCCCCCTGGCAGATATAGATGACATAGTCTGCAGTTTTGTGGTCTCAGGACTACGAGAATAATCCGAAAAATAGACTAATCCGGCGGATATTCTGTTAGTCGAGAGTAACGTTCTCTAGGAATGTTTTCTAACGAAGGCGGATGGCCCGTTAGATGAGAGAATGCTCCTTAACGGAGATAGGACCATAACAAAATGAGAAGTTCTTATAATAGCAGGAGAACGATCGGTAGACGCAGGAAAGTTCTACTGGAGAACATCAGAAAAGAGGAATTTAGGAAAGTTTGTGGCGGGGGTTGGGACGAGTATATCTGGGTGTCGAGTCCCCCCGCCCTACCTCTCACTTCTCTACCAGAGCATCTCCTTAGCTCTCGCCGCCAATAAAGATCTTAAACCAGAAGATGCTTCCCAGCTGCCAGATACACCTGCGTCCCTCGCCCTTACTCTTGCCTCGGCCATCTCTTCACATTTGACGTCGTCAAAGACAAGGGTTCTCACTTCGAACGTTTCTTTAGTAGAAACGTTTGCGCGTGCGTCCCTAAAAACATATCTCCCTGGTTCCCCAGGAATTGGAACGAAAAGCGGCTAGGTCATGGTACACGGTACCGACGCCCCAAATATCCCGCTGTTCAGAGGGGGAGAGAGTGTTTGGGTCGATCTTGACGAAGAGCGTTTTTCAGTTTTTTTCGGTATTTTGCCGAAATTTTGGTATTTTCCTACCCGAAAAATACCTGAAATACTGAAAAAAAAACTGAAAAACACTCTTCGTTAAGATCGACCCTTGTAAGGATTATTCTGGGCTGGGTAATCGATCGATATTCTTTCCCTATGGCTCAGTAGGTAATACCTTCTGATACAGCAGTACAACCCCATCGTAGCATGCATCCCATCAGCTGAACGCCAAAAGCAACGTGTTGAAATATGAAATAGCGGGCGTAACGACTTGCACCGGAAACAGACAACCTAAGTAGAACAGTAAGTTAACCCAGAAACCCGGGGAAATGGGGTGGTATTACAAGGATTACCCTGGGCTGGGTAATCGATTGATCTTTTACCCCTATAGCTCAGTAGGTAACACCTTCACATTTGGCGTCGTCGGCAGGACTGGTCACCTCTGAGCTAGACGCACCTGATTCTCACAGGCTTCTTCTACCCTCCCCGGCTGTCACCCTGTGAGCATCATGAGATGCTTTCTATTTTCGAGTTCCGAGTCAATGTTTTTTTTACATGTACTATTTTTTCGGGCTGCACCCACAGCAGCTTCTCAGCCTCGTCACAGTAGTAACCTCAACGAACCGCTGTTTTCCGCTTGTAGCCCCGCTTTCTTTCCGTTTCCGCCGGTGCGATCGTCCTCCTGACAGAGTCGATTTCTGACGATGGTCTACAAAAGGGCTATTTTGTACAGTAGCAAGACGAGAGCCTATCCCCTACAGTTAGTGGTATGGTACGAGTACGTAATAATATTATAGTGATTTTTTCTTCTCGTTTTTGGGAAACTTTGCTCGATTTTAGGCATTTTGTTTTAGGTTTAACAGCAGTTTTAGTAATACTGCGACATGATTGTACCCATGCGTCGTGGCGTTGGCATGATACGTACTACTAGTACAGTAGATACTCGTATGCATGAGCATCATGAAAACTTGACCCATCTGCCCGTACTGCTGCACGACCGCTGCACAACCTATTGAGCACTGCTTGCATCAATTAATACTCGGAAGTGTATCATGTACCTGTTATATATTGCGGCACAACCTCGCCCGGTTTTGCGTTTGGTGCCTGATACACATTGCGCTCGTTGTACCTTCTGTAATTTGGACCAGCATGCTGCCCGCTTTTAAAACTCGTTGTTCCATCTGCAAAATGGACCGGCATGCTGCTCGTTTGGTAAATTTTCCAGCGTTGTGAAAAAAATACCAGCGTTGCATACACAGCCCTGCATACATACATGATCGCGTGCTGTGCTCCTGCTCATGTACACGCATGCAGCACAAATTTTGGAACCTGTTCGAGCACCATCCAATTTTAGTCAAGTATGCTTCGCAAAATGGTGAAAACTGTCCCCGCACGATGTCGTTTAGTACCGGCGGGCTGTGCAAATGTTGGTTTTGTATCGGCGTGCTGTGCAAATGTTGATTTTTTACCGGTACCAGGTGTATGCGGCACAAAAGCTACTAAAGGTCACACCTCCGATAAGACAACACTCGGATAACACTTATCCACGCTATCGGGCTTAACAGAGGAACGTGGTAACGTACTAACATAGTGCTAGCACTGGAGAAGCGATCACGGTAACGCAATAACACAGTGCTAACTGGAAACCCACGAACGTGCACGCGCCTTAACGTTATGTTGCTGCTCGGTCTCGTCCAGCTCTGGTACAGTAATATTATGTTATGCCGTGATCAGTCCTTGAACTAACACCGTAACACAAGCAGTGTCAGGCTTTGACCAAACAAGTACGTTATCACTCTAACATGTCCAGATCGATATCCGCATATTTACTAACACGATAGCATAATGTTTTTCTAAATTTTGAAATACGTCAGCTGTGAGTTCGACTGATTAAATAGTTGATACTCAACTTTGCAAGCTGCGTAATACGCCTCGTCTATATTCCATTTTTACCGAATTTTACAAATATTGTGATAATGTTACAGTCGATGCAGCGTTAGACGTAACACACTAACATTATGTTACCCTTGTGGGATTTGCTCGTACCAAAGTCTGATTGAACTGACAGTGTGATTTATGTAACGGCAAATTGACCGACCGAAATATGCGGTGGGATTTATGTCTTCCCGAGTGGGTTGCATAAAAATATATTCGGATGGTTTTCTAGGGTCACGGGGAACAGGGATGAGAGCCCCCTTGTTCTCACAACTCAGTTACAACTCAATTACATCAACAACAACACCATCTCTTCTTTTCCTCCCTCGTCTCATGGTAAGGTTGAACGGCACCACACCCGGTGTACAAGTCATCCCCTTACGCTAGCGTAGACTTGTAAGTCACGGTGGCTCGTACGCAGGGTGTGCCATGAATTTTTCCTCGTTCTCGTCGCTGTCTGTGAACGTCAAACAATCAAAGAATACGTCATGAAGGTGGCCCGTGAAGCCCGAGAAGAAGAGCGTGCAGCGGCAAGGGAGACCGCGACCCCAGAAGAGGAAGAAGGCACGAACGACGGTGCGCAGGCCCAGGGCAAGGAGCCCAGGAGCAGCAAGAACCCATCCCAAGCCAACCCACCGCAGGTCCCGACAGCATCCTTCCCGCACCCCGCTACTTCTACTACACAGGCAGGCACGTTCCACATCAGCCATACTAGTAGCCCCGTAAGGCCACCAGTTTTTGACGGTTGTTCTGGGCAGGGAGAGGAGAGACAGCAAAAAATTATGTTGTTTGAGAGGCAGATGAATGCCCATTTTTGGGAGATGGATTGTCTAGAGGCAGTAGAGACTGCTAGACCTATTAGAGTAGGTCTGAAAGAATCGAGTCGAGAGGCGTTGCTTGCAGAGTTTGGGAGAGATATGGTGGAAAAGGCAACCAGGGCTTGGGGCATTCTCCTTCGTCAGATAACATGCCCCGCAGTTGCACCTCTGGTAGCTGCAGCAGGTGGTCCAAGTGAGGCGTGGGCTGTTTTCAAGAGGCATTACCAGCCTCAGGCAGCCGCCGATAAGGCCAGGCTGACCCAGGCATGGTATAGTTTTCGCATGAAGGATGGGGAAACCCCCGATGAGTACTTTTCGAGGGGCTGTGTGATCAGGAGCAGATTTTGTGCTCATGAAATGATTTTTTCCCGATGTTGACGCTAATCAACCCTTTGCGCGTAACCTTTCCCCCGCTTTTGGAATACCAAAGAGCATTTTGCTCACCAATGCAGAATTGACTTATCGAGTCCTAGAAGATGTGGTGCTCAGCACGTGCGGGGAAATGTAGATGTCGAGGTAGCAGGAGCTGAGGGACGGGGCGGGACACGCCCTCGTTGTTGCCAATGAGGCTCGGGGCAATGAGGGTAGTCAACATGGCGGGAGAGGTGGACGAGACGGACGGGGGAAAAACGGGAAGAACGATATCAGAGGTGGACAGCAGCAGCAGCAGCAGCAGCAGCAACGGCATCAGCCATACCAGCAGCAACAGCAGCAACCGCAGTATCGGCAGCCGTACCAGCGGCATCAGCAGCCGTATCAGCAGCAGCAGCAGCCGTACCAGCAGCATCAGCAGCCGTACCAGCAGCATCAGCAGCCGTATCAGCAGCATCAGCAGCCGCACCAGCACCAGCAGCAGCCGTACCAACAGCAGCAGCAGCACCATCAGCACCAGTACGCCAACGATCGGGGAGGACGCGGTTGGAGCGGAGCGTCACAGCAGTGGGGCACTGGAGGCAGAGGACGTGGCGGCAGGGGCGGCATAGGAAGGTATGGGGTGGTCGTGCGCAAACAGTTGGGGGTAGGGGGAGAGGTTTGCCTTCGAACCCCGCTCCACTCGGTGGCTACGACTATTCCCGGTACCCCCGTCCAACAGGAAATCAGCCGCCGGTGCAGGGGGCTGATCCCAGGAGTCGGCAGCAGCAGTGGGCGCACTCACACGGTCAAGCAAATATCACCACCGCCGTCGCCACCGCCTACGACGACGCCCCGTATGCTCATGACCCTGACGCTGCCGCCACTGCCGGGGACGGCAGCTACTACGACGATGAGCACGGGCACTACTACGAGGAAGAGCCTTCGGAGCAGTACCAGCAAGCGCCTTCGCAGCAGTACCAGCCTTCGCAGCAGTACCAACCACCGCCTTCGCAGCAGTACCAACCTCCGCCTTTGCAGCAGTACAAACCACCGCCACCGCCGCCACAGCATCCTCAACACTTCCCAGTCATGTCCCGCCCTCTTCCTCGGCCCCTTCTCCTGGAGCATCTACATCTCCCCCGAGCGCCCTACATCTTCTGATGGCACGTTCAGTGCCCAAAGGCGAGTCGGATTCGAGTGTTGGTAGCGTAGGAGGAGCTGGGATGGAGCTTGCAGGCCAGACTGATAATGAGACTGTTGAGGGACGTGGTAGACGTCCACCCGGTAGTAAGATGTGGGTTTCCGACAACGGGGCCACTAACCACGTTACCAGTGACCCTCGGTGCATGTACAACTTTGTGAAGATTCCCCCTGGGCAGGAGAAGGTTCTGATTGGTGATGGGAAGGAGATGAATGTGCTAGGAATAGGTAGCCTCAACCTGAAGTTGCACTCGAAGACAGACTTTAATGTGAAGTTGACGAGAGTGTATTGGACAGAGGGTATCCAGTACAACCTTTTTTCCTTGCACGAGGCCCAGGGCCGGCAGAGAATCATCATGGACGAGGATGGTGTGCACTTGTTCGATACCCGTCTGACCTTCTTCCGTGATTCGGTCGGATCACGTTTGTACGCAACTCGCATGGAGCAGACAGACCCGAACCCCACTGCAGGACTTACTGCTGGACCTGCCATGTCTGGTGTTTCAGGCACCTCACTTGGTAAGCCCGGGTATACTTTAGCATCTGGTGTCTCACTTGCTCTCCCCTTGGCCCCCCCGCCCGTCTTTAACGTAGATAGGGCAGGACCCTCGGCGTCTGACTCCCACCCCCTGTCCCACCATAGTGTAGAAGGGGTAATGTCTGCGGATGATGGTTTCCCGCCTGCCTTTAGCGGCGTAGTACCTCAAGATTCAAGCTTCCAGCCCACCGACAGCGGTGTAGTGCCTATGGCTTCTTGTTTACCCCCCCCGGCTACTGGCGAAGCAGATGTAGGATCGGCCGAAGGAATAGAGGATCCCGTGATGAGGACTAGACTCCTGGTCGCCGCCCCCGGGATGCAGGGGCCAGACATGAGCGTGTTCACCGATACTCGGCTCTTGGACGGTCAGGATGACACTGTGTCTAGAGATTTTTTTCCCACCCCCTTTCATGAGGCCGCAGTTCAAGCCCTTACAGAGTCGGATCGGACGGACGTTGATGTTAGGCACGTAGGCATGACTGCTGCACCTATACTTGTTCCGGGTAGGCGTTTATTCACTGTTGGGAAATGTGACATATTTGTTGTTATTAACCACTTTCACGTCTCCTCCGGCCACCTGAACGAACGTCTGTTGAGATAAACGGCTGGGCAGCACGGTATCACTCTCACGGGAGTGCTGCAACTGTGTGGTGGATGTTTGGAAGCGAAGGGCGTGTGGGCGGGAGTACCGCGGAGGACGACATCGCGCGCAAGGAGGCCTATGGAGACGGTGCACATCGACCTGGCCGGCCCCTACGAGGCGTCCATGGGCGGGTCTCATTATCTGATCATGTCCGTCGACAGCGCTTCGCGGTGGATGCGGCCGTACGGGATGAGGACCAAGTCGGAGACCACCGCGCACGTCCAGAAGTTCCTCGCCGAAACCAACACCATGGGATGACAACTCTGCTTTCGCACGGACAACGGTGGGGAGTTCACCGACCGCATCTTCATCGAGCTCTGCGACGCTGCTGGGATTCGACGTGAGTGCACGGCCCCGGGCAAGTCGCAGCAGAACGCCGTTGTCGAGAGCGCGACCTGGTGGGCCATGAAAGGTGGCCATGCGGCTCGCCGCGAGATTCGACGACTATTTCCGAGCGTCGGCCTCGCCCGGATTCTCCATGTCGGGGCCGATGGCTACCGCCTGTGGCTGGAAGCTGTCCTGTGGGCCGCCGACTGTTTCTACCGGTCCGCGACCAAAGCCATCACCGGGTGGCGGTCACCATACGAGGTATCCTACTCGCGACTGCCGGGTCTGCAGGTGGTGCCGTTCTTCCAAGAAGACATGATGCGGGGGCACCGTAGGTCTAAATCCGACGTCCAGGCGGTACCATGCTACTTCCTGAACAACGAGTAGAACCATCCGTCGTCCGCTGTGAAGGTCATCAAGGCCTCGACGGGCGGCATCTGCTACACCAGCGACGTGGTGTGGACGGTCTCGCGTGCGCCCATCATGCCCGTGCCGGCGCCGCCGGACGCGGGGGGTTCAGGGTACGCCGCCGCGCCGGCAATACCGGGCGTCAGAATTACGTACGAGCCATCGCCACTTCAGTCTCCACCACCGCCGCTTCAGTCGCCGCCACGGCCGCTTCAGTCGCCGCCACGGCCGCTTCAGTCGCCGCCACCGCCGCTTCAGTCGCCGCAACCACCGCTTCAGCCGCCGCCACCGCCGCGTCAGCCACTGCCGCCGGAGCCGCAACGGATATCCGGCCGTACCCGTTCGAAGACGGTTCAGTTCTCGGCCACACCGGACGCTCAGCGCTCAGCAACTCCAGAGGAGCCGCCCCCGCCGTCGCCAGTAAGCCGCGACCAAGGCCTTCACCATAGCGTCGGACTTCTGTTAATAATGGATAAGACGGCGCTGTTGTCGATGTTCGATACACGGGAGGCCGTCGACGCAAGGAGCCGCAAGGAGTCGATGCGTGGAAACCGCGAGGAAACATCGCCAACAGGGGGGCCCGGGAGGATACCGTGTGCGTTCGCGACAAGGCTTGCCATTCGGGAGGACATCGACAACACCCTGAGGAACCAGCGGCCGCCCTACAAGCCTCCCGATTTGCCGCAATGCTACGCCTCTGACCTCAAGGTCCCACGGAGCCACAAGGAGGCCATGCGGTCGGAGTACGCTCATCTTTGGAAGGACTCGACGGGGCGGGAGCTTTACGGATTGCTGGATGCGGGGATGTTTGAGCCAGTATAGCAACCAGTGGACAACAACATCAACGCAATGTGGGTGTTTGACTGGAAGGCTGATGAGTACGGTTGGCCACAAAAACTAAGGCGAGACTAGTAGCGCGGGGGGATGAGCAGAGAGCTAACATTGATTTCGGGGAGTTGTTTGCGCCTACTGTTGCTGTTTCGAGTGTTCGGTTGTTGACAGCGATGGCGTGCGAATAGGATCTTGACTTGTGCCATCTTGATATTAAGCAGGCTTTCGTGCAATCTGACCTACAGGAAAACGTATTCATGTGTTTGCCTCAGGGTTGCGGTGGACTGTCGGGGAAGATAGTAAAACTGAACAAGAGTTTGTACGGTTTGAAGCAGGCTTCAAGGCAATGGCATGCACATCTTACTAGGTGTCTGTTGACTTTAGGGTTTGTACAGTGCCTGGCAGATGCATGCGGGTTTCGTTTGATGGATGAGGGGGAGAGTAGTGATGACTATAGTAGTGCAGTGGATGATATTTTTGCGGTGGGGGAGAGGGCAAGATGTGACCAGTTTGGCAGGGACCTGGACCAAATGGTTCCGGTTAAGAACCTGGGAGAATTACGTTGGTATTCGGGGGTGTTTTTACGAGAGGGATTGGGAGAAGGGGGTGCTCAAGATTTCACAGCAGACATTCGCTGAACAATTGGCCGGTGAGTACGGGATAGAGTTTGGCAAGAGTATTCCGCTTCCTGTTGGCACGAAACTTGCGGAATTCGACAAGAATGAAGCACCGGGAGACTGGCCGTTTCGCGAGTTGGTAGGCTCACTTTTGTGGCTATCAACCCAGCCTCGACCAGACATCTCCAATGCCGTAAGAGCGGTCGCAAGGTACTGCGCTGCGCCAATTTTAGTGCACTGGAGGGCAGCACTTGATATTTTAAGGTATGTGAGACGGACTAGTTCCTTCGGCATTACTTTTCAGAGAGGTGCAACAGGGGGACTGAGCTTGCAGGTGTTTGCTGACGCGGACTACGCAAGCAAGGGGACTGACAGAAAGTCAGTTTCAGGAGGATTGGTGATGTGTGGGGGTGCCTGCGTGTCTTGGTTTTCTAGGACTCGGAAGTGCGTCACACTCTCCACTACGGAGGCAGAGTACGTGGCGCTTGCTGACGTGATCAAGGAAGTGTTGTTTTTGAGGCAGGTTTGGTGTTTCATGTTGCCTGAGGTGGGAATGCCCTGCATACCGGTGTTCGAGGATAATCAGGGTGCGGTGGAGCTTGCGCAGAACCCCATTACTAACTCCAACCCCAAGCACATTGACGGGCGACATCACTTCCTCGGGGAACTGGTTGGGAGAAAAGATATATCGATTATCCACGTACCATCCCCTTTTCAGCATGCAGATTTCCTGACCAAAGCGATATCGCGGGAGTCTTTCGAGTTTCATCGTAGCCATGCGATGAATTTATGGTGATCTTCCTGCTGGAAAGCTGAATGTGTGACACAGGGACTAAGTTAATTTTTGGGTGATTGTTTTGTCTCTCGGAGTTTTGGTTCGACGGATTTCGTGTTTATTTTTTGGCACGGGTTTTTGGTTTTATCGGTTTTTGACCTTTCGACACTGATTTTTGGCTATCTAGGTTTTAGGTCAACTGAATTTTGGTTATCTGAGATTTTAGTTCAACTGTCCTTTTTGTATTTAGTTTTTTTTATCTTCAGGTTTTGATTGTTTTTTTTTGGACTTTTCGTTTTTTTTAGCTATGAATGCAGGCAGATAATTATGACTGTGCAACGAGCAGGGGGAATGTGGGATTTGCTCGTACCAAAGTCTGATTGAACTGACAGTATGATTTATGTAACGGCAAATTGACCGACGGCAATATGCGGTGGAATTTATGTTTTCCCCAGGGGGTCGCATAAAAATATATTCGGATGGTTTTCTAGGGTCACGGGGAAAAGTTATTAGAGCCCCCTTGTTCTCACAACTCAGTACAATTCCAATTACATCAACAACAACACCATCTCTTCTTTTGCTCCCTCGTCTCATGGTAAAGTCGAGCGGCGCCACACCCGGTCTACAAGTTATCCCCTTAACCCTTGGGAGGAGTGTTATACATAACACCCTAACATAACGTTACCATGTTCGCCAGCGCTACTAACACATAACATTTTGTTACAGATAACACGCTATCGTAACAGAACGCAATGGCCAGCACTACTAACACTACGTTATCTGGACCCCCCATCTGATTGCCTTAGGGTCGGATAACGTAACACATAACGTACGTTAGATGCGTTACAGTCTTAGCCACCCCATACGTAGCATTATGCTAGGATGTTAGCCTAAATGCGGAAGTCTCTGTAACATTATGTTACGATGTTACCGTCAGTAAATATCTGATGGTAACATTCCGTTACCGTGTTAACATAAAAACCAATCCGGGTCTAACTTTATGTTACTGAGTTAACCGTTGGGGCCGAAGTCGTTCTAACGTAATATTACTACGTTACCCTTTGGATCTTCCCGAGATCTAACATGTGTTACCTGTGTTAGTGGTAAAGCGGGGGTGTGGGAGTAACATAGCATAGCCGTGTTATATAATTTCGCCGACATGCCAGTAGGGGATACCTACAAAAAATATCTCCTGGGGGGAGGATAACATGGCGTCCCCGGTAAAAAACGCCTCCACATTTCAAAACCCCCCAAAAAGGGATATTTAGGAGGGATCCCCGCCAAAAAACGCCTCATTTTTTGTGGAAACCCCGCCAGTACGTTCTTCATCTATATCACATTACGTTATCCATCTATAACGTAATCTGCACACTCGCACGTACGAGTTAACACGGTAGTAACATCTGGTTGATGTTAGATTGGGGGTGTTAGTTATCTACTAACTTGTGTCACTACATACATTGCATACGAGTTAACAACATTAACATAATGCTATTAAGTGTGTTTTATCGATCATACGCGTTATCCGTTTGACGTATGTTATGTTGTTATGGGTGCAAGACTTCCGTAATACCCTCACATAACGTCGCTCGAAACGGACTGCTGCTGCGGCTGATACGGTAGCATAATGTTAACGTTGTATTGACCATATACGTCATCCCTCTGACGTGTGTTACGATAGCCCCTAGGAATTTCACTAACACACTAATACCATAGTGTTATGTACGCGTTTATTTGGCCGTGTACGTTATCCGTCGAAAGGGGGTGTTACGTTAGCAAGAAGAATCCCGCTGACACACTAACATAACGTTACTCGCTACGGGCTGATGTCGCTAACACGGTAACATAATGTTAAGGTTTAATTGACCATGTACGTTATCCCTTCAACGTGTGTTACGATAGCCACCAGGAATTCCGGTAACACGCTAACATAATGTGACTCGCTATGGGCTGCATACCTTAACACCGCATCACATATACTGCGGTCAGCACAAGATCAAGGTAACACTCTAACATAAAATGTTACACGATCGCCAGCCATTATATGCACCACAACAAACACTACTCGTATGTTGTCACAAAATCCAGAAAGTAGTTAACGTAGTAACGTAATGTTACGGTTTGTTTTCGCTGACGCCTAACATTAACATAAAACGTCAAGCGTTACGTTATCCGAGGTGTGAAAAGATTCCAGCGCGAAAACTATTTTGTGCCGGTATGATGCACCAATGTCGCAAAATATACCGTCACCTATCTGTTTATGGATTATTTTTTGGGGGCGATGAAATATTCGATCTGCTGCAATCTTTCTCGTGTCTACTAATTGGATACTACTACTGCTGTAGTATTAATAATACCTTGAGACCGTACACCTACAGCGTAGTAGATACGTAACATTTCCCAACAGTGTACCCACACGCGGCAGAATTTCCTCTGTGTTAAGATCAACGGTTGCGAGACACTTTGTATCCCTGGATAGGTCTGCCTTTTAAGTCGGTAAGCATTGTACTCACATGTGTTGTGTGCTTAGCTATAGAAGAAGAGCAGTTTTATTATTTTCGTGCACGCGGAGACTGAGACCAAGCTCGTGCTCCTCTGGAAAATCCCTGGTTTTCCATCTAAGATACGCCTTCCAAGTACTACAAATACGTTCCCAGTGACTGAACCCAGGTAGTTACCGGGCTTTCAATATCATACAAGACAATATCTTAACACTAGCCCACTCTGATGAGCCGTATATGCAGAATTATGGGAAATTCGTGGAAACCCCGATTCCACGAACTAGAACACGAGTCGAAGATGCGGCTCCTCAAAACCCTCTCCCACACCTCTGAACGGCGAGGCAACGAAGCCGTCAAAGTACGTAAAAAAAATAAAGGGAAGACCTAGCCTTAAGGGGCAGGAAGAATCAAACGACTCCGAGGTTACCTGTGGGGCACGAAGTTTCGAATATTTTCGGATCACAAAGCACTTGAGAGTATCGCCAAAGTAGGGGACCACAACGCGCGAGTCCAGCGGTGGCTCGAGTTCCTCACCGCGTTCGACTACACCCTCGAGTACCGCAAGGGCAGCGCCAACGGAAATGCGGACTTTCTCTCCCGCTTGCCAGAGCCCGCCACAGAACACGACCGCAATGGGTCTAGCTGCCTCAACCCCGTCGAGGACGGTGGTATCTTCCTCATCCGAGCCTGCGGGCCTTGCACTCGCTCTTCGCCGACCCCTGGTGTCGGTTTGGGTGGGCTGGTGTCCCGCAGTGAAAGTGCCGTCTTGGGTGGGCTACCTCTCGCCTCTTCGGATTTTCGCGATTTTCGCACACACGGGCCACGTATGAGGATTGACGACCTCTCTGCTCCTTCGGGGAGATTCGTCGCTCGTGTATCTGCCTCCGGGCACAGAAGGGGTCTTGGATGAGGTCCGTCTGGTGGAGGCTGCTCGGGCCCCGTCAGGGGGCTCCGGTCGAAGCTCTTTCTCCTCATGGTTTGTTGTACAAGGCGCTCGATCCACGTCGTTCTGATGGGCTCCTGCCTAGACTCGTGCTCCACGTGTTGGTCTGTTGTACAAGGCGCTCGATCCACATCGACGGGCCTTGGGCGGTGGGGCACTGAGGGGCCCTGGGCCTCAGTGGCTCGGCCACCGTGAGGGAAAGCAGACCCTTCCACCTCTTGAGTCTCCATCATGCAGTGACCGGAACAAACTTACTCAACAACAACAGGAAAGCAAACAAAAAAAAAAAACAGTGACAAACAACGCAAACCGACAAAAAAGCGGAAAGTCCTAAGCCGAAGACGCCACTTGTTAAAGATCAACGGTTGCGGGACACTTTGTATCCCTGGACAGGTCTGCCTTTTAAGTCGGTAAGCATTGTACTCACATGTTTTGTTTGCTTAGCTATAGAAGAAGAGCAGTTTTATTCCTTTCGTGCACGCGGAGACTGAGACCAAGCTCGTGCTCCTCTGGGAAACCCCTGGTTTTCCATCTGAGATACGCCTTCCAAGTACTACAAATACGTTCCCAATGACTGAACCCAGGTAGTTACCGGGCTTTCAATCTCATACAAGACAATACTTTAACATCTGCATGACCGAAACACGAAGTGCGGCAGCGAGGCGTATGTACGCGGAACCATCCCCACTCTTTTGCCGAGTACGTTTCCTCGGCGTCAGTGCCCACCATCAAGGATACACACAGAAGAAAAAATCGGACGCCGAACGCGTGCATGTGCGACCAGTGGCGGGTGTACAGCAGCAGTGAAAACGTTCCACCACCACCAGGTGAATTGCTGTGCAGAAGTTCGTATTGAACATATTTTCAATCCCACCATATATACAGCACACATACCTGGTATTATTATTATTATTTTTGCTCTCCTGGGGTAATCTTCCACTCCCCTCCAGAGTTATTGGAGTCTGTCGTGTTACCACACGGACTGCATGGTGGCTATGATTTATAGAGTTTCTGCGCAAAAAAAAAAAAAAAACGAATATATATGCTTATAATATGTTCTCCCGTTACCGACGACTACTAAAAAAGTCTGAACAATTTTGCACACATAATACGGTTTATGCTTTTTTGGATAGCATAATATTATAGTATATACAAGAGGTTCTCCTTCGGGATGTGGGTAACGTGAAATCCCGGAGGCGTCGCAAGGCGAAAAGGGAGTCACAAAGTATCACACGTGTAGCTGTTGCTATTGGCACATAGTAGTCGGCAGGAACTGAACGACTGTTCTTTCTGCGGTGAATACTACACTGCTACAAACACATGCACGCGGTACCATGGGTTGACTACTGTACTGTTGCTATACACCACTACCACTACCCCGCAGATTTAGTACAGGTAGAAGCAGCATGCACACAAAATACTACCAGGTACCTGGTACACCCTCTTACTACGGCTATTAACTATACTACTACGTACTACCACTGCTGGAGCATAAGCAATCATTCATACAATACAGACAACATCATGGTAGACAGGGGTCAAATAATCACGCCGTACCATTGGTTGGGGCATGACTATACAATACTGCTGTCACTATTCACCACTACTAATAGTAATACGTGGATATCAGTACAGGTAGAAGCAGCATGAATACATAGTACACTACTATTATACCTATTATTAATACTATTAATACTATTAATGCTACTATACTACATCAATAATAACTTTAATACAACGGCAACGCAGTATACAAGCTGTACCATGGGTTGGGGGCATGACTACTATACTGTTACTCTTAATATATACCACTACCACTATATATACTACGCAGATAGATGTACTACAGTACAAGTAGAAGCAGCATGCACGCTATAAAATATTGTCAACACTATTATTAGGCTTGCCATCCAACAATGTGCAGCATGAGCTTCACCGTTGATCGATCAAAACGTTCCTGAAATAAGAAATCCCGGGATACAAAGGAAACCTATGCGCAGGTCTATCTATCTTCTATATCTACTTCCTTTTATGCTTTATCTACGATAATCTATGTGTTGTCTTTGCTCCCTCCTACATCTTACTATGTACTCGTGACTTTCTATTCTTAAATCCTAGGCCGCATCCAAGCTCCATCTCCACGCCATCGGTGTGGGTCTGTCATCTCCCCCTCCTCTGCTACTTCTCGATTCCTGACGACCCCTCTGCTGGAATCTAAATCGCGATGCCCTCCTCGAAATGGCGACCTGTGTAGTCATCGAGACCATTTGGAGTAGGCGTTCCTTCACCAATCCTTTCCTTCCCATCGAGCCATCATCCCTTCCCCCCGCGACACTAGCTGCCAGCTGGTCGATGAACTTACTGCCCTCTAACCCGAGACGCCCAAAGTTTTCCACTGCTAAAGTGGCAAGTTTGTGATTCCGTTCGTCAAAGGACACATGTCCCGGACGAGCGTAGTGTTAGCGCTTGCGCACCTCAGAGGTAGAGGCAGCTGATCCATCGTGATCGGCACTGCCTCTTTACTGGTGTGTCTGCGCTTGAGGGTTGGCATGGGTGACGTCGAGCAGGACGGACTTCTCCCTATACTCCCTATTAGGAGCATGCCGTAGACCTCCTCTCCTGACGATAATGTCCATCCGCAGATTTCGCTCTGCGGTGAACGGTTCGCCGCTTTCCACTTGGTGTGGAATTCCCAGCCGCTTCAACGTACGGGATATGGCGTGGATGAGCGGTTGGTGTTGGTTTACCTACGCCCCTGTTCTGGGACAGATGCGCGCGTGGCGAGTGTCCACGTCAACTGCATCGCAGCAGGGGCACCTCACTGCCACGTGTTCCTCTATCCCAATGATCCGCCTGCCCATGCCCACAAACGCTTCTACGGGTATGACCCGGAGTGAGTCCGTTGGTCTCGCCCGAAGGCATGCCGTGGCTCCTGCCCCCCGTAGGCTCGCAGCATGCAGACGGCAACAACAGAAATAGAGGACACCCCAAAGACCACGAACTATTAATACTTACCGTAAAGTACATGTACTACTACTGCTATTAGACAGGCATTAATTGAAGAAGCATGCACTTGGTACCATTTTTTTTTGGGTTCATCACTTTTACTTTCCAGCCCACTCGTAGGAGGTTTTACCCTCGACGATCTTCTGGGCAAGCCGTGGTCACAGGTGTCGTCCCTTCTCCCCCCCGGTACGTGCCTTTATTTTTTTGTCGCGCATAGGGTTCAGCATTCCCACTGCTCGTCGATTTTCATCGAATGTAGCCAACTCACGCTTTCGCGATTTCCGCTTATCAATTTTTTATGCAAGAAAAAGTCCCTATGAGCATGCACTCGGTGAGACTTGAACCAACGAAATTGATCTTGATAGGCACGCGAACCACCTACCAAGCCACCGGGGACGCCGGGATATACATAGGGTGCATGAGCGTGGCTACTATTAATACTACTTCAAGTATTATATACTATACTACCTACGGCTGTACCTGAGTGTCAAAAACAACGTCAATAGTACAGAAAGGCCGAACAACCTAAAACATCACTATTTGTAGGACGCAGCTTTCTTCCTTTTGGAAGGACATAACGCATACCCGGTAAGCGGAGAGTCTTAAATGTGTCTAACAAACAACAATACGTTGAACTTGGTGTTGTTGCAGAACTGCTTGTTGGGGATCACGACTCCAACCGACACGTCGCAGCCGCACCGCAGTATCAAGAAAGAAAACCCGCTGTATCGTTTTTCAACCGATTGGGGACCACGACTCTCAACCACGACGCCCTATTTCGTTTTTTTTTCGATCCTCTGTGTGGTACAGAGATCTCCTTTCCTCGTATGTCGATTACTTTGTAAACGTCCTGCGTGTCACATATCTTTCTTTGCACAACCGATACCGCACCCTTGTATCAACAAACATAAAGCACGACCACGACGAGTATAGCATCCATAGCCAGCACGAAGACGCTCAGTATGAGCCAAACCCCGCCTGCTGGGGTGCCGTCTGGCCGGTGGCGACTGGTCTCTCTCGTTACTGTTGTAACATAGCGTCGTAGGTTAATTCGTATATAGTTTGGGATCAATGAGGCCTCCTGCTGCGATCAGCCGGAGACTCTCACCCGGGGTTACTACCCCCGCGTTGATTCTCTGGCAATCAACGCGGCACGTCGTCGCAGAGAGTAGCTACCCCGGTAAAATACACACTAAAACAACTGATGTCGTTGTCGACGGTACACCTCGCTACCAACGACGGGCGGGCGGGATGGTCTGTTTTCCCTAGCCTCTTTCTACTTTGTCGTACTGTTGTCGAGCTGCGGTGTCGACCACGGAGTGGGCTTTAACCACTGCCTCCCAGTACAACAAGAGGTTTTTTCCGAAGAGGGGTTCGCCCTGCTGGCGTCCCCCCCCCTCTTCTTCCTTCGAGATTACTGTTGTAACATAGCGTCGTAGGTTAATTCGTATATAGTTTGGGATCAATGACGCCTCTCTGCTGCGGCATGAGATCACACCCATACTTGTTTCCCTTTTCTTATCTCAGTGTCGCCGCTCGATCATCTCTTATCCTTTCTCGTGCGGGTACCTTTCCTTTATCATCATTCCCAAACTTCTAGCCTAGTCTTTCCCTGGGTTCTGCGACCGCCGGCTGTCCCGTGGGAATGCCGCGTATGATTTCCCGAACCCCTCCGACAGTGGTAAAGCGTCTGGCTGGATGAAGGCCGTGTCTCGCGAACGTTTCGCTCCGTTCGATGCCGACGCCGATGCTGTCATCCCTACGTATCTGCTGGCTACGGTCGCGGACCTCCATCCAACGTATTCCATGAGGACGTCCATGGCCGTCCCATCCATGTGGTGACTCGCCGCCCCCCCTACCCGAAACGAGTGCAGCGAGTACCGCTTGTGCTCCATACCCGCCGCTCTCAAGTGGACCTGGAGGTTCGAGGTCATCTGCGCCGGCGTTAGCGCCATCTTCCCCTTGTCTCCGCTCTCGAGGACGCTCGGGAAAAGGAACCCCGAGTCCTCCGCGAGTGCCCACTGCATGGACTCCGCCGCCTGCCGGTATTCGATTATGGCCGCCACGGCACATATTTCACGGCATTCCACGTTCCTTCGCACCACTACCGCTTGGGACGACTCCCTCAGCGTTTTACCGAATAAGAAATTGAAAATGAACCCCTCGCCTCTAGGCATCTGCAACACCTCGGACGCCAGTGCTACCGACAATTCGAAGCCACGCTTCATCGTGTGGAAAGCGACGCAGAAAATCGCCACGTCCCGTACCATCGCGAATCGTTCTGCCGCCGTTGGCAGGGCAGGCACGTGACGGCGCATGTCGCCGACCAGCTTTTGCAGCTGACTCGCCATCAATGGGGGTGCTTGCTTCACCGACACCCCCCCTCGCCGCTGTTCTTCTTGCGCGTTAGCCAAGTATCCCCGTACTAGCGGGCTCGCTACGGGGTTCCCTCGTTGCTCGACGGGATCCCAGTCGCTGTGCTTGCCCAGCTGCTCTATCATGGCCCATTTCAGCTTCGAGACTTTCCCTTTATCTAGGGACGCTGCCGCGTACCGCTTCCTACACCTTCCATTGCTCATGCACTGGGAGCTGTCGTCCAGCCCCACCCCCAGGCATGTCCCGTCGTGCACCCACTTAGTGCCATTCCCGTGTGAATCCAACCAACATAACCACTCGAAGACGTCTACGTCCGTTGCTGTCTGCCACCCCCTCCCGTTATTCGTCCTCGTGCGTAGGAACGCGTCGAATTCGTCGGCTACTCGACATTTCCGCTGCTGGCCGGCCTTTCCTGCCAACGCCGCCAGCACTCCCCTTATCCGATTCTCGAGCTTTTCATCTACAATTTCGACTGGTGCCTCGTCGGTTCGAGGTACCGGGGGGCCTCGGTACGCGGGGTGTTTGCATGACTGACAGTACGTGTACGATCCTAAATTAATTCCCTGACACTGCGGGCAGAGCACGCGCGGGATGAAGTCGGCCGCCCGAGTGGCCCCATATGGGAGCTTTCCCACGGCTCCGTCCTCGTACCGCTGGGGTGACCGTGCAGCACCCGCGAGGCGGAGGGGAAAGGGGGCGGGGCGGGGGGGGGTTGTCCTGTCAACTTACGTCACCCGTTTCGGAAGTCTACCTCGACTGCGCGCATTCCGTGCCGCGCGTACACGTAATCGCGCACTCCGTCCTGGTGATGGGGGTAGCCGAAACTGCCTGTCGGTGGCAGTACGAGTGTCCGTACGGTCGCGCGGCTGACCTGTGGGAACCAGTACGCGCGCACGTCTGGGAGGACGATCACGGCGTGTGCTTTACACTCGGCCAGGTGCTGGATCACGTGTCCCACCATGACGGGAGGCGGGAAGCAGTAGCCGAACGCCTTTGTGATCCTCCCCGGCGTCGCTGCTACGTTTTGACGGAAGACGTCGACCCCCGCCGACCCCTCACAGTGGTACCGCGAGAAAAACGGCAACCTCCTCTTTTCGCCCCGTCCTCGTGCGGAACATGGGCGTTTTCGGACGATGCCAGAAAAGAGGGTTAACCTCGATCGTAGAACGATTTTTTTATTTGTCGGGGATTAAACCCTGTTTGCTTGTTGTGGCCGTAGAGCCAACTGGCCGTCGCTCGTTTGTCTATTCTCATTATCGTATATCTCATTATCGAATCGGCCGGAGTAAGTACGTGGTACGGTGCCTACCCCCTAATGTCTACTTGTTGCGGTCCGGGGATTCAACCCGTCGTATTCGACCGCGTTCGTCCGGGATTAAATCCTGTTTGCTTGCTGTGGCCATAGTGTCAACTGGCCGTCGTTAGTTTGTCCCTTCTCACTATCGCACCTCTCGTTATCGAATCGGCAGGAGTAAGCACCTCCGCGTGCCACGGTGCCTACTCCCTAATGTCTAATAGTTGCGGTCCGGGGATTCAACCCGTCGTATTCGACCGCGTCCGTCGGGGATTAAACCTTGTTTGCTTGCTGTGGCCGTAGTGCCAACCGGCCGTCGCTCGTTTGTCCATTCTCACGATCGTATCTCTCGTTATCGAGTCGGCAGGGGTAAGCACCTCAACGTGCCACGGCGCCTACTCCCTAATGTCTACTACGGTAGACGCGGTCCGGGAATTCAACCAGTTGTCTTCGACGGCGTTCGTCCGGGATTAAATCCTGTTTGCTTGTTGTGGCCGTAGTGCCAACCAGCCGTCGCTCGTTTGTCCCTGCTCGCTATCGCATCTCTCGCTATCGAGTCGGCAAGAGTAAGCACCTCAGCGTGCCATGGCGCCTACTCCCTAATGTCTTCTACGGTAGTCGCGGTCCGGGGATTCAACTCGTCGTACTCGACCGTGTTCGTCGGGGATTAAACCCTGTTTGCTTGTTGTGGCCGTAGTACCAACCAGCCGTCGCTCGTTTGTCCCTGCTCGCTATCGCATCTCTCGCTATCGAGTCGGCAAGAGTAAGCACCTCAGCGTGCCACGGCGCCTACTCCCTAATGTCTACTACGGTAGTCGCGGTCCGGGGGTTCAACTCGTCGTACTCGACCGTGTTCGTCGGGGATTAAACCCTGTTTGCTTGCTGTGGCCGTAGTGTCAACTGGCCGTCGTTAGTTTGTCCCTTCTCACTATCGCACCTCTCGTTATCGAATCGGCAGGAGTAAGCACCTCCGCGTGCCACGGTGCCTACTCCCTAATGTCTAATAGTTGCGGTCCGGGGATTCAACCCGTCGTATTCGACCGCGTCCGTCGGGGATTAAACCCTGTTTGCTTGCTGTGGCCGTAGTGCCAACCGGCCGTCGTTCGTTTGTCCATTCTCACGATCGTATCTCTCGTTATCGAGTCGGCAGGGGTAAGCACCTCAACGTGCCACGGCGCCTACTCCCTAATGTCTACTACGGTAGACGCGGTCCGGGAATTCAACCAGTTGTCTTCGACGGCGTTCGTCCGGGATTAAATCCTGTTTGCTTGTTGTGGCCGTAGTGCCAACCAGCCGTCGCTCGTTTGTCCCTGCTCGCTATCGCATCTCTCGCTATCGAGTCGGCAAGAGTAAGCACCTCAGCGTGCCATGGCGCCTACTCCCTAATGTCTTCTACGGTAGTCGCGGTCCGGGGGTTCAACTCGTCGTATTCGACCGTGTTCGTCGGGGATTAAACCCTGTTTGCTTGTTGTGGCCGTAGTACCAACCAGCCGTCGCTCGTTTGTCCCTGCTCGCTATCGCATCTCTCGCTATCGAGTCGGCAAGAGTAAGCACCTCAGCGTGCCACGGCGCCTACTCCCTAATGTCTACTACGGTAGTCGCGGTCCGGGGGTTCAACTCGTCGTACTCGACCGTGTTCGTCGGGGATTAAACCCTGTTTGCTTGCTGTGGCCGTAGTGCCAACCAGCCGTCGCTCGTTTGTCCCTTCTCACTATCGCATCTCTCGTTATCGAATTGGCAGGGGTAAGCACCTCAACGTGCCACGGCGCCTACTCCCTAATGTCTAATAGTCGCGGTCCGGGGATTCGTTGTATTCGACCGCGCTCGTCGAAGATTAAACCCTGTTTGCTTGTTGTGGACGTAGAGCCAACCGGCCGTCGCTCGTTTGTCCCTGCTCGCTATCGCATCTCTCGCTATCGAATCGGCAGGAGTAAGCACCTCAGCGTGTCACGATGCCTACTCCCTAATGTCTACTACGGTAGTCGCGGTCCGGGGATTCAACTCGTCGTATTCGACCGTGTTCGTCGGGGATTAAACCCTGTTTGCTTGCTGTGGCCGTAGTGCCAACCAGCCGTCGCTCGTTTTCCCTTCTCACTATCGCATCGCTCGCTATCGAATTGGCAGGGGTAAGCACCTCAACGTGCCACGGTGCCTACTCCCTAATGTCTTGATAGTCGTGGTCCGGGGATTCAACCCGTCGAATTCGACCGCGGGGGGTCCAGCCCGTTGCACTACACCGTGTTCGTCGCGGATTAAACCCTGCTTTCTTGCTGTGGCCGTACTGCCGAGCAGCCGTCGCTTGTCTTCCCCTTCGGGGGTGTAACCCTGCGGGCGCGGTCAGGCCTTGACGCCCAGCCTCCGATGTCGAATTAATCGGTGTGTAACCCTTGGGCCGTCATATATATGCGTCGAGGCTGGGACCTTAGATGTACTTGCTGTGGGTCTGTCGTTAGTCGCGATGTATATATTGCCGAATGCCTGATATACCGTCACTAGTGGGCGCTGGCCACAAACTTCTTAGCAGAGAAACTTTGCGCAGGGGTGCTGCTGTACTGCAACGTATGTACCCTCCGAACGAAGTACAAGAGGGCCGAATTCGGTTCACAGCGCTCACGAACGTTCCGGGCATGAATTTTGATGTGGACGCTGAACACTCGCGAGGGATAGCCTTTACGCCGTCGTACTGGGTAAATGCATTGAAGCTACGCCAGCTGTGACTTTGACCGATTGAATGGTTCACACTCAACTTCGCCCGCTGCGTGGTTTCGGGCGCGCTTATTCGTTAAAATTTCATCGAACGATAGTACCCGCTCGTGCATACCTGGTGAGAAATAATCGAGTGTGGCCCGCAGTACTGAGGAGTGTTTCGGATACGATTTCATGTTGAGCAGCCCGTTCTTCTTTTACTACCAGGTATGTACTCTACGCCCCGGCGAAACGAAGGTACGTGCAGCCCTATTTGTACGCTGTCGTAGCGATTCTGGGGTCGCTGCCAAGTGTAACATCGTTACACGTGCGTTCGCTGTGCGTGCGACCAATTTGTTACAGGTCCGCCGGCGGTGAGTTTGGCCGATTGAATGGTTGACACTCGATTTTCGCCGCTGCATGGTACGTTGGGCGCGTTTATGTCCCCATATACAGCCGTGATATTCAGCACTTCCGAAAGGGCAGTCGACGATAGAGGCGTGACGGTTTATGACAACGTTGTCGTTGTTGTTGTTCTCACAGTAACTAATGTCCAAGGTCTTCAGTCCGTAGTCACAGGACAGGCTCCGACTCTAGCACCAACTCCAACTGCGACTGACTTCACAGATAAAAAGACAAGCAAACTGAGAACAGCGCTCGGATGCATTTCATCGAGGGCAGTAACAATTGATGTACAGGTATACGTACGGTTGGGGCACGACGATGGAAAAGTTATCTGCATTTGTCATGAAAAGTTTCGAATGACTGTCAAATACTCACGGCAACAGCAGCTGGTTCGTGGCAACAACAGCAGTAAACTCTAACATTACTGTTAATATCAACAGGCAGCAACTCGGCTGTAATCATTACTGTCACATTCAGGTCTACATACGATTGAGGACATCATGAAAAAAATACCTGGTATCTGCATTTGTCGTGAAATGTTTCTCTCTACGTTTTAATTAAAGGCTGTCAAAAGCAGTATATACTCATGGTTACAGCAGCAGACTCGTGGCAACAGCTCCACTACTACTTACTACTTACTACTGATACTACAACAACATCTACTGCTGCTCTACTGTACAACTACAACTACAACTGCTACTACTGCTACTATTAATGAAACGGGGGACCATTGTAAATAGGACCTATGGAACACGCTAAACCTGTATATTTACCTATTTTTACTGACAATATTTGGTCCTGTTTACTATGATCCCCGTAATACTACCATGACTATGCCGGATACACCGAGACAGGGGGAGTAGAGGGAGACGGGCGGCAGAATGAGCCTGGCTCTGTGGCTCTTGACCGATGCGATTACCTGCTGCTGAGAGTGTGCGACCGGACAACTCGCTAGGTATGATGCCAATATATATATTTACAGAAGGTACCTGGTACCACGATTTCCCTCAGTCACGTAGACGGACCGAGGGAGCCAGTTTTGTGGTCATGTACGTGCTCGGTGTGAGGTGCATGGTGTACGTCAAAGAGCTGGGTGAAACATATATGACGCTTGACAGACGGGTACTGGTGATGCTCTATCTGCTGTTGCTGCTGCTGAGATTGGTCAAAAACCAAAAAGTGGACGGGTACGTAATAAAAACGGGCGATTTCAAAATTGTTGAGTTTTTCAACGCAGAGAAAACTCAGGAAAGAAAATATTCGTTGTTGAAAATGCGCACAGTTCGTCGTAACACGTGTCCTGAAATTTTAGAACAGAACATCAGCCAGGCAGTCGGGCAGTGTGGGCCGTTCTAGATGCAAAAACAGTACAGCGAGACGGGAGCCAATATGGGGCTGGCACTGTTGCTCTTGCCCCTTGCGGTTACTTGCTGCTGAGAGGGTGCAAGTGGAAAACTATTAATAGCTAGGTATGACAATACCTGGTAAAACAATTCTCCCAGGTAGACGGACCGAGGGAGGCAGTTTTGTGATCGCGAACGTGGTCGGTGTCAGGTGTACACCACCCGTCAAAGGGCTTGGTGCAACAGATACAACGATCGACATATGTGTACTGTTGCTGCTGTGTGCACATCCAAGGTAAGCGGATTACTGATGTCAACCCAACCCTAGGCAGAGGATGTCTTAGATAAGGGGACTACTGTACTTTTGTACGGTCAATCCAACCTGGGGTTTAGTCGCTCCTACCTACGATGAAAACGCGGATCTACTTGAAGGATATCCAATGTAAGGATTTCTGTGAGCGGTCGTGGAGTTCCCCTACGAGGAAGAGGTTAATAGGTTAATCAACACCAAGGTAAATGGGTGATTCAGGAAGCGGACAACCGACCCCAAGGTGAAGACGTTAGAATTAATAAAACAATCGACTCCAAAAGCATGTAGGGATCGCTCCGAAACGCGAAGCAGCCGAGAGTGGAGTTCCTATTATCCTGGCGACCGTCCTCCAAGATCGAATGCTCGAAAAGCAGGTAAAAATCATGGAAGGCGGCTCTATGAGTGAATTGAGTGCCGCATCCCTTGAGAAATACGGGAGTGTGATCAATGTCGCGAAAGCAGAAGGCTTTCTAACTGTGTGCCACTCTTGAGGCAAACTAGGAGGGTCATCAATGAGACAGAAAGGCTACTGGATCCGGAATTATCACGGATATGACAAATAAGGTAAGTAGAGTCAAGCCCAACGAAACCGGAGTTAAAGGTAACCGGTCCCAGAGCCACCACGGGTACTACCAAGGAGGTAACAGAGTCACGCCCAACGAAGTCAGAGAGAACGGTAACTGACTGGTAAACGGCGCCCAACGCTAAGAATGGACCGGCGTGTCTCGACAACTATTTGCACGAGTGGGAGTGGTCAATTCAGGGGTAAGTTCATCACACTCCAAGATCAACGCTATGCGTAACTTGCTCAGGCCAACGTACTGGGAAAGGTGAGCCCCTTGGTTAGCGTGGCATGGTACCGGTGAGCACGTGCCTCAATACCGGCCACTAGCATAACGAACGAACCTGTCCCGGCCAGACAGAAACGTCCCAACATGCAAGTGATTGAGAACAAGGAAATGGTCTCGCCAGGTACACACGAACTTCGAGCGTGCGTGTCATCGAGTGTGTCGCCTTGAGTCAATCAGGCAATGCTGGGCGGTCGTCCGCGCCACAGGAGGTGAGTGCGGTGTTGTGGTCGGTGAACTAATTTAGAC
Source organism: Macrocystis pyrifera (assembly GCA_031763025.1). Lineage (NCBI taxonomy): Eukaryota > Phaeophyceae > Laminariales > Laminariaceae > Macrocystis > Macrocystis pyrifera. The sequence goes on along the minus strand of JASSKH010000005.1, from coordinate 10,055,908 downwards.
GGTATGCCTGGGGAAGGGAGTTGCCCGTCGTCGATTCGGCTGTTCAAAAGTCAGAGACTTCCCTGCATGCGGCGCAGAAGAGATCTGCGATTCATCGAATGCACCACGGACCTGTAGTAGTCACCCTGAGCTCATCACCTGCTCCCGAATACCCTGTCAAGGCTGGCGTGTTCTGCTTTGAGGTGATCGGTTCAGGGAGGGTTTTCCAGACGATGCACCTTGCTGTCAAACTTACTGAGGTCCGGAGGGACTAGCATCGGAGGGACTTATCCTTGCGGAGCCTTTTGCAGACGAAGGGATTGCACCGGCAACAGAGAGTGATACAGGAATTAGAGACAAACGCTTTGTGTACACTTCAGGTGCCACCTGTTATGCATGCATACAACCTGTAAACGCGCTCCAAACCAGATAATCAACCGCGTTGTGACCCCCATAACATGCCTGATCAATCAACGTCGATGGTTGTTAAGACGACTGGAATTACGGAAACTTGTGACATTCTTGGTGTTGCCGAGTCACTACTGCCGTAGCTGTGGATTATCTCCCAGGGCGACGAGACAGTACGAGGGGCCCGTAAGTCCACCCTGTGCCCTATCAACCCAAGTATTTGATACAGTGCAGAATTCGCGCCTGTTAGGGGGAGATCATGGAAGAGGTTCTTCCATGGTAAAGTGCTACCACGGAAACACGAATATTCTTAGTCGGGCCTGTGGGTTAGGTGAAGAGGCAAAGATGAAGATAGATGGTACTTGCAATACCACGATTGTAAACGCCGGCAGACTACATCGAAAGCAATGATACCGGAGTTGTTCACCTTGGTTCTCAACACGTTTGGTGGTCCGGGCGTGGCATGCCCAACTTTTCTGACCCAGGGCAAGCGTAAGTAGCCCACGTTAGCCAAGGACGTAAAGTATGTGCTCTTATATAAGCACAAGAGTAGCAAATGGGTGACCACGCAAGTGACAGTATCACTCACTAGCACCCTACAATCGTGGAAGGTCCCTGAGATGTACATATCAGACCTTAAGTAGGGGCTGCAAGCAGGTAATAGGTTCGAGTATGTGTTGTCCTTGGTGGAAGAAGCTAGCACATTTTTCGCTCACGTGTCCTGTGCCGTCGAAGGAGGCACTCGCGGTAAAACCTCATACTGAGCGATGTGCGTTTCGGAATCGCTATTGTTGGTCCGGGCGATGCAGGGGGGGAGTTTACAGCCATGAACCCCCTGTGCCAGTCGCTAAGAGGGTCGGTGTGCTACGGTCTCGTCAACCACACCCGAGGGCAGGGATCTGTCGAACTATGCGAGAGTGGCTACAGAAAGCATTATCGGGACTCTGCAAGTCTTCGCCTCTTAAGTGAAACGAAGAAGTACTCTCCGAGTGATGGGTTTGGCGTTTCACCCCAGATCTTCACCCATCATGCGTTCTGTTGACGTTAGTCAGGCCTGTCACTGATGGGTATCAGGCCGAGGCTAAACGTTTGTCATGCCTGTCATTGATTATTGTGATGCCTGTCATCGCGTTTGACAAAATTTACGTGGACGGGTGTATTGCCAAACCGAGGACGACGGTCTTCGCAGTGGGCATCAAGACATTTCATGAATGCTCCGACCTGGCAATGCCGTCGATATGGCTCGCGCACCTGGTCGGGGGATCGGATAGAAGACTTGCCGAGAAATTCGCTTTGGCGGAAACCGTTGTACGCGATGACCAATCGCAAGCTCTCGGGGGACGTCGCAAACACGTGAGTATGCGAGTACATTTTAACTGGATTGACGGGAATCTTCGAGAGTGTTACTCAGCTGCAGCTGCACGTATTCCTGGTGGAGACACGTAAGTATGGGGGTAGTACCCAATGGGATCCAGATGAGGTGAGTACAGGTTTCACTTCCGGGCAGCTGTAAACATTTTACGCTTTGTATGGACTGCACCAGGGTTCAGACTGCCGTTCTCGCCCGCCGGAGATGTCAATAAGGAAAGAGCGAGAAACAGCTTCAAGAGTAGCGAGCGAGGCACACCGGCTATATACCAAGGTCCGGAGGGAGTTTCCAGACGTTCGAAGGCGGCAAACGTTCATCGAAGAAGTGTACGACGTCAGCCATTAATAGCGGCGAGTGAGTTGTCCAGATAGCAGTTCAAGCGTCAAGTTTAAACCGAAGGAAGCAGCTGGCGACAACTTCAGCCTAAACCGTTTGTTCAAGCGGTGGGTCTGGCTGGAAATAGGAAGAAGATATGGAGGAGTGGAATCGCCGGAGCTACAGCGGAGGAAAGCCTAAACCGTTGGTCCAAACGGCGGGTCTGGCGGGGATGGAATGGGCAGGGGGGGAAGAAAGGGAAGCAAGGGAGGGCGCTGGCGACCACCCCGGCCTGAACCGTTGGTCTAAACGGCGGGTCTGGCGGGGATGGAATGGGCAGGGGGGGAGGAAGGGGGGGAGCTCCGTCATCCGGGGCCGCGCTTTCTAAAGATCTGGAAGATAGGACCAGACTTGGGGGGGTGTTGCGGCAGAGGGACGTGGGAGCAATCTAAAGTACGACGGGTCGAGGCATGCAGCCACGAGTCGTCGGGCGCAGAGTAGTGGCGGACCACTCTGTGGGTGTGGGACTTGCGTTTCATTTAACAGACAGTTTCAGTCTGCTGAATGTCAAACGCCTGACCAAGATGTACAACGCATGTCGCGTTGTGGCCAACACCGAGTGTCTTTAGACGCTACCCAGGCAAAGAAGAGAATGCGTGCAAAACCTAAGCAGTGGGTTAAAGGACTAAAAACAAAAGGATTAAAGGATTAAAGGCTAAACCGACTGTTCGCTCGCATATACGCATCATTACGCGTGATAACGGGCATGATCGAGTGTCTGCATCGCTCGCAATCGAGGGTTTTGGTCATCGTTTGCTTCGCTCTCGCCTGAGCGAAGCCCTAGAACCACTGGGACTGCCGAAGGGTCCAACGTGCGAACTGAGGAGGCGGCAGTGAGCGTTGACAGCTCACCCCGGGGAGCTTGCCGTAACAGTTGCTGTTGCTGCTGCTGCTACTTACTGCTTCTTCTAATATATATATATACAGCAGAGGGGGCTTAAAAAAGTGTCCGAGGGTGGCGGGCTATTTTTACATCTGAGAAAATTCAAAAGTGGGGTTTTCCATGTCACCTACTCGGCTCGGCGAGGCTGAAAGCAATCCCTTGTTTTTTAGAGCCAGCTCAGCGACATGCAATGCCCCGAGTGCCACCATGGTGCTCGGCCGGGATCCAGGAGGGGTGGACAGACCTTGATAGTATATCTTTATGGGGCAGTGGTCAGTGTTGGGATGCTGTGCTTGTTAAGACTCTAGGTTGGCTCGGCCGGCGTGGATGCTGAGCTTGGGAAGACTCTAGGTTGACTCGGGATGACTCGGGATGCTGTGGCTGGGAAAGACTCGAAAGTTTATTAAGCCGCGTAAAACATACCCCTAGCCAATCAGAGTACCTAATTAGCTACCCCAGGAAGATCTACTATCAAGGTTTGTCCATTACTGGGATCCAGACATGCGTTGTAATGTACCCACGGTCTTGCTTGTCCCGCAGCCGAAATTGCGAGAAAGAGTCCTCGGCCGCCGGAGAGCATGCCAAAAAACACAAAAGTGCATCTGATACATACACATATAGTCCATGCAGAACAACTTTTCCAGAAATTCGACATTCACATATTGCTTGCGGTGGTCACTTACTTTCACAACACATACCAGGTACAATATATTGTCGGAAAGCTCTGTTTCAGACAGATTGGAACATCTTGTGGGATTTTTTGTTTTCGTCGTTGCGTCGGAGTAATTCGTTTTATCGACAAAACTTTGTTATGATTATGGAGGCCGACACAGTTGTCATTTTTTTTTTTTTTACACCGGTTTTGAAGGTATCTCGTCCAGGGGCAAATTTCTTTGGATGCACATTTTGGTTTTATCATTTTGAAGCGAGACATAGGCAAAAAAACTAATTTTCCCGGCTCCAGCTGTGGAGATGTTGTCGCAAAATGGCACGATAGATGTCGAACAACTCTTCGGGTTCGGATGAACTGGACCTGGACGCTGGATCCCTTTTTTTTTTTTCGAAAAAAATCCTGTGGGCCGAGAAAAAGCCTTTTCGTGAATCTTTATATTAATAGTGTATATGACATGCATATTTTATCGTCTATGGACAGATGCACCATTCATTGTGGGTATACATGAAATCCTTTTTTTTACGTACTCCTGCATACATGCATTCGTCTTCTCGACTATAATAGCAATAATCGGGTATGCGTTGGGCGTCATCTCTTTTTTTTTTTTTCGATTCGGACCATTCTTTTTTATGTTTTTCAACATTTCGGGGTAATTTCGGGGTAAATTTTCCCCAATTTTTTCGAAAAAATGGCCATTGTTCGTGGATTCCACTCGGCCGCGCGATGCTGGAGCACTTTGTTTCACGTGTCAATTCTCAAGATAACGGAGAAAAAACGGTGCCCCCTCTGGAAAAAAGTATTCTGCCTGGACCATACGTACAAGGTTCCCCTACGGGATGTGGGTGCTGTACGTGAAATCCCGGGGGCATCGCAAGGCGAAAATGGCGTCACAGGTAACACACGTATAGCTGTTCTTGGCGGAAACGTGCGCTATGGGTCAGCGTATTGCTCGAAGGAAAGAGTGATCTTAATAGTAGCCACCAGGAACTGAGTACTAGTCTTTCTGTGGTGAATACTACACTACTACATGCACGCGGTACCATGGGTTGACTACTATACTGTTACTGTACACCACTACCGCTACTACGCAGGAGATGCAGTACAGGTAGGAGGAGCATGCACTCTAGAAAATACTACCTGGTACACTACTACGACTTCAAACTACGCTACTACTAAGTACTACTGCTGGAGCATGACCAATCGCTCATACAATATAGACAACCTTATAGTAAACAGAGAGATCAAATAACCACGCGGACTACAGGTTGGGGCATATGACTATTATACTGTTACTATATACCACTGCCAGAAATAAAGGTAGATTCTGAAGCACCATGAATGGGGTGGATCTTTCTGCCGGGTGTAAGGCTGGACTCCCCTTCAAGGAGTAATACCTTCTTGCTGCTGCGTGTGGCCGTGAGGCTCAGCCGGCAGTAGAATTGGGTTGTACTTGGTGCGTCAGGCACGGAAACCTACGATTCGCGCGTCTGTTTTTAGGCAGCGGCGGCAGAGCAACAATACTCATTCGAGATGTCCGTGCGCGGAGGCAGGCGCCACCACAGGCCAAACTACGGCACAGTCTGTTACGCCGGTAGGAGGCTGGATTCGACGACGAAGGAAGAGGGAGACAGAGCGCTGACGAGCGGGGAGGAAACGGGTAGAATTCACCTTGCGCGGGAATTTTTGTTTTTCAGATCAGAACCGCAAGTCCAGGGAACATTGTGTTTTTCGAGACGGGGGAGAAGGGAAACCGACCGGAAGGGAGTGGCAACGAGAGCACGTGCAAAGGAGCGGGCCGATTGGGCTAAGGCGATGAGGCGGCCATGAAGAACGGCAACAGGACGACACACGGAGACCCATGACCGGCGCGCACACCATCACGAGAGAAGCAGTCATCGATTTTTTTAATGGCTATGTTTGTCACGGGGCAGTAGTATGTACTTGATATTTACATCATTTATATTTTTAGTGTTGGTGAGTTGTATACCCACGACGGAGTGTGGTAACTATCGTAGCCTTTCTCTTGTCTCGCATGCCGGCAAAGTACTCCCAAAGTCATCGTGCGCCGTCTCGGCGACTACTGCGAACGGGAAGGCATTCTGCCAGAGGAGCAGGGTTGCTTTAGGCCCGAATGTTCGACGGTCGACATGATGTTCGTGGTGCGACGCTTGCAAGAATTGGCCAAGATGAATGACACCCTGCTGTTCATGTGCTTTGTCGACCTCACCAAAGCCTATGACTCCGTCGACCGAACCCTCCTGTGGACTGTCTGGGCTCGCTTTCGCGTGCCACCTACAATGTTCACCGTTATACGCCATTCCACGACGGCATGCGAGCATGCATGCGGCTGGATGAGGGCGAGTGCTCAGATGTGTTCGACGTGGAGAAGGGTCTTCGGCAAGGGTGTGTGCTCGCGCCATTGCTGTTCAACATTTTTTTACAGCGGTGCTGAGTGTGGCGGAGAAACGCTTCGCCGCTGACAAAGCCATCACGGACCACATGGTGCTACTCCAGCGAAAGAAGGAGAAAGGGAAAAAGAGGAGGGGAAAAGCACGGGCCGAACACGCCAACGGATAGAGAAAGGATAAAGAGGCCCAGACATTGTGGGAAATGCTGTATGCTGGCGATGCGAGCATTGTATCACGATCACCGAACGGTCTGGAGAAGATGGTGACGGTGATCGTGACTGCACGTGCTGCGTTCGGCCAGACGGTCTCGGCAGCCAGGACGGAGAGAATGTGTCTGCAAACGAAAGATGGGGGGAACGTGCTGTTCGCCGTCACCGTGGCCGGCCAAGTGTACAAACAAACACTTGGGTTTGTGTATTTGCGCGGGGCTATCAGCGCAGATTGGACTAGCAGAAGGGTCGAGGTAACGCGCTGACTCCAGAGGGTATGGGCGTGCTGCGGGCGGTATAAGATGGAAATCTGTGTCCGCCCGGGTGTGCGTCTACGCCTGAAGATGCGGATGCTGAGAGCCGAGGTGATCGAAACGTTGCTCTACGGGTGCGTTACTTGGAGCCCGAGCAAGACTGATTACGGCAGGCTACGGGAGGTCCACCACAAGATGCTCCTCCGATGCATCGGCTGGCGAAAACGAAAGCGCGAAGACCACATTCATCTTATCCTATGCCAGCGCGCTTCTCAGGACAAAATCCGAGAGCGTTGAGACGACGGTACGTAGGCGTAGACTATTTTTTGCAGGCTTTGTGACACGGATGGGAGAGGAGCGCCTGCCGAAGAGGGTGATGATTGGGGAGATGGTCGGGGGTAAGGGCTACTCTGGAGGACAGGAGTGGGACTGGATGAGGTACCTTGAGGAGGACCTCAAGGAGTTTGGCATCAAGCTCGAAGGGTGGCGCGACGCAGCATAGAAAGCCGGCAGATGGTTCCGACGGGTCGAGGAAGGGGCGGAGGTCTTCAAGCGGAAATGGCATAAGGATGAGGAGGAGGCATCTGCAGAACGGCACAGGATAGCTGCAACTGCGACTACAACCGTTGACGCCAGTGCACGTGCGCACAATGGCAGGGGAGAAAGGGGGACGAGGGGGGGGGGGGGGGGGGGGGGGGGGGGGGGGGGGGAGGCGGGTGGGGAGGCGGGTGTACTCATCATCATGCATGGCCGTAGTGGTATGACCACATAGACCCTCGCATCCCTACAATGCCGGGACGGAGCGCGTCGGGTGTTCACCGACCAGGAGATTGCTTGCACCAAGGGGGGGGGGGGGGGGGGAGGGTCTGCCCAACGGACTGACGCCTGGGTATGGCCATCGACGTCATGATGCGCTCCCTTCTTTGGGACCCAAGTCACCAGCATGGTACCACCCGGGCACCTCTGCGTGTCTGTCACGGCGAGCAGAGGGTATTTCACCATTTTATTTGTAGACTTCGAGTTGTAGTACCTCGGAAGGATAGCATAGAAGGAGATCGATTAAGCGTGGGCTCGGATGGAGCTTGGCGTATGTCGATCACTGGAAAGCACGGATTTAATCCAAACTGAGAACTTGTGAACCCCTGGCACGAAACGCTTGCTCTGAACGCACGGAAGACTCGCCCTGAACGCTTGGACCGTTATCTGCACGCCCGTGAGTCACCCGCCTGCCGTACCCCTCCGCTTGCTCGATCTCCGAGAGCCCAAACAGGTCAGACCGTAGATGGAGATATCACGCTTTAATATGATGTCTCACGGGTAAAATAGGACAATACACAGGTGTATAAAATCGTGACGCGCATAGGGTCGCTTCCCGTAGCATGGCTCCCCCGCCATAATCGAACCCGGGCCTGACCAGTGAAAGTCATATATCCTATCGACTCAACTACGAGGGAGTTTCGCTTGCTGTGCTTGCATGACCGCTTCTTCCCTCGATCGCATGCTCGTTCACCATGCCTCTACACACGCTCCACCGCAATATCGAAAATAATGTATGCATCTCTAATATGCACGTTCACCAACAACATTATACCTTTCGGAGAGCCTCGATCGCATGCTCGTTAACAAGCTTGTACTATGCTTGTACACATGCTCGACCGCATTTTCGAAAGTAATGTATGCATCTCAAATACAACGTTCACCAACAACATTGATTGTACCTTTCGGAGAGGTTGATACCACTTGTACAACTTCATTTTTCAAGCCAAACCCGTCATGCATACCAACGCTTCGCGCACATACCAGCGCATATGATACTGCTGCAACGTACCTATCATACTGCCACGTATAGATAACAAGAAAGCCTTGTTCCACTTGCAATTACGGTAGGATCACCTCGTCCTCTAACAACGTCTTCGAACTTCCAGAGAACTTCTACAATTCGTCGACAGCAGTGACACGAAGGACGAACAACCATCAAATGCCGGTAGACTGGCTCTAAATTCTCCAACCATTTTATTGCACGGTTAACAGCAGTATAAGGTGTGTTCGTTTCCTTGATTTTACAACACACTATTATTAATAATAGGTTCAAGACATAAGAATCTCGCACAAATTTGTAAAACACTATTGTTGTTGTTGTTGTTGTTGTTTTCTTCACATTAAACCGTTCTTTCTACCCGTCGACATCCAGCACAACCAGTGTCCGTGCCGATTCTTCAATCCTAGAGAGATACAAGTTCTGTGGTCACAAAGCTACGCCACAGAGATACTACGTTGCCACGTATGCAATGGAATGCCATGTCATCATACTGCGTACGACAGGCACGACATACCCATTGCATGACCTAGAAAAACTAAAACGAAACAAAGAGAAAAAAAGAAAAAAACAAACAAACAAACAAAAAAAACAAAAAAAACAAAGACAATTCGAAAGAGAAAAAAACAAAAAAAAGAAACAAATATATACCTGGTATATGTATATACCTGGTATGGCAACAAACCATCGTACCTCCCCGCAAGGGATCTGGCAGACAATTGAAAAGAAGGAACTAGAAAAAAAAAAAAAAAGGAAAAAGAAGAAAACACCACTAGTCGTCAACAGACTAAGACTAAGAACCAAGGGAAAAATATCAGGCAAACCAAAGCAAAGCACAAGGCATGCTCCAGGTAGCGGCAGCAGTTTATGGTACGAGTAGCACAGCCAGGGTCTATGTTGTTGTTGTTGTTGTTTTCTTCACATTAAACCGTTCTTTCTACCCATCGACATCCAGCACAACCAATGTCCGTGCCGATTGTCCTAGAGAGATACAAGTTCTGTGGTCACAAAGCTACGCCACAGAGATACTACATTGCCACGTATGCAATGTAATGCCGTGTCGTCATACTGCGTACGACAGGCACGACATACCCATTCCATGACCTAGAGAAACTAAAACGAAACAATGAGAAAACAAACAAAACAAAGACAATTCGAAAGAGAAAAGAAACAAAAAAAAGCAACAAAAATATACCTGGTATATGTACATACTTCAGGATAGCAACAAACCATCGTACCCCCCCGCAGGGGATCTGACAGACACTTGAAAAGAACGAGCTGGAAAAAAAAAAAAAAAAAAAAAAAAGGAAAAAGAAGAAAACACCACTATTAATAGTCGTCAACAGAGTAGAACTAAAGAGCCGAGGGAAAAAATAACAGGCAAACCAAACAAAGCACAAGGCATGCTCCAGGTGGCGGCAGCAGTATATGGTACGAGTAGCACAGCCAGGGTCTCCCTGCTGGCCCGCCTGGTACCTTGCTACCCTGTCTGCCACCATCGTCCAGCGTTCGTCAACTATGCCCGCCCCCTCGGCGTCAGACAGTACGAAACAAGCAAAGCAGGCTCGTCATCCACCCGCGCCACACGACTCCGTCAATAAGGCTTATCAATCGGAGAAATGAAGAGAAATGAAAATCACATTGGGTCACCGCAAAGAAGAAAATAAAATGAAATAAAAATAAACAAAAACAACAGGAAGACAAAGGAAGACCACGTTCGAACCAGCTGCACCAGTTGGTGGTACGAGTAGTATAGGCATGTTCTACTTCTTAGTCTGCCCGGTACCTGGCTACCCTATTTGTGCCATCTCCTTCCTACTTTCGTCCACTGCAGTTTCCCTTCTACTCCTCTTCCCCCCCCTCTCCGCATTCCCTTGGTCGGGTTTTCTGCTACTCCTCTTGTTGCCCCTCCTCGCCCCATTCCCTTGGACACCACCCACGGCGGGGGATCTGACAGACACTTGAAAAGAACGAGCTGAAAAAAAAAAAAAAAAAAAAAGGAAAAAGAAGAAAACACCACTATTAATAGTCGTCAACAGAGTAGAACTAAAGAGCCAAGGGAAAAAATAACAGGCAAACCAAACAAAGCACAAGGCATGCTCCAGGTGGCGGCAGCAGTATATGGTACGAGTAGCACAGCCAGGGTCTGCCTGCTGGCCCGCCTGGTACCTTGCTACCCTGTCTGCCACCATCGTCCAGCGTTCGTCAACTATGCCCGCCCCCTCGGCGTCAGACAGTACGAAACAAGCAAAGCAGGCTCGTCATCCACCCGCGCCACACGACTCCGTCAATAAGGCTTATCAATCGGAGAAATGAAGAGAAATGAAAATCACATTGGGTCACCGCAAAGAAGAAAATAAAATGAAATAAAAATAAACAAAAACAACAGGAAGACAAAGGAAGACCACGTTCGAACCAGCTGCACCAGTTGGTGGTACGAGTAGTATAGGCATGTTCTACTTCTTAGTCTGCCCGGTACCTGGCTACCCTATCTGTGCCATCTCCTTCCTACTTTCGTCCACTGCAGTTTCCCTTCTACTCCTCTTCCCCCCCCTCTCCGCATTCCCTTGGTCGGGTTTTCTGCTACTCCTCTTGTTGCCCCTCCTCGCCCCATTCCCTTGGACACCACCCACGGCGGGGGATCTGACAGACACTTGAAAATTACGAGCTGAAAAAAAAAAAAAAAAAAAAGGAAAAAAAGAAGAAAACACCACTATTAATAGTCGTCAACAGAGTAGAACTAAAGAGCCAAGGGAAAAAATAACAGGCAAACCAAACAAAGCACAAGGCATGCTCCAGGTGGCGGCAGCAGTATATGGTACGAGTAGCACAGCCAGGGTCTCCCTGCTGGCCCGCCTGGTACCTTGCTACCCTGTCTGCCACCATCGTCCAGCGTTCGTCAACTATGCCCGCCCCCTCGGCGTCAGACAGTACGAAACAAGCAAAGCAGGCTCGTCATCCACCCGCGCCACACGACTCCGTCAATAAGGCTTATCAATCGGAGAAATGAAGAGAAATGAAAATCACATTGGGTCACCGCAAAGAAGAAAATAAAATGAAATAAAAATAAACAAAAACAACAGGAAGACAAAGGAAGACCACGTTCGAACCAGCTGCACCAGTTGGTGGTACGAGTAGTATAGGCATGTTCTACTTCTTAGTCTGCCCGGTACCTGGCTACCCTATCTGTGCCATCTCCTTCCTACTTTCGTCCACTGCAGTTTCCCTTCTACTCCTCTTCCCCCCCCTCTCCGCATTCCCTTGGTCGGGTTTTCTGCTACTCCTCTTGTTGCCCCTCCTCGCCCCATTCCCTTGGACACCACCCACGGCGGGGGATCTGACAGACACTTGAAAATTACGAGCTGGAAAAAAAAAAACAAAAAAGGAAAAAGAAGAAAACACCACTATTAATAGTCGTCAACAGAGTAGAACTAAAGAGCCAAGGGAAAAAATAACAGGCAAACCAAACAAAGCACAAGGCATGCTCCAGGTGGCGGCAGCAGTATATGGTACGAGTAGCACAGCCAGGGTCTCCCTGCTGGCCCGCCTGGTACCTTGCTACCCTGTCTGCCACCATCGTCCAGCGTTCGTCAACTATGCCCGCCCCCTCGGCGTCAGACAGTACGAAACAAGCAAAGCAGGCTCGTCATCCACCCGCGCCACACGACTCCGTCAATAAGGCTTATCAATCGGAGAAATGAAGAGAAATGAAAATCACATTGGGTCACCGCAAAGAAGAAAATAAAATGAAATAAAAATAAACAAAAACAACAGGAAGACAAAGGAAGACCACGTTCGAACCAGCTGCACCAGTTGGTGGTACGAGTAGTATAGGCATGTTCTACTTCTTAGTCTGCCCGGTACCTGGCTACCCTATCTGTGCCATCTCCTTCCTACTTTCGTCCACTGCAGTTTCCCTTCTACTCCTCTTCCCCCCCCTCTCCGCATTCCCTTGGTCGGGTTTTCTGCTACTCCTCTTGTTGCCCCTCCTCGCCCCATTCCCTTGGACACCACCCACGGCGGGGGATCTGACAGACACTTGAAAATAACGAGCTGGAAAAAAAAAAACAAAAAAGGAAAAAGAAGAAAACACCACTATTAATAGTCGTCAACAGAGTAGAACTAAAGAGCCAAGGGAAAAAATAACAGGCAAACCAAACAAAGCACAAGGCATGCTCCAGGTGGCGGCAGCAGTATATGGTACGAGTAGCACAGCCAGGGTCTGCCTGCTGGCCCGCCTGGTACCTTGCTACCCTGTCTGCCACCATCGTCCAGCGTTCGTCAACTATGCCCGCCCCCTCGGCGTCAGACAGTACGAAACAAGCAAAGCAGGCTCGTCATCCACCCGCGCCACACGACTCCGTCAATAAGGCTTATCAATCGGAGAAATGAAGAGAAATGAAAATCACATTGGGTCACCGCAAAGAAGAAAATAAAATGAAATAAAAATAAACAAAAACAACAGGAAGACAAAGGAAGACCACGTTCGAACCAGCTGCACCAGTTGGTGGTACGAGTAGTATAGGCATGTTTCTACTTCTTAGTCTGCCCGGTACCTGGCTACCCTATTTGTGCCATCTCCTTCCTACTTTCGTCCACTGCAGTTTCCCTTCTACTCCTCTTCCCCCCCCTCTCCGCATTCCCTTGGTCGGGTTTTCTGCTACTCCTCTTGTTGCCCCTCCTCGCCCCATTCCCTTGGACACCACCCACGGCGGGGGATCTGACAGACACTTGAAAATTACGAGCTGGAAAAAAAAAAAAAAAAAAAAAGGAAAAAGAAGAAAACACCACTATTAATAGTCGTCAACAGAGTAGAACTAAAGAGCCAAGGGAAAAAATAACAGGCAAACCAAACAAAGCACAAGGCATGCTCCAGGTGGCGGCAGCAGTATATGGTACGAGTAGCACAGCCAGGGTCTCCCTGCTGGCCCGCCTGGTACCTTGCTACCCTGTCTGCCACCATCGTCCAGCGTTCGTCAACTATGCCCGCCCCCTCGGCGTCAGACAGTACGAAACAAGCAAAGCAGGCTCGTCATCCACCCGCGCCACACGACTCCGTCAATAAGGCTTATCAATCGGAGAAATGAAGAGAAATGAAAATCACATTGGGTCACCGCAAAGAAGAAAATAAAATGAAATAAAAATAAACAAAAACAACAGGAAGACAAAGGAAGACCACGTTCGAACCAGCTGCACCAGTTGGTGGTACGAGTAGTATAGGCATGTTCTACTTCTTAGTCTGCCCGGTACCTGGCTACCCTATCTGTGCCATCTCCTTCCTACTTTCGTCCACTGCAGTTTCCCTTCTACTCCTCTTCCCCCCCCTCTCCGCATTCCCTTGGTCGGGTTTTCTGCTACTCCTCTTGTTGCCCCTCCTCGCCCCATTCCCTTGGACACCACCCACGGCGGGGGATCTGACAGACACTTGAAAATTACGAGCTGGAAAAAAAAAAACAAAAAGGAAAAAGAAGAAAACACCACTATTAATAGTCGTCAACAGAGTAGAACTAAAGAGCCAAGGGAAAAAATAACAGGCAAACCAAACAAAGCACAAGGCATGCTCCAGGTGGCGGCAGCAGTATATGGTACGAGTAGCACAGCCAGGGTCTCCCTGCTGGCCCGCCTGGTACCTTGCTACCCTGTCTGCCACCATCGTCCAGCGTTCGTCAACTATGCCCGCCCCCTCGGCGTCAGACAGTACGAAACAAGCAAAGCAGGCTCGTCATCCACCCGCGCCACACGACTCCGTCAATAAGGCTTATCAATCGGAGAAATGAAGAGAAATGAAAATCACATTGGGTCACCGCAAAGAAGAAAATAAAATGAAATAAAAATAAACAAAAACAACAGGAAGACAAAGGAAGACCACGTTCGAACCAGCTGCACCAGTTGGTGGTACGAGTAGTATAGGCATGTTCTACTTCTTAGTCTGCCCGGTACCTGGCTACCCTATCTGTGCCATCTCCTTCCTACTTTCGTCCACTGCAGTTTCCCTTCTACTCCTCTTCCCCCCCCCCCCCACTCCGCATTCCCTTGGTCGGGTTTTCTGCTACTCCTCTTGTTGCCCCTCCTCGCCCCATTCCCTTGGACACCACCCACGGCGGGGGATCTGACAGACACTTGAAAATTACGAGCTGGAAAAAAAAAAAAACAAAAAAGGAAAAAGAAGAAAACACCACTATTAATAGTCGTCAACAGAGTAGAACTAAAGAGCCAAGGGAAAAAATAACAGGCAAACCAAACAAAGCACAAGGCATGCTCCAGGTGGCGGCAGCAGTATATGGTACGAGTAGCACAGCCAGGGTCTCCCTGCTGGCCCGCCTGGTACCTTGCTACCCTGTCTGCCACCATCGTCCAGCGTTCGTCAACTATGCCCGCCCCCTCGGCGTCAGACAGTACGAAACAAGCAAAGCAGGCTCGTCATCCACCCGCGCCACACGACTCCGTCAATAAGGCTTATCAATCGGAGAAATGAAGAGAAATGAAAATCACATTGGGTCACCGCAAAGAAGAAAATAAAATGAAATAAAAATAAACAAAAACAACAGGAAGACAAAGGAAGACCACGTTCGAACCAGCTGCACCAGTTGGTGGTACGAGTAGTATAGGCATGTTCTACTTCTTAGTCTGCCCGGTACCTGGCTACCCTATTTGTGCCATCTCCTTCCTACTTTCGTCCACTGCAGTTTCCCTTCTACTCCTTTCCCCCCCCCCCTCTCCGCATTCCCTTGGTCGGGTTTTCTGCTACTCCTCTTGTTGCCCCTCCTCGCCCCATTCCCTTGGACACCACCCACGGCGGATGCGCGGCGCTGCCTGCTCAGCTCAGCCTCAGCCTCGTGCCACCTCACCATGAACCGTTCGGCTGCTTCCAGGATCCCCCGGTACCACTTCCCCGCCTTTTTTGCAGCAGTGGGCCACAGTGCAGTCTCAACTCCAAACACCAAGGCAGCAAGTTCCGTTGACCCTTCGGTGGCTCGGAACTCCCTAAGGTCTTCGACTACGCATCTATGCCAAGTCTTAACCTGTCCGCCAGGTCTCGGGTTCTCCCCACCAGCAATCGTCCCGAACATCACCCGACTGGGTAATCGATCCTTGCTTTGCCGTGCCACCCCCCCCGCGAAGAAGAGACGCCGTTTGCGGATGGTCGTTTCGATGCTCTCGCAACGTGTCGTCTTGAGGGCCTTCGCGTACGAGAGGGTGGCATGGTCAGTACGAAGTCGGCGCTGGAAGCCAATGATTCGCAACAGGACTTTTGGTGGTGAGCCGTTCGAAGCTTGGCAAAGTGTTCCGCTCTGAGGGTCCACGTCACACACCCGTACAGCAGGGTCTCAATCACCTCGGCCTTCAGCATTCGGACTTTCAGGCTAAGGGGGGCGGTCGTCCTATCATACAGCTCCGGGCCGAACCGTTTGAGGCATGCTCGCATGAGACGGATCCGTCGGTCGATTTCGAGCGAGAGGTCAGCATTTCGTGGATAATGCCGCCTAGGTACAAGAACTGGGCCGTCTGCTTATACCTCTGGCCTGCTGCTTCGATAGCGAGCGGTGGTGCGAGGGTTTTCTGGTCTGGCGTTTGTAGAAGCATAGTCTCTGTCTTCTTTTCCGACACCGTAAGGCCTGCTGCTTCGAAGACAGTCACGATGACTGTCATCATTTTCGCGAGCCCTTCAGCCAACTTCGAGACAATCCCTGCGTCATCGGCGTACAACATGCCCCATACAGCCCTTCGCACGCACGCCAACGGCTCCTGCTCCTTCGTTCCGACTACTCCAGCATCACTGAGTTGGACCAAATCCCTTACGATGGCTTCGTCATGGCGTACTAGTACGACGTGCAACGCAGCAGCGAAGAATACGTTGAACAGTAACGGTGACAGCACACAGCCTTGCCGCAGCCCCTACGTGACATCAAACCATTCCGAGTGCTCGCCGTCATCCGTACGCACGCGAGCCCGCATGCCATCGTGGAAATTACGGATAATTCTCAGCATCTCGGTTGGTACGCCTAAACGTGTGAGTACTTCCCACAACAGCTCTCGGTCGACAGAGTCGTACGCTTTCTGCAGATCGATGAAGCACAAGTACAGGGGGATTTTCCTCTGTCTTCCAAGCTCTTGCAACGGGCGCACGACGAACAACATATCAATCGTTGATCGTGCGGGGCGGAAGCCGCACTGTTCCTCCGGGAGTAATTCCTCGGTCTCGCAGTAGTTGCTGAGGCGCGACGCGACGATTTTCAACAAGACTTTGCGTGCGTGGGCAACCAGCGAAATCCCTCTGTAGTTGTTGCAATCAGTTCGGTCCTTCTTTTTGTGAAGGACCTTGATGATCGCATCTTTCCATTGCTGGGGGACTTCTCCTGTTACCCAAGCATCGACAAGGATGTTGTGAAAGCACTGGGCGATCTATACAATATAACAGAGGCAAAAAGATAAATAAGTAGCAGGTGATATATATGTTGATATTTAATTCTATTATTATATAGTCAAATATACGTACGTATATCTCCTTTTTTCCTCTCCCCTTTTTTACCACACCTTCTACACAATATATGACCAGGTGGTGAGGATATATATATATATATTTAATCACCTTTACTTTCCAGTCTACTCGTAGGAGGTTTTACCGTCAGCGATCTTCTGGACAAGCCGTGGTCACAGGTGTCGTGCCTTCTCCGCCCCGGTACGTGCCTGTATTTTTTATCGCGTATAGGGTTCAGCATTCCCACTGCTTTTCGATTTTCATCGAGTGCAGCCAACTCACGCTCTCGCGCTTTCCGCTAATGAATTTTTTATGCAAGAAAAAGTCCCTATGAGCATGCACTCGGTGAGACTTGAACCCACGAAATTGATCTTGATAGGCACGCGGACCACCTACCAAGCCACCGGGGACGCCGGGATATACATAGGGTGCATGAGCGTGGCTGAGACTCATATACATACATATATCCTTAGCCTATAGTAGAATGCAGTAATCGCAGCGCTGCTGCTCCTTGACTACACCGCTCGGGGGGCTGGGCCGGGTCGCCAAGGGAACTCGGGTTTTTATGGTCTGCCTGCAGACGAACTCAGATTATATTTGGTCTCGATTCGCAAGCAAGCACACTCGTGGCTCGTCTGTTCGTCGATCGCTCACTATGCTTTTATGCATGCTTCATCGCATATCCAATAAATCTCGTTCGCCAACGAATGCATGCATGCCTTCGACGACCAACCATATTCGCAAATTCAAACTCGAGCGGAATGTATTGAAAGGAACCTCGGAGACCGCACCCCTCCCAAACCCTCATTATCTTTGGATCAACCTGAACAGCGCTGCTGCTCCTTGACTACAACACCGCTCTGGGTGCTGGATCGGGTCGCCAATGGAACTAGACGTTGTGGCCCGCCCGTAGACGAATTTAGGTTGTACTTGGTCTCGACCCGCACGCAAGCACACTCATGGGTGGTCTGTTCGTCTATCGCTCGCTGTGCTTGTATGCATGCCTCATCACATATCACATGAATGCTCGTTCACCAACGAATGCATACATGCTTTTCGACGACCAAACATATTATCGAATTCGAACGCCAGTGGATTGTAAAGAAAGGAACCTCGGAGACCTCACCCCTCCCGAACCACGTTTCTCATTGAATCAACCGGAGCAACGTGGTTCTCCGTCAGCATCTCCATTCGTTCGCCAGCAAATGTTTCTCTTGCGCAGCAACAGCTGGGATCGGGTCGCCACATGAGCATGACTTTATTTTCTACCCGTAGACGAACTCAGATTATATTTGGTCGTGAATCGCATGCAAGCACACTCGTCGCTCGTCTATACGTCTATCGCTCGCTGTGATTGTATGCACGCCTCATCGCATATCATATGAGTGCTCGTTCGCGGACGAATGCATGCATGCCTTTCAACGACCAAACGTATTATCGAATTCACACACGAGCGGAATATAGTGAAAGGAACCTCGGAGAACCCATCTCTCCAGAACCCACGTTTCTTTTGGAACCAAGCGAAACAACGTGGCTCCCCGTCAACATATCTTGTCGTTCGGGAGGAAGTGTTTCTTGAGCAGCAACACAAGCTGAATGAGTTTGGAAGACGGCCGAAGCACAAACAATCTCCAGTCGTAGCGCTGCTGCTCTCGGACTACGCCTCTGTGGATGCTGGGTCGGGTCGCCAATGGAACTCGACGTTGTGGGCTGCCCCTAGACGAACTCAGATTATGTTGGATCTTGAATCGCATGCAAGCACACTCGTCACTCGTCTATACGTCTATCGCTCGCTGTGCTTGTACGCATGCCTCATCGCATATCACATGAATGATCGTTCTCAAACGAATGCATGCATGCCGTTCGACGACTTAACATATTCTCGGAATCAAACAAGAGCGGAATGTGATGAAAGGAACCTCGGAGATCCTACCCCTCCCGAACACACGTTTCTTATCGAATCAGCCGGAGCAACCTGGTCCCCCGTCAACATTTTTTTATTCGTTCACAAGGAATTAATTGTTCTCTTGCGCGGCAACACGTGCTGAACGAGTTAGGAAGACGCCCGAAGTATCAACAATCTCCAATCGTAGTGCTGCTGCCCCCTGACTACACCGCTCTGAGTGCTGGGTCGGGTCGACTTAGGAACTCGACGTTATGGCCTACCCGTACATGAACTCAGGATATATATGGTCTTGATTTGCATGCAAGCACACTCGTCGCTGGTCTGTTCGTCTATCGCTCGCGCCGTGCTTGTATGCATGCCTCATCGCATATCACATGAATGCTCGTTCTCCAACAAATACGCGTACATGCATGCCTTTCAACGACATAACTTCTTCTAGAATTCAAACACGAACGGGGCGTATTGAAAGGAACCTCGGAGACCCCACCCCTTACACAAAGAAACGTACAGTTACTTGGGAAGACGAAAGAAAGATAAGAAAAGGAAACCAATCAAGGAGCCTCCAGCATCACCAACAAGCAAAGGGGAAGCATTTCTCACAACGCTGGACCGAAATACAACATCCAACAGAAGGGAAAAGTCGCACTACGCTCACGTCTCTACAGAGACTATGATTCAGTGCAACGCAAGTTAAATGTAAACACCACCAAGTGAACCAAAGAAAGTCAAAGCCAAGTGATCTACCATTCCCGTCCTATCGACCCCAGCCCCTTGGGCCCTGCCTTGCCTGTCGTCCCCGTTATTTGGTCTGTGTCAGTGGTTCGTTGATTGTTCACTCTGGCTGCTTACAACTACCGCATTGCATCAATTCACTTTCTGGGTGACCCGATCCTCCAACTACGAGGGCACTTCTCGAACTCTCTATCGACAGGCGAGCCGGCCTTGGTGATCTAACGAGCGCGAATCCCTTTTAGGGTCTGAGAGCTGTATCCTGCTGTATCATGGTGAACTCTGGCTGATCGAAGTGCATTGCGGGAGATCGGAATGTTTGAAAAACTGTGGAAAGATGCCATCATGCTCTTCTACCATCTCACATTTGCATTACGTCGTATACCTGGTACATGTGTACACATGTTTTTGGTTGTTGGCAACGAGTATTACTCCCGCTATGAATAGACTACATCGAAAGTAATAGGCTAGTCGTCGTACATAGGTTGTGCATCTCTAGCAAGACACCGGCACGACGAACGACGATATGCACACCCAATGGTACGTACGAGGAACGTTTGACCTTCTTCGATGCCCACGGTTCGACCATTGTCTGTATTGAATACCAACCGAGCGTTGTGCTCGAGTACCAGACACAGCACTTGAAGGACTGAAGGCCGAGCAATAAAAGAACGTAGAAGGGAAACTGGAGCAGATAAAGAACGGGTACGCAAGCCCTTATGGGACACGGGTCACACGTGGTAAGATAGTTTCAGTTGGGCGTGATGATGAGCTTGCACACAAGAGAGGGAGGTGTGGCTTTCTGTGTCCGGAGGGTTCGGGCTGTATGATAGCTATACGATGCAACCAAGCCTGACCACTACCAGGCTAACAGGTATGTAGCGGGTGTAATACAACCGAGGGATTGTTTTCTATTTGTTCTGATGTTGTGCCCACAGCCGAAAATGCTGATATTTTTCTTACTGTAAGGTATACCTCAAGCAAAAAAAAATGGGGGGGAGAGACTGTGCGCACGGGTTGAAGTTATTCAGTCACGGAGTGGGTTATACCACACCACAGGTAATGTGTCTCTGGACCTTGGGCCTATTTCTCTTGCTCGGTCCTTATAACTACTATTTCACCGATATTGAGACCACATAACCTTAAATCAACCATACAGCTGTGGTCCCGGGATAACGCATGGCCTGAATATGGTCTCCTGGATATAGCAGCATGTAATATTCCAACTTACGCCTGTCCTGTAGCAATATGAACTACAGCAGATATGCCTACGATCACCAAGATGTCACTATTAATAGAGTTTGTAACACAACCTGCAATCCATACAGTCGCGGTTCCGGGACGACGGCGCCTGGAAAACGTTAACTTGTTCTGTAGTGGCGTATACAGTACCAATAGTTATCAAGTACCGGTATATGTGAACACAGCAGTATATACCTACGAATAAGAGAACCTATTACGAGCGCCACACAAAACCCTAAAAACCTACACGAGTATGAGCGGACATGTTGTCCTGGACGGCCGTATAAGGATATCATGATAAATTACCTACTAACACTAAGAGCTAGGCCAGCCTTCAAATTGACTTGTTTTCGTCTATGCTGTGTCATAACACACAAAACAGGGGGGGGGGGGGGGTAGGTTGATAGATTGCTTGGTACTCTTCGTATGGTAGTATGCTGGGGAGTGAGCACGTTGCCGTTACTAGTAGACGGGATCGCGAGGTGAGCGCCTCCGCAGATTGACCTCAGTGAAAGTGGGCACTGATGAGCGTAGCACCTTGACAGTGAAGGTAAGCACTTGTCGTTGCTATCTCTGAGAGGGGAGGTGAAGGTGAGCCCCTCTCCGAGGTTCGGATGCCGTGGGGTTTCCAGGGGTTTCGTAGGTTTGTGTGTTGTTGAGTGTCCTTAGGTTTGGTTTTGTGGCAAGGTGGGCGCCCCCGTGGGCTGAGTCCAGTGAAGGTAAGCACTGAGGGCATAGTACCTTGACAGTGGAGGTGAGCACTTGTCATTGTAGGGGCAGATGATGGTGAGATCTCCCCTGAGAAGTGTGTTTTGTCGGGTTCGGGGGCGTTCGATTTGTGTTTACTCCGTTACTTAATCGGCAACGGATAGTATCTCATCGTACCACTTACAATTTAGACGCACTCACGTTTGGTACATATCGGGTAAAGGATACTAGAGCACCGTGCCACTTACAGCTTACATGCATTCACTTTCGCTCAGACGACGAGAGGTTATGTGCCGTCGGTATGGAAAAGGCTAGGCCACTTGTGTTCGGACGACGTGAGGTTATGTGCCGTCGTTATGGCAAAGGCTGTGCCACTTTTGGTAATGGATACTACTGTACAGCACCATACCACTTACAACTTACAGTAGATACACTCGCATGTATGTGCCGTCGTTATGAAGAAAGCTATGCCACTTGTGCTCGGACGACGTGAAGCTATGTGCCGTCGTACTGTTGTGGCAAAGGCTATGCCACTTTCGCTCAAACGTCGTGAGGTCATGTGCCGTCATTGTGCTTAAGGCTGTGCCACTTATTCCCAGACGACGTGAGGTCTTACGCCGTCGCTGTGGCACAAAAACTCTACCATTTTTGCCAAGGCGAATAAGGGTTTGTGCCGTCGCTGCGGCAAAGGACGTGTCTTGTTGGCTCTTAAGACGAGAGATTGTACGCCGCCTTCATAGCAAAGGCAGGCGGTGGGAGGTAGAATATCGTTCCATGCGACGTAGCAGTGTGCTTCACCTAATTTCCATTGTGAACGCTGTGCTACTTTTGCCCAGACGACGTGAGGCAGTGTTATGCCGTCGCTGTAGCAAACGGCTCTGCCATTTAGGCCTGGACGGAGCGAGGGTTTGTGCCGTCGCTGCGGCAAATGATTTGCCACGATACCGCTGATGACGTAAGGTTGAGTGCCGTCATCGTAGCAAAGGCGGATAGTGGGTGTTTCTGCAATCATTTCGACCAAAACCGGTATGAGATGTGTACGATTTGAAAGTGGATGTAGACGAACATCGATTAGGACTCACGACTGATTTAGCACGAAAGAGTCGCACCAGTGAACAGTGATCGTGCTGGGGGAATAGAGTAAATGGCAGTACCTCCAAACGACTTACTTGCTAGGAATCAGATAATAACCTCGGGTAGTGCCAGTAAATTGAAGCACGCGAGTTACGCGAAATAGAACTCCATACCGTAGGGAGAGGCGAAAGTAGAAAGAGGACCCATCATGAATTTCTCACAGCCCGTGGCAATCTCATATACAAATTCCACCTCCACATTCGCTAGTGCCAGTGAGCTGAGTAAATGTCAGTACCTTCAAGCGACTTAGGTACTCATAATCTGATAATAACTTTGGGTAGTGTCAGCACATTATTATTATTATGCTTGCCTTCCGACGGTATAGCGTAGATGTTGTTCCTATTTTTTTTTTTTCCCCATCATCACTGTTTTACTTTCCAGCCCAACTCGTAAGTAAGAGGTTTTACCCCCAGCGATCTTCTGGACAAGCCGTGGTCACAGGTCTCGTCCCTTCTCCCCCCCGGTACGTGCCTTTATTTTTTGTCGTGCATAGGGTTCAGCATTCCCACTGCTCGTCGATTGTCATCGAATGTAGCTAACTCTCGCTCTTCTTGCGCTTTTCGCTATATTCAATTTATTTATGCAAGAAAAAGTCCCTACGAGCATGCACTCGGTGAGACTTGAACCCACGAAACTGAACTTGATAGACACGCGGACCACCTACCAAGCCTATATAAACCGAATATCCTTCCGTAAATCAGTAGTATCCCTCATACTCTTCTCTGCCAGTCGTTTCCCAATTTCCATTCCCACATCATTTCATTTTAGCTACCGGTATAATATATCCTATTCATATCAACGTTCCATCCCCAGGTCATTGGTCGCATTCCTCCGGCTTCTTCCTCCCTTACCCCAGCGGCCTGGCGGTCCTTCAGGGCTAGTTTATACATATTATATGTAGTCGGCGCGAAATTGAAGCACGCGAAGTACGCGAAATAGAAGTCTGAAGGCGAAAAAAGTAGAAAATGGATATATCATGAATTCTGACAGCCCGTGGTAAACCCATACACGAAACCCACTTCCACATTCGCTAGTGCCAGTAAGTTGAAGCTCGCGAAGTATACGAAATAGAACTTTATGCCATACGTAGGGAAGAAGCTAAAATAGAAGGATGACTCATCATGAACGTCTTGCAGCCCGCGGTAAACCCATCTACGAAACCACCTCCACATTCATTCGCAAAGCATGTCCACACTCAAAGTAGGGAAGTTTTAGATCATCGCCAGAAGAAAAACACACTATGAATCAAAATGTTATACCGGCACTGAGGCAGCTACTGTAG
This sequence comes from Macrocystis pyrifera, assembly GCA_031763025.1. Lineage (NCBI taxonomy): Eukaryota > Phaeophyceae > Laminariales > Laminariaceae > Macrocystis > Macrocystis pyrifera. Next base: position 10,032,054 of record JASSKH010000005.1, on the reverse strand, counting down.
ACAAACTTTAGAGCGGAAGATGTGTGCTAACTTACATCATAGCAACATTTGCGGAAGATACAGCAAGAAACGTCTGGCGAAGGTAAATTAATGGTGGCAGCATCGACACAGCAATCCGCTGCGCAAATTAATACGTCTGACAAATTGCGTGAATCGTTACAATATATATATACACACAGTCCAGTACGCAAGTATATTGGAATACCAAGAGGTGAACTGCTACAAAAGGTGAGACACAGTCAAGCGTGCAGATAGGTAGAGAGAAGTAAAGTGGACTTTCACCGCAGTGTCTATCGTAGGCAGAGTGACCACGTATAGTTTTTCGACGAAGGACTGGCCGGAACTCTCTGTAGTCTCCGTTAGAGTTGAGGTGGTGTGGTAGGACGATGATGGTAGCTTACAGAGGAGCCTGAGTCTGGCCAGCAGGGTAAACTTGTACAGGTAGGGTTTGGTCAATGTGCAGACGGAAGCCATCGAGAAGAGCTCCCTACCGCAGATAGATGGAGGTGAGGCAGGAACGAAATCATGTTTTTCGCAGGTGAGTACATGCTCCGAGCAGAGGGCATTTCACCATTTAATTTGTAGGCCCGGAGTTGTAGTACCTCGGAAGGATAGCATAGAAGGAGACCGATCAACGTGCGTGGGCTCGGATGGAGCTTGGGGTATGTCGATCACTGGAAAGCACGGATTTAATCCAAACTGAGAACTTGTGAACCCCTGGCACGAAACGCTTCCTCTGAACGCACGGAACACCCGCCCTGAACGCTTGGAACGCTATCAGCTGCACGTGAGTCACCCGCCTGCCCTACCCCAACGCTTGCCCGATCTCCGGGAGCCCAAACAGGTCAGACCGTGGAAGGAGATATCACGCTTTAATATGATGTCTCACGGGTAAATAGGACAATGCACAGGGTGTATAAAATCGTGACGCGCATAGGGTCGCGTCCCGTAACATGTCTGTGTGCACCAGTCAGTGTCTGCCTTTCGTATTGTCCTTCCCCCCCGCCTCCTTTTTGTCCCTTTTTTTTTCCTTTTTTTTTTCCTCCTTGCTTTTTTCCCGTTTGCTGTGAGTCTCTGTCTGTATCTCCCTTTATACTTATTGCTGTCTGCTGTTTCTTTTGGGTTGTTTGTGCTTCGTCGTCTTCCTTGTCGTTTTCGTTTTTGTTTGTCTGTTATTAATAGTTTCTTCTTTTCTCCTCTGTCTGGTGTTCTTAATAGCGGAGTAATTACGTTTGTTTTTTATCACTATTTAATATCTCTGTTTTACACCCCTCGCGTTTCTTGCGAGCCTGCAATCTGCGAAAATCTGCGCATCATTCTGTTGTGTGTTTTTCTTTGTTCTTTCTCTCTCCCCTTTTTGATTTTTGATTTTTGATTTTTCGATTTCGTCCTCCGATTTTTCGACATCGAATTGTTTTTTTCATCCTGTCTATTTTTTCCTGGGTAGTACGCGGTTTTCTCGGTTTCTGTGGCGACTTTTGTACAGCGTACCGCACGTAGTACCTGATACGCACGGGCGCGGACCTCCCTTTTTATTTTTGTCTGAGGTGTAGATATATATTATTAGGGTTATCATCATGCGTATAATATTATTTGCTTGTTTTCTTTTTTTAGCGAGGCATTCTTCCACTCCAGAGTTGTTGGAGCCTGTCCTGCGACCACAGAATGCAATGTATTGTGGCGATGAGGTAATGTGAGAATGACAACAACATACCCTTCATGGGGAATGACCCCCATAATTCATCATAAGGGCGTGGTATCATAGCTGTGCTGTACCTTTTGTCAGACAGTCCGGGAAAAGGTGGCGATTGTTGATAATTGTGTGGTAGTGCTCCTTTGCTCCTTTTTCACTGCATGTCCACGAGTCGCCACTCTGACGGCACCCCAGATAGCAGGCGTGTTCCTCTTTGTGCTCACGACTACCGTGCGTTTCGTACGGTACAGGCAGTACTCCAGACAGCAACCACCGCTGTAGTTAGTAGCCACGAGTTGGCTAGTTGTGGGAACGGGGGAAACTCTATGCCGTAGTTGAGAGGATGTACCCGCGGCCATGTTGTTATTGTTATTGCACGGCCAAGGAACGGGGTTGGCGTGCTTATTCCACAAGTGTGTGTACTCGTAACCATTTGTTGTAGTTGGAAGGGTTCGTTTGAGGAGTGAGAACACCGAATATCTTTTGGTCTCTGCTTGACGAATACACCCCCTCGCGCTGAAAATCTGCGAAAATCTGCGTATTCTTTTATGTGTTCTCTTTCCGGATTCTTGCTTTCTCTTTCATAGAATGTGTATGTCGTGCCTGTTATATCCAGTAGGATGACATATATATGGCATTGCATTGTCTACTGTGCTTACTGCATCCGTAACGATAGACCAGAAACAAAAAAGGAAGACGACGAAGCAAAAAGAAAAAGCAGATACAAGCAAAAAGCCAAAAGGAAGATACAGACAGAGACACAAAGAGGGGCAAACGGGAAAAAAGGAAGGAGGGTAAAAATGAAGAGGAAAAAAAGGGACTAAAAAGGGACCATAAGGGGCGGGGGGAAAAGATAGCACGAAAGCCAAGCACTGGTGCATACAGACACCCAAACAGCTGGAAAGCAGTGCTTCGCTTCTTCTGATTTAGATCTTCTTATTGATGGCGAGAGCTGAGGAGGTGCTCTGGTAGAGAAGTGAGAGGTAGGGGGGCGGGACTCGACGCCCAGATATACTCGTCCCACCCCACGCCACAAGCTCACCTAAATTCCTCTTATCTGATGTACAAACTTTCCTATGGCTACTAATCGTTCTTCTGCTAATATAAGAATATCTCACTTCGTGATCCTATCTGCGTTAAGGAACATTACTCTCTTCTAAGGGGTTTTCCGCCCTAGGGAACATTCCTAAGAGAACGTTACTCTCAACTAACGGAATATCCGCCGGGTTAATCCATTCTTTGGATTATTCTCGTATTCGTGAGACTACAAGACTGCAACGTATTATCTATATATCTATAGCCCATGAATACTCCACCCATACCACAGTAACGGCTAAAGCGGGACCGGTTCCACCTGAGTGCGGCAGCCGCTCCCGCACCGCACTTATTCCACTTGAGTGCGGCAACCGCACTTAGAGTGGGATGAATTTTTGTCTAGAGATTTTCACCGCACACTTACTACGCGGGGCCTCGCACTCAATAGAACCGCATTTTTAGGACTGCAGTCCCATTTTGGGACAAACCATTCAAATTCCAAGTTTTTTTTTTTTTTTTTTTTTTTTTTTTTTTTTAATCGTCACTTTTACTTTCCAGCCCACTCGTAGGAGGTTTTACCCTCGACGATCTTCTGGACAAGCCGTGGTCACAGGTGCCGTCCCTTCTCCCCCCCGGTACGTGCCTTTAGTTTTTATCGCGCATAGGGTTCAGCATTCCCACTGCTCGTCGATTTTCATCGAATGTAGCCAACTCACGCTTTCGCGCTTTCCGCTTATCAATTTTTTATGCAAGAAAAAGTCCCTATGAGCATGCACTCGCGCTCGGTGAGACTCGAACTCACGAAATTGATCTTGACAGGCTCGCGGACCACCTACCAAGCCACCGGGGACGCCGGCTACACTGTCCCCAAACCGGGACTGCACAGTCCAAGTCCAATATAGATAGTTTTATCGGGACGTTTTCGATCAGGTACGAAATCTTCGATTTTGAACGTCTTCGATTACATACAGAATTAATACTCACACCTGATGTGAAGGTGTCATCTGCCACACGCCCGGCTTTTCTTCTGAATAATTTCCTTTCTTTGTGTTTGGAGATCTGTGTAGCAAAGTTGTTAAAATTGCAGTTTCTGTAACTGAAACAAATTAGGCGTCTTATTATTGTCAAGACAAGATAGTTTCCACTGCAGCTCCTGCACCACGGCAAAATGTTTACCATTTATTTATTTGTATTTGATGTCGACGTGGCATCTTCGAGCTGTGATAAAATGAATTCGAGTAGGCCCTTCTGCCCCCTTCCCACTATTGTCAAGCAAGCATGGTAATTAGTGTTGGATATCGAAACCATGAACGTTTCGGTACGATTAGGCCAAAATAACTTCGATAACGATAACGACGACGATAATTATCGTTATCGTACCGATAATTCGGAAAATTCGATAACGATAACGATGATAACGATAATGGAGGCGAAAACCGGCGCGAAAGACCCTCCTTCTTTTTTTTGTGGGTCGCGTCATCACCACGAGGACCCGTAATACAAGTGAATACAACAGCAGCAGAGGGTTCCCAGGATCAACTTATGTATTCCAGGTTGTTGTTCTCGCATTAACTCGTCGCCACAATACAATGCAGACAAGCTCCCATAACTCTGGAGTGGAAGAAATACCTCGGTAAAAATAAAACAACCAAAAAATAGTACACATGATAACTGAAGCACATGTATGTACACCTCAGACAAAAATAAACGTGTGGTCCGCGCACGTACGTATCAGATACATACATGCGGTAGGCTGTACACAAGTCGCCACAGAAACCGAGAAGACCACATAATACCCAGAAGAAATGGACAGGATAAAAAAAAACAACTCGACCTCGAAAAATCGAAATAAAAAATCGAAAAAAAACTAAACTCGAAAAGGGACGAGAGATCAAAAAGTTCAATTCAGGCAAGAAAGCAAGAAATCAAGAAAGGAAACATACGAGAGAATGCGCATGTTTTCGCAGATTGCAGGCTCGCACACTACGCGAGGGGTGTAGAACAGAGATAAGAACGAAAAGACGAACATACGTATATGCGTCTCCGGTGGCTTGGTAGGTGGTCCGCGTGCCTATCAAGATCAATTTCGTGGGTTCAAGTCTCACCGAGTGCATGCTCATAGGGACTTTTTCTTGCATAAAATTGATAAGCGGAAAGCGCGAAAGCGTGAGTTGGCTACATTCGATGAAAATCGACGAGCAGTGGGAATGCTGAACCCTATGCGCGACAAAAAATAAAGGCACGTATCGGGGGGGAGAAGGGACGACACCTGTGACCACGGCTTGTCCAGAAGATCGTCGAGGGTAAAACCTCTTACTAGTGGGCTGGAAAGTAAAAGTGACGAAAAAAAAAAAAAAAAAAAAATGCGAAAGTATCGAAACGACCATCCGTAAACGGCGACTCTTCTTTGCGGGGGCAACACGAGGGGCGATTGCCCAGTCGGTTGATGTTCGGGACGATCGCTGGTGGGGAGAGCCCGAAACCAGGCGGGCAGCTCTAGACTTGGCCTAGGACCATTGCTGAGGACCTTACAGTGTTCAAAGCCATCGAGGGATCAACGGAAGACTCCCCCTTAGTCTTTGGAGTTGGGACCGCACTGTGGCCCACTGCAGCAAAACAGACGGGAAAGTGGTACCGGGGAATCCTCGAAGCAGCTGAACGGTTCATAGGCAGGTGGCACGAGGCTGAGGCAAAGCTGAGTAGACAGCGCCGCGCATCCGCTGCGGGTAGTGTTAAAGGGAACGGGGGGAGGGGTAACAGCAGGAGGGGTAGAAGGGACACTGCACAAGTGTATGGGGGCAGGGCGGGGAACAGGAGGAGTAGAAGGGAAACCGCGGTAGAAGAGAGTAGTAGCAAAGAGATCGCAGACAGGGTAGCAAGGTACCAGGCCAACTAATAGGTTGGACTTTTCTTTGCTACTCGTACCGGCAACTGCTGCGGCCGTTCGGTATGTATTGGCCTGCTTGGTGCTTTGATTTTTTTCCATGACTTAACTTTTTCCTATCTTTTCCCCTTCTTTTCCTTATGAAAGAAGAAGTACTACGTAGTGGATGGGTGACGAGGGTATTTATTTGGCCCACTCATTTCCTTTCTCTTTTTACATAGTATAGTTAGTTAATTAAGTGTTCCCCGGGGTGCATATTTCCCTTTTTCCTTTTCCTTCCCGTTTCTTCCCCCATGCACGTCCATTTTGGCTCATGCTCGGGGTATTCATGGCTGAGCTTTGGCTTCCAATTTTATTTATTTATTTGGGATCCTTCTCCTTTTCTTTTTCGGTTTGGTTTCTTCGTTGCCTCTCTTTCTTTATGGTGTATTTTGGTTGCTGGCGTATGTATGTATGTTGTGTCGGCCGCACCTATTAATAGTGCGAAGGCATGGTATTGCGTAGGCTATTAATAATGCATTACGTGCGGTGTTTTATCTCTGTGCCGTAGTCCGTGACCACCGAGCTCGTATCTTTCTAGGGTGAAGAATCAGCACGGACACTGGGCTTGCTGGATGTCGACGAGTAGAAGAACGGTTTAATGTGAAGAACACAAACACACTCCGCCGCTACTAAAAACACCAGGCAGGGAAGCAAAAAAGAGACTAATAGACAAAAAACAAAAAGGAAGACAGGTATTGGCTACCAGGTATACCGGGTATTGTGTATTCCGTACCATGTACGTACATGAAAGAAGAAAAAATACACCTGATCAGGAGTATTATGCCGTATATTATTGCGGGGGGCCATACATAGTAAATAGGATATACGGTACACACAAAAACCTATACATTTCCCTATTTTTACTAACAATATTTGGTCCTATTTACTATGCCCCCCCGTGGTAATAGAAGATATGTAGCAGGGCGCAACGACAACCAACCACAGCTCAACACAAAATGTATATGATGCCGCACAACGCTATTCGGAAGAACTTGTGTACGTACTCACGAACCCAAGCGTCGCCGCCACACAAAAAACTAAAAATCACTTGTCCTTCCCGCCGAGCGCCTCCTGTGAGATTCCGCTTGACCATGCCAATCTGTGCGAACCGTCCAAAAACACGAGGGCATCGACGGTAAAAAAATAAATGAATAAAAAAATATCGAAATACCGAACTTTTTTCGGTTCGATAAAAAAAAATTATCGAACGATATATCGAAAGTTCGGCACGATATCCAACACTAAGGGTGTGTCTTAACCCCCCCCAGAGAGCATGGGAACGAACCGGATGGAATATTATTTGCTGCATGAATTGATGCTGATTGGTTATGGGAAACGAATAGATTCAGTGCAGCCCGAGAAAAACTGTATATCTAGGAAGAGGAAGAAGAAGTGTTGCACCCCTTTTCCTTGTTTGGGAGGACCGAACGGCCCGACCGAACGGGAACATAATATAGGATCTTATTTGATGTAGATGGACACCACCGAAAGATGGATGTGGACACCAATAATGTGTTCTGGCGTGTGCAAAAGATACCGTTCGTACTGATTCGGCTAGCGAGGCCCACAGGCGGGATTCTGCAAGGACCCAACACGTTTTTTTACACAGGCACGGAACGAATGACCACGAACAGCCTCGTTCCGTTCCGCTCGTTCCCATGCTGTCTAGGGGGGGTTAAGACACACCCGGTCATGATTACTGCACAGCAGCAGTGACTGGCGTTTTTTTTTTGGGGGGGGGGTGAATGGCTTGATCCGTCCGAGGGACCAAAGTTCGTATGAAAAATATTTTCATCGGAAACGGGTACGTATCAATCTTTGATTTTGAAAGTCTTCAATTGCAGCATTCACACGTGATGTGAAGGTGTCATGAATGTGCCACACACACGCGCGTTTCTTCTGCATAATTCCGTTTGTGCTTGGAGTTGTGAGCAGCAGTCAAAGTTATCAAAATTACAGCAGTAAGTAGTGAAACAGTAGGCGTCTTTTTGTCAAGGTACCCATCACTGAGCTGCTGCCGCACCACGGCAAATGTATATGAAATGTGCCAGGTTCCCAACAGAGCCAACATGACAAGTTATATACGGAAATCCCCCAACGACGTGTCCTCGAGGTCGAGGATGTCTCACGTCTCAGGGACTCTCCTCGTCCACGGTAACCCGCCGACCAGAGGTACCTTAGCCCTGGCGTCAAGCCAGGTCATAGAGGCACACTCGGTGGGTAGGTCTTCGATGACGTTATCTCACCACCAAGAAGATCCAATACCAAGAGGTGCCCTCGTCCTGTCCCGATGATCCTCGACGCAGTTATACAATATCGAGAAGATCCTATCCGGCTAGGTGTCATCTATTCCAGGATACTCGATGAGGCAGTCACCCCATCGAGAAGATCCTATACGGGAAGTGTTTCCTACCGCCAGAGCGTAGAGCACTACCAGTATTGTCTCTTTGTCTGTCCGCAAGCCGAAAGGGAGTATCGTGTTCCCATGTAAACTCAGATCCACTGGGTCAGCGGACCACTGTCTGTCGTCGGGGCTCACCCCCCCTTTCTGGTCACTCTTGTCCTATCTCCTGTTGTTCAAGCCCCACACGAAGCTTGCCCATACTGCGGCTGCTCTCACGTGTGGATTCCGACGCTTACCGTCTCGGAGTCGTGATGTTCGTAACACCCGTGCAGCAAATAGGAACCAAGTGATTATCAGTGGCGTCGACGGCAGGACACCGGGCTGCCGCACGCCGTTGGGTCATACTCTTGACCGGTGCTACCAGCGCCAACGTGAAGAGAGAGAAGGAAAGGACGCAAAGGCGGGCAAGCGTGCCCGTAAGGACGGCAACGACGACGACGACGACGAGGAGAAGCCCTGAAGGTGCCCAGCTAGTCTGTTGCCTAGTCGAGTTGGGTTGTCTCCGAATTGTCTACTGTTTCCTTCTCGTTTCTTCCCCCTTGCACGTCCCTTTTGGCTCATGCTCGGGGTATGTATGTGTCTGTGAGCTTTGGCTTCCCATTTTATTTGTTTATTTGGGGGATTCTTCTCCTTTTCTTTTTCTTTTTCGGTTTGGTTTCTTCGTTGCTTCTCTTTCTTTGTGGTGTATTTTGGTTGCTGGCGTATGTGTGTATGTTGTGTCGGCCGTGCGAAGGCATGGTATTACGTAGGCTATTATATAATGCATTACGGTGTGTTGTCTCTGTGTCGTAGTCTGTGACCACAGAGCTCGTATCTTTCTAGGGTGAAGAATCAGCACGGACACTGGGCTTGCTGGATGTCGACGAGCAAGAAGAACGGTTTAATGTGAAGAACACACACACACTGTGTATCGCCAGAGCCGGTCAATTACATGTTGTGTATCCAGGATACCTGTATCCCATTTTCATTTTTAGTTTAGGTGGGATACTGATCATACGCCACTAAAACTGGGGGGTAATGTAATGGGCCCGGTTCCCGACAAAACCAAAATGACAACTTATGTACGGAAATCCCCCAACGACGTGTCCTCGAGGTCGAGGATGTCTCACGTCTCAGGGACTCTAGTCGACGGTAACCCGCCGACCAGAGGTACGGTAGCCCTGGCGTCAAGCCACAGCTCATAGAGGCACCCGGTGGGTAGGTCTTTGATGACGTTGTCTCACCACCAAGAAGATCCAATACCAAGAGGTGTCCTCGTCCTGTCCCGATGATCCTCGACGCAGTTATACAATATCGAGAAGATCCTATACGGCTAAGTGTCATCTATTATTCCAGGATACTCGATGAGGCAGTCACCCCATCGAGAAGATTCTATACGGGAAGTTTTTTTTTTTTTGGAGAGCGAGATGAAACCGCTGTCCACACCTATTTATCAAGTTTTCGTGTACCGGTTCGAACCCGGTTCGTTTCTTCCACCTTACACCCCGTAAAACCTGACGTACGAACGTACGAACATACCACGCGCGTACATCTCCCGTCTCCTCGGCTACTTAGATACTAGCCTGCGTACCCTTTTGGCAAATAAATACAAATATCGTTTTTTTCGGACGGTAAACGGGGTACGCACGTGTACTAAGGAATATTACAAATACGAAATATCTTATTCCAGACGATAAAAGGAGTAAGATCCAACTGGAATAATAATATCTAACGGCCCCCACTGATGGTTGTTCTATTGACTACTAAGCAAGGTACTCTATCACCTCAGTCCACCCTGAATAGTCGTAGATGCAGATCCCACGACGACATAGAGATGGCTACTTAGACATAAAAAAAAATCGAAAGAGGGGGGTCGAAGATACTGCTATTCAAAACAAAAGAAAGACCAACGAGATCATAGACCAACCCACACCTCGTAAATGAGGCTAAGACGCCTCTGATAGGGGCAGCAGTCGTTCTAGAGAAAAATTCGTACAAGGCCTCGTCGCGAGGATATGTTATATGAAAATCGTATGGGCTACAAGCGTCGGTCTGCTCTGTGGGGGTGTACGGCTGAGTATTTTCGGTCTTGAGCCGTGATAGTTGGTGCGAATAAGCGTTCAACGCAGCGATAGTCGCTGTCGATGTCGACATGAGCTTATTTGCGTCAGCAACAGAGATGTGCATTTCAGCGAATTCTGGTTCGTCATCGAAATCCAAACCATGAATAGCTTCATGAAAAAGGATGATCTGAGGTGAAATCACCACGGAAAGCTCGTAGACGGGTCGACCATTGGAAACGCCCGGACGCGAAGGCGAAAGTTATCTAACAGGCGCGCGCGCTACGGCGGTCGTCTCTACAAGCGGGCGCATCGCGCGCGCGTTTTGCGTTACGTTTCAGTGCTACCCAATGGAGAACAGAACGCGCGCGTGCGGTCAATCTCTCATTATAAAAAGCGCGCGGTTGACATGGGCATTGCTATTAATAGCTGCCGTGTGTTCTCGCATCGGGATCATCATATATACCATATTATATAGGGCAAATGCCAAAATCAGGTATACCTGATCCGTTTGAGACAAAATCAGGTAAATGCTAAAACCAAGTAAAAAACGCGCGCCACGAGCGGTGTTATGTGCTTGAAAAAAAGAACGCGCCTAGAGCGTTAAGCGTGCCACATGGCCTCGGAAATCTGAATTGTTTTGTTTTCTTCAGGGTGTAGGTACCACGAGCTCCACTTGGACCTGCAGCGAGTCACTGTTAATATGTTTCGTTTGTTTCGCCACGGCGAGAGCGCCAAGAGTATTTACTCTGCCCCCCCCCCCCCCGCTGACAGCTTTAAAGATTCCAGACCATCCTCGCGGAACCGCCTGCTCGGCACGAAATTATCTTGCCGTACCAAACCTGAGACCACCTTGACGCGAGTTGGTGATGACGAAATGCCGTGTGCGTGTGACCATGGTGCTGTAAAGACTGCTGTGAACATAGAAAACAACAGAGTACACGCAACAACTAACTAAAGCACATCGTACACCCCAAAGGAGAAAAGTGAATCCAGCGTACGATGTATATACGTACTTTTACGTACGACGTACGAGTACAGAGTTTTTTATACGTCGATACAGAAGGATTTCAACCGAGGGAGAGCAGACGCATACCGAGAGAAAACACAGCAGTATACGTATGGCCTCTCTGATTGGTTCAAAGTTGGCCAAAATCAGTTGAAAGCTAGACTAGAGTAGAAAAAATCAGACATCCCTTGGTTTTTTCGAGCCTAAATCAGATACGTGATGTCAGCCTGGCCAATAGCAGGGCTCCAGGGGTGTGTTTTGTACTCGTCTTGAGCATGTAACTGATTTTGGCCGAAAAGTGGCCAGGTATACCTGATTTTGGCTGAAACCCAAAATAAATATGTTGGTCGATTGGCCTGTTTTTCATCTATTATACTGGGGAGCGTGAGGGTTTGTTGAAGGTGGTGGAGGAGCGCATTGTTTCTATTTTGTTTGTCCGACATATTCAATAGTTTCCGAAAATTAGGCTGTCTGTCGTGTGTTGCGCGGTACAAAAGAAGTGTGGTGTGTCTTCGCTTTGGCTTTCTTCGATTCGTCGCAGGCGAACGTGGATGAATTCTCGGATAGCGTAGATTAATTGCTCAATTACCTGCCGTGGGCTTTACGGGACATAAGGAAATATCATACTTTTTCCCACGAACGGTATATCATACATCCATGGCGTTGGTTTTCTTCGATTCGTCGCAGGCGACCGTAGATGGATTCTCGGATAGCGTACGTAGATAAATTCTCCACTATCTGTCGTGGGGTGCGGGACAAAAGAAAATATATTACTTTCCCCACGAGCGGTATGTCTTATTTATGCATTAATTCATGCCGTTGGCTGTCTTCATTCGTCGCAGTCAAACGTATGGATTCTCCGTTACCTGTCGTGCGTCGTGCGGGACAACTTGAGTTGCTTTGCTACACTGGTGTAATAATATTTTTGGGAAATATTGAACCAAAGGTGGTGTGCCGTAGAGTGTAAGAAAGAGGACGTTGTTGTTTGATGATTTGGCCATTGCGTCCGGAAACTTCCATTATTTTGCGTCAGGGACCAATAACCGCGCATACTGTAATCAGAATTTCTTTCGATCAGGTATACGTACGAGTATCAATATTTCATCTTGAACGCGCCCTTGGCATCGTAAGGTGCCGTTTGCAGCCTGCGGGCCTTAGCTTATATATACCCTTGGCGCCGTAAACTGCTGTTTGCAGTTGTTCGTGGCGTGCGGGCCTTAGCCTCGTCGCTGCGTGCGGGCATTGGCTTAGACCGCCGGGGGAGCCCCCTTGTATATGTACATAGATATTTGTTTGGATGATTTTCCAGGGTCACGGGAAAGAGGAATGAGAGGCCCCTTTGGCCTCACAACTTATACCTAAAAAACAACAACATCTCTTCTTCTGCTCCCGCGCCTCATCATGGCAACGTTCAGCGGTGCACCACCCGACGCACGAGTTGTCCCCTTACTGCCCTCCGTTTGTGGTACCTCTTTCTTGATGACCGTAAGCAAAACGAGTTGTCCGAGTACCCGGGTTTACCCCAGCACTCGTTGAACCCGTTTGGTCTTGTCTGAAAACCCGGGTGACCCGCGACGGGTTCGGGTTTCATTTTCAATTTTTTCCGAGTACCCGTTTGTGAAGGGTACTCGCCGGAGTACACCGCGCGGGTGTGCACCTACGCCTGAAGGTGCGATTGCTGAGAGCCGAGCGAGGTCATCGAAACGTTGCTCTACGGATGCGTTACTGGGGGCCTGAGCAAGACTGTGATTACGGCAAGCTACGGGAAGTCCACCACAAGATGCTCCTCCGATGCATCGACTGGCGAAAACAAAAGCGCGAAGACCACGTTCTATCCTATAAGAGCGCGCCTCTCAGGACAAACTCCGAGAGCGTTGAGACGACGGTACACAGGCATAGGCTATTGTTTGCGGGCTTTGTGTCACGCATGGGAGAGGAGCGTCTGCCGATTCGGAAGAAAGTAATGTTTGGGGAGATGGTCGGGGGTAAGGGCTACTCTGGAGGACAGGAGTGGACCTGGATGAGTGAGGTCTCTTGAGGAGGACCTCAAGAAGTTTGGCATCAAGCTCGAAGGGTGGCGCGAGGCAGCATAGAAAGCCGGCAGATAGTTCCGATGGGTCGAGGAAGGGGCGGAGGTCTTCATGCGGAAACGGCATGAAGATGAGAAGGAGGCATCGGCAGAACGGCACAGGATGGCTGCAACCGCGATTACAACCGTTGACGTTAATGAACGTGCGCAGAATGGCAGGGAAGAGGGGGGGGGGACAAAAGGGAGCCTAGGGGGGGGGGGGGGGGAAGGGGGGGGGGGAGGGGGGGAGACGGTCTGCCCAACAGACTGACGCCTGGGTATGGCCATCATCGTCACGATGCGCTCCCGTCTTTGGGAACCATGTTGTAACTAGCATGGTGCCACCCGGGCAACTTTGTGTTTATGTATGCGCCAGCGCCTGCCTTTCGTGTTATCTCTTCCCTCCCGCCCCCCTCTTCTCCCTTTTGGGTTGCATTTTTCCTTTTATTCGTTTTGCTCTTTCCTTTCTCCGTTTGCCCCTCTTGGTGTCTCTGTCTGTTGTATCGTCCTTTTTCGCTTTTTGTTATCTGCTTTCTCTTCAGGCTTCGCTTCGTTGTCTTCCTTTTCGTTTTTTTTTTTTGTCTCTAGTAGTTTTTTTTTTCACTTCCCTGGTGTTCTTTGTAGCGGCGTAAGTATGTTTGTTTTCAGGTTCTTGTATCTGTTCTACACCCCTCGCGTAGCTTGCGAGCCTGCAATCTGCGAAAATCTGCGCATTCTTGTGTGTAGTTATTTGCTTTCTTGCTCGAAGTGAAGTTTTTTCTCTCTCTTCCCATTTTCGATTTTTTATCTCTGATATTTTCCACTTTGATTTCGATTTTTCGACGTCGAGTTGTTGTTTTCATCCTGTCTAATCTTCTGGGTAGTATCCGGTCTTCTCGGTTTCTGTGAGGACTTGTACAGCGTACCGCATGTACCTGATGCGCGGACCTCACTTTTTATTTCTGTCTGAGGTATAAATGTACTTCATTCAGTCATCATGTGTATTGTTCTATGCTTGCTTGTTTTTATTTTGGGCAAATGCCAAAGTCAGGTATTATACCTGGTCAAATGAAAGCATTTTTACATGCTATGAGCGGTGTTGTGTCCATGAAAATCCGGTAAAAGAAGAATGCGCCTAATAAAGCCACAAAAGGGCTCCAAAATAATACCTGGTAAGCCACAAATGGCCTCCAAAATCTGAATTGTTTTGTTTTCTTTAGGGTGTAGGTACCACGGGCTCCACTTGGACCAGCAGAGAGTCACTTGGACCTGCAGAGTCACTATTATTAATAGTACAGAGTATCACGCTTTGTTTGTTTTCCCGCGGCGGGAGCGCCAAGAGTATTTTCTCTGGCGCCCGCCCCCCAGTTGACAGCTTAAAAGCTTCTAGACCGTCCTCGCGGAACCGCCTGCTCGGCACGAAATTATCTTGCCGTACCAAACCTGAGACCAACTCGACGCGGGGTGGTGCAGACGAAATGCCGTGTGACCACGGTGCTGTATAGACTGGTATGACCATAGACAAACAACCGAGTACACATCACAACAACTGAACAATGTGAAGCACATCGCACACCCGAAAGAAGAAAAAGTAGAGCCAGCGTATGTACCAGGTATGCATGTATAACTACGATATTTACGTACGACGTAGGGGTACATATTTTATACGTCAATACAGAAGAATTTCAACCAAGGGAGGGCAGACGCATACGGAGAGAAAAAACAATGTACGTACGGTCTCTCTGACGGGTTCAAAGTAGGCCAAAATCAATTGAAAGCTATCGATAGAATACGTAGAAAAAGCCAGGTAAAGCCTGGCCAATGGCAGGGCTCCTGGGGTGTTATGTACTTGTTTTTAGCGTGTAAGTAACTGATTTTGGCCGAAATGGGGCCTGGCATTTTTTATTTTATTTTTTTTTAATCATCACTTTTACTTTCCAGCCCACTCGTACGAGGTTTTACCCTCGACGATCTTCTGGACAAGCCGTGGTCACAGGTGTCGTCCCTTCTCCCCCCCGGTACGTGCCTTTAGTTTTTATCGCGCATAGGGTTCAGCATTCCCACTGCTCGTCGATTTTCATCGAATGTAGCCAACTCACGCTTTCGCGCTTTCCGCTTATCAATTTTTTATGCAAGAAAAAGTCCCTATGAGCATGCACTCGGTGAGACTCGAACTCACGAAATTGATCTTGACAGGCTCGCGGACCACCTACCAAACTACCGGGGACGCCGGCATAGCTGACTTTGGCTAAACCCCTTTTGTTTATATCGAGGTATTCTTCCACTCCAGAGTTAATAACTGATAATAGTGAAGCCTGTCCTGCGACCACGGACTGCATTCTTCGTTGTCTTGTGGCGATGAGTTAATGTGACTACAACAACAACCTCTATAAAATAATGCCGCTGAACCTCTACTTTGACGAGGTTTTATTAACAGGAGCTATTTCCCCCCTGCACAACAACCTGGTCGCCTTGAGAATCATCACACACAGCAGTCCAACACCCGATCGATGATGAACGATCTCATGTTGTTTATAATATATACCGTCCCCCATGGCCGGAGATTTTTAGGCAGTAGTAGGTGAAAACTTCAACAACAACAACAACCACAACTATTTAACACATCAACATGTTACGACAACAACAATAAAATACCTCCTGTGGTGGCATAATACCTGGTACTTTTTATATTTTGAATATGCGATGCACGTAAATAAGTATCATATTTTTCTTATTTTCTCCGACTGATAAACCTTATTGAAGGAGTCGTGTGGCGTGGGTGGATAACGAGCCTGCTTTGCTTGTTTCGTATTGTCTGACGCCGAGGGGTCGGGCATAGTTGACGAACGCTGGACGGAGGCGGCAGACAGGGTAGCAAGGTACCAGGCGGACACCCTGGCTGTGCTTCTCGTACCATAAACTGCTGCCGCTACCTGGAGGATGCCTTGTGCTTTAGTTTGCCTTTTTTTTGCCTAGTCTTAATCTGTTGACGGCGACTACTAATAGTGGTTTCTTCTTTTTCCTTTTTTCTCCGGCTCGTTATTTTCAAGTGTCTGACAGATCCCCTGCGGGGGGGGCACGATGGTTTGTTTCTTATATTTTATCTTCTTTCTTTGTCTTTTTCGAATTGTCTTCTTTGTTTTTTTTTTTTTTTTTTACCTTGTTTTTTCTTGGTTTCGTTTCGTTTCTCTATGTCATGGAATGTGTACGTTGTGCATGGAGTATAATGACATGGCATTGTTGTTGTTGTTTTCTTCGTTCTTTCTACCCGTCGACATCCAGCACAACCAGTGTCCGTGCCAATTCTTCAATCCTAGAGAGATACAAGTTCTGTGGTCACAAAGCTACGCCACAGAGACACTACATTGCCACATATGCAATGCAATGCGATGTCATCATACTGCGTACGACAGGCACGACATACACATTCCATGACCTAGAGAAACGAAACGAAACAAAGAGAAAAACAAGAACAAAAACAAAGACAATTCGAAAGAGAAAAAGAAAAAAATATATACCATGGTACCTGGTATATGTATATATAGAACCAAACCATCGTGCCCCCCCCACAGGGGATCTGGCAGACACTTGAAAAGAAGGAGCTAGAAAAAAAAAAGAACTAAAGAAGAAAACACCACTAGTCGTCAACAGAGTAAGACTAAGAACCAAGGGAAAGTAACAGGCAAACCAAACAAAGCACAAGGCATGCTCCAGGTAGCGGCAGCAGTTTATGGTACGAGTAGCACAGCCAGGGTCTCCCTGCTGGCCCGCCTGGTACCTTGCTACCCTGTCTGCTACCTTCGTCCAGCGTTCGTCAACTATGCCCGGCCCCTCGGCGTCAGACAATACGAAACAAGCAAAGCAGGCTCGTCATCCACCCACGCCACACGACTCCTTCAATAAGGCTTATCAATCGGAGAAAGGAAGAGAAAGACAATAAAATGAAAATCACGTAGGGTCAGCGCAAAGGAAGAAAATAAAATGAAATAAAAATAAACAAAAACAACAGGAAGACAAAGGAAGACCACGTTCGAACCAGCTGCACCAGTTGGTGGTACGAGTAGTATAGGCATGTTCTACTTCTTAGTCTGCCCGGTACCTGGCTACCCTATCTGTGCCATCTCCTTCCTACTTTCGTCCACTGCAGTTTCCCTTCTACTCCTCTTCCCCCCCCCTCTCCGCGTTCCCTTGGTCGAGTTTTCTGCTACTCCTCTTGTTGCCCCTCCTCGCCCAATTCCCTTGGACACCACCCACGGCGGATGCGCGGCGCTGCCTACTCAGCTCAGCCTCAGCCTCGTGCCACCTCACCATGAACCGTTCGGCTGCTTCCAGGATCCCCCCGTACCACTTCCCCGCCTTTTTTGCAGCAGTGGGCCACAGCGCGGTCTCAACTCCAAACACCAAGGGAGCAAGTTCCGTTGACCCTTCGGTGGCTCGGAACTCCCTAAGGTCTTCGACTACGCATCTATGCCAAGTCTTAACCTGTCCGCCAGGTCTCGGGTTCTCCCCACCAGCAATCGTCCCGAACATTACCCGACTGGGTAATCGATCCTTGCTTTGCCGTGCCACCCCCCCTGCGAAGAAGAGACACCGTTTGCGGATGGTCGTTTCAATGCTCTCGCAACGTGTCATCTTGAGGGCCTTCGCGTACGAGAGGGTGGCATGGTCGGTACGAAGTCGGCGCTGGAAGCCAATGACTCGCAACGGCGTCCCCGGTGGCTTGATAGGTGGTCCGCGTGCCTGTCAAAATCAATTTCGTGGGTTCAAGTCTCACCGAGTGCATGCTCATAGGGACTTTTTCGTGCATAAAAAAATGATAAGCGGAAAGCGCGAAAGCGTGAGTTGGCTACATTCGATGAAAATCGACGAGCAGCGGAAATGCTGAACCCTATGCGCAACAAACAATAAAGGCACGTACCGGGGGAGAAGGGACGACATCTGTGACCACGGCTTGTCCAGAAGATCGTCGAGGGTAAAACCTCCTACAAGTGCGCTGGAAAGTAAAAGTGATGAAAAAAAAAAAAAAAAAAAAAACAGGACTTGGTGGTGAGCCGTTCGAAGCCTGGCAAAATGTTCCGCTCTGAGGGTCCACGTCACACACCCGTACAGCAGGGTCTCAATCACCTCGGCCTTCAGCATTCGGACTTTCAGGCTAAGGGGGGCGGTCGTCCCATCATACAGCTCCGGGCCGAACCGTTTGAGGCATGCTCGCATGAGACGGATCCGTCGGTCGATTTCGAGCGAGAGGTCAGCGTTTTCGTGGATAATGCCGCCTAGGTACAAGAATTGGGGCGTCTGCTTATACCTCTGACCTGCTGCTTCGATAACGAGCGGCGGTGCGAGGGCTTTCTGGTCAGGCGTTTGTAGAAGCGTTGTCTCTGTCCTGTCTTCTTTTCCGACACCGTAAGGCCTGCTGCTTCGAAGACAGTCACGATGACTGTCATCATTTTCGCGAGCCCTTCAGCCGACTTCGAGACAATCCCTGCGTCATCGGCGTACAACATGCCCCATACAGCCCTTCGCACGCACGCCAACGGCTCCTGCTCCTCCGTTCCGACTACTCCAGCATCACTGAGTTGGACCAAATCCCTTACGATGGCTTCGTCATGGCTAAAGCGTACTAGTACGACGTGCAACGCAGCAGCGAAGAATACGTTGAACAGTAACGGTGACAGCACACAGCCTTGCCGCAGCCCCTGCGTGACATCAAACCATTCCGAGTGCTCGCCGTCATCCGTACGCACGCGAGCCCGCATGCCACCGTGGAAATTACGGATAATTCTCAGCATCTTAGTTGGTACGCCCAAACGTGTGAGTACTTCCCATAACAGCTCTCGGTCGACAGAGTCGCATGCTTTCTGCAGATCGATGAAGCACAAGTGCAGGGGGATTTTCCTCTGTCTTCCAAGCTCTTGTAACCGGCGCACGACGAACAACATATCAATCGTTGATCGTGCGTGGCGGAAGCCGCACTGTTCCTCCGGGAGTAATTCCTCGGTCTCGCAGTAGTTGCTGGGGTGGGCCGCGACGATTTTCAACAAGACTTTGCCTGCGTGGGCAACAAGGGAAATCCCTCTGTAGTTGTTGCAATCAGTTCGGTCCTTCTTTTTGTGAAGGACCTTGATGATCGCATATTTCCGTTGCTGGGGGACTTCTCCTGTTACCCAAACATTGATAAGGATGTTGTGAAAGCACTGGGCGAATGCGGGGTGGTCGATTTTCAGGAGTTCGGCCGGGAGACCATCTGGCCCAACAGCGTTCCAGTTTGACATCCCCTTAAGTGCTTCCATCATCTCGTCCATGGATGGTTCATCTCCAAGCGACAGTTTAAGCGGTCGTGGTGGCAAGAGGTCGATGATCGTGGAATCGAGTTTAAGCGATTTCGTGTTCAAACGTTTGTGGTAAAACCCCCCCCACCGTTCACGAATTCGCACCTTATCCCGCAATAGCGTGCCATCCTCGTCCGTAATGAACTGTTCGCTTCTCGCCTTAGTCCCTTCCAATCCTACCGTACTCTTAAGGTGCTTGTAAAAGCCTCTCTGGTCGTTGTTCGCTAGTAGTCGTTCGGTTTCAGCGAGGTACGCTTCGAAGTACGCTTGCAGTCCTGCGGCAATCACCTTCTGCAGGTTCGCACACCCAGATCTCAAGTGTCTTCCACGCGGTTCTATCCCGGGGGTGGGCACGCAAGAGTTGCCGTGCATCCTCCTTCGCTGTCCGTGCTAATATGAATGCGGCCAAGGTTTCGGCAGACTCACACCATCCATGTCTGCGGTGGCGACGTGGAGGGGGTGGTACCTCTTTTTTGGCCGCATCAATAATAGCCGCAGTGAAAAACTCAACCATGCCAGACGTATTACGGGGCTGGTCAAGCTGGTTGAGAGTGGAGACGACCCTCGCGACTACTCGTTCACGACACTTTTCATCGGACATAAAAAGCTGCCTGTCGAACTCTCGGTGTTTTGTCGGTCCACGTATTTGTCTGTTGCACGCAAAGTGACCACTGGGTCGGACTTTGATATACAAGATGTTGTGGTCTGAGTCAGCCTTAGCTGGGGCAGGAGGCTGTGGGACGACTTTAATATCTTGTACTCTAGGTCGATGGGCTTGGCGGGTTAGGATGTAGTCGATCCGCTTACGGTCACTCGGGCTGGTGCCGTTGTGTGTATGCGAAATCCCACCCTTTTGCGCGTGCTGAAAAACGTGTTGGTGAGAGTTAACTTGCAATTGGTGGCGAACGATAGGAGTCGTCTGCCATTATCGTTACGAACATCACGCCCATATGCTCCAAGCACTCTACTTTCATCATCACCACACCCTTCCATCCTCTGTCCAGTTCGCGCGTTGGCATCCATCAGTACAAACAGACACTCTTTCGTCGGGATCTTTTCCACCAAGCCCTCCAGCTTCTGCCAGAAACTACGTGTCAGTTCAACGTCCTTGGTACAATCAGTTGGAGCATACGCAACGACGAAATTAACTGCCTCGCATTTGCTAGCCAGCTCAAAGCGCGTAGACATAAGCCGCTCGTCAATGAACTGATGAGTGTACACAGTCTTACCGCACAACGATTCCTTTACAGCTAGACCTACTCCGTACAGCCCTTGCCTAGCAGCTGTTGTTTCCTGACCTGAACAGAAAACGCGATACCCTGCCGCACGAAACGTCGTGCTACCGGTCCTCCGGGTTTCCTGCAGGCCAATGAAGTCACAGCCGAGTTGCCGTCCCTTCGCCAGTACACTCTCGTCATGTCCGTGCCCGTTCTTCCCCTTTACAGCCAGGGTGCGCACATTGTAGGTCGCTACCCCACCAGTCCCTCCTTCTGTCTCTTACGAGCCTCGCGTGCTGCTTTTTTTGCCAGCCGACGTGAGGCTCGTCCCCGCCTCCTTTTTTTTTCTTTTGTTTATTTCTGCTTTTTCTTCTCTATGGCGAAAGTAGCTCTCCGTTTCGTAGCCCGGTACGCGCCTTGGTTTTCGTTGGCTGGGTGCAGCCGTCCCAACCGACGCCGACACTCCCATCCTTCCTATCGTGCATGCATGCCCACGCTGTGGCCAGCCTCTCCACTCCCCCGACTGCCCGTGTAGCGCTCTCTGCTGTGGTGATGTACCCGTCCCGCCTGAGGGATGAACTCCTTGGCGTCGGGGTTAAGAAAAAAAAAAAAAAAAAAAAAGCATTCACCACCACCCCACGCGGTTAGTACCGCAGTTCCGATTTGGGGACAAACCACTCTAATTCCAAGTGCTTTGTCCCGAAAACGGGACTGCAGTACTAAAAGGGTTAAAGCGACCAGGCCACCAGCCGGACCGCGCAAGGTACCCTCTCTACTCAGCCCGAAGCTCGATGTTCGTGTAACCGTCGCTAGACCGTTGTAGGTCCTGACGGACTTCCTCGGCCCACCCCAAGGACGGGGCAGGCCGAAGAGAGAGGTAGGGAGACTAGGTAGACTCTACTGCATTGCATTGCACACGTGGCAACGTAGTATCTCTGTGCGTAGCTTTGTGACCACATAACTTTTATCTCTCTAGCATTGAAGAATCGGCACCGGACATTTTTGGTTGTGCTGGACGTCAACCGGTACACAGAACGGTTTAATGTGGTGAAGAAAACAACAACAACATACAACCAACTTGCACGGTTGTTGTTCTCACATAACCTATCGCCACAAAAAAGATTAGGGTGGGACTGGAGGCCTGATTTGACCCAAAAAAGCGGCAGGCTATTCGAGCCGACCAGCAAAAAAATATTTGAAAATCTGAAAAAATGAAACTACCGCCATACCCCTAACTACTTGGTTTTAGTGAGGATGCGTAGTGAACTTGTATCTGATATTTCTCTGAAGTGGACATGGAGCCGGTCTTGACCTCATCCAGACCACCCCACGCAGGGCACATACCGTTCGGATCGCATGCTTTTTTTAGCACAGGATTACAAATTGACGTCTTTATAGAATGAAAGGTGCGGAGAAACACGTTTTTTTTCGTTTTTTTCTGCCTCTTGCACTCTGTCGTGCTTTGAGTAGTGTGTAGACATAATCATGTACTTTCATGACTCTGCATGGGTATGGCATACAGCAAAACAAACGATCTGGCGAAAAATCGCCCCTTTTCAGTCACTTTGTCGGGACCTGTGCCATGACAATCAATTTCTTGATGGGGAATTATTCGAAAACACCAGAAGAACGAACCTCGGCCAAGGGCAAAGGAAAAAAAAAATTGTCCAAGCGAATCGGGAGGCATATCTGCAGCGTACGGGTCGTACTGTCCACGAGGCGTCGGCGATCGTGTGCCGAGCGAATGGTGTTGTCCGCCGTGGCATCGCGGGGGCGGAGGACAGCCGCGACCGGGCTCGATGGCTGTGGATGAGAACATCTTGCACCGCTGCAGCAGCAGCAGCAGCTGGGTCAGTATACCGCCAGCAGCCGCATCAGGATCAGCAGATCCACCTTCAACCAGGCCCGGTAGGGGCTGCACTTGCGGGTTGTCAGCCATCGAGGCGGAGGGTCCACCAGTAATTCCCCCACACGCTCACGCGCCGGTTAGTGCGCTGCTGCTCAAGCACTCGTCGTGGTGTTTTTTGTTGTGTGCTGCTCCGCCCTTTTGGAGCGACACCCTGCAGCTCCTCTGGTACCATACATGTTGTTGTGTCGTTGTTTTCTTCACATTAAACCGTTCTTTCTACCCGTCGACATCCAGCACAACAACCAGTGTCCGTGCCGATTCTTCAATCCTAGAGAGATACAAGTTATGTGGTCACAACGCTACGCCACAGAGATACTACGTTGCCACGTATGCAATGCAATGCCATGTCTCATCATACTGCGTACGACAGGCACGACATACATACCCATTCCGGCGTCTCCGGTGGCTTGGTAGGTGGTCCGCGAGCCTATCAAGATCAATTTCGTGAGTTCGAGTCTCACCGAGTGCATGCTCGTAGGGACTTTTTCTTGCATAAAATTGATTAGCGGAAAGCGCGAGAGCGTGAGTTAGCTGTACATTCGATGAAAATCGACGAGCAGTGGGAATCCTGAACCCTATGCGCGATAAAAACTAAAGGCACGTACCGGGGGGGAGAAGGGACGACACCTGTGACCACGGCTTGTCCAGAAGATCGTCGAGGGTAAAACCTCGTACGAGTGGGCTGGAAAGTAAAAGTGATAAAAAAAAAAAAAAAAAAAAAAAAAATCCATGACCTAGAGAAACAAAAACGAAACAAAGAGAAAAAAAAATAAAACAAAAACAAAGATAATTCGAAGGAGAAAAGAAACAATGACATACCCTGGCACCTGGTACGTGATATATGATACCACCTGAAGAGTTTTTTTGTGACGTGTCCGTTCTTTCCCACGCGCTGATTGGTTAATTTCTTAAACATTAATTTTTCCCAGATAACTACCGCTGACATTTTTTGTTACTTTTTTGCCTCTAAAAATATTTCAGTCCCACCCCTAACCAATGCAATGATGATGAATTCTGTGGTCGCAGGACAGGCTCTATTAACTCTGGATTTTTTTTTTTTTTTTTTTTTTTTTTTTTATCATCACTTTTACTTTCCAGCCCACTCGTAGGAGGTTTTACCCTCGACGATATCTTCTGGACAAGCCGTGGTCACAGGTGTCGTCCCTTCTTCCCCCCGGTACGTGCCCTTAGTTTTTATCGCGCATAGGGTTCAGCATTTCCACTGCTCGTCGATTTTCATCGAATGTACAGCTAACTCACGCTCTAACTCACGCTCTCGAGCTTTCCGCTAATCAATTTTATGCAAGAAAAAGTCCCTATGAGCATGCACTCGGTGAGACTCGAACTCACGAAATTGATCTTGATATAGGCTCGCGGACCACCTACCAAGCCACCGGGGACGCCGGTATGGAAGAATACCTCGGTGGAAATAAAACACTATGAACGTGTTCTGCGATAGAGGTGTACACAGAGCTCGTATCTTTCTATAGGGCGAAGAATCAGCACGGACACTGGGCTTGCTGGATGTCGACGAGTAGAAGAAACACACACACGGTGTGTGTGTTCTTCACATTAAGCCTTTTAGCACTGCAGTCCCGTTTTGGGAGCAAAATACTTAGAATTTGACTGGTTTGTCCGAAAAACGGTACTACTGCAGTCCTAACGTTCTTTCTACCCTTCAATATCCAGCACAACAACCAGTGTCCGTGCCATTCTTCAATCCTACCCGGTAGATAGATACAAGTTTCGTGGTCACAAAACCGCGCCAGAGTTTTTTTTTTTTTTTTTTTTAATCATCACTTATTACTTTCCAGCCTAACTCGCGTAGTAGGAGGTTTCACCCTCAGCGAGCTTCAGGACAAGCCGTGGTCGCAGGTGTCGTCCCTTCTCCCCTCCGGTGCGTGCCTTTATTTTTTGTCGCGCATAGGGTTCAGCTTTTCCACTGCTCGTAGATTTTCATCGAATGTAGCTAACTCGCGCTCTCGCGCTTTCCGCTAATCATTTTTTTATGCAAGAAAAAGTCCCTACGAACATGCACTCCGTGAGACTTTAACGCACGAAATTGATCTTGATTGGCACGCGGAGTTAATTGAGGAGCCTCAGAAAAATTAGGGTGAACCTCTATCATCGTGAAACGCCTTTATGGCCTTGCTTGGGTGTGGTCTGAGTCAGGAGGTCTCGCGTGACATGCGACAGCCTGATCCAGCTACCCGGGTTTGTTATTCCATACCTGGTATCAAACTGAAACCGCTTACCACGTAGTTTCATACGTATTAAAAGTTTTGTTTGGCCACTCGTCACGAGGAGACCAGAAAGAAAAAAAACCATTGTAATATCTACTTTCTGAATTCGAGTAGACGAAATTATAATAAGCAATCCAGAAACAAATCGTGATCATTATTATTCCACTCTGTAGGCGCAAATGAAATTCCAGCGATATGGTAGGCAAATCCTCGTTTTTATTTGAGCAACCTCGTTAGGTACTAAATAGTAATAAATATTATGAATAGTACCAAGTAGTCTTGATAAAAGCGCAAACGTGCTACCGCTATGTATGGTAGCATACGCGCGTCCTGGTTCGTCGTTCCTCTCAGAGAGAGTGGGTGTGCGTCAGCTTACAAGTGCTTCATCTACGGCACAGCTTGTGGTGGTTCTCTCCAGATTGGCCGCCCGCACTTTCTCAACGGAAGTCTACACCTCGACCTAGAGTGAGTAGTAATGTAGGGTGCTCCATGTAGTGGTTGGTAAAAGTTCGGAGTACACAGAAACAAAATCACGGTCCACAACTGAATGTTATTAGCACGTCACTTGCGGACAACTATTTAATACGAAGAGTACAGCTCCACACCAGCAACCACAGCCCCCGAAGTTGAGTCACGCTTCTCTTCAGGAGTGTGTGAGGGCGTCGAATGCACCAGAGAGCAGTCGTATGCAGCCGTATTCGGACCGGCGTCCCCGGTGGCTTGGTAGGTGGTCCGCGAGCCTATCAAGATCAATTTCGTGAGTTCGAGTCTCACCGAGAACATGCTCTTAGGGACTTTTTCTTGCATAAAATTGATTAGCGGAAAGCGCGAGAGCGTGAGTTAGCTGTACATTCGATGAAAATCGACGAGCAGTGGGAATGCTGAACCCTATGCGCGATAAAAACTAAAGGCACGTACCGGGGGGAAGGGACGACACCTGTGACCACGGCTTGTCCAGAAGATCGTCGAGGGTAAAACCTCCTACGAGTGGGCTGGAAAGTAAAAGTGTAAATGTTATGTTCATTATATTTTCTTTCTCTTCCTTTCTCCGATTGATAAGCCTTATTGAAGGAGTCGTGTGGCGTGGGTGGATGACGAGCCTGCTTTGCTTGTTTCGTATTGTCTGACGCCGAGGGGCCGGGCATAGTTGACGAACGCTGGACGATGGTGGCAGACAGGGTAGCAAGGTACCAGGCGGGCCAGAAGGGAGACCCTGGCTGTGCTACTCGTACCATAAACTGCTGCCGCTACCTGGAGCATGCCTTGTGCTTTGTTTGGTTTGCCTGTTATTTTCCCTTGGTTCTTAGTCTTACTCTGTTGACTATAATAATAGTGGTCTTACTCTGATGTCGACGGTTAGAAAGAACAGTTTAATGTGAAGAAAACAACAACATAATAATAGTGGTGTTTTCTTCTTTTTCCCTTTTTTTCTATTACGGGGGTCCATAGTTAATAATAGGATCCATGGTTTACATAAAAACCTATATATTTGCTTATTTTTACTAACAATATTTGGTCCTATTTACTATGGTCCCCCGTAATAGCTCCTTTTCAAGTGTCTGCCAGATCCCCTGCGGGGGGGGTACGGTGGTTTGTTGCTATATATATACATACACCAGGTATATATTTGTTTCTTTTTTCTTGTTTCTTTTGCTCTTTCGAATTGTCTTTGTTTTTGTGTTTTTTCTCTTTGTTTCGTTTCGTTTCTCTAGGTCATGGGATGTGTATGTCGTGCCTGTCGTACGCAGTATGATGACATGGCATTGCATTGCGTATGTGGCAACGTAGTATCTCTGTGGCGTAGCTTTGTGACCACATAACTTGTATCTCTCTAGGATTGAAGAATCGGCACGGACACTGGTTTTGTGCTGGATGTCGCCGGTAGAAAGAACGGTTTACAGTGAAGAAAAAACAACAACAACAACAACAACAACAACCACAACAACAACTGATGTACCATGCAGGTACTAGTGTTTGATATCGTACCGAAACTTTCGATATATCGTTCGATATATATATATATATTTTATCGAACCGAAAAAAGTTCGGCATTTCGATTTTTTTTTTCTTCATTTTTTTTTTTTTTTCACTGTCGATGCTCTCGTCGACTTTGGACGGTTCGCACGGATTGGCATGGTCAAGCGGAATCTCACAGGAGGCGCTCGGCAGGAAGGACGAGTGGCTTTTTTTTTTTTTTTTCGTGTGTGGCGCGGCGACGGTTGGATTCGTGAGTACGTATACAAGTTCTTCCGAATAGCATTGTGCGGCATTATTCGTATACGTTTTGTGTTGAGCTGTGGTTGTCGTTGCGCCCTTTGTACTTCTACATATCTTCTACTATTTTTACGGGGGGCATAGTGAAAAGGCCCAAATATTGTTATCACGGGGGTCTATAGTTAATAGGATCTAGCGTCCCCGGTGGCTTGGTAGGTGGTCCGCGTGCCTGTCAAGATCAATTTCGTGGGTTCAAGTCCCACCGAGTGCATGCTCATAGGGACTTTTTCTTGCATAAAAAATTGATAAGCGGAAAGCGCGAAAGCGTGAGTTGGCTACATTCGATGAAAATCGACGAGCAGTGGGAATGCTGAACCCTATGCGCGACAAAAATAAAGGCACGTACCGGGGGGGAGAAGGGACGACACCTGTGACCACGGCTTGTCCAGAAGATCGTCGAGGGTAAAACCTCCTACGAGTGGGCTGGGAAGTAAAAGTGATGGATAAAAAAAAAAAAAAAAAAAAAAATGGTATGCATAAAAACCTATATATTTACCTACTTCTACCATCTAAAATTGGTCGTTTTTACTTGTGTGTACCGTATGTTCTACCAAGTATTTACTATTGGGTTTTTGCCAAAATCATGTATACCTGGCCACTTTCGTGCCAAAAACAGTTACATACTGAAATCAAGTCAAAAACACTCACCAGGAGCCCTGCTATTGGCCAAGCTGACATTGTAACTGATTTTGGCACGAAAAGGCCAAGGTACACCTGATTTTTTCTACTCTGTCTAGCTTTGAACTGATTTTGGCCAACTTTAAACCAATCAGAGAGGCCATACGTACACTGTGTGTTTTCTCTCCATATGCGTCTGCCCTCCCTCGGTTGAAATTCTTCTGTATTAACGTATAAACTCTATCCTCGTACGTCGTACGTAAAAGTACGTATATACATGCATACATGCGTACGCTGGTTTCACTTTTTCTCCTTTGAGGTGTGCGATGTGCTTCCAGTTAGTTGTTGTGTGTACTCTGTTGTTTTCTATGTTCACAGCAGTCTTTACAGCACCATGGACACTCGGCGTTTCGTCTGCACCGCCCCGCGTCGAGGTGGTCTCAGGTTTGGTACGGCAAGATAATTTCGTGCCGAGCAGGCAGTTCCGCGACGACGGTCTGGAAACGGGGAGGGGGCGCCAGAGTAAATACTCTTGGCGCTCCCGTCGTGACGAAACAAACGAAGCATATTAATAGTGACTCTTTGCAGCTCCGTCGTGCCAGCGCGTCTTCCGTTGCGTTACCCCCCCGTTTGTGTTCATTCTCGGAGCACCCGTGCCTTCGCAGTGGGTAGTGTAACAGTTATTTTTTTTTTTCTTTCGGTTTCTGTTTCGCTCTCAGCTCACCTTGTGTCGCTCCTGGCTTCGCGAGCCACACCACTTCCTCGAGTTTTCTTCCACGATTAATAGCGGGCGTGGCTTGTGCCGACACGCGAGCTGCGCGTCGAGCACGCCGTACATCTCGCGCGGATGGAGAAGAAACAGTTTGTCGTGCATCAGTGTGGGCGGAATGCTCGTTGTGAGACGATTTTGGCGCCAGGCAGGCGCCCGAGGGTGCCTGTTGTGTGACTGCAAAATCGCAGCAGCGCGTCTTGTATGCGAGCGGGTACGAGCGTCAAGCACGGTTCCAACTGGAACAACAGTGTCGGGGTCGGGTGCCATGAGCAGAGGGAGGGGGGAATACGAGGGCCGAACACCCTCGGGTTCTAGCTCACACCAACATTAAAAGCTGTAGTAAAAACTAATATACAGACAATGGTACTTCATACCAGTACCAGTTAGTTCGTATTCATGTAATCTGCTGGCGTCCCCGGTGGCTTGGTAGGTGGTCCGCGTGCCTGTCAAGATCAATTTCGTGGGTTCAAGTCTCACCGAGTGCATGCTCATAGGGACTTTTTCTTGCATAAAAAATTGATAAGCGGAAAGCGCGAAAGCGTGAGTTGGCTACATTCGATGAAAATCGACGAGCAGTGGGAATGCTGAACCCTATGCGCGACAAAAAATAAAGGCACGTACCCGGGGGGAGAAGGGATGACACCTGTGACCACGGCTTGTCCAGAAGATCGTCGAGGGTAAAACCTCCTACGAGTGGGCTGGAAAGTAAAAGTGATGGATAAAAAAAAAACAAATGTAAATCTCCACAATGAATACGGTTGTTGTTGTCTTCTTCACATTAAACCGTTCTTTCTATATACCAGTCGACACCCAAACCAGTGTCCGTGCCGATTCTTCAATCCTAGAGAGATGCAAATTATGTGGTCACAAACATACGCCACAGAGATATTACGTTGCCACGTGTGCAATGCCGGCGTCCCCGGTGGCTTGGTAGGTGGTCCGCGTGCCTATCAAAATCAATTTCGTCGGTTCAAATCTCACCGAGTGCATGCTCGTAGGGACTTTTTCTTGCATAAAAAACTGATGAGCGGAAAGCGCGAGAGCGTGAGTTAGCTACATTCGATGAAAATCGACGAGCAGTGGGAATGCTGAACCCTATGCGCGATAAAAACTGAAGGCACGCACCGGGGGGGAGAAGGGACGACACCTGTGACCACGGCTTGTCCAAAAGATCGTCGACGGTAAAAGTGATGGAAAAAAAAAAAAAAATGCATTGCAACGCAATGCCATGTCATCATACTGCATACGACAGGCACGACATACACATTCCATGACATAGAGAAACGAAACGAAACAAGGAAAAAAAAAAACAAAGAAGACAATTCGAAAGAGAAAAAGAAACTAAAAAAATATTTAAACAAATCATCGTGCCCCCCCCCGCAGGGGATCTGGCAGACACTTGAAAAGAACGAGCTGGAGAAATAAGGAAAAAGAAGAAAAACACCACTAGTCGTCGTCAACAGAGTAAGACTATGAACCAAGGGAAAATAACAGGCAAACCAAACAAAGCACAAAGCATCCTCCAGGTAGCGGCAGCAGTTTATGGTACGAGTAGCACAGCCAGGGTCTCCCTGCTAGTCCGCCTGGTACCTTGCTACCCTGTCTGCCGCCTCTGTCCAGCGTTCGTCAACTATGCCCGGCCCCTCGGCGTCAGACAATACGAAACAAGCAAAGCAGGCTTGTCATCCACCCACTCCACACGACTCCTTCAATAAGGCTTATCAATCGGAGAAAGGAAGAGAAAGAAATAAAATGAAAATCACTTAAGGTCAGCGCAAAAATGAGGAAATTAAAATAAATTAAAAACAAGAAAAAAACGCCAAAAAAAACAAAAGAAAGACAAAGAAAGAGACCACGCTCGAACCAGCTGCACCAGTTGGTGGCACGAGTAGTATAGGCATGTTCTACTTCCTAGTCGGTCTGGTGCCTTGCTACCCTGTCTGCCATCTCCTTCCTACTTTCGTCTATTGCAGTTTCCCTTCTACTCCTGTTCCCCTTCCTCTCCGCATTTCCTTGGTCGGGTTTTCCGCCACTCTTCTTGTTGTCCCCCCTCCTCCTATTCCCTTGGACACCACCCACGGCGGATGCGCGGCGCTGCCTACTCAGCTCAGCCTCAGCCTCGTGCCACCTCACCATGGAGCGTTTCGCTGCTTCGAAGATCCCCCGGTACCACTCCTCCGCCTTTTTTTCAGCAGTGGACCACAGCGCGGTCGCAACTCCAAACACCAAGGGAGCAAGTTCCGTTGACCCTTCGGTGGCTCGGAACTCCCTAAGGTCTTCGACTATGCGTCTATGCCAAGTCTTAAACTGCCCGCCGAGTCTCGAGTTCTCCCCACCAGCCACCGTCCCGAACATTACCCGACTGAGTAATCGATCCTTGCTTTGCCGTGCCATCCCTCCGGCGAAGAAGAACCGCCGTTTGCAGATGTCGTTTCGATGCCCTCGCAACGTGTCATCTTGAGGGCCTTCGCGTACGAGAGGGTGTATGGTCAGTTCGAAGTCGGCGCTGGAAGCCAATGGCTCGCCGCAGGACTTGGTGGTGAGCCGTTCGAAGCCTGGCAAAGTCCGCTCTGAGGGTCCACGTCACACACCCATACAGCAGGGTCTCAGTCACCTCGGCCTTCAGCATTCGGACTTTCAGGCTAAGGGGGGCGGTCATCCTATCATACAGCTCCGGGCCGAACCGTTCGAGGAATGCTCGCATGAGACGGATCCGTCGGTCGATTTCGAGCGAGAGGTCAGCGTTTTCGTGGATATTGCCGCCTAGGTATAAGAACTGGGCCGTCTGCTTATACCTCTGGCCTGCTGCTTCGATGACGAGCGGTGGTGCGAGGTTTTTCTGGTCTGGTGTTTGTAGAAGCATTGTCTCTGTCTTCTTTTCCGACACTGTGCGGCCTGCTTCTTGGAAGATAGTCACGATGACTGTCATCATTTTCGCGAGCCCTTCAGCCGACTTCGAGACAATTCCTGCGTCATCGGCGTACAACATGCCCCATACAGCGCTTCGCACGCACGCCAACGGCTCCTGCTCCTCCGTTCCGACTACTCCAGCATCACTGAGTTGGCCCAAATCCCTTACGATGGCTTCGTCATTGCTGAAGCGTACTAGTACGACGTGCAACGCAGCAGCGAAGAATGCGTTAGTATGGACCTACTGTAGGGACCGACAGCATTGACAACAGTTAGTGAAATTGTCTGCCAGCAGATATGCCTCTGGCTCTGCTCTCGTCACTCACACAAGGTGCTTGACGATGTTGAAAGCTATAGACTCTTGTATTAGATACTTGTATTTGTTGCTGCTTGCCTCGCCGGTTGTCTTATGAACGAAGGTGCGAGGCATTCATCAGTCAGGCAGACGACAACGCTTGCCAGCTATTTTACAGGATAAGGGGACGCTTGCTACAAATCGTGATGCCGCAGCTGGGGAGAGGGGATACCATAACAATTGGTTGTGATTCGGTTCGACACAGATTCATCGTAGACTGAGTAGTCACAAAAGGTTGATGGCATTGATTGATGACAGGCGGAGTAGATCCGTTCGGTTGGTCGGCGGGGTTCCAGTTCTGTGTGGCCTGAAGATATGATGTGGTGGAAGGATCACTACTATAAATCACGAGGTCCTCGAACCGAGGTACTTGTTGTATGGAGCTACTACTGCTGTTTTATTAAATAATATTATGTGTCTTTTCCCGTGAGCTGTTTGAGTTCCTCTTGATAGACCTCGCCTGATACCTGTCCGAGCCTAAGAGCCCCTTCCAGTACGCTAACGTAGCCCTTCCAATAATGACACTACAGCGTGTCCACAAAAACTACGAACGAACAGGTTCGGAAAGCTACGTATCAGGCCTATTTTTTTGGTGGCATATCTCCATTCCCGGAGGCCATGGTACCACCACGAAAAAATCACCATTAATAACCCTTTTAGCACCGCACTCTCATATAAATGGGGGAACTAATGACTGAAAATATAAGTAGTTTGTCCCCAAAACGGGACTGGGGTCCTACAAGGGTTAAACATGTGTTACTTTTTTGGTTTGAACCACATATCCCACATAGTAAATGCACTTATTTATTTTTATTTTTTTTGCCGAACCAAGTAGTCGTAACTTCGCCAATAATTCTTATTTCTTCGGTCCCTACCACCTGGTACCTGGTAAATATTTTTGTGACGCCCTTGAGAGACGCTACCAAACAAAGTCGTTCAGACGTCCTTCCAAGTTGAACCGATGTTTGATTCTGAATTCCCCTATATGAGGTCAATGTAATGGTACTGCTTTGAATGGGGCTGAAAGTCCGGTAATGGTTCAGGTATTGGGATCGTATTTGTAGTACTTGGGGGGCGTATCTTAGATGGAAAACCAGGGGTTCCCCCAGCGGGGCTCGAGCTTGGGTCCCAGTCTCCGCGTGCACGAAAGGAATAAAGCTGCTCTTCTTCCATTTCTATTCAAACAACACACGTGAGTACCAACGAGTACCGACTTACTTCAACGACTCGAAGTGGAAAAGATTACCGGACTCCAATCGGTTCGAGGTCGAGGTGGCGTCATCTCGGTGTGATGTACGAGACGTGCTGGACAGGACTATCCCGACAATACTGGGAACAGGAAATGGACCGTCAGCTTTCTCGCCACAAAATTTTGCGCTACTGGGCGGGCACCCCGAAGCAGCACCACCAAACCAACCGCCTGTACCGCCACATGAGAATCGGCACAACGGGAGCTTTCTCGGAGTACAGGCGAGCGGTTTCTGGCACCCGGCTATGGCTGCGTATCGCACGCCAATTAGCTTCGCCGATACTGCAACACCGTGATTCCTAACAGGGCCCACGTTAGGTTCAAGGACGACGACGATCTGTGGTGGCTCGGGAAATTAAGCGCAACTACACCAACGGATGGGGTGTATTTGGTTCGATTTTTAGACGACCCGGGACCGATCAAGCTTCCTATTTCTCCGGCGCGCTACACGACTTCGACGAGAGCGGTACGAGGCTCTTGGCATCTGCAAATACACTTGGCTCACGCGTTTGCACGGGGGGTCCAGGGTAACGCTGAAGAATCTCGAGGCGCCGTCGTGGCTAGCTAGTTTTCGCTTCTCGGCTGCACTCGATTTTTTTTTTTGTAGTTTTCCTGGACTTTGGGGCTGGTTTTCTATTTTTTTGACGTTTTCCGAGTTTCGGGTCTGGGTTTTTTCTGCTCGGTATGTTCCTGGCTTGTTTTCCTTGGGCTGATTTGGGGACAGTTTTTTGCGTATGTTGTCCTGCCTACCCCCCCCCACTCAGTGCCGGGGCTGGTCTGGGTAATCGGGTCACTCTTTTGTGGCATAGGACACGTTTACGGAGTTGTGGGCTGGATTTAGGTGGTTCTTGGCGTATTCCGTGTTATTTTTTTATTCTCGTCCTACCGCCCGCCCCCCAGCTCGGGAGCTGGGGGCGATCTAGATAAAATCGAAAACACCTCCTGGGGAATGGGACTGCCTCGTTTTTCGTGTACGCTTTTGCGTAGACACTTTCTCGCCCCCCCCCCCGTTGCGAGTGGCATGGTGATGGCTTTCGTTGACGATTTATTGCAATCCCTTAAGATCAGGCCTTCGTTTTCTTTTCTCTTTTTTTTCGTACCGGCCGACTTCGTTACCTTGCCGTTCAGAGGTGTGGGGGTGGGTTTTGAGGAGCCGCATCTTCGACTCATGTTTTTCTTGTGGAATCGGGGTTTCCACGATTTGCCCATATTTCTGCATTAACGGCTCATCAGAGTGGGCTAGTGCTATGGTGGTGCACGAGCAGGAAGGGCATTATACTATATCTCAAGCCGACCTACTCCGTGAGACGGACTGCGTGAGCAGCAGCAACAGCTGGACAACGCAGCAGCTGCACGTAGCAGCAGCAGCAGAGCAGCAGCAGCAGAGTAGCGGCAGTAACAGCAACAACAGTAGCACATCACGCACGCCCAAGGCCGCTCTCGACACAGCAGTCGAGGCAGGGGAGCAGGGTGGGGCACGACGAGAGAAGAGAAAATTAGCTTCCCCGACGGAGTTACTTTGTAGTGGGTGAATCTCGTCCGTACTAAAGTCAAGTTTTGTGTCCGAGGCTCACCGAGTACGCGGTCGTGCTCGTAAGGACTTTTTCTCGCGTATAAACTAGACGAACCGAAAGCGTGAAAGCATGAGTTAGCAAAAAATCAATGAATAATCGACGAGCGTTGGGAAGGCTGAACCCTCTGTGCGATTAAATGAAAGCACTTGCCGGGTTTTTTTTGTTTTTTTTCGTGAGAACTAGACGGGCCGAAAGCGCGAGAGCGAGAGTAAGCAAAATTCGTTGAATAATCGATGAGCGTTGGGAAGGCTGAACCCTTTGCGCGATAAAAATGAAGGCATTAACCGGGGGGGAAAGGGACGCTACCTGTGACCACGGCTTGTCCAGAACCTAGAAAGTAGAAGTGATATTGAAAAAAAAAACACAAAATAAAATAAAACTGAAGAACCACACCTTCGAGGTTCAGCAACGAAACATATCGCAGGCTGACCTTCCATGAGGGGAGCTGGGTGAGCAACAGCAGAACAGCGCAGCGGCGGTGGTACGTAGCTGCAGCAGCAGCAAGCAGTGCATCACGCACCCCCGGGGCCGCCCCGGCACAACAGTCGGGGCAGGTAAGCACGGTGATGGAGGGGGGAACCAATATTGCAGGCTCTGCATCCTTCTACGGTTGGGCGTGGGAGAAACCTCGCCCTGGGGTCCTAACTGATCACCTATTTTATTGTACGCGGAGGCGGGAGAAAACCCTTCTCTTTTATTCTATTAAACTCTACTCGTACTGAAGACGGGGACGCGAGAAAAGTCACCGACATCCACTCCTTTCAGCTCTACCTGTACTGCAGGCGAGGTCGAGAGGAAATCGTCAACAAGCACTCCGTTCGTCTCTACAGTAGTAGACGGCGGCGGGAGGAAATCCTCAACATGAACCCCGTTCATCTCTGCAGGCGTAAGCGGGGGTGGGAGGAAATCATCAACATGCACTCCATTCGTCTCGACAGCAGTAAGCGCAGGCGGGAGGAATCCTCAACATGCACCCCATTCCTCTCTACAGCCGTAGGCGGAGGGGGGAGGAAAACATCAACATGCACACATTCGTCTCTACAGTAGGAAGTAGGCGAAGGAGGGAGGAAATCATCAACATACACTCCATTCGTCTCTACAGCACTAGGCGGAGGGGGGAGGGAATCATCAACATGCACTCCTTTCGTCTCTTCAGCAGTAGGAGGAGGCGAGAGGAAATCATCGGCATGCACTCCATTCGTCTCTACAGCAATAGACGGCGGCGAGAGGAAGTAGTCAACATGCACTCCATTCATCTCTACGGAAAGGAGTAGACGGAGGCCGGAGGAAATCATCAACATGCACTTCATCCGTCCCTACAGCAGCAGGCATGACGAGGAAAGGCGTAATAATATCCTCGAGGGTCATCAACGAAACATATTGCAGGGCGAGCTGCTCCGTGAAGGTAGCTGCGTGAAGGTGCAAAAGAAACACGACATCGTGGTACCTCGTTCAAATATTTTTCTCTTGCCGGTTACCTAAGTAAGAAAAAATGCCTTCACAATACAACCAAAACACGATGCATGTGACACCTATGGGCCCTTTTTTTTTCCTCCATAGCCCATAGTGTGACACTTCCTGCTGCGAGTACAAAAACCAAATCGTAGACACCGTTCGTACCTCCACCACCGTACCGCTCCTCCCGCGTCGTAGGCTTATTCGATTCGGTCGACACCAAAGACTCCGTCTTGTTTGCCTTACAGAGTCTGGTCACCGGGCGTGCACAGCAGACGAAGAGACTCGCGACGCCCGTTTCGCGACCACATGCCAGCCTGCAACGAATATCAACTTTTTTGCGCAAAACTCGTGCTTTTAAACGCAGAATAGCCTGAATCGGAATGTCGACTGTCGTTTCTGGAACGCCTAGCCTTCAACGTACAATCAACGGCGGGGCATGAAACCGGCCAACCCAGCTCATATTGCCCGCACTCTTGCCGTTGTGAGTTGTCGAACGTCTCGGAGGCTGCGGCCTCTCCCGTTTCGGCCAAAGGAGAAGAGATCCAATTTGGGTGCTGGTATCGAAAACATAATATATTTTTGCCGTCACGAGCGATCATAGATGTCGGTTGACGGCACATTTCCCACTTGACGGGCAGCCGTCAAGGACATCCCAATGCTAGAACAAAATGATATTTCAGACGAGGATTAGACGGGCCAAAGGTAGGCCTGACGGGGCAAAGATATGCCGTAATCCAACTCTTTGGCCACGAAACTGTTACTAAATATTATCAGGCTTGCCATCCGACAATGCGCAGCATGAGCTTCACCGTTGATCGATCAAAACATTCCTGAAAGAAGAAATCCCCGGATACAAAGGAAACCTATGCACAAGGCCTATCTTCTATGTCTACTTCCTTTTATGCTTTTATCTACGATACTCTATGTGTTGTCTTTACTCCCTCCTACATCTTACTATCTATTCTTTACTTTATATTCCTAAATCCTAAGCCGCATCCAAGCTCCATCTCCGCACCATCGGTGTGGGTCTGTCATCTCGCCCCCCTCTGCTCCTTCTCGATTCCTGACGAACCCTAAGCTGGAGTCTAGATCGCGGCACCCTCCTCGAAATGGTGACCTGTGTAGTCACCGAGACGATTTGGAGCAAGCGTTCCTTCACCAATTCTTTCCTTCCCATCGACCCACCATCCCTCCCCCCCACGACACTAGCTGCCAGCATACTACCCTCTATCCCGAGACGCCCAAAGCTTTCCACTGCTAAAGTGGCAAGTTTGTGACTCCGTTCGTCAAAAAAACACATGTCCCGGACCAGCGTAGTGTTGGTGCTTGCGCGCCTCGGAGGTAGAGGCAGCTGATCCATCGTGATCGGCGCTGCCTCCTCACAGGTGTATCTGCGCTTGGGGGTCAGCATGGGTGACGTCTAACAGGGTGGACTTCTCCCTATTAGGAGCATCCCGTAGACTTTCTCTCCTGACGAAAATGTCCGTCCGCAGATTTCGGTCTGCGGTGAACGGTTCAACGTTTTCCACTTGGTGTGGAATTCCCAGCCGCTTCAAAGTACGGGACATCGCGTGGACGAGCGGTTGGTGTTGGTTTACTTGCGCCCCTGCTCTGGGACAGATACGCGCGTGGCGAGTGTCCACGTCAACTGCTGTATCGCAGCAGGGGCACCTCACTCCCAATGAACCGCCTTCCCATGCCCACAAAACTCTTCTGTGGGCATGACCCGGAGTGAGTCCGTTGGTCTCGCCCGAAGGCACGCCTTGGCTCCTGTCCCCTGTAGGCTCCTATAGCGAGCCTTGGCGAGGGCTTTGGTTTCAGTTCCACGCATCGGTTCGCCCGGTCCGGGGGGCGTGCTGTCTCCGGGAGCTCCTCCAGCGAGGCAGCGTGGGCTGCGTGCCGACCTTGGTTTACCAGCTTGCCCAACTTCCGTTGGACTTTGCGTTAGATCGTGGTTATGGCGTCGTGTGCAGCCAGCATGTCGGCCTCTGGGGGTCTTTGGGCCAGGTCCCCCTCTGCGTCTAGACCCCGTTCTAACCAAGATTCGGGGACGATGCCCGCCATCGCTTCCTGTGACACCCCCCATGTATCTCTAGTCTCCCGCAAGCTGTCTCCCAGCTGAGCAATGATGCTTGATTCTGGGAACCCCCTCCTCAACCTTTCGCCTAACGGGCCTGTGAGGTCTGCTAGGACCTCCGGCAAGGCCCCCACCCTACTTCCGATCGATGCCGATTTTATCCTTGCTTCTGTCGACGGCAGCCCTAACCCTCCCGCTCCCGTAGAAAGGCGTGCTTGGGCTTGCTGGTAAGGTTTGAGAGTGAGCCGACTATCCTGGCACCCCTCCTGGAAAAACGGTTGTGCCTCCGCTGCTCCCGGTAGTTCGAGGATTTTCTCGTACGCCCACTGCGCTCCGTTGTCTGCTATTTTACATGCTTCGAGGGACAACCCCGGGTCCAGAGCCCTTTCGAGGTCACTCGTCCGTTGCCCAAGAGATTCGACGGTGATAAGGGCCGCAGCTTGTTTGTCGGGCATGTTAGTGAGGCAGCGCGCAAGGTGGCCCGCGCGCCAATCCCTCTCACTACCTTCATTGCCCGCCCCCGCACGTAATCTTCCGTGCCGATCGGGACACCATCGTCACCCCTCCTTCGTCTGCGATGCGGACCTCAACGCTTTCAAGGAGCGAACTCTCGTCCATC
This sequence comes from Macrocystis pyrifera, assembly GCA_031763025.1. Taxonomy (NCBI): domain Eukaryota; class Phaeophyceae; order Laminariales; family Laminariaceae; genus Macrocystis; species Macrocystis pyrifera. The sequence goes on along the minus strand of JASSKH010000005.1, from coordinate 9,993,297 downwards.
GCCGGGGCGTGCCCTTTTGGTGGTAGTGGCACTGTTTTGGCGGCGTTGACCACAATGCCGATGTCATCTAGCTCTCGTTGGAGGAAGGCGAATGGTCTAATCGTGTTGGCCGTGATCCCTGTACGGCCGAGAGAGACATCGTCCATGTACCCGAAGGCTTCCACTCCTTCTCTCTCGAATTCCTGCCGGAATCGCTTCAGCCCCGGTCGCAACGCCAGGCAGAACATTGCTGGTCCTATGGGGCTCCTTGCTGGACACCGCTGGAGCAAGCGATCGTCCTGGTCTCTACTGAGTCCATCCGCAAAACGCGTCGGCTGGTCTTGTGCCGTAGCACTTGGCCACTAAAGGCGTGGGCGCTGGCACGCATTTTGCCACCTCTTCTAGCACCGCCGTCTTTTTCACGGTGTTGAAGGCGTTGGAGCAGTCCGTGAGAACAAGCCAGTTGCCCGTCTCGTGTAATATCCTAGCCCTCAATTCCACATGCTCCACTCCTCCGGGTACGGTGACCAAAACTGCCTCACCTCTCGGTTTACCTCCTCCAGCCTCCTATATGCCATACGCACGCAAACCGGCCGGCACTGTTACCCCAACGCAGTGAGGCTCGACTGCAGGAAGAGCTGCCAGAACTCTGGCGGGAACGCGTCCGGCTCGTCGACGATTCTCCGCCAGAAGGCTGTCATACCACTTCCGAACTCCTCTCTGCCGATATCGGTTTGAATGATGGATTGTAGATGAGCAAATCGTTGACCGCAGTTTCCGGGGCCTGAGAGGGCGCTCCGGGAGTTGATAACGTCAAAGAGCACCTCGGACGCATACTCATCGTCAGGGCGCCACGGGGGGGCGTTTCCATCTTCCACCTCGGTGGCGCTCGCCAGTACTGCGGCCGCCGTCGCCGCGGACACGGCGGCGTGGTCTTCGGGGGGGAACTTGGCCAGCAGTGTGTTCTACGTTTCCTCGTTCCCCGCTGATCGTGGTTCTGCCAGAAGGTTGCGTGCTGCCACTTTGACCCTTCCCGCGTGGCGACACGCCAATGACGCTCATTCGAGTTTCGCCTCTTCCGAAGCTTCCTGGACGGTATCCCGTTGTCTCAAGCCCTGTCTCCTGGTGTACGTTATCAGCCATTAGAGCAGAAGCACTATGTCGCCGCTCTCCACCAGCGCGGACCTCTGTCGCTTCTTTATCCGGTCGTCCGGTGAGTCGAGCAGAGCTGGCATGATGTACCATAACTTGATCGCCCGCAGGAGCGAGTTCGGTGTCGCCGAGTCCCGGTTCGGCCGGTGCTCTCCCTAGCGTGGTTATGGATACCAAGGGTGTGAACGCTCAGGCGCGCATGTGCTCCTGCGAGCTGCGGCCGTGCTGTCTTCCCGGTTACGAAACGTGTGTCCCAGGTCCTCCAAGGAAACGGCATCGAGTGGTAGCCCTACGCCCAGGCTGTTTTAGTCCCATCCGTACCAAAGCCCCCGACTGCGTAGGTCCTCGTCACCTATGGTCCCCCCTCCCATCCGCGTCGCCCGATTGCGAAGACTCGGGTCGGCTTGGACCGCTGCCTCTAGTGCGTCCCGTCTGGGATGCCGGGCTCCGCAGTCGGCGACTGGACAATGGAGTGGTGCCGGTGCCGTGCCTCTCGCTGAGGTTTCAACCACACAACGGGCGTGGAGCACGTGGCGTCCTTGCCCACATGGAAAATGTTATTAATCATGTATGGTCCAGTCAACTGGTCCCACTCACAGCTGACGTATTTGAAATGTTTCTGTGAAAAACGCCTACAGCACACCCGGTCAGCCGGCAGCCAGGGCATGACGTAAGCACGCCCAAGGCCACCCGCGACACAGTCGACCTCGGAGATCACGATGAGGCAGTTTCATCGCGTAAGGTGGATCTCATCTCGCGCTAGCACGAACAACGACAAAAAATACGTCTAAGAAACGCTGAGGAGCGCTGAGAGCACAAGGCCAACAATAATATCGTACTTACATTTATTGACCGTGGGCGTTTGCAGGAAGGAGAACGGAAACATAAACTAAGTCTGGCCGCACTCAGAACTCACAAAAACCACAGCAGCACAGCGACTGAGACCAAGTCGAGCTTGCTTGCGACTAAACAAGTCCTACGCGTTGGCCCAAGCTCGCTCGCTTTTGTAGATGCCGGGTTAGTGAAAATCGGTCTAGTCGAGTACAGTTCTCGCCATCAGTAATAGTATTGCAAAAGCACGACTACTACAGGCAGGCACCCTAGAAAAATAATCGAAGCCTGTACGCATCGCTACGACGAGATTGTTTTTTCCATACATGGGCAAGAAAGGCTTCGGTCGTTTTCGATCCCTCGGCCTTGCTCATTTGCTTTTGGCGCTCCGCGCCAAATGAGTCCAATTGCCCATAGGAGGTATGACCATAAAAGTGCGGCTTTGTAGCTGGATCCATCATTATTATATAACATACCCGAAAACATCGCGAGCAAAAAAAGTACGATCCCGTGGGCAGTAACCTATTGTCCATAAGTAACGGCTAAACGGTAGATAGATGATAATCGACTGTGTTTCTTTGCAAACCCTTTCTCTACTTCCAAGCCGTTTAGAGTTTTGGGAGAAACGCCTATCGTGCCTACTCGACAACACATTCCTGATAATTCCGGCGAGATCATATGCGTGTGCCGTCGCATTGTACCCTCCACGGCGGGTCAAAGGTTTGACAACATGTATGTCTTTCTTCATAAACACGACGCGCGCGAGCGGCGCTTTTCAAATCCGCTTCGTATCTGCTGCAAGTTGAAGACTCCCTTTCTTTGGTGTGTTTCGTTTCGCCCACCGCCGGCACCGTTTTGAGGCTGGCTGCATAACACTATCGATTGACTCAATGGGGACCGCACAATCTGTCTGCTGAGTCTGCTACATACACTTACAGTAATAGTCCTGCTCCCCTCGCTCCTCCCTGTGATGTTGTGCATAAAAACCGATGGATCCATTGGTTTCCGTTCTCTACGCGGATGAATTTTTTTCTCGTGAGACACCATGACATGTAGTAACTGTACTGCTGTGTACTACATTTGAAAATATGAAACAGCAACACAAAAACATGGTCAAATACAAAATAGATGTACATATGGTATTCTACAGAGTAGTAGTGATACAACCACGAGTACGTAGATATGTGCAGGAGCACACTAAATATGTACCTGGTGAAATTGAAAATGTGTGTTCATATGTAGGTTGAACTGCAGTACGTTTTCTTAAAAGTGTAATGGGACCTGTACTGAATGATGCAGAATGACCGGTTATTACATAGTAATAGGTTTTGGGATCGTAGTTGTAGTACTTGGGAGGCGTATCTTGGATGCAAACCGGGAGTTTCCAGCGAGGTAATCAGACTCCTCAGTCTTTCATCGTGCTCTAAAGGGGATAAAGCTGGTCTTTCGTATCTCTAAGCAATGTGAATACCAGCCAGTACCTGCGCAATAGGCAACCCTAGTACCTGGGGAATATGCAAACCTGGCAAGGGATACAAAGTGTCCCGACCTGTTCTCATTATAAGTGGAGTTGACGGTAGGACACGAACCTGTCGTGAAAGCACAATGGATTTGAACTGCCCCCACTTGTTCTCATTATGCACGGTGAAAAAAATGTGGGCAGGAAACAGGGGATCCGAAGGCGTTGGGGCTTTGCCACAGGAGGGTTAAGGACATTTCTTGTGTTGCAGCGGAGGCCTACAGCCTGGCGGTTTTCTTGTTTTTTTAGAAAAGCTCAGCCTGGCTTTCTCATTAGTCTGTTTCTTATTAGATGTCCTCTACTGTGTGTTGCTATGGAGGGTTCTTCTACCGAAGAAACACAAATGCGACCAAATTTTGTCAAGGTTTCGCGAGTTTGTGTTTTCAACTCTTTCTATTATTCAATGATAAAATTTGCCAAATGAATGGCAATTCCAAACTTCCACAAACTTGCCAACGAAGGGGTGATCGAGTGTTCACCAAAAACAGTTTGGCCAAAAAACTTGTCAAATTGGCCAATCCAAATTCCCAAGGGGGTGTGTTCGATAGCGTACGTACCAAAGTACACGGGGGGTATTTGCTCGGCAACGACCGAACCTTCCCGGAGTGTTAGGTACGGCCGCAATACCCTACCGAACACTCCTGTATGATTCGGTACGAACTCGACACCGGTGCCCGACACTTCGGCAAGTTCGGTACAACGTCAATACTACTGAAGTGCCCGATATTTCGGCACCCAGCGCTTCGGTGGGGGTATTAGACCGACCGTATACCGGGGGTGTTTACTCTATACCTAAGTGGTTCGGTACGGCCTCAATACCCTACCGACCGATCCGGTATAGTTCGGTGAGAACTCAATACTGGTGCCCGACACCATGGTAAGTTCAGTACGATCTCAATGCCGATACCCGACACGTCGGCAAGTTCGATACACACATCAGAAATCCCCCGGATACCGGTACATACACCCTACCGAACATACCCTTGCGCCCCCGAGGGGGAAATCTCCGCGAAGACGGCCGCCGTCCAGCTGCCGTAGGCTCTTCCCCGCCGGCACCAAGCATGCTTGTCGCTCCTGGTCCTGGCGAAGACGACTGCACGATTGCCGCCGTAGCCTCTCCGCCGCGAGCACCAGGAGTGCCCGGCACTCCTGGTCCCCGTGTAAACGACACTAGCATGAGGAAATCCACTTTTCTTTAAAGAGTGATTTCGTGCTGGACGTGAGATTCGACCTCACGACCAACGACCCATGTCCTGCCGACGATGTCATTTGTTAAGGTCTTCATCCCTTGGGCTATTGGCGAAAGGTTATCCAATCGCCTACCCAGTCATAAGCCTTATAACACTCCGGTCCACCTTGACCGGGTGGGCAAGACATCCGCCGTGTAGGCGGGAGGCATTTGAAGTGCATCCACAGCAAATGGTGTTGTCAGCACGGCCCGGGCGACACGCGGGATCTGAATGGTCGATGTGAGACAAGTCAGGCGACAGGCAGTCGCCCGAGGGATGCATGTGACTGCAAAAGCGCAGCAGCGCGCCTTGTCTGCGAGCGGGCACGAGGGCCAAGCACGATTACAGGTGGAACAACTGTGCTGCGCTCGGGTGTATGATGTCCGTCACGCTAAAAATCCGACCATTTTGTTTCGTGATCGGCTCGGCCCCCCTCATACAAGGTTGAAGAATTTCCGTAAGAGCGTGACCCAAAATGACCCTAAGCGCATATTTCGAAAAAACTGTAAACCGCAAAATAAGAATGGGGTTTCATCGATGATAGTTTTTCAGATGAGGAGCGCAGGCCCCCCCCGGTGTTCCCACCGAGGGTGCCGCTAGAGGCAAAAAAAAACAACATGCGCGTGGACATATGCCCGAAAGCCTCTTGAAGACAAAGTGCGTTTAGGCGCCTAAATTAAAAGGTTTTTTGTCGCCGCCGCGCCAGTCACATTTTTTTCGCCCAAAATGTGCTACCCCAGTCGTGGCACGCGTCAATGCATACAGTATCATAGGCTGCTGCGGGCTCCCCGAGTACTCCAGTAGTAATGATGCCAAAGTCCACGCGCTGAGTTGATATCGATGGTTCAATTTTCGGCCCACACGACGTTAGTCAGCGCACACATACGGGAACTATCGCAACAGCACAGCGTGTACTGTGCGGGGGTGAACTGGTCTGATTATGTCGGTTAGGAGTTGCTACGAGCATTTTCGTCAAGTATTCAGGTCTGATTGGTAACATGTATCATGTCTGAAGTAATTGGATTCGGTATTCAACGTGGATGGTATAATATGATCAATATGACTGATGCAACAAGCGCTAGGAGTACACATTGTCAGATGACAAAGAGGAGTGAGAACAGCATAGTTTTTGTCTTGTATCTGCCATCTGTCAATGTGTAGTGCTCCGGCCTGTTCCAATCATAATGCACCATCCACATTGAAGGCAATCCAGAATCCACAATGACTCCAGACGTGGAAGCCGTTACCAATCAGACCTGAATACTTGACGAACAAAGACCAATACTGTAGGCCCCCCATCCCCTATGAGCAACTCTACAGATGCCTAACAGGTGCATTGTCAATCAGATCTGAAAGGATGACGTTTACTTCTGTTTTACCAATCCAATCTAATCGACAGATTTCTGTTATTGATGGTACTCCTTGCATGTGTGCGCAATAACAAGTAACCAATCGGTGTTGTTAACCGGCTGGCACTCTAGCCCCATGCAAGTCCCCATGGAAACACGACAACTCCATGCGAGACACATGGTGGTCTCATAAGATGCCCACGGGACTCCTGCGATGGGATACCCATGAGATACTCATGTGAGCGCTACAAACCAATCGGAGTCCCAAGTCAGCACTGTAAGCCCTTGGAAGCCCCATAGGAAATACATACATACGCTGTAAACTCATGGCAGACCGGAGTCCCTGGGAGTCCCACGCAGGTCCAATGGGAGGCCTACGGGAACACATCGAGCGCACTCCCATGAGAGACCCATAAAATCCCATGGGAGAGCCATGGGCGTCTAAATGGGAAGCACTGCAAACCCATGGGAGCATCACGGGAGTTCCACGGGCCAGCACTGTAACCCTGCGAAGTCATATGGATTACTCGTGGAAACATTTATGCCCACGGAAGGCCCATGGACCCATCGCATGGACCCATGGGGCTTCCATGGGACTTTTGTCTGTCTCTTACAGTAGGGGTTTAATACGCTTTCATTGGTCTGTCATGGGTCTGGCATACGACTCTCGTGGGATCATAATGCTCCCATGGTAACCCATGGGCCTCCCATAGGTTTATTGTGCGGGTCCATGGGTCTCCCAGGGGACTCCTATTACGGGGGACCATAGAAAATAGGACCTACGGTACACACATAAAACCTATATATTTTCCTTTTTTTACTAACAACAATTGGTCCTATTTACTATGGTCCCCCGTAATAGGAGGCCCATGAGAGATCCTTGGGATACCCAAGGGTAACCCATTGGCCTGCACTCCCATGGATCCTTACGAAATCCTCATGGGAATCCGACAGGAGACGCATGGGTAACCCATGAAAGACCCATCGAACATGAGAGGCCCGTGCAGAACCATTGGGCCAATGCAAATCCATGGGAGCCTCTATCTCCACAGAGGAGGAGCGTTGGCGTTAAAGAGGCGCAAACAGCGTAAAGTTCGCTAGAATGGTGGTCGTCCATGGACCAGCATTTGAATTTATAAAATGAGTCAAGCCACGGGTCGGTTCCGCCGGGAATGGGTCGGTTGACCTTCATGACAACATTACTAATGCGCCGTCCGATCTGCCACCCAGGTGACTGGGAAGACGCACCGACCTTGCCACGTCCATTGCCGGTGGGCCGGGGTGCCGCCGGGGCGGGTGACCGTCCACCCGTCGAAGAATATTACTAATGCGCCGTCCGATCTGCCATCCAGGTGACTGGGAAGACGCACCGACCTTGCCACGTCCATTGCCGGTGGGCCGGGGTGCCGCCGGGGCGGGTGACCGTCCACCCGTCGAAGAAACAGGCAAGGATTGTTTAGCAGCCATTGATGGCTAGTGTCTTCTTGTTCGCAAGGTTCTGGACGGCCAACCACATGGCGTCCCAAGTACCGAACGGTATTGGTTCCGCAGCCAAAACTCCCAGGTACAGCGTAGGCATCAAGCTGGGGTACTACTGTTCTTTAACTACCATCCGAACTACCTCTAACACTACCTCAACCCCGGGGGGCAAACCGCACTCCGTGCCTGTCTAACTGCCGACACTACCACGCGAAAGCCCGGACTGAAATCGCTAAAGAAAGTCTCGTTGGACACGCCAAAAGTATGCAACTTCACGTGGACTGCCCCCAGCACGCATAACTGGAAAGTAAACACCTCGGGCCCCGCGGTTCCACCCTTGAGGGACTGCGACACTTGTCCAAAATACCCGTCAATCAAGGTAGTAACAGGGGCGGTCGTAATCTCGCCAGGCATGATGGCATGCACAAACGATTCCTGGAGGGAGTACTCACAGCCTAGGACCCACGTAGTGAAGCGCAGGTCCTCTGGGCATAGCTCTTTACAAACCATGAAAATACCGGACAGGGACGAGTTAACCGAGCGGGTAAGTTGCTGCGCGGCTCCCCCCGGGCTTACCGAGAAGGTAAAACAGAGAGTTGATATCCGAACGTTGTCCTCGAGACCTAGAGTCACGTATGCTCACCGCACGGTGGCGACGCGTCTAGCCTCGGCAGTTGCGGCGGCGCGACGACGGTCGAGCGCGGAACACGTTGGATAACATGGGCCTGGCGCTGTCATTGAACATAGTCAGTCGGCTACGCATCTCAGTAGACGAGGCTATGTCAACCAGAGGAGTGACCATTTACCTTTTGTCACTCCCGACAGTGATCTTGGGGTGGGCAAGGCCCTTGCCGCGTTCTCCCAAGAGGATGGAGCCGTCAGCTCCGCAAGCGCCTCCGTGCGAGGGGTTCCGATGCCCTCCGTAGCCGCATCTCGAAAGGTGGTTGTACCCGCCCTTCCTGCGGGTCCCTTTACGTCCGTTGCGCTGACCGTTTCTATCGCCTTCCGAGCTGCCTTTTCCTCCTGTGCGGCGCTGGGAACGTTCGTCGCGGCTGGTGCCGCCGCCCGAGCCACTGCCTCCTCCTGAGCGCCTGTGAGAGCCTCCGTGACCACTGCCGCCACCGCCCGCGCCACTTCTCCTATGGTTGCAGCTCGGCCTCCCTCTCCTGTGGTCCCAGCTGTCGGAGTGCGACGAGCGGCAGGCTTTGAATTAATTCTCCTACTGCGGTTTGGGCCAAAGAACGGTCGTGGGAGAAGCATCATGTTAGCGCCAAAGGACAATCAGTAGGCGCAATGATGTCCGTTCGCCGATGTGTCACATACGAGCCGTCCCTCATTGGACCCCACGCCTCGTCTGCGCACAAACGTTTCTCGTCCGGTAGCTCAAGCGAGATAGCGCGGACACTCTACACTTCGTCCGCCACTGTATCCGTCGAAACGGCTGACCGAGGCTCGTACGCCATGCAGGCAATACTGTCTTCTAGTAAGGCTTGGGCGCCGGCCCTCCGTTGGCGCGCTATGATGGGCATCGCACGGGGGGGGGGAGCTTTGTGGGCGTAGGGGGCGAGCCCAAACGTGCGACCATGGCGGAGAAAGCGGTAGCGGCGAGGGATAGTTCAGAGGCTGCCCGTGAGGCGTGATGTCGGCAGGCATGGCCGCGCTAAACGAGGCCTGCGGAGGAAGAGGAGGGGGGGTAACGGCTGCTGTCAGGGCTGTCGCTGCCACTGTCACATTGTTGTTGTCGTCGTTGTAGCAACTACTGCTACAGCTGGTGCTATTGCCCCAACTGCTCCTGTTGCAACAGCAGCTGCTGCTGCGCTTGCTGCTGCTGTGACGAGCTAGTCTTGCTGCCGTGCTGCCTCGCCAAACGAGGTCTGCTGTTTGCGATGCTGAGTCGCGCACGACGGAGTCTGAAGGTCCCGGTTGAGCTTCTGGGTGTCCTCGGCCTGTGAAGTCGAGCTTGGCGTCCGCAGAGTTAGGGAGGTCAAAGTGGACCAGCCCCAGGAGAGTGGAGGGGTGGTCAAACTGGAGAGGATCGGACGGAAAGCTGTGATCTGAGGCAGGGCTCGAGCGGTGGCCATGGGGTGATGCACCGTACCCTCGCGTCCGCTGGCTGGGCGACGGGCATGACCTGGCGGAGCGGTCTTCAGAAATTTCCCTACGGGCGTGTGGAAGAAGCGCAGGGACAGGGTCCAAGGCATCTGGCGAGGGGATGGTCGAAGAAAAGTAGCAGGTGGGTTACGGGTATTGTTGGGCGGCAAAGCCGCTCCTGGATCATGGGCAGGAGTAGGAACAAAAGCAGAAGCGTATATTGCAGTGGACACAACAGTTGGAGTTGCTACAGCAGTAGCAGCGACGTGACGTGCTATGCGACGGGCACAGCGAGCAAAGGGCTGACGGATATGAACCCAGGCATGCAGCGTGGCGGGGAAACATATGCCTGATGGGTCTCCACCCACAGCACCTGACTAACCGCATACCTGGTATGTGTCAGCCGCGACAACTGTTCCTGTACTGAAAGCCCGATGAGGATAATCGTCCATACTAACAGCGGTAGCGAAGATAACCTCCATACCAAATTCCACTGTGCCATTTTCCTGGCAAAGGAACGGAAAAAAATCTCCCCGTCGGGATCTCGGTCCTCGTGTGTTGCAGCATGAACTCGAGGAGGTAGGAGAAAAGCAGGCCGAGCACCCGACAAACTGCTACGTGCATCGCGCGAAGCCAAGGCTGGAACGGTCTCGTCGGTGGCGGTGCCCCCAGGGCGAGATCCTCGACCAGAAACGACCGTTGAAGGAAATAGGGGCAACGGAGTAGCCCTCGGCTGACCGCCTTTCCCAGAAGACGAAGATGTGGAAAAAAACGAATTATATCGGTCGATCAAACTGCCCTCCTTGATCGCCAGCTCTAGGAAGAGGGAGAAGCGGGTCAGATGGAGGAGAACGAAGGCTGGTCGAATCAGGCTCGGGAGTGCAGAGCGTCTTGCCTGGTCATACTCGTTCGGAGGAGCCGAGAGATGCTTAGGCCAGAGGCGACTTGGCGGTGCGCTCCAGAGTTGGCGCAGAGGGTGCAGGGGCCAGAGGCGGGACGATGAGTCTGTTGCCGTGTTGGCCAGGAACTGTCGATCAACAGGGGAACCACGGGTCCCAGTGTCTTGATTGCCGGGGAGGGGGAGCAGACCCTTCCCGCACTCGAGTCTCCATCGCGCCTTGCGATATTCAAGCGTAAAAAAAAAAACATACGCCCGAAAACGAAACAAGCGAACAAAAGATGTAACTCAAACAGCAAAAAACTAAAATATTGCCAAGTACGATGCCAAGTGTAAATATACCCAGATTGAGACACGTAGAATCCCTTGCCAGATGTGCCTATCGAGCAGGTTGCCGTTGTTACTCACGTGTATTGGTTGCTTAGATATATAAGAAGAACAGCTGTGTTCCACAATTCGGTCACGAAGCAGACAGGAGACTGACCCCGATGGGTTCAGATATAATTACCTAAACTCAGGTATTCACCGACCTCTCGAGGTCTCTTGAGGCAATCCCGTAACACGACGTGGACGATCGAAGTTCCATCTTCAACAAAAACAGACAGTACAAGGCATAAATATATCCCAGAGGACGAGTTCTATTTTCAGAGACGAGGATAGTTGTTCTGGTGGAAAAGAAACAGACCATACGGTACATGCCTACTCAAACTTCGTTCCCGGGGACCCAGGTAGAACAAGTTTTTTTAGGATGCACACCCGTTCGAGAAACCGTTTCCTCGACGACTTCAAGTGTGGGGTTGTTGCCTATTGACCCACCGGGAGCAATAGATCGATTGATCACCCAGCCCAGGGTGTTATAACAGCTCGTTGCGGTTATCCTTGGGGTAAGGGTTGGAAAAAATGAGCAACGAACGGTTTGACTGATTTGCTGCTACACGGAGAACGAATCATGTCTGCTCTTGCAGTAGCTAATGTACTTAGCATTGTCATGTATGTTTATATGGTACGTGGTGGTTGCCAACGTATAATATATTGTATCTGACATTCAGCATGTTGGCGTGTGGCGTTCATATCAACATGACGCTAATGATGTACGCGATGATTGACCCACTCACTGATGCCCAGACGAGATACGGTACCGATAGCCAAGAGGCAGACACTGAGGTTGCTGTTCAGTGAACTCGTGTGAGCAAATGACGTAGATGGTGTACTGGTGACCCGAGGCCAGTGGTGTTGAGTCGTGGGGCTTCAAGAGGAATCACGAGGCACAGAAGCAGAGAGAGACGATATGTGTGTGGTACACAATCGATCGCAACTCGACGAAACATAGCGAAACAAGAAACGCGACCCTTGTCTCCACGACCCCAGAAACTAAGTGTTTCTGGCACTCTGAATATTCCCGGACGTTTCTACCGATATACTCGTACTGTATGCGGGTTCTTCATCGGACCGGCATCACAGTAGACAATTGACAGCCCAGTCCAAACTCGAATGTATTATTGAGCAACATTTTGACATATACAGCAAAAAAAACTGCAGGTTACCGCTTATCACATACCAGGTATAAATATACCAAGCTGTCTTGAAGCACAGCTGTATGACATGCATCAGACTTTCGTACGTAGTTGCTGTGTTTATTGGCTACATGTACCAGATGGCTGAAATACCAAGCAGCGATTAGATGTCTACAGCCTGCTGCTGAGACTTTGTCGTCTCTCATACTGAATACTGTGATGGTCTTAACTCTCATGCGCGGCTCTGACCAGCAGCATCCCACTCAACATTGACACGCCCCAACTCCACCTTTTTTCCTTTCGGCCGAAACATGCCGCAGGTAATTTCATCGAGCGAGCCATGCGTCATGGGCGGACCAACGGGAGAGCACTAAACCAGACCAAGACGGCCGCCCAATACCATGCCATCGGTAAAGCGTTTCCGTATTGGCCGGTGGCCATCCTGGCTCTTTGTCTCACTGTGAATTGCTACACGCTGGTAAACCTCTTTCCGTACGTTGGGATGATGGTCAAGGACCTGTTGGGTTTGTCCACGATCAACGAATCAGGTGAAGCAAAACATAGATGAGGATTGAGTTCTACTGCCACCTATACGGCAATGGCCGTCTACATCGCAGGAGTTGTGTGGCATGTCAGTATTCGCATTCAAGCTTGTTGTCGCAAGCAAGGACGCACTTTGGAGTTTGTTGTCGAGGTTGGCATGGTTCGCGAGCTACACCAACAAGTAGGGTACGGGTTGGAAGGACTAATTGCCCATAGAACAGGCGCCAGGACTGGTAATGCGCATATTACGCAGCGGCAAATGTGCCTACGGTCGTTTGTATACCGGTGGTGCTCCCGCGCGCGCCCATTTAACCGGGCGTCGTCGGTGACTGATGCAGAAATGACAACCAACTAAGCCCCTTGTGACAGACGGTTACCCTAGGAACATTGGATGGTGTTTTAGTCTGTCCACAGCTGTGCACGCGTTGTTTGGTCCACAGGTGCGGGATACTGGGTTTCGTAGAGGAACACGGGGTTCAGTTTAGCTGAAGCCGGGTACGTTTGCTGGCAGACTCTTTGGTATTTCTGTGCACTGACCTATCAGAAGAACACGGCGACCACTATGTATTACCTACCCATGAAGGCAAAGGAGTGTCTGCCCACGGCAACTGCTCACGTTCATACTTTGCCAGCCCCCTATCATTCGAAGGACCTGTCAATACCTTGTGCCAGGGCTGGGAGACTCAGGGCAGTGCTTTTTTCCACCCCCCACGCCACCGAAGAAACTGAAATCGTTTTTCTCTGCGCTGCAAAAGGCACGGGAGTACAGAACCCAATGAGTTGAACACACTTCGCTGGGTGGGGGGTTTCGCCACCACATTGACTGTGGCGGCCGCTGTACGGGAATGTTTCTTGTGACAGGGTACTACGCCGGCTACATCGCGAGTTCTTTCACGTTTGGCCGATTCTTGAGCGGCTACGTTTGGGGTTACGCGACTGACGTTATCGGGCGGAAACCTGTACTCATCATTGGCCTGTCGGCGATCATTGTCTGTTCCATTAGCTTCGGCTTTTCCAGCAGCTTTGTGTGGGCCATAGCCTCAAGGTGCGCGCACATATATACATACATATAAAAGTATGTCTTGTTTCGTATGATCGTCCTTATAGCTCGAACGCACGCCGACCACGTCAGCAACGTACCTTCCCTCCTACGATGCCCGCCTTTAATAGTCATGAGCGTGAGACCCAGTCGTTCTTGTTAACTTGCGTGGAATGATGCTAACGCTGAGTGCTTTCCTAACCAATGATTTCGATGTTGTGTATTGGGCAAAATAGGCCAACCGCCCCCTCCAGAGAATCTGGTCTGAAGACTTGCTGTTGAAACAACCGATTCAGGCCGGCTCCTCAGAGTCGATCTTAACGAGGAGTGTTTTTCAGGTTTTTTCAGTATGTTTGGCATTTTTCGAAATTTCGGGAAAATACTAAAAAACCGTGGAACACATTCCTCGTCAAGATCGACCCGTCTTTGTTCATCTTGTGCTTAACACTGGGTGCACCATAACTACAGTAGGTTGCATGTAAAATGCGTATTTCTGCGTGATCTATTTAAGGACATGTGAAAGATCCTGTTTTCGCAAAAAACGTTTCGCCCCTGATACACTAGATGGCGGTAAACAATGCGTCCGGGAAATTACGCGTGAACGATGTGGTCAAGTACAACCTCGATAATCAACGCTCATACGTACCGGTTGCGCAGATTCATCCTTGGGTTGCTGAATGGTATCATGCCTGCAGTGAGAACTCTGATCCACGAGATTTGCGGGCCGGAGCACGTAGTAAAGGGAATGGCGTACATTGCAGGTGAGGCCCTGCGGTATGAGGTTTCATTTTGTGACGCCTCTCACCACTGGCGGTTGGTGGATCTGCCTCTTCGGGGTTCGCATGATTGCAGTTCTGTTGAAGATGGGGACTAACCGCGACCGACACATGAAACAGTGCAAGCTCACCGAAGTTTCGTGAGACTGGAAGTGATTCACACCCGCACCGGGGAATCGATTTTTCGAACTGATGTAGCTTCCGCCGGCAACAACGATCGGCCCTTTTATGTCCATCGATGAACATAATAGTAGTTCAAAAGGTGTCGCAATTGTGTAGGGACCTACTTCGTACTTGTAATTCCCCACACCACCGACTTCGAGCTTCAGTAGTCCCTGACGTGTACGGTTGTTGCCGCTGCTGCAGTAAACCTGGAGATGAAACGACCTAACGCACGACTTCTCGACCCTCGTTCGCTTCGACTGACATGGTAGCCTCCACGACGATACGATATTGTAATACTGCCGATGCTGAAGAGCCAACATGACGAGGATGCATATATATATATATATATTTCTATAGGTGCTTTGGCGTGCCTCTCATGGGGCATGTGAGTCCCATGGAAGTCCCACTGGAGACCGAAGGAACAACCAATGGATATCCACGAGAGTTCTATGGGAGTCCCATGGGAGTGTACTATGATCCCATGAAAAGCTCATTGGACTCCCATGGGAGACCCATGGGAGTTCTGTGGACAAGCACTAAACGCACGAGAGACCCACGGATGTCCCATGGGAATATCATGGGAGATCTATTATAGCACTATAGACCCATGGAAGGTCCATGACCCATGGAGGGGATACCCATGGGAGATTCATGGTTGACCCATGGGCTATCACTGAGAATTCCGCGTGGATCCCAAAGGAAACCCATGGAAGCATTCGAAACCCATTGGAGTGCTATGGAAGGCCAATGGAAGACCCATGGGAGCACCGCAAACCCACGGGAGCCCCGTGGGAGTCCCATGGACCAGCACTGTAAGCCCTTGGTAGTTGTATGGGAGACCAATGGGAAGAGCACAGACATCGAAGTCCCATGGTAATCCCATGGCAGAGCCGAGGGGGTTCCATGAATCAACACTATAACACCCTATGAGAGCATCATGGGAATCCCACGGGAACACAATAAACCCATGGAAGATCCATGGAAACCCCATAGAACACGTCTGGTAGGCCTATGGAAGCAAAGCAAGCCCATGAGAGCTCCACGGGAGTCCCACAGGAACCCATGGGAGTTTTGAGATACATCACTGTTAACGCACGGGAAATCCATGGGCCAGCACCGTGAACGTGTGGGAATCCCATGTGTTACCCATAGAATTCTCACGGGAGCCCCACTGGAGACCCATGGGAGGACTGTCAATCCATGGGAGCTCCATGGAATAAACCCATGGGAGCTCCATCGAAGTTCCATCAGAGACCCATGGGCCAGTACTGTGTCTCATGTGTACCTTTGGGAGCATATCATAATTATCCCTTGAAAGCCCCATGAGGGACGCGTGGTAGCGTATCGAGCTCATAAGAGACCCATGGACTTCCCATACGACAGCACTATTACCCCATGGGTTCGTTCGTCTTCCAACTAGTAGTTATATGGGTCTCCCATGGACCTTCCAAGGGTTTGCGGTAATGGTCCATGGGACTCGCATGGGACTCCCTTAGTTGTGTTTGTGCTCACATATTCTTCCCATGGGACTCCCATGGGATTTGGGGTTACAGTGATTCCTATAGGATTCATGTGGGACTCCCAATGAATCGCATGTGTTTGAAGTGCCTCCGTGAAACTACCTTCGGTCTCTCATGGAACCTTCATGAGCCTTCTGAGGGTTTGTTGTGTTCCCATGGACTTCACATGGGTTCCCCATGGGACTTCCATAGCCCTTCCATGAGCTTGTAGTCTTCCATGGGACTGGCAAGGGTTTTCAGTCCTGGCACGTGGGACTCCGACGGGGCTCCCATGGGTTTTTAGTGCTCCCATGGATTGTTAGTGCTGGCCTATGGAATTCCCATGGGCCTCCCATGGTTTAGGGGGCTGGTGTGCGGATCCTCCATGGAACCCCTACGGGACTTACTTCCAGATCATAGTTCTATGGGACAAAATAAAATACGTTGAAAGTCAGTCCCCTAGCACAAAGTACTAAAGCGATCCCCTGCTCCAGAAGTCTTTTAGCCAATATCCCCTATGCCGACCCCCTAACGCACCGGTCCCCGAGTGCATTACAGGACTGCCATGAGTCTTACATGAGACTCCGATGTATTCACAGTGCTCACATGGGACACCCGTAGACAGCCCATGGGACTTTCAGGGCAATTCTATACCAGTAGGTTTTCCATGGGGTCCCATGGGACTCCCATGAGTTTTTATGGGACCCCAACACCCATGGCGCTTCCATGGAACTCCCATGGGGATTCGCATGGCAGTGTGTTCCATGGGATTCCCATGGGGCAGTTGAAAAATACAAGTAATGGAACGCACACGCTTACGAGGGTGCCTTCGCTCACGTTTCAGCTAGTACACCCATCCTCGAACCTCAGGCAAACCGAAACACCCCTGGCAAACTGTACCCTTCACCCGAATATTAACTCGGAATATCTCGAAGGGGTTTACTGCGGCTTCGTACCTGTAAAACCGGGATGTCGACCTTTTAGTTTGTCGAAGTAGAGGTGAAAGCCTAGGTGGGGTGCCTTCAACCTTAACACGCATCGCGCTCGTTGACGAGACAAACTTTGCCCGATTCCGGGCGCTGTTCAGCCACCGACGTTCAAGTTGTTCCGCACGAGTTGATTAAAGTTCGAGCATAGCGCACGTCGGTGATATTGACGCGTCCACCCTCAGCGTGACGGAAAGGTTTAGACCTGGCACGCTGCGAAAGACAGGGCACGAAGACCCTGCCAGTCGCGCGAGCAGAAGCAGTCGCATATTTCCAGCACCCACTTATGCCATAATCGTGCCATGCTTGTTGTCTCACCGCAATACTGGCGTGTGCTTCGATACGGGTGACACTTTACGGCTAAAATATTTTTGGGTAACGAAGCTCCTGAACTCAGGGCGTACTCAACATCGCTGGAACATCATCACCGTAAACGTTTTACCCCATGTTTCGATATGGTCATTGTTATCCGGCTTCACCTTCATTTTCTCAAGGTCATACGTAAAGGTTTTGGAGCGGAGAATAAAGCTCCTCAAGTAACAACCCTCACAAACTCTGAGGTGCACCTCTTTCAGCTCATCCATCTACTGCACTGCTCGTGCTCGACGGCTGCTTGCAGGTTCCCGCGGCGCCGGCCTGGTGACTGGCACAGCGATCGGGGGACTGCTAGCGCAGCCGGTTCTGACTTACCCGAGATTATTTTCTGCCACTGGGGTTTTTGCCACGTACGTGTTTCGGCTCTGACTCGTACAGTACTGTAGCGTCTTGCCATACTGCGTGCACGAAGCGCTGTGTTGGCATCTAGTTTTGTTTGAATTGTAGCAACAACCGTTTCCACAGCATTGGCTTCAGTGGGGTGCTACAAGTGTGTGTACGTCGTGTCGGTGTCGTCGATTCCACTCATATGTTATTGGCGCGTAGAAGTAACACCGAATAATATCGCATGTCTCCATTCTATATCGCGCATTTACGAAACGTGGCTGGACGATTCGTTTTGCGACCTCGGGCTTCCCTAACTTGCCCTCAAACGTGCCGTGTGCTCGTCGGCAGGTACCCATTCCTGCTTCCGAACCTGACTGGGGCCTTACTTGCACTGTTGATGTTACCGCTGGTGGTCGCCTATGTTCCTGAAACCAAGATAGACAGCAGACGTCAGGCCGAACGGGACCATAGTTGGTGAATCAAGACGAGTTCCCGCTGTAGTTTGCGCCCTCGAAGTAGTCAGGTCTTAGCGTGCCCAAGGGGCGATTGATGAATGGTTTGTGGCCAATGGTGTCGTGTAATCGCGGCGCCACAATGCTTTGACTTGCTCCATTTGTTGTGTTTGGCACAGGTTGCACTCACGACGCCGTGTTTGGGCTGGCTGAAGCAATAACTTGCTACTGGACATATTTTTGTAACCACTGTAACCCGGTTTATTCTCGGTCAGTCGTGATGTTTGCATCCATGTATGCACGTATGCCTGCATCTATTTACTAGGTATGCGTGCTAATACTCGTAGCGGACCATCACATTCATGCATTTGCAACTGCTGCGGTAAATCATGAGCGCGCATCTCGTCTTGCGGCGAATCGCAAGGCAGGAGATAGGGTAGCTATGGACTTCGCAGGGCAAGTGTGCAACGAGCCGCCCGTCGCCCAATAATCTAAATGTATCCCCTTCCCCGCAACCTGTTGCGCCATACGTGTGCACTTGAATAGCAAATACAACGAGTCGGAATTATCTCGCAAGAACGATGCTATTCCGGAACGAGGTCACCGGCAGGGAAGCAGAGCTCTCTTGAATTGCGAGGATTTCGAGGGCTATGCCGGGAGGAAGGAACAATCGCCTCAACAAAAACGTTTGCCGGCCATCTCTTCCCCAGGCAAGACCAACGGAAATGAGGGAGCTGACTTCGTGGTCAGAGGTCCGTCTAGGATGCAGCTTATATCCGTCAACACAACCGGGAAGCCGACACAGAAGTACGACTTTCCATCAGATGATCGCACACTGGCTGCTAGCTTGGATGCCACCGAAACAGGCGTTTCCAACGATAAAAGCCCCACTAGCACCGACCATGATAATGATACCGTGCTTCAACCGAACGGTGACCGGGAATATGTCGGTGTATGGGGTCCGGGCGGAATACTTGCTTTACCGAGCATCAAGATAATCTTGGCGATTGCCTGCATGGTGCAGGTAAGAGCATTTGGGCAGGAAGCAGAAAGGGGGCATTAATACAGATGATGCCGTATCTGCAGTTCGCCGGAGTAGGACCAGACGTTCGCTGCAACGCGATGTCTTGATGTCTTTAATTAAGCCCGATTATGATACTTGGGCTTATACCAATGAGACTCAATACCTTTCGTCCTGTGAAGGCGGTCGAGCAGCTTCGGTAGGGCTGGGAGCTGCCATAAAAAAAGCTAGACGGGTCGTTGGTATCCTGATATTGCTCCATGTCTCAAACAATGTCGCTTGACGTAACCCAGCTGGCTTTCGATCGAGTAATATAACCCAGCTAGCTTTCAGTCGCATGTGGGAGGCTTTGAAGGCACACCGTTGCGCAGCGTGGCGACACTAGTCATTCCGAATAACGATTCTCGAAGGTCTGTTTTTGTGAACTTCTTGTCAAGTTCTCAGGACAAGTCAATCGCAGGATATACGTTCTGCTTGTTTTCTCCTGTTGCGATTTATCATCATATTTTGTTGGATACTGCTCGTGATGTGCAAGCAACACGGCCATGTTTGCACAATCGAGCGCCACGATCGTGGTGCTGAACTCGATGCATATATTTACCCAAAACAATGATAGGATGATATAAGTAATATATGTAGTCTATATATGCTCGCCTCTTGTAGCCCATATTTTCTCGAGCTTACGCACAACAACGCTCAGACTTTTTCGATGTATACAGTGTTGCCCTCAATTCAGAGTATAAGCTGACCCGAGGTCGTACGACAACCTCCTCTTCCCCTACGCCGACCTACTAATACCTCGACTGCTTGCGCGCATTGGATTCAACACAACCAACGCTTTTCCGCCGGTTGTAAATTCCGTTGCAATATGATCGGTTCCCGCCTACCCTGCCCTTACACCCTGGAGGAAAGATGGTCGGCATCGGTTTCGACGAGGTTTTTCCTCTTTGGGCCCTCAGCACCCCAAGCGCTGGAGGGCTTGGGTGGGGCACGCATCAGATCGGGAAGGCAAGCTTGCTTGGCATAGTCGGTGCTCAATGTCGCTCGGTTTACATATTTCAACGTGCTGGTGAAGCTGTGCTAAAGATGCAGTATCCTACACCCAGATACGTCATGGGTGGCATCCTTTGTGCAGCTCATGGAGTGGTGGGTAGCGGTTGGAGTGTTCCTGTAGTGCTCGCACCATTTTATTTTTCATACTTACTTGTGATCAGCTTGCTGCCGTTTCTCACAGACCGCAAATGCAAGGCGGCAATGTCCGTGCAGCTTTTACGACAACTTTGGATTTATTTTTTTTTCAAGTTGTCTGCGCTCGGCAGTTACAAATTACAATCGATCCAAAGCAGAGCCCCGCAGCTCTACGTCAGCCTCACCCACGTTTTTGGACCGTTTTCCCTCAACGCATCTGTCATGGCTCGCACGTTGATGACCTCGTACCCGTCGCGTGTTCAGGTTTTGGGCGTGGCCGGCTTAATCCTCATAGTGTTGCAGCTCGGTATCATCCCCCATGTAACCGAAAAGGTAGGCGTTGTAAATTGGCAGCGCGTTGGCTGCATAATGGGCGTGCCTGCTTTCCTTGCCGTTCCTTGCGCAAGACTCTTCAGCTGGAGCGACACTAGCCTCTTCGTGGCGTTGACGGTGACCAACGTTCTCGCCATTTGCTGCCTGTCTGCGGTGAGAGTTTGTACGCGCTGCTCTAAGGCCAACCAGGGCATGGAAGGCATTGACACGTCCCGCGCGTGTGGTCGTTGATACTGACACGTATTGCCCTACTAACTGTAGCACGCGCGGGACCTCGCTGCCCCCCTTCAGTCGATCACATTTAAGCTTAATTACACCCTTTTGAACAAGCTACAAAGGGTATCGATGGACTGGAAACTATCAGCGAGGAACGCATTCTTGGGTTGTGGTCTAAAAAATAAAAACATTGCACCATGACCGTATGGGGCCACCACGTGTCAATCGCTTTGCATCGAAACGTTTGACTTTGTGAAATTCGAGAAAACACAATGTCTAAGTCTGGAGCTACTGGAAAGGGAAGGATCAGACAGACAAACGTCGATTTTCCGCGCCGGAGCCTCTGGTGACACGGGCGAAAATAGACGTACGTAGGAACCGCGTGAAAAATGGTGCTTAAATGGCAAACGATTTGCGACCCCCGTGCCTCCCATCCCTCGTTTTGCCAAAGGTCATGCTAATCTTGACGGTTGCATCAACAACCGTGGTTCCGCACCAGCAGCGCGGAAAGTTCAGCGGCTTGTTTATCACCGTGGAGAGCCTTGGTCGCTTCGTGGGGCCTGCAAGTTTCTCAACAATGTTTGCGTGGTCAATATCCCCGTCTGCTAGAGGTTGGGTAGATTTCCACTTTGTGTTTATCCTGCCAGCCGTAGTGATGGCTGGAACTCTGGCCCTGACTTGGAACAGCTTCGACTATTTGAACAATCCAGCAGAACAGGGGAGTGAATCTTGTGGCTCTGCCGCAGTGGCAGGCGAGAGGGGGCAGATATCGTCAGCAGACGCTGCGCGTGTGTCCATTCCTAGCGCCAAATAGGGCGAGAAACCTAAAGAGGGCTCACTGTTCTGATGACCGCAATGTGCTTGATTGCACAGGCTGCGCTCGGGGTGATAGAGCTCGTGCATTATTTCCTAAGAGTATTTTATCTAGCAAGAGAGGTCGGGGGGCTAACCTAGGGGAGGCAACAAGGAGCGTTCCCACTGCTGGCGTACCTGGTACGTAGTACGTGCCGGCACTGTGGTATGATACAACAGCAAACATGTGCCGTGGCCGTTCTGGTGGTAACCCCGAGTATGGTGGATACAGTCGCGTGCAGGCAGGATGCCTTGGTGGGCGCTGCCGACGGCTAATAAAACTTCTGCATCTCTCAGTGGGAGCAGGGTGCCAAGTGGGATCAGGTCCGGGCGGGATCAGGGTATCAAGTGGGAGCAGAGTCCGTACCAGCGCCGACCTGGGAAATTCTCTGACAGGCTCGTGTCTACAAGCAGTTCCTGTCGTGTTTATGGCGTAGCGTATCGTTTTTTGGCGTACTCTATGTCATGGGGTTTATATTGCCTAGGTACTGACCGGTGATGGAATTCGGAACTAGTACCAGTCCCCAAACTGATTTATGTGACATATCCCGAGGTCCTCAAAGATCAGCATCAAGATCTCCGCCTCAAAACAATCGCCCTCAACAGCTTCGCGTCAGAATTATGTAGCGGTACTAATTTGGTGGCGACGGGCAATGCAAGAGTAAATCTTGGGGAATTATGTTTAATTGCTCTCGCTTCGATCACAATAACGGAGAACGCGCAGGCCTGGGTTAGTACTCGCAGCAGGAAGTGCACATCTGCTGTTTCTGTAGTCCATGCACGGTGCGTTTCTAGTGTTTTTTTTTTGGTCGTCTGCAGCTAGGAATGTGTTGGTCAGATCGTCAAAGTTGAACTAGATGAGGAGCATCACAATCTACATATGAGCGTCTGCGTCCTGTTTAACAGCACAGGCAAGTGATTTGCATGCAGTGGCACGTTTGGTATTGCGAACTATCACTTTACACTTAACAAATCCATGATTGTGCAGGATTTGCAAAAGCATCCATACCCCAAGCACGCTAAGGCATGCCAAGCCCGTGTGCATACGACTATCTACACTCGCGCTTCTCCCGGCGGTGAGCCGTCTTCCTGGATGACTTTTATCGCCTGCTCGGAATAACCCGAAACAGTCGCAGTCTCCCCGTTCGAGAGGTGTTTATACCTCTTCGATCGGCTCCTTGGATCAACTGGGAACAGCCGCAAGCTCCCAAACCGAAGGGGCTT
Source organism: Macrocystis pyrifera (assembly GCA_031763025.1). Classification (NCBI taxonomy): domain Eukaryota; class Phaeophyceae; order Laminariales; family Laminariaceae; genus Macrocystis; species Macrocystis pyrifera. The sequence goes on along the minus strand of JASSKH010000005.1, from coordinate 9,970,260 downwards.
TAACGTAGGCCCCTTCTATCACCTTCTTGGGAGAAGTCGGGGAAGCCGTAACCTCCCATCCGAACGATGATTAAGAAACGGGTTGTCGGCATGTAGTACAAGCGCATTCCATCGGCTTCATGACGATGGGCAGTCCAATCGCGGCGTCAAGCGGCTCGTACCCCGCAGGGTCACTGGCGATAGCTGCATCTTCCGTTGCGTGCTGTGATACATCTAATCTATGCTTGTGTTCGCCGACACCTTGTTGTCGTGCCTTATACGGCTCCGGTTGGGATGTACGAACACCAGAACCACCAGTACGTTCACACAAAAGGGTTGCGCCTCCCATGTTTGTGACCTGTGGTCGGTCCCCCTGTCATAACCATTTCTGTCGGCCGCTTGTATCGGTATCTTCCAACAGCAGGAGGGGATATATATGGGCCCACGCAGGTCGGTATATACCAGCTGGTACGACCTATCCGCGGCGAGGATAGTAGTCTTCCGAAGATACGAACGATCGCCATCAACGCTTTCTGCAGAAGATACAGGGATTGTATCCAGATGTCGATGTACGGGTCGGGATGAGACCTGGTTGCCGTGTGGGCGTAGTGAGCGGATTGCACCCCTTCGCGAGTGTTATGATACTGCCTTGAATGAAGTTGAAAAGTCGGTGATTCGCTGGGTTCAGGCAAGGGGATCATAGTACTTGGAAGGCGTATCTTAGGTGGAAAACCTGGGGTTTTCCAGAGAGGCACGAGCTTGGTCTCAGTCTCAGCGTGCCACGAAAGGAATAAAACTGTTCTTCTATCTCTAAGCAACCAAGACACGTGAGTACCAACGAGTACCGACTTTATAGGCAAACCTGTCGAGGGATACAAAGTGTCCCGACCTCTGATCTTAACAAGTGGCGACATCGGCGCCTTCGGCTCAGGACTTTTTCCGCCTTTTTGTCGGCACGAGTTGTCTCTCTTTCTCGACCGTTTGCTTTTCTGGAGTAAGTTTGTTCCACACACTACACGATGGAGACTCAAGAGATGGGAGGGTCTGCTTCCCCTCACGGTGGCCGAGCCACTGCCCAGGGCCCCTCAGTGCCCCACCGCCCAAGGCCCGTCGATGTGAATCGTGCGCCTTGTACAACAGACCAACAAGAGGAGCAAGAGCCTCGGCAGGAGCCCCAAGACGAAGCGCGAGCGACCCCAAGAAAACGGACTTCGTTCAAGACACCTTCTGTGCTTTCTCGCTCGGCTGAGCGAGCTGTGCCGTCTAAGACAACTGGACCTCCCCGCTCCGTGGAGCGCATGATCAGCCAGGCTTTGGGTATTGCAGCTATTGATCCCCACTCGAGCCCTCTGCCGTCCAAGACAACTGGACGTCCCCGCTCCTTAGAGCGCGTGGCGCGCGTGACCAGCCAGGCCTTGGGTTTTGCAGCTTTGGCTCCCCACTCGTGCCCTCTGCCGTCCAAGCCACCTGGAAGCCCCCGCTCCGATTAGCGCGTACCCAGCCAGCCCTGGGATTCAGCTGCTTCTGCTCTGGACCAGAGCGCGTCGGACAAACCCGGACGCAGCGCTCTCGCCGCCACCCAGCTGCGCTCCTCGCCATTGGGTCTACCTGCTTCTGGGCCAGATGAGGGGGTGTTTGAGACTGTTTTTCTGACTTGTATTCCGCTGCTATCCAACCCCGCTCGTACGCGTAGGATGATCACGAGCGATGCTGCCACTCGTGAATTTTTTCTTGTACCGCAGCCACACGATGACACACTGGACTTCAGTATGAAGCCTGCTTCCCTCGCTGCTGTAGCTACAAACGAAGATTCTGCCTGGCGATTCCGTACTGCCGCTCGTTTTAATACTGCTGTTAGAGGGAGTGGTGCGGCCGCTCGTGAATTTTTCCCGCGCCTCGCCCAGAAAACGGCACACTGAATTTCAGTATTGCGCCTGCTTTGCCCGTTGCTGTAGCCACCCACGCCGATTCTGCTGGAAATTTCAGTACTGCTACGACTTTTAATGCAGCTGTTAGAGGGAGCAATGCTGCCACTCGTGAATTTTTTCCCGCGCCTCGCCCACAAGACGGCACACTGGATTTCAGTATTGCGCCTGTGTTGCCCGCACCTGTAGCCACCCGTGACGTTTCTGCTGAGAATTCTCGTGCTGATGTGAGTTTTAATAGTGCTGTTAGAGGGGACGATGCTTTTAACAGGCCCTCCAGTACCTGAGACGTACCAAAACCAACCACACTTGTTGTTAGTACAAGTACAAACCGTGACGACCGCCCTTTTATCGCGACACCTTTTGTGGTCGATGCTCGTTCCCCCAGCGCTCATAGCACTCGCCGCATGGTGCGTAACGCCTTGATCACTGCTAAGCTGCTGAAGCACAAGCCGCGGTTATTGCCTCCGCTGCTTTTGAGCTCCACGACCCTGAGAACCACCGAATCCCGCCGCCCCCTGCCGCGGCGCCTTCCCCTGCTCTGATATATTTCGCCCGTCCCCGCCACAGCATGTTACGGACGGCGAATACTCGGGAGGAGGCATCCAGCCCCGCCAGGTCTACCAGAGGGCTGGGGACGTACGGCTCCCCTTCCTCGTCGGGAGAGAGGACACTCAAGCTCCCGGACCCCACGCCTCTGGAAGACGCCGTGGACAACGAGCACACCGACTCGGAGGACGCGCGGATGGCGGTCGTGGAAGACGAGCGGCTGGCAGCTGCGGAGGACGCGCAGATGGCGGCCGCGGAGCCTGACAGTGCCCAAGCCTCGCTTCCCCGACTTCCTGGGGCATGGACCCTCCTCACTTCGACGGACAAGGCAGCCCTTCTCCAGCCCTGGTCCGCCATTTCGGGGTCCGCCGCGGGGATCGCGGCGGAACGCCCGATGCCCGATTGGGGGGGGGGGAATCGGCCGGCCATAACGACAGTTTCCGCCGTGGGCAGGGTACAGATCGAGCCGGGGCCACATCTCGGCGAGACGGGGCTGGACGCCGGCGAAACCGCGGCCAATAGCTTGAGCGACGAGCGCTCCAGAAGATACAGCCCGCGGGGAGACGCTTCTCGGGCCAGTTCTTCCAGCGCCTCCACGGACGGCAGCAGCAAGGCCCCCGTTCCCGAGGTCACGACTAGCTCCAAGAGGCAAGTGGTTCCCTCGCTGACCGATGTTGCTTCTTCCGCCGCGCTTCTTGGTCGCTTGACCATGTCCGATGACCGCGCCATGCCCGTGTCGTCTAACTTTTCTTACGCCCGAACATCGACGATCGACTCCGCCGCCGCAGCCGCCACGAAAGAGCTTGCTGCCGACGCTCAACGGGCGTACAAACACCCAAGAATCAAAGATATTTCGTGTATTTCTGTCCAACGTTTTCCCTCTTCGATCAACCCTTCCGATGCCGCCCAACAACTCACTCGTTCGGTCACGGCCTCCGCCTCTGATATTCTCATGATGTGCAACGATGGCAGCCATGAAGACCTTAGTTCTACCGATTGGATCCCCGGCTGGGAGCACCCCCTCCAGAAATCCTTCGCGCGCGCCATCACGCCTGACAAGCCTACGACCGCCCCCCTCACTACCTTGATGGATGATTTTTTCGTACAGGTGTCGCGCGCCCTCGCAGCTGGATCGACGGGATCGGAGGCGTTCACGCTCCTCCTGAGGTTACTGAGCAACCACTTCGACCGCACCGACACGGGGGGCAGCTACTCCAAGTTGCATAATTTAGGCGTGCCTAACTGGACCCCCTTTTGCGATTTTAGCCGGGCATAATTTCGAGGGGTGGTGTCGGCAGCGACGGTGACTGAGGGTGTTTTGGAACCGGGGGTGGAGGTTGTTTTGGAGGTGGTTCGGATGGCAGTCAACGAGCAGTACCCCAGCTCGATGCCCACGCTGTACGCGGGAGCTTTGGCGGCTGTATCGAGGCTGTTCGGCACTTTGGGCGCCATGTGGTTGGCGTTTTAGACTCTCGCGAATAATAAGCACCCGCCATTAACGGCGAAAAATATTTTTCTTTGCCTGCTTCTTCGACGAGTGTGCGGTCATCCGCCTCGTCGGGGCCCCGGCCAGGCAGTAATGGTTGCGGCCAGGGTCGGACGCTTTCCCATTCACCTTCGTGGAAGACAGGATCGCGCAAGAATCCGCTTGTGATGAATGTCAACAAAAATCCATATCTGACTGCCTCGACCCGTGGCTTGACACCTCTTCCAACTGCTGGCCCCTAGAAGAACACCACTACGCTGAAGTTGACACTGTTTGCATGTCCATCCAGACCGAGGACCCTCCCCTCTAGAGTGGCCTTCATCGTCCGCTCGCGCGGCCGCCCTCAGCGAAAACCGAGGTCACTGCTTGAACTGCCACGAAGACTCACACTCCCTCAGACAGTGTAGACGCCCCTTCCAAAACCTTGAAGGCATTTTGAACGCCGACCTCGGGACGCTCGGCGACGACGGCGCGGCGTCCCGTCGTTGGCAAGAACGCATGATCAGACACTGCCGCGAGAACAAACCACAACCGAACAAACACAACCAGCGGAAACAAAAGCGTCGTCCCGGCCGCTCGCGTGGGCAGTACCACGGCCAAGGTCAACAGCACAGACAAGGTGACGACTACAACGCACGCAGAACGAGGACACCAATAGTCTCACTACGGCCATCACGGTGATGGTTCGACCACCTCTGCCTCTTTCGCCCCAGCTCCCGCCTCGGGGGTTCGCTACGGTGCTTCGCATGACTCGGGCGGAAACCCGAATGAACGCCAGTCAGGCACCTTCCGCGCCGGTAACTGACAGGTCGACGGCGGTTCGGCCCTTCCTGCCCGTCCCCCGCCAGCATTGCCGGGAGAAAACACATTGATTTCTATTGATTGTGCGCAGAAACACGACGGAGACGTTACATCTAATATTAGGGAGTTCCATCTATTGATATAGGATTATAGGAGGGGGATATTTAGTCGGATATTCGGGGGGATAAACGGGAGGTTTATTCCCGCGTCTTGTTGGATAATAACCTGCATACGATGCATGAGCTGTCACTCGACAGCTCGGATATAATACAAGAGGAGTTCCGTGTTACTGTCTGGAGTCAACCACGCGTTCCCGTGCCAGCTGCGCCTATACCTTTAGAGATCAATCAACGCACTAGTGAGTCCGGCGATCTTCTATTGGCAAGCGTAGCCAAGGCCAACCTAGAGAAGTGGGAACCTGTTTCGGCATGCCTAGTTTCGAGGACATGCCCAGTCAAGAAGCCAGCGTGGAGAGTGAAAAGACCATAGAGGAGATGAGGAAGAAAATAGAGGTCCTGGAAAGGACGATGGAGGAGCAGAGACTGCGCGCCGAGAGGGACGCGCAGGGAGCAGGAAAGGAAGGGGGGGCCGGTGGGGAGACGAGAGGAGAAGGAACTGCTGGAAGACAACAAGCAGCGTCGACGGTGCCGACACCTGGGCTGGAGGCCCGATCAGGCATGTCATTACCTTCTTTGTACCGCCCAAGTTTGTCCCAGTCGAGACCCCCGAAGTTCGATAACGTAGAGGCCCACTTTAGCATGTGGCGTAGTAAGTTTTTGGCATACCTATCATCGCTTGGGTGCTTGCATGTACTCAGTAGCACAGCAAACCCAGTTATGGTGGGTGACATGAGGGTTTCGCCGGAGGAATTAGCCTCCAGACATTCCCCCCAGGAGATCAGGGACGCGAGATTGGTGTATGGATTGATGATGGAGGCCATGACAGGATACGATATGGCTGAGTTTAGAATGCAGAAGGCAATGTCTCCGAGTGGTGCTTGGAAGGAGTTAGAAGACTATTACATGCCGAAGACGATAGCCGCAACTCATAGATTGAGGAGGGAATTCGATACAATCCGAATGGCCGAGGACGAAAACCCCTTGCTGTTCCTAGCAAGGGTGGACAAGGCAGCAGATGAGCTGGCGATGCTAGGATGTGGTAAGAGTACAGAGGAAGTTAACCGCCACATTGTTACCAACATCTCATCTTTGTATACTATTCAAAGCAAGTCCATTCTTTCCCGCCCTTCCATCCCCCGTTCCGAGATCGATGAGATCATCCGTGACGCGTATGCTAACGACAAGGTAGAGAAGGAGATGATTTCTAGGGCGTTGGGCGTGCAGGGAGTGGTAGATCAGCATGCCTTGTACGCCGGAGGTGCGCAGCCTGCCGGTGGCGGAGGTGCGGGTCCAGGAGGGGGAAGGAGGAACAGGAGAGGCGGGAGGCTCAAGGATGGGCAACAGCAGCAGCAGCAGCAGCAGCGGCAGTATCATCAGCAGCAGCAGCTCCAGCTCCAGCAGCAGCAGCAGCAGCAGCAGCAGCTCCAGCGACAGTATCAGCAGCAGCAGCAGCAGCAGCAATATCATCAGCAGCAGCAGCCCCAGCAGCAGCAGCAGCAGCACCAACGGCAGCAGCATCAGCCCCAGCAACAGCAGCAGCAGCACCGTCCCCATCAGCAACGTGGCAACCGGGGAGGAGCTTCGGGGGGGGGGATAACCGGCCCCAAATGGCGTTGGGATGCCGTGGCCTGCAGGTATCGTTGGGATGACTCAGCCCCAGACCCCTTCGGTACGGGCGGAGTAGTCCCCCCTATGGGTTGGGTACCTACCGACCCACCACCAGGGACGTTGCCGCCGATGCCCCCGCCGCCCGCAGCGACTCCGGCAGGCTGGGGTCCCCCACCGAATAACACATGGAGGCGCAAGGGGCCCTGCTTCCGGTGCGGCAGACCGGGCCACCACGCCGCGGAATGCCAGGCAGCTCCCGCGCAAATGAATGTCGCTTTCCCAGGTGCCGCTTCTCCTCAATCCGCCCAACAACCATACTACGGAGGTGGCTGGCTGCAGGAGACGCCCTACGGCAGTGGTGGGTATACCTCGGCCAGAGCTTCCCCGCCACAACAACCCTCCTTCAGCACTTCCCCCTCCCCTGGCCCAGCGAACAACGGCAACCCTACGCCTACGTTCGATCCGCACCTCCTCACCGCGCAGTTTGCGCACCAAGGCAAGGCGAATGATGATTTGTTTTGGGTTAATGGGAGAGAAGAGTGGGTAGCGGATTCGGGAGCAACTTGTCATGTGACTGGCAACCCTTTTGGTATGGTAAACTGTACTCCCCCTCCCCCTGGTAAGAGCCGTTTGGTGGTCGGTGACATGAGGTCACTGAAGATAGAGTACTTCGGCCAGATTCCAATTGTGATGCACAGCTCTCAGGGTGACGTTCAAGTTAGGCTGGTGGACGTAGCATACGTACCCGGTGTTCGCTTCAACTTATTTTCGCTTCATGCAGTAATGTTGAAATGCCCGGTGACACTTGATGCTCAGGGAGCTCACACGTTGAATGGACAACTGTCTTTCGTGCGTAGGGACGCGGGTTCATACGTAGACGCCACGCGGATTGTAGAGACCCCGATCGCTGCCGCTGTTTTGGCTCCTGGAAAAATGAGGAGGATCGATATTAACGACCTTCACGTTGCCCTTGCCCACTCCCATGCTGACACTCTCCGTGAGACGGCACGCCAGATGGGCATTAAGGTTTTTGGGGAGTTGGTTCCGTGTGCTGGGTGTTCTGAGGCGAAAGGGAGGAGGATGGCGGTGCCGTGGACGACCGAGTGCCGTTCTACCAGGCCTCTGGAGCGTCTGTTCGTGGATCTGTCGGGACAACAGTCTACGTCTGCTGGCGGTGCGCAGTACTTGATGATGATCGTCGACGACTACTCGCGACTGGGGTGGCCGTATTTCTTGAAGCGGAAGTCCGACGTCCCGAAGGTTCGCTGGTTTCCTGGCCGACATCAGCGCGAAGGGTGTGCCGTCCATCGTGGAGTGCCTTCGCTCGAACAACGGCACCGAGTTCACCAAGGCGGAGTTCGTGGAGTTGCTCAACCACCACGGCATCCGCCGCGAGTACACGCCCGTCGATTCTCCGAAGCATGACGGGGTGATCGAGCGACGGATCGCCATGACGCTGGAGCTTGCAATGGCTTCCCGCCTGGAGGCCACCCGCCTGTTCGGCGATGCAAGGATGCCGGCGACGCAGCCCCTCTGGGCTGAGTCATGCGTGTACGCGAGCGATGTGATCAACATGACGGCGAGGGTAAGGGACAAGCCGGAAATGCACTCGCCGTGCCGCAAATTATACGGGAGACCACCGTTTGCGCGGCTGCTCCCGTTTCTGAAGCCGGGCTTCCACCACGTCAGGAGGGCCCTGAAGACCGAGCCGAAGGCGGAGGCTTGCTTCTACCTCAACGGCGGCAACCACCACGCAGGTGACTGCAGCAAGATCCTGCTGATGTCTGGCCGAAGGTCGTTCTCCCGTGACGTCACTTGGGAACACCCGAGGAAACCGTTTGTGGGGTTACTGCCTTCGGAGGAGGAGAGCTCCCCGCCGCCGCCGTCGCCGTCGCCACCGCCGCCGGGTGCGCCGGAGCCTCTGAGGGGCCCCGACGTATGGCCCGAGCCACCGTCCCCATCTCCACTGCTGCCGCCGCAACCGCCGTCATCAACGCCGCTACCGCCGCCGCCGCCGCCGTCGCCGTCGCCGCTACAGCCACCGTCACCGCCGCCGCCGTCGCCGCCGTTATCATCGCCGTCGCCGCCGCAGCAGTCACCGCAGCCACAGCTTTCGCAGCGTGCTGCCCGGGCACTGGGTTATTATATCCCGGACCCGGAGGATGGCGATGTGCTGAGGGGGCGGACAAGGGGAGAGACTGCACGACACCAGGAGAGCGGTGGCGCTGTGCAGAGAGGGCGGACTAGAGGGGAGACCGCACGACACCAGGAGGGTGGTGGCGGTGTGCAGGGTGATCGGGCCAGGGGGGAAGCTGGGCGACACCCGGAAGGTGGAGATGTGCTGAGGGGGCGGACAAGAGGGGAGACTGCGCGGAACCGCGAGGCTATGGGGCATGGGCTGCTGTCGTTGATGGCAGCGCGGGAAGGTATAGGCCATGTACTTTTCCACCAAGCCCCACCGCGCGGGAACCCTCCCCTTCCCACACGCCAGGCGAGCGAGCTTTCGACGCCGAATTCGTATGCTGAAGCGTGTGCGGACGAGTATTCGGCCATCTGGAGACAGGCGATGGACAAGGAGTACCATGGGCTGGCGGACGCGGGGACGTTTGGAGCGACGTAGTAACCAGAGGGGCTCAATGTCATCTCGGCGAAGTGGGTGTTCGCCTAGAAGTCCAACGAGCATGGTGACGTGGTGCGGGCGAAAGCAAGGCTGGTGGCACGAGGTTTCAAGCAGCGTGACGATATTGATTTCTTTGAAACTTTTGCTCCGACGCCTGCAGCGTCTTGTTTCCGTTTGTTGGGTGCTATTGCGTGCGAGTTGGGTTTGGATTTGTGCCATTTTGATGCTGAGCAGGCGTTCGTGCAGTCGAGTTTGGATGAGGATGTATTCATGCGACTACCTCCCGGCTGCGGCAAAATGTCTGGTAAGGTGGTCAGGTTGAATCGCGGTCTCTACGGCTTGAAGCAAGCGTCGAGGTCGTGGCACAACCACCTTCTCACTCACATGAAGAGTCTAGGATTTGAGCAGAGCCCCGCTGACGCGTGTGTCATGAGGTTGGTCGAGTCGGGCTCTGTCTCCATTGTAACGGTAGTTCATGTGGATGTTATTTTTGCTGTAGGACTCAAGGCTAGATGCGATCAGTTCTGTGACGACCTGAACAACCTTGTTCCGATCAACAATCTGGGCGAGTTGCGGTGGTATGCTGGTTGTTGTTTTTCGAGGGATTGGGATGCTGGTACCTTGACGATTTCGCAGCAGGCGTTCGCTGAAAACACCGCGGCGAGGTTTGGTGTTAGTTCTGGGAGGAATAACCCGCTTTCGACTGGTGTGAAGCTCGAGGAGTTTGACGAGAATGAACCCGTGGGTGATTGGCCTTTCCGCGAGTTGGTGGGGTGCTTGATGTGGCTTGCGAACCAAACACGACCGGATATTGCGAAGGCGGTGAGGGCGGTAGCGAGGTACACGAATAGGCCGAGGGAAGTACACTGGAAGACAGCAGTCGGTATTTTAGAGTATGTATTTTCTACGAGTGATTTCGGCATTACGTTCCAGAAGGGTAGCGGGCTTGAGCTGGTAGCGTTTGCAGATCCAGACTATGCCAACAAAGCCACTGACAGGAGGTCAGTTTCCGGTGGGGCCATCATGTGTGCTGGGGCGTGTGTGTGCTGGTTTTCTAGGACGCAGAAATGCGTCACACTCTCAACCACTGAGGCCGAATATGTAGCACTGGCAGACACTATCAAGGAGGCAATGTTCATGCGCTATGTATGGAGTTTTATTTTTCCGGGGTTTGGGGAGAGATGCATTACGGTTTTCGAGGATAACGAGGGGGCAAGGCACCTGGCACAAAATCCAGTGTGCACGTCGAATTCGAAGCACATCGACGTACGACACCACTTTTTGCGCGAGCTTATTTTTAAGGGGGAATTTGTTATTGCCCATGTAGAGTCGGAGAAACAGCATGCAGACTTCTTGACAAAGCCGCTCAACAACACGGTGTTTCGTTACCACCGGGATTTTCTGATGAATATTTGACGCGGTTTTTCCGAGGTGGAAAGTTTTGTGATATTTTTGAGTGGAGGATTTGTCTGAACTACGTGTAAATCCGAAGATGCTGCCGTTTTCCCCTGGCTAATTCCGAGGATGATACCATTTCATTCCTGGTGATGGATTTCGAGAGTTTTTGGTGTTTTCGAGTAGTCCCCACGTCAAATAAAATTCAAGTGAAGGAATGTATGCTATCTCGCATTACCGTCGCGATCTGTGTATCTATGGCGGGAGTAGGGGACAAGGGGAGACCCTTGTCCGGGGGAACGGGGTTCTTTGCGATCTCTGGCATTTATTTTCTTGGCTCAACTTTTATTTTGATGAGTATGACAACTGTGATATTTCGTATGATTTGCATTAATTCCTCATGAAATAGAGGAGATTTTTTTGAATAAGGTTGAAGAGAGACTATGAAGCGCCTGGGGGCGTGTGCGGTCCATAGAAAATGTTTTCTGAGTTGGAGAGTTTGGATAGTATTTTGGAAGTTGAGAGTTTGATTTTTGGTTCTGAGTGAAATTATGTTTCTGAATTTCGTATGAGTTGGTCATAATATTGAGATGTTTCCACCCAGCGGAGTCGTACATTGTAGTGTACAGAGCTGGGGGGATATTAAAGTACGGTCGTGTACAATGAGCAGGGGGGATATTGATTGTGCTCAGAAACACGACGGAGACGTTACATCTAATATTAGGGAGTTCCATATATTGACATAGGATTATAGGAGAGGGATATTTAGTCGGATATTCGGGGGGATAAATGGGAGTTTATTCCCGCGTCATGTTGGATAATAACCTGCATACGATGCATGAGCTGTCACTCGACAGCTCGGATATAATACAAGAGGAGTTCCGTGTTACTGTCTGGAGTCAACCACGCGTTCCCGTCCCAGCTGCGCCTATACCTTTAGAGATCAATCAACAATTTCACAAGATGTTCGCGTCCCAGGCTCGCTCAGCGCTCAGCGCCGACCTGCTCCGCTTCCACCCCGCGCCTAACCCCGTACTTCGGCCCGACGTAGCGACTCAGCCTCACTTATTTCACCGGAGGGGGGGCAGGCGTCTTCCCCGGCGTCGGGAGCCCGCGCCTCAAACGCCGCTCCCCTCAACCTGGGTACCAGAGCAGGCGCGTCAAACGCCGCTCTCCCGAACCACGCACCGCACAGCAACACGAGTGTCGCACCGTCGCGTCGTTTTTTTCAGCGAGGGTGCCCCCTTCTTTCACCTCCGGGCCATGCGGTGGCGGTCGGTTTGAGGTGCGGGAAGGCCAACACGGAAACCCCGAGATCTCGGTTGAAGCTCGACTCGGCGTTTCCTCGCAATAGCGGTGCCCGTTCCACCCTTTTTCCTACCAAGGAGGAGTTGACAAGATTAGCTACCTCGTCCCCTTTCCCCACCAGGTCTACAGAACGGAAACCCTCTCCGGTGGACCCTTGTTGCCCCCCACCCGAGCATCGTTCTTGAAGACGTCTACAGGGTCTGCAGACCCTCTTTCGTCTTCGTGCACGCCACTCCACGTGCGCAGCACTCCTTCGGCTCCAGTGGAACAGGAGAAACCTGGCGCTGTCCGTCGAGCCAGTGGTGGCTCCACGGCCTCCGGTCAGATCAACTGGACAGCATAACCGTTAAATTCGTAAGAATCGCATCTCTCGTCAACCAGAACGGGCTCAGAGCCCCCTGCTTCCTTTGGTCCAGGACAGAGATCATCGGGCGCAGTAAGAGAACTTTCTGGCAATTTTTTGCCTACGGGCAATGGTGACACAAAGCCAGTATACGTGGAACCGGACTCGCCTCGTACACCAGGGGCGCAGTGTTCTCAGAGAAGTTAACTCCCCCTCTCACAACACCGCAACTGCGGCCACCGACGACTCGGCGCCGCCGGTCTTTGACCCTACTCTGGAGTATTCAACGGAGCGGGTGGTACCGTTCTGGCAGCCCCCCTCCTACTTTTCGCAGTGGTCTCTTTTGTCATCGACGATGTGTCATATTCCTGCGCGGAGCAATTTATGATGGCTGAAAAGGCTCTCTTTTTTCAGGAGCACGACGCAGCGGAGCGAATTATGTCCTCACCAGACCCACGCGAGCACAAACGCCTCGGTCGAGGCGTGCATAACTTCGACTGCGCTATCTCGGACCTCGTTCGGGAAGACGCCGTCCTTGCTGGTACTTTTGCCAAATTCTCGCAGAACCCGGCAACGAAGGAGCACGTATTGAGCACTGACACCAAACGCTGGCTGAAGCCAGCCCTTTTGACCCCGTGTGGGGCATCGGTCTCCGGGAAGACGACCCCGAGGCTCAAGACCCCTCCCGGTGGCGTAGGAACAAATTTCTTGGGAAAGCTATTTCCACCGTTCGCGATACCCTCCGCTCAAGTGAGGCCGGGTTGGCACACCCCGCCTCCTCTCATCAAGTTTGTACTCCGACAACGCCTGACAGAATTCATGAGATTTCACCAGCGCCGCCCCACCCTTTGGCCGTGGCCCGCGCATGCCCAGGTCCTTCCTTGGAGTTTTCGGCCTGTTTTTCTGACGCGCCCGCTAATCACAGCCCCGAGGTTTCGGCTGTCGCCCCTAGTGGGGACCCCTCCCTCGCGCTGCCAGAACACGGCCCCTGTCTCGTCGGGGGCACCATTACCCTCGATGACGCCTCTTTCACAACCAAAATCGCAATTCACAGCGGAGCTGGCGTTCTTGCACCTTTTGGTTGAGTAGCACTTCTTGACACTGGCTCCCCACAGACATTTATTCGACGAGATGTTTGGGACCGCATGCGTTGAGTTGGTGCGGCATCCATCGTGTGCGAGCAGAAAAGCGCCCCTAGTTCTTGGGGGGGTTTTGGCGAATCGGCCCCTCTAAAGACTTCGACGAGTGGGGGCCTGAGCGTCCAACTTTTTCGAGAAAATGAGCTACTTGCTCCCTCGCACAGTGGGCCTGCGTGGTTCCCCCCTCAGTGATGCAGCATACAGTACGTCTGGGGCGCGACAGCTGGATGCGTTTTAATAGCCGCTCCTACCTCTCTCTGCCACCTTGGCCGTCAGATCAACGTGTTTTTGGCGAGCTCGAGCTAGTTGGCCACGCCCCAACAGGCATGTCCGTGTACGCCATCGACCCAGTCGTTTCGGGTGGAGGCTTCAATTTACTCTACGAGGGCGCTGCAGGCGTCACTCTGTCCAACGACCCTCAACTGCTGGCTGTCAACTTGGTTCGCCGCAATGGCCCCCCGGCTCTCACTGGACACTACTTGGTCAACATTTTGCCCCAGCCCGACCTACCCTCGATCGAGGAACACTTCGTCGCCTCGGACGACAGGTTTTTCCCCTCGTTGGAGTGGCGGCTCTCGAGCCGGTGGATATCCTCGGCGTCGCCCACGCCCCACTGCTGAGCGTCCCGCTGGACCTTTTGCAGCAGGACAACCAAGGCCCCAGTCCTCCCTCCGGGCTATCTGAGGTGTCTCCGGTCTCAGCAGTTACAACTTCCGCCCTCGCAGCTCCAGCCTCGCCCTCGCCTGCACTGCTTGAGTGTTTGAGCCCAGAACAGCGCGCTTCGTTCCTGCGCGTCTGGGCACGTTTGCCGTTACATCTGCGGGAGGTGGCTTTTGACCTTCACGGCACGGACCGGACCCCTGAGTCCATCAAACAGCTGGGGGATGTTCACTGCAAATTTCCTGACGTTTTCTCGAAGTCCAAGTCTGATTTTGGTTCCTGCTCGTTGATGCCTTCGTGATTTCGGTCCCGGAAGGAAGCGCTCCTGTCACGTCCAGGCCGCACCGCACCAATCCCATCGTGGCTAAGGAAGTGGAGGCCACCTTGTACCAGTACCTAGCGGCAGGCCTGATACAGTGCTCGACCTCTCCATACTCGAGCCCGCTGGTGGTCATCCCGAAGAAGTCTGCAGGCGTTCGGATCACCTTGACTGCAAGAAACTCAACCAGATCAGCAACCTCAACCAGCTGCCTATTCCTCGCGTGGATCAAGTCCTCGACTCCCTGAGGAAGGGACGGGTGTTTTCCCTCCTCGATTTGGTCTCCTCATTCTACCAGATGACCGCGCACAAGGACACCGTCCCTCTCACGGCGTTTTGCACCCCCACGGGCCTCTACGAGTGGATCGTCATGCCCCACGGCAGCAGTGCTTCGCCCGGCTGGTTTGTCAAAGCGATTAACGGAGGCATTAAAGGTCTGGCTCAGGTGGCGGCCTACCTCAATGATGCGATCGTTTTTTACTCTGATCCGACGGCCCACGTCAAGACGACACGCGCCCTTTTCGAGCGCCTGCGCAAACACACACCCAAGCTCTCCCCCTCGAAGGCTCGCCTCGGCGCCACGGACGCAAATTTTCTGGGCAGCTCCATTTCGCCCGCGGGTATAAACCCCAATGCGGAAACAGTTTGGGCTTTGATAAAAATGCCCATGCCCAAGCATCTCAAGCAGGTCCGTGGGAGACGTGGGATATTATCGCAAAATTCCTGCCCGACCTGTCTCAACGGATACGCACTCTCACCGCCCTTCTCCGGAAGGGAGTTCAAGTACCTCTTTACGCTGGCTATGGAAGTAATCGTCCGCCAGATCCCCACCGATTCTTGCCGTAGCCGACGGCTCCCGCCCCTTCCACGTGTACTGCGACGCCTGCATCGACGGTTTTGGTGTCGCGCTCGAACAAGAACCGGACGGCTCGGTACGGCGCCCATTGCTTATACCAGCCTCGCTACCCTCGATTCCGAGAGACACTTTTATTTATTTTTTTATCCATCACTTTTACTTTCCAGCCCACTCGTAGGAGGTTTTACCCTCGACGATCTTCTGGAAAAGCCGTGGTCACAGGTGTCGTCCCTTCTCCCCCCCGGTACGTGCCTTTATTTTTTGTCGCGCATAGGGTTCAGCATTCCCACTGCTCGTCGATTTTCATCGAATGTAGCCAACTCACGCTTTCGCGCTTTCCGCTTATCAATTTTTTATGCAAGCAAAAGTCCCTATGAGCATGCACTCGGTGAGACTTGAACCCACGAAATTGATCTTGACAGGCACGCGGACCACCTACCGAGCCACCGGGGACGCCGGCTAGACACCGTTGGACCTGGAAGCTGGCAGCATTGTTTGGGTCATCAAACGACTCCGAGGGTACCTGTGGAGCACGAAGCTTCGAATATTATCAGACAAAGCACTTGAGAGCATCAGCAAAGTAGGGGACCACAACGCGCGCGTCCAGCGGCGGCTCGAGTTCCTCACCGCGTTCGACTACACCCTCGAGTACCGCAAGGGCAGCGCCAACGGAAATGCTGATTTTCTCTCCCGCTTGCCAGAGTCCGCCACAGAACACGACCGCAGTGGGTCTAGCTGCCTCAACCCCGTCGAGGACGGTAGTACCTTCTTCATCGGAGCCTGCGGGCTTCGCTCTTGCTCTTCACCGACCTCTGGTGTCGGTTTGGGTGGGCTGGTGCCCCACAGTGAAAGTGCCGTCTCGGGTGGGCCGCCTTTCACCTCTTTGGGTTTTCGCGTTTTTTCGCGCACACGGGCCATGTATGAGGATTGACGATCTCTCTGCTCCTTCGGGGAGATTTGTCGCTCGTGTACCTGCTTCCGTCTCCACCGTCGATGGCCGTCCTGGCTTGAGGGTTTTTTTTCACCCACCGCCAACTCCGCTTTCGCTTCGATTGTTTTGTACCCTGCGGGGGTAACTAGGGCTCTGCAGGAGCCCCCGCTGCAGCGACGATTGTCGCCCAGTGCGCTCCTCTCCCGACGAGCACTCTACAGGGAAAAAATTTCGACGTGATCACTGATCCAGCCACTTCTCCCCCTTTGTCGCCTGGCAACGCGGCGCCTCTAAACATATTGCCGCCTTCAGGCCGCATCTCCGCTCGGACGCCCCGACGAACAGCCGTTACCGCTGGCACCACGACGCCTGCTGTTGAGTATGGCTTCGGGCCTGGCGGGGCCTCTAGACCACCCGCCCGGCCTGCTGTCACCCCTCCACGAGCCCCACGGCCGCGACCGCCCGACCCCGTCATTATAGCCTCGGCTCCTGCTGCCTCGTCGATCCCGACGGTACCCATTGCGCCTGATCGCGACCGCGCCGAGCCCGTGGGGACTCCTATTTTACGGCTTCCGCTGCCGACTGACGCACCGCCCGTCACCACGACCGATTTGGACGCTCTCAGTGCAACTGCCGAATTTCAGTTCGGTGATTCCACAGCGCGCTATTCGCACGCCGACCGGGCTCGGGAACAGCAGGTCGAGCCCGCGTGCAACGCCGCCATGCGCTACATAGCCCTTGGCCGGCCGGAAGTTTTGCCATCCGACTTTTTGTCGTGCTTCCTTTCCCACCAGCGCCCCCCTTTTCGGAGGTTCAGGAGCTGGCTAACAAAGGCCGCTCGCGCACCACCGACGCGGGAATCATTCTACTTGTCCGACAGCCGTCCCCCCCTCCAGCGTCGGATACGCAACGCCCGGCGAGTCGTACGGCCTGTTTATTGAACGACGAGCCTATTCGCATATATGTGCCGCTGCTCATGCGCCCCTGGGTCATGCAGGCTTGCCATTCCACGGCTTTCTGCCACCTAGGAACCGCGCCCACCCTACGTATGCTCGAATGTTTCTACTGGTGGATCGGTATGAGCATCTGCACCGGTGGTGGTTACGCAACTGCTTAAAGTGCCATGCACGGAAGACGTCGCGGCAGACGGTCCGGTGGCCCATCATCACGCTGCCCTTGCCAGAAGGGCCCGGCATCACCGTCAGCATCGACTATTTCGGCCCTCTCCCGGGGACGCCTCGAGGTAATACCCACATCTTGCTTCCACTGATTATTTCAGCCGCCGAGCCGACATGTACGCCGTCACAGCGGCAGAGTTCACCGCTGAGGGCACGGCTAACATTCTCATCAACCGGTATATCCCTCTCTGGGGGTGCCCGCGCAGCATTCTCTCGGACAACGGCCTTCCGTTCTGCTCCAAGCTTTCGCACGCCGTATATCAGCTTCTCGGGGTTCGCAAAATTGCCACCACCTCTTACCACCCAACCGGCAACGATGGGGGAGAATGTGTAAACCACACGATGGCCCAGATGCTGGCAATGGTCGTCAACGAGCTCCAAAACAACTGGGATGAACAGCTTCCTCACGTCGAATTTGCGTACAACAATTCCGTCAGCGCCGCCACGGGTTTGTCTCCCAACGAGGTACATATGGGTTGGCTGCCGCGCCTCCCTCTCACGATTTTCGAGCGTACTGGAGTCACCGGCCACTAGAGTTTGGCCCGCGACCACCTTGCCTACTGCGACATGGCGACGGACCGCCAGCAGCGCGCGTACGATATCGTTCGCGAGCACCACGCCCTCACTGTTGCCCGCGTGAACCGCCACAACTCCGCCCTCTCCGACGCTCTGCGTCCGGTCCCCAAATTTGACGTGGCGGTTGGGTGCGGATGTACAATACGGCGGCCACCTTCCGCCAGGGGGTGAAACCGACACAGACTCCAAGGTCCTCAAGGCTAAACTCTCACGCAACTGGACGGGTGCCTACAAAGTCCTCGCAGTTGGCCCCTGCCCCTCAGCAGATACCCCGGACGGATCTCGTCTCGGAGCAAAGCTCCTGTATTTGGATCTTCCTTCAGATATGACAGGCGCTGAGGCTCGCCGGCGTGTATCAGTTCAAGTTTGCGAGCCCTGTGCCAACCCGCACGACCGTGACGACATGCCGAAGTGTTTGCCGGCGGGGTTGACGCAATACGTGCTCAACAGCTTCTCCAAGAAATCCCCCCCGGACCACGGCACCCAGGACGACGTTTCGACCCCTCTTCAACGACTCGAAGTGGAAAAGATTACTGGACACCAATCGGTTAGAGGCCAAGGTGGCGTCATCGCGGTAAGGTACGAGACGCACTGGACAGAACTATCCCGTCCATCTTGGGAACGGGAAACGGACTTTCAGCTTTCTCGCCACGAAAAATTGCGCTACTGGGCCGGCACCCCGAACCAACACCACCAAACCAACCGCCTGTACCGCCGAATGAGAATCGGCGCGGCACAGCGGGAGCTTTCTTGGAGTAACGACGAGCGGTTTCTGGCACCCGGCTATGGCTGCGTATCGCACGCCGATTGGCTTCGACGATACAGCAACACTGTACTTCCCAACGGGGCCCACGTTTGGTACAAGGACGACGACGGTCTGTGGTAGCTCGGGAAAATCAGCTGGACTACGCCCACGGATGGAGTATATTTGGTTCGAGTTTTGGACCACCCGGGACCGATCAAGCTTCCTCTTTCTCCGGCGCGCTACACGACTTCGACGAGAGCTTTACGAGGTTCTTGGTGTCTGCAAAATCACTGGCTAGCGCGTTTGCACGGGGGGTCCAGCGTAACGTAGGTGAATCTCGTGGCGCCGCCGTGGATAGCTGACTTTCATTTCTCGACATCGCTCAATATATATTTTTTGTCGCTTTCCTGGACTTGTGGGGGTGGTTTTTTTCTACTTCCTGACGTTTTCCGAGTTTTTTCGGGTCGGGGTGTTTTTGTGCTCGGTGTGTTTTGGGCTTGTTTTTTTTCTTGAGCTGGGTCGGGGATGGTTTTTGCGTACTTTGTCCTGCCTACCCCCCCGCTCAGTGTCGGCGCTGGTCTGGGTAATCTGGCCACTCATTTGTGGCACAGGACGCGTTTCCAGAGTTGTGGGCTGGGTTTGGGTAGTTTTTGGCATCTTCTGTGTTGTTTTTCTTCTCGTTTTTGATATTCACTTTTCTCGTTTCCATGCATCTTCCTCACCTTCCCCCCCGTTACGGGTGGCATGGCGATGACTTTCGTTGACGCTTTATTCCTGCCCCTTAGGCTAGGTCTTCCTTTCATCTTTTTTAACGTATTTTGCCGGCTTTGTTGCCTTACCGTTCAGAGTTGTAGGAGTGGGTTTTGAGGAGCCGTATCTTCGACCCATGTTCTAGTTCGAGGAATCGGGGTTTCCATGAATTTCCCATAAATCTGCGTATACGGCTCATCCGAGTGGGCTAGTGTTATGATACTGCCTTGAATGAAGTTGAAAGCCCGGTAATTACCTGGGTTCGGGCACTGGGATCGTATTTGCAGTACTTGGCAGGCGTATTTTAGGTGGAAAACCAGGGGTGGAAAACCAGGGTTTTCAGAGAGGCACGAGCTTGGTCTCAGTCTCCGCGTGCACGAAAGGACTAAAACTGCTCTTCTTCCATCTCTGAGCAACCAAGACACGTGAGTATCAACGAGTACCGACTTGATAGGCAAACCTGTGCAGGGATACAAAGTGTCCCGACCTCTGATCTTAACATGGGGATGTGTTTATGGTTGATTTTCTCTTGTGGGCATTGTACTCGACATCGTCGTGTATCGTCGAGTTATTTAGCGGACATCATTCGGATGTAAAGGGCCGTTCTCTTTGCTGATGGTGCAGCCGCGTTGAAGGTGTCCGAAATATCGGCAGTTGTATTTATCGCACACCGTTCCTTTCGGACAGTGGTCATTGTGGCTCCTATATGGGCTGTCTGGATAAAGTGTTAGCAAACGGAGAGAAAAAACCCTATTCCTCTGCACGTGAAAACCTGATGGAGTTTCTTGGGAATTCTTGTGGAACTTGACGAACTCATGGAGACGTCGTTCCGTGGTGCCAGTCGATGTGTAGATCAATGCGAGGCTCATAACCTGAAAGAATGATTCATGTGTCGAGGCTCTGTCTCTATAAGAGAGATGACAGAGGTGGCACCGCGAAGTGTCTGTAAAGATCACATACGAAGAAGAAGAAAAGAGATGGTTTGGAAATGGCACTTATGTGGCCTTTATGGAAAGAGTATTGAAGAATATCGTAAGGACTTTTTATTGCAAATTCCGCCGCCGATCACAGCACGGCACAAAGCGCCTGCAGCAGAAGCACCTCACGCCAGATAGAAAGATCGATGGAGGAAGCATCTGATGACCGTGCAGCGAGCAGCTTGCTGCTGCGACAAGCAGAAAGCACGCGCCCAATCGTTTGATGCCACCGGACAACCCCGAGACTGCAGACACAGATCACAGCAGCAGCAGCAGCAGCAGCAGAGGAAGAAGAGTGCGATAGCAAGCTTGACAAGCGGTTGCGAGCGAGAACAACAACATCCTGAACCTATAAAAACCAGAGGCGCAGCTAACTCGACACCCCGACAGCAAGCATACGCATTGGAGTTTGTTGGAACTCGTACGATCGCAGGCACTAGCTATGTCCTCGCCAGTGTTGCAGCGTGTGTGTGCTGTTATTGTCGTAAAGAGAGAGCGCCTCGCCCAAATCCGAACGTCGATTGACGAGAAGAGACGGGACAGAGGCTTTGAGAAGAGCGTGGCAGAATTGTAAGGACCGTCGAGACATAAATATGAAGACCAAACGGTTGTTACATTTTTGCCTAGAATGGCACGTACGCATCATTCGGCGTCGTGAATGGCTGGGGCCGATGCTGGGGCCTTTGATAGATTCTCAGCTTGTAGAACTGAGTCTCTGTTTTGGTAAATGCTAATCTGTCTGTCTGTCTGTCTGTCTGTCTGTCTGTCTGTCCTGTCTGTCTGTCTGTCTGTCTGTCTGTCTGTCTGTCTGTCTGTCTGTCTGTCTGTCTGTCTGTCTGTCTGTCTGTCTGTCTGTCTGTCTGTCTGTCTGTCTGTCTGTCTGTCTGTCTGTCTGTCTGTCTGTCTGTCTGTCTGTCTGTCTGTCTGTCTGTCTGTCTGTCTGTCTGTCTGTCTGTCTGTCTGTCTGTCTGTCTGTCTGTCTGTCTGTCTGTCTGTCTGTCTGTCTGTCTGTCTGTCTGTCTGTCTGTCTGTCTGTCTGTCTGTCTGTCTGTCTGTCTGTCTTTCTGTCCGCAAGGCTTATATTTTTGAATACTTTCCAATGGCCGATATATAAGCTCGATACCGATGATATTCGTACGACGTGTTCGACCTTTACGGACCTTATATACTGAAACATACCATACCACCAGGCAAATTTAGCCATATAATACATCCACGACATCGTACCATGGTACCATACTGTATACTGTGTTGTTCCCGTACCATACCGCACATACCATACCACATACGGTGGTTTTCCCATATTCCCATATACCGTACCACCAACATATCCCGTATCCCATACCGAGTTGGGGAGACGTCTACACACCAGACCAGGTGCCTGCTACAGCTGTAGTGCCGTCTTGTTGTGCAAGGGTGGCGATGAATACAAGAGTTGGCTCAGACGCCCGAAACGAGTTGGGGAGACGTCTATACACCAGACCAGGTCCCTACTACTGCTGTAGTGCTGTCTTGTTGTGCAAGGGTGGCGATGAATACAAGAGTTGGCTCAGACGCTTGGGTCCTACGCTCAGTGCAGCGCATTGGCCGCTGGTGTGCACGAAATAGATGAAAAACATTATCTACGAGTACTACTACTGCTGTATCCGTCTCGAATGGCAAAAAATGGGCTTTTTTCAGGTTTGGGAGGATACCGTAGGACGAGGCCCGCAAGCTCTTGCCCCCTAGAGCATACATCCACCTCATTTCTTCGAGCCCGTCATCTATACTAGTTAATATTGCCCGCCACCGAGCGGGTTGCCCGCGGGCTGAGTCTCTGTCGAGATCGAGCGTCTATCGTCTATCGTCCTACGAGCAGGTCTTTTACAGTTACTGTACAACAAACGTCTACCGTCGCATAAGCAGGTCTTTTACAGTTGCTACTGTACAACAAACGTCCATCGTCTATCGCCGCACGAGCAGGGCTTTTACAGTACAACAAACGTGTCGAATGGCAAAAAATGGGCTTCTTTTCAGGTTTGGGAGGATACCGCAGGACGCCGCCGGCAAGCTCTTGCCCCCTAGAGCATGCGTCCACCTCATTTCTTCGAGCCCGTCATCTATACTAGTTGATCTTGCCCGCCACCGTGCGGGTTGCCCGTGGGCTCAGTCTCTATCGAGATCAAGCGTCTATTGTGTATCGTCGCACCAGCTGAAATAATACTGTTTTGGTGTACTTCGCGTTTCTATCCGCATACTATAGCAGGTCTTTTACAGTGCAACAGGATTGGGTTACTTTTTGTGCCACAGCAAAATTATCGACGAGTACTACTGTACAGTGCAGTGCAGAGTGCTGTACCCGTCTCAAATGGCAAAAAAAATGCATTTCGTCTATCAGTACAACAAACGTCTCGAATGGCAAAAAATGGGTTTTTTGTTAGTTTTGGGAGGATACCGTAGGACGCCGCCGGCAGGCTCTTGCCCCCTAGAGCATGCATCCACCTCATTTCTTCGAGCCCGTCATCTATACTAGTTGATCTTGCCCGCCACCGCGCGGGTTATCCGTGGGCTGAGTCTCTATCGAGATCGAGCGTCTAACGTGTATCGTCGCACGAGCTGAAATAATACTGTTTTGGTGTACTTCGCGTTTCCCTTCGCATACTATAGCAGGTATTTTACAGTGCAACAAGAGTGGGTTACTTTTTGTGCCAGAGCAAAATTATCGACGAGTACTACTGTATTGCTGTATCCGTCTCGAATGGCAAAAACATGCATACTATCATCACAGGTCTTTTGCAGCAGCGAAAGGCAACAAAATGGGCCTTTTTTTCAGGTTTGGGAGGATACCGTAGGACGCCGCCGGCGGCAGTGGATTACTTTCTACTTTTCGCCTTTATTTGTTTGCGATCCTCATCGTTTGTTTCGGTACTCGCAAATAATCACCCGCCAGTTGAAAAGACATGTCAATGTCACGGTGTCCGAGTGTAGAGGTAAGGGAAGTGAAGGCAGGAACTGGCTGGCCGGAGGCAGCTTCTCTTGTTCGTAGTATCTTATTATTGTTGTTTTTCGTCTTGGTCCTTAGTGAGAGAGGGGAACAGAATGAGAGTGAGACGATGGGGGTTTGGTTCGAGGCACCTAACCCACTCTGGCCTCCTACGTTAGCCCGCTCGACGGGTTTATAAGTTAGTCCGAGGAACTCTCTTCGGACGCTTGTCCACTCTTCTATCGACGACCTGGACTGCCGGAGTAGCCATACCTTGGGATACTTTCTATAAGTCCGCAAAAACGCATTCTACGGATCATCTAGACTGTTCTAGGAACACTGCTCGTGTCCTCACAGTATAGTCACACCTTGCGATACTTCTGTAAGTCCACTAAAACACATACTACGGGTTATTCAGTCTGTTCTACGAACATTCCTCGGGTCCTCACGTAAGCCGTGCTGGCTTGTTATCTACTGAGAGAAACTTCCGAGCTTCAAGAATACTCTTAAGGGTATTCAGGGCTATCATTCTTGTTTACCAAGGAAAACTATAGCGCCTCAGGAATACTCTTGGGAGTATACAGGGCTTCGGTACTTACGGACTTTGGTACCTCTAGAACACTGCTCAAACCACTTCTATAACCCGGTACTACATCACATCACACTAGCCCACCCTGGATAGTCGTATATGCAGACTACACGATGGTCGATGGATGATAACGGAGTTCATCCTAAAGACCGGAAAGGGGGGTCGAAGATGCGGCTATTCGAAACAACAAAATGCGGCTATAGATATCCCCCCACCTCGTAAAGAGGTCTTGAGTGTCACCGATAGTGAAACTGAGGCAAAAGGGAGTAAGGGCAAATAGAAAAGACCTGTCGAATGTGTAACAGCCCACAAAATGTTTTTCATTGGCCAACAAAGCGTCGTCATTCGCATACTATAGCAGTAGAGCCTGGTATCAGTATAGGGCTACCTTATATATACCCCCTGTACGATATGATATTTCCATAGTACTTAGTCATGTTTTTTACCCCCTAGAGCATGCATCCGCCCCATTTCTCATTTGGCCAACAACAACTTCGCATACTATAGCACAAGCAGGTATTTTACATTACAACAACAGGAGTGGATTACTTCTTGTGCGACAACAAAATTAGCTTTCTGGCAGATTGTTGGAGATCTCTCCCCGTTCATATTTCGTTCTTCATTGACCAACAGTCTTGCATTCAGCCCTGCAACCCCAATTACACCACTCAATGATATCGATCCCATTGCTGTAGTACTGGTGCGGGTGCTCGTTCCGTCTTCGTGTGCTGCTGCTGGATATATATCCCCGCCGAGTACTATAATAACAAGTGGTACCGACAGTCAACAGTAGACGCTCTGCCTGAGCCAAACACAGCACTCTGGGGTTCCGTCTGTGCTGGTCCCGACTGGCCTCTCCAGTCACTCTCAACAACTCCACCTGCGACTTCACAAAAAAAGAGACAAGCAAACTGAGAACAGCGCTCGAATGCATTTCATCGAGGGCAATAACAATTTACTACTGTATGGTCCCCCATAGTACTCCTGTAGTACTTCCCTTGTCTCTTGTGGTGGAAATCGAGTATTTAAAGCCCTAAACTCGGGTAGCGTTTGTTACGTGAAAAATTTAGTCTACATTAAATATTATTATTTTCCCCGCATTGGCGTCCCAGGCAGGGCGTGAGATGATGAAGAGCGAGGTCCGTGGTTCAATTCTCGAGTTCATCCCCCCAAAAAAGCGTAAAAGAGGATTATCTCATGTTCAAGAACCTACCTGTAAAATCCATTCACTTAGAACACACCCACCCAGGAAGGAACGTTGAGAGCAATGCGATCATTGCATACTGAGTCCGGTACCGAAAAGTCTCGGAGGTAAAACTTGAATACTCAGAGTCTCATCAGGGTTCCTGACTTACTCGCAAGAAGAACTCATCAGGTTTAGTGAGGAAGAATGAGATGGAAATCGAGTTCAAGCCTGAAACTCGGGTGGCGTTGGTTACGTGACATTTTTAGTCTACATTATTTCCCTACACTCTGACCGCCTCATGTCGTACGCCAAGGCCCTCAAAAAAGCACAATGCGAGAGCGTTGAGACGACCATCCGCAAAAGACGCCTCCTCTTTGCGGGGGCCGGGAAGTGGTACCGGAGGGTCGTCGACGCGGCGGACTGTTTCATGGCGAGGTGGCACAGAGACGAGGCACAGAGGAGCCGGCTACGCCACGCAGCTGAGGACGCCAAGAACGGCGACGACGGGAGGGGGGGAGGGGGGAAGGGCAGCCGTACTGATACAGCTGTCGACGAATACAGAAACGAACTGATAGATCGGGTGGCTAGGTATCGGTTCGACTAGCTCTTATAGACTGTTGCCTGCAGCTCCCTCTCTTTCGTATCGCTTCGTCCGCGCAGCAGATATCTGTCTTCCCTGAGTACGTATGCTGTCCGTCTGGCAGCCTTTCTGAAGCCCTTGCGTCGTTTGTACTCTGTTTTCATTTCATTTTTTTTTTTTTTTTCGTCTTTTTGTCTTTTTGCTCTTATTTTTTGGTCCTGCTTGTGTTGTTGTGTTCTCGTACCCGGTACGCTGACATTTCACTTGCTTGACACTTGAATTTGCGATTTATTTTTATTTATTTTTTTGTCTTCCTCTGTCTCACAGTCTGTGACCACGGAATCAGTATCTCTCTAGGATAAGGAATCAGGACGGACACTGGGTGTACTGATGAAGCTGGGTAGAAAGGACGATTTAATGTGAAGACAACAACAACAACAACAACAACAACAACAACTCTTGTGAGGGAATCGAGTTTATCAGCCTTGAACTCGGGTATCATAGCGTTTGTTGTGGGGAGCATTTTTAGTCTACATTTCCCTACAATGGCGTCGCAGGCAGGGTGCGAGATTATTATGAAGAGCGAGGTCCACTGTTCGATTCTTGCCTTCATCCCCCCGAAAAAAAAAAAAAAGGGGGGGAAGATCCCATGTTCGAGAACCTTGGCAACACTCTACACCCAGGAAGGAACGATGAGAGCAATGCGATCGTTGCAAACCTGGTACTGAGTTCGGGACCGAGAAAGTCCGAGGTAAGTAAAACTTGGATATCTCATCGGGGTTCCTATAATAATTTACTCGAAGAAGACACAGATAAGTCAGGTTTAATACGGAGTGGTGGAAATCGAGTTTATAAACCTTACTAAACACGGGTAGGGTTTGTTGCGTAACATTTTTAGTTTTTTTGTTTTTATAAATTATGAAATACGCCAGCTAGCTGTGAGTTCGACTGATTAAATAGTTTGATACTCAACTTTGCAAGCTGCGTAATACATCTCGTCTATATTCCATTTTTACCGAATTTTACAAGTATTGTGACAAACCGAACGCGCGTATTTCTATATGTAATTCCTTGTCAAAGATATAGGCCAGCGGCTCCCCTGGATGCTGCCCGGGTCAATAGGACAATTTTAAATAATCATTCTGCGCACTGATACTATATAACCCGAACAAGGGATATTGATGTGCATCCAGGGGAGCCGCTGGCCTATATCTTTGACAAGGAATCACACATAGAATACGCACGCTCGGTTTATCACAATACTTGTAAAATTAGGTAAAAATGGAATATAGACGAGGCGTATTTGTATTACGCAGCTTGCAAAGTTGAGTATCAACTATTTAATCAGTCGAACTCACAGCTGACGTATTTCAAAAATTATAAAAAAAAGAAACCCCCTCGTACACTTCACTCTTTATATTTCTGCTTTGTGTTTCCGCTCCTCCAGGCAAACAAAGATGTCAGGAGACCTATGTCAAGCAACGCCAAATATGCGCTGTCAAGGATGTATAGGGCCGAGTGTTCCACACTAAAGCCTAGTATTTTGGTGTCAGTCAAGGCATTTCAAGGCAAAGTTGCTGTCTGTCAAGGACAAAGGGGTGAGTGCTGTCTCCCGACATCTCTTCCCCCTTGCATGCTTGGCCTCCTACTACAAATTGTGAAATGCAAAGGTTTCAACATGTTGCAACATCATATCAATATCCCTTGTTCGGGTTATATAGTATCAGTGCGCAGAATGATTAGTTAAAATTGTCCTGTTGACCCGGGCAGCATCCAGGGGAGCCGCTGGCCTATATCTTTGACAAGGAATCACATATAGAATGCGCGCGCTCGGTTTATCACAATAATTGTAAAATTAGGTAAAAATGGAATATAGACGAGGCGTATTACGCAGCTTGCAAATTTGAGTATCAACTATTTAATCAGTCGAACTCACAGCTGACGTATTTCAAAATTTATAAAAAAAAAAAAATTAAAAAAAAATGCCGGTCAAATGCTCTCACCCCTCGCCCTGAGGCTTCATCTCGGTCGAAACCCTTTGCACCCATCTTTCAAATTCAAACCACACCAGGTGAAAGAGTACTCGTACATCGTACATCGGACTCAACAGCAGAGTCCCAATATGCTTGCGATGGCTACAAACGGCGGCAGCGCCGAAGCAACTATCGATGACAATGGCGGCATAGACAGAATTGGCGTGGAAAATGCGCATGTGACCGGCGATGGCACAATGAATGTGGATGATGTGGGCGACGACGACGACGACGACGACGACGACGACTCGATCATAGTAGACGTTGGGGAAACGAGCCACGACGACCCTACCGCGAGGGCCGCAGCAGCAGCAGCAGCGGCAGCAGCAGCAGGGGCGACGGCGTCTCCAGAGCGGGTAAGTCGCCCGCACCAGGACATGGACCTCATCAGCAGTCCAAGTGCAGCGAAGGCTCCGCAGAGTGTGAGTGATGGAAAGAGTGTATCGCTTGAAACTATTTTTTGCACCACCCTCAGCTTTTGTTGTGATTTGGCCCCACTGCTATGCCGCGCCTCTGAGCGTCAAGCGCGCACACTGACCAAGAGAGTCCGTGTGGCCTTTTGATTCCGAAATGTGAGAGCGAATAGGCCGTCAGCTGGAGTGGCGAGACGACGGCGGTGATTCAGTGCACGGACAGACATCGCTACGAACGCATGCTGAGTTCTGCCTGCTGTGTAATAAAAAAATCACTTCCGAGGGGAGGCTCCGATCCTATATACGAACAAGGGAACATTTTTTAGGGCATTTAATTGTCGGGATGTTTTCCTCGGGGAGAGTTCGTTCAATAACTTGCAGACTTGGTTTTAGAATAGGTTTTAAGTTTTTCACGTGAACAACCACTATGTCCGATAATGTAAGGATTCTTCGGATATTAACATCAGCACCAACAATTTCTTGCATTTCCGTAAATATAACGACTGTTTGGATTCTAGTTCAACAATCAAACCTCTCTTACATTTCCGGACAGGGTAATATTTCTGCTGTAGAGCTGCTGTCTGAAATTTGACGGGAAACGCGTCCTATTATTAATAATAGCCACGGCAAGCACAGAGTTTGCCCGCTGCTGCAGGCAAGGGCCAGAGCTCGGATTGACGGGAGACGAATCTACTGCTGCTGGTATTGTGGTCTGGTGCAGGTATTGGTATCGTCCGGCTACACGCACGCACTCAAAACTTGCGACTGCGGCCTCTGGGCGGATGAGCATACGTAAAGGGACAGCCGGCTGCGCAGGCCCCGACTTTCTACCTTCTCACAGAGACAAAGCGTAGACTCCGAGACACACAACAAGGCACATACTATAGGGGGGAGACACCGCCACATCAGCATGGTATGGGGCCGCTCTCTGCGTCGGTTGTCTGAGCTTACGAGCTGCAACAAAGGTTTCTCTCTTGTCCGCGCGCACCACCTCTCGTCTCGTCTGACAAGGGCGCGATCGTGGTGCCAATCACCGACGCTTGTCCCAACAAAATCCCTACAAAACTCGTCTGTGATTGGGACTACTTGGCAGAAATGTCCAGAATTTTCTAGATGAATCCCAACAAAACTTGCCTCAGGTATAGGCGCTGTGCTGAGAGGAGCCAAAAAATATACTGTCCCCAGGTTTCCATTTTACAACCCTGCGTTGTTCGATTCTAAACCTTCGTATGTAGGCATGTTGGAGTTAGTGATATCTGTAGGTTAGTAAGGATAGGCTTCCTGAGACCGTCCTTATTGGATTAGTAGACATATACGTCGTACTGTAACGCGGAACAGCTGTCTGAGGGCCGGTGTTAGCGGGGGTTGAGAGATCCTCCGTACTGCTGTGCTGTGATAACTCCTTACGGTATGGTATACAAGGCGCTTCGCTCAGGAAGGAAAAGTCCATCAAATTATGCGAAGCGGACAGAGGTCCATGATTGAATATTGTTTTTTTCATGACTGTAGTTGCAAACTGGCGACTTGATAATGTCAAGAGTCCCGCCGCCATGCTTCAGGAGAAAGCAGCTCGGACGCCACATACGTTTCGCGTCGCGGGCGGTTTTCTACGCTCGCTCACATGTCCTACGTACGTACATATCCCAGGTAGGGCACTTATTTTCTTCCTGCGATATGCTCTGTGTGTCTGTACTCGTTTGTACGAAAGATAAAGCACAGCACGGCACAGCAGCAACTCAGCAAAAACAATGAAAATGAAACCGAAAAATTCTGAAAGAAAAAAAATCCCAGTCCCCTTTCGTGTAATAATTTACTACCTGATTGGAACACCTTACACCGGTCAAAAAGAAAAAAAGAAAAAATCAAACAGCAGAGCTTCTCTCTCAGCCTCGTACGCCGTCCGCCCCTCTCGCAACCATCTCGCCACCGATGCGGTCCGGGTAAAGCTTTCCTCCCTCTCTTCCACAGTGAGCCCCGTCGCCCGCCTCGCGTGAAGCCCGGTGCTCACCGTGGACCTCGTTCGCCAACTCGACAATGTTGGTGCTCAGACTGGGTTTAATTTTCAGCCCGGTCGCAAATATAAGAACCGCTTGAATATTATCTTACAATACCGAACGACCCTTAAATACTCGTACGTACTCTATCAAAAATCACAAATGGAGACCAGACAGAGCCTATTGATGCATCCCTCGTGTCTCGAGGCACACACGCGACGCCTAGGCACGAAAGCGGCGACCGCGCTCCTTGCAACGCCCTCTCTACTCGCCAGCACCCGCTGACACCCGCGACGGTGCCGAATTCGCCCGCGGCGCCGTGCTCGGAGTACACGCACGCACACGAAACGAAAGAAGAAAAGAGGAAAGAAGGACTGAAAACACGAAGAGAAATGGAGAAAACAAAGACCCGCTGGAAACTTCCGGCAAGTAATAAAAGGAGGCGATTTCCAAGTGGGAGCTCTAAGAGGCCAGGGATGTACCAACCGAGCACGCTCAGAGAGTGAGATCTTAGTAAGTAGTTCTATATTACCCGTGTACATTATTTTCCAAATATGTAAACACACACTCCCTATTTTCTGCAGCTTCTGAAGCAGATTTTGTCTTGCTGTGTATCTTGCATGACTGCATACGAATCCGTAGTACGCGTGACACACACCCCATGTACTCTGCAGCTTCAGATTTTGTCTTCATCATACACTGAATGTATACCCTTCATGGGGCCATATAAAACCCGTATTAGTAGTACGCGCGATCGAAGTACCACACACAGCTTGCAAAGATGGGCTTCCACGAGATCCTCGATCTCACAGCTGTTGTTTTTTACGATTTTGAATATATTAACATAGTGGAACACTATCTGTCCCCTCTGCGTAATTTACGCTGGTGCCTGGTACCACAGGTATGACGCAGCCATCTGTCGTCTGTGGAATCGTTATCTCCTGTACCGCACTACTTCGAGTGGATGCCAGAAATTCATATCATAGCACAGCAGTACGGAAAATCTCTCAATAATTTGTTGTTGAGGTAGTCGCGCGTAGGCGTTTCACCAAAATAAACAAACGACATGTCAATAGATTATGGTATTTGCTACACTCTGGACAATGGACACAACAATAACAACAGTCTACTGTATTGCTTCGACAATAGACAAGGGTGGGAATATGTCGAAAACAAATGGATTGTGAAGGTATCTATCGATAGATATTGTCGGCGACAATAGACTGGTGATACTTCTGTCGATCACTAGGCATCGTCGAACACAATAGATGGTGAAACGCGTCCATTGCAGGCCACAATAGACTGCGAGATGTCCATCGATGTGGCCATTGCTGGCCATGATAGATTGTGCGAGAGTTTTATCGACGGCCATTGCCGAGCACAACAGATTGGGCGAGAAGTCTATCGATGGCCATTACCGGCTACAATAGATTGTACAAGCTATCCATCGATAGCCATCTCGAGAATGTTTTGCACTCATGCCACGATATACGCGGGGCAATACCTGGTAGTCTATTTTGGAAGCGCGTCCTATAATCTACTGTAGATGGCGATGGTTGCTGTTGGACACAATCGCGTACCCGATTTTCCTAATTGAGAATTGTCTTTCCGGTGAGAATGATATTTTATCTTTGGAACACAACGAGTTACCAACTCTGTACCACGTATGTCATGTTCTGCATGTATGTGGTAATGTGAACCGACGTCATCATGTTGTAGAGACCATACGCTCTCACACTATTTTGGAGAAATTACGTATAGATGTCGCTAGGAACTCGCGCACCAGGATATTGGTAACTGTCGTAAACTTGTGTTCGCCGGTAGTTTCCGAATTTGATTCGGTTTAATACTCTTACTTTTAAGAGTTCCTGACTCAATAAGAGTTCCTGCTACGTTACCGCCGGTGGGTCGTGATCCCACGTCTCTCTGTGGACACAGAGTGTTCTGTCTGTTGAACTACGACGGCTGAGTGATGACGTGACAAAGGGCTCAGACGAGGGTCTGATGACAGGACAGAAGGAAGAGAACTCTGAGAGAAGTGAGGAGGAGGGCGAGGAGGAAGCGTCACTCCTCCTGCCCTCCGGTCCCGGGACAACGGGACGACGGGACATATACGGACGACCCGGCGGGGTTTCTAGAATCCCGCCGGGACGTTGCATCAGGCAGCGGGGCCATCCCAACGGATCCGTTGAGCAGATGTGGACCGGTGGCTTCCCGGCGATGTATGGTTCGTGACAGTCTCCTGACATAACCGAGCGAACGCTCCCAGAAATGGAATCTGGAAGGAGCTGGGTTTTCGACTATATGCGTAGGCGGTTTGTTACCGGGGACATGGTATCCACATCACCCCCCAGTTTTGGTGGTGTTAGAGCTCGCACTCCACCAAAACTCGAAAGTAATGGAAAACAGGGACAAAAAGGTTTACAACACGTCTATTAATAGTTGACATCGTAACTTTAAAGGCAATTCGCTCAATCAACGCCTTGAGTTACCTCACTCAATTTTACGGCAAGACAAGACAAAAATTGCCGGACCGTACAACAGTGACATATGCGCTGTTGTAGACAGGACAGTGACAGCAGAGGACAAGTTGACAGACTGCTGTCGTACCGTGGACATCTGGACGGCACGGCAGCCCCCAAGACCACTACAGCAGCGCCTGGCGACCTAGAGGAGAAAGACGGGAGCACGGAGCCCCACCCCAACAGAGCGCCGGCGACCCCACCCATGCAGATGATCCGCGAGAGGCTCACCCGAATCGTCAACCGGCAGCTCGAGCGGCTTGAAAACGGCGAAATTGAGGAGTTAACAGACCAACACAACTCCATGCTCCACCAACTGGCAAGTCTCAATGCTGGTAATAGTAGCTCCGATTCCACTGTCTCTTTGTCCGGACAAAGACAGTGGAATCGGAGCTACTATTACCAGCATTGAGACTTGCCAGTTGGTGGAGCATGGAGTTGTGTTGGTCTGTTAACTCCTCAATTTCGCCGTTTTCAAGCCGCTCGAGCTGCCGGTTGACGATTCGGGTGAGCCTCTCGCGGATCATCTGCATGGGTGGGGTCGCCGGCGCTCTGTTGGGGTGGGGCTCCGTGCTCCCGTCTTTCTCCTCTAGGTCGCCAGGCGCTGCTGTAGTGGTCTTGGGGGCTGCCGTGTCGTCCGGGGTCTCACGGTAGGGGGGTGGGGTGGGGTACTGGGACTGCTCGTATTCCGACATCACTCTGAACGTAGGTGACAAGTGACAAGTTGGTTTATCAACTGCCGTCCGACGCCAATAAGAGTTCCTGACTCAATAAGAGTTCCTGCTACGTTACCGCCGGTGGGTCGTGATCCCACGTCTCTCTGTGGACACAGAGTGTTCTGTCTGTTGAACTACGACGGCTGAGTGATGACGTGACAAAGGGCTCAGACCAGGGTCTGATGACAGGACAGGAGGAGGAGAACTCTGAGAGAAGTGAGGAGGAGGGCGAGGAGGAAGCGTCACTCCTCCTGCCCTCCGGTCCCGGGACAACGGGACGACGGGACATATATGGACGACCCGGCGGGGTTTCTAGAATCCCGCCGGGACGTTGCATCAGGCAGCGGGGCCATCCCAACGGATCCGTTGAGCAGATGTGGACCGGTGGCTTCCCGGCGATGTATGGTTCGTGACAGTCTCCTGACAACCGAGCGAACGCTCCCAGAAATGGAATCTGGAAGGAGCTAGGTTTTCGACTATATGCGTAGGCGTGTTGTTACCGGGGACATGGTATCCACACTTTGTCCTATATTAACTCCACTTTGAATAAAACTTGGATCATTAAACTGAAGCCACGTTATTATTATGCTGGAAATTCTCAGCTGCCTGTTTCTCGTCTCAGAGTTTTATCCTATACTGAAACCAATTAAGTAAGAGTTAATTTTTTGGATGCTGGTCATCTTTATTTTCGATTTTTTTTCGGAAATAAATTCCATTTTATTACCCTTACGGTGTCTTCTATTAACTGCACTTTCAAAATAATCTGGACATTAAAATAAAACAACCTTGATAAGAAACTTCTCAGCTTTCCGTTTCTCAAGTCGAGTTTTTTCCCATGCTGAAATCAAGTAAGTCAGAATTTTTTTTTCCGGATGCCGCTCAACCTTTTTACAAGAAAGTCCTCAGCTTTCCGTTTCTTAACTCGAGTTTTTTGTCCCATACTGAAATCAAGTAAGTCAGATTTTTTTTCCGGGTGCCGGTTAATTACAAGAAAGTCCTCAGCTTTCCGTTTCTTCACTCGAGGTTTTTGTCCTATACTGAAATGAAGTAAGGCAGATTCAGTTTTTCGGGGGCCGGCCAACAATCTATTGTGGGTGGCGATGGCTATTGTTGGACTCAATCGCGTACCTAGTGTTGGCGGCAATAAAAGCTTTGGCGGTCGTCAAGAATGGCCATCGACATGCATCATTCCACGGTATACAATAGGTTTAGGCTATAGTCTATTGCGAAAACACGCCCAACAGTCTATTGTGGGTGACGATGGTTATTGATGGATACCATTGCGTGTATATTGTTGGCGGCAATACCCATCGATAGGCAAACGTTTTTGGTCAATTGTTCAAACAAAATATATCGCGGTTGCTTCCCCAACATCTATTGTCCGGGACAATGGCCATCTATGGACAAACTTGTGACTCGATTGTTAGGGCAAAGGCATATTGTGTCCATGGCCGAAGACATATTGTTCGCTGGCAATATCTATCGATAAACAGCGTTCCCAGTCTATTGCCGTTAGGAACATCTGTCGATAGACAGCATTGCCAGTCCATTGTGGTTAACAGTGTCACTCGATAGACAGCAGTGTTGCCAGTCTATTGTGGTTCACAATGTCTATCGTTGGCCAGCGTTGCCAGTTTTTTTGTCGTTAACAACTTCCATTGATACACGCTTTTTAGGGGCTATGGTAGCGGCAATGTTGTATTTCCTCTCTATTGTCCAGAGTATAAGCACATCTCACTACCTCATCTATCTCAAGGAATCACCATTAATATTGATAACACAGAGTACCAACCGCAACAACACAGCCGACAATGCAACACACTTAACCCCCATGATGCCCCCTGCCTTGTTGAGACACAATACGTTGCAGCCCTCCTTCACGCTATGCCATGCACCCACATTGCTGCTCATCACGATACACCATGCACTCATTCCATACAGTGGGTGATTACAAAGATGAAAATATGACAGTGCTGCGGCACAAAATAATTGCACTGCTTATAAATCAGAGTACGTTGTAGGTGTGGAAATAGGCGGGTGATGGTGTCCATCGATAGACATTGTCCACCACAATAGATTATCAACGGTGTTTATCGATAGCAATTGCCGGCCACAATAGGTAAGGAAATGTATCTATCGATAGCCATTGCTGGTCACAATAGATTCAAACACGTATCTATCGATAGCCATTGCCGTCACTATAGATTAAGAAATGCATCTATCTATCGGTAGCCATTGCCGGCCACAATAGATCAAGAAATGTGTTCATCGATAGCCACTGTCGACCGCAGTAGATTCTGCAAGCTATCCGTCGATAGCCATTGTCGGTGACAATAGCTTTCAACCCAGGTACTTCAGCACACCCCCGGGCTGAACAATGTGTTGGGGACGTACCTATCGATAGTCATTGTCGACTACAATGGATCGAAGAACGCGCCAATCGATAGACTTTGCCGACGACAATAGACACGCCGTCCATTGCACCATTTTCTATTGCTATTGTAGGGGCCATTGTCTACTGTCCAAGGTGTGGCTTTTGCAGACGAGATGCATACTTCGAATTTCAGAAGACATGCTGCACATAAGCAAGAACCAAGAGTTTTTGATGCCTTGTTTGCCTTTTTTTTTGTCCTAATAACTTACTACCTCTCACGGGAACGTAATATTCTCTTCGACACCTTTTTCGGTGAGGTGCCCTTAACAAATGCACATATCCGCCTGGAGAACGAAAACAAATGGTGGTGCTTTTTCATCATTGATGTAGTCATCATACTACAGTAGCCCCCCGTGCGTGAAGTGGTACTTTTCTAATGTAGACGGAGTAACGGCCTCCGCAAACGCAGTAACGAACGAAAGGGGGATGAGAGATATCTTGGCTTGTCTGTATCGTGGACTTGGATAGAGTATGGATGGGTTGAATTTTGAGGGGCCTGCAGCATTCTTTTCGAAAAAGGCATCACGCGCAGGTCAGCGTCCCCACGCCCGGCGCAAGCAAGCACGAGATTCCCGCTGCGAGCGCCAGCAGACGTGAGGTAGTCCCTGGGTTGGTCAGCCAACTCAGGAATTTGTGCCCATTTTTTTTTTCCGGCCTTTCTAAAACGGCAACGACACGCGGTTCGAAAAATACACAATAAATGCATAATTTCAGCATTTTTTTTTTTCGTGCTACTCGCTCGCTACATACTTCGAGTTCACGAAAACACCTCGTGAGTCGTTTCTGGCTGCCTACGACTGCTGTCTGACGCACCTGGTGCCCCCACGCATCCCATGAAGAGCGTCCCTCAATTTCGCGGGCTGTAGGCCCCTGTGAGGAGCTGTAAGTGTCCGCAGGTGAACTGCAAAGGTTCAGTTGGGGGTAGTTTTTTGTCTCATGGTGTGTACCCCGAATTTCGAACAATTGCAGCCCCTCTTAGTCGGGGTGTAGACTCGTGTCGAGAACCTGACGAAAGGGCTATCTGAAGAGAATCTCAAGCTGCTGTGATGAAGCACGTCAGGTCACCACCCGCTCTCTGCTAGGCACGAACCAGCCGAAGGTGCAAACGCAGCGTGTCAAACTAGCGGCGGCGGAGTTTTTATATCGATATCTAGAGACTAGAGTCACCTGGAAACCCGGAGATGGGAGGTGGATAATATCCTCCGTGCCCTCAAGATACACAGCGCGAAACAGATTGTCGTGCGCAAGCATCACATCAAGCAGGCGGTAGGGTGGTCATAGACTTCTTTCTTTTTGCTGGGCAACTGGCAGGTCTTCGCAGACCGGAGGGCGCGTCGAAAGTCATGCTGCGCGGCAAACACCCGCGTATTTCTAATTTACAGCCGGGGGTGTCTACCGGCGCCTGTTTCTGCGTCATCTGCTTCGTATATGGGTTATAAACACTTCTGTAGAGAACGTCTGTGCCTCCTTTTGCCTACCATATTTACACATGGCGAGGAGATAAATCGTCGCGAAAATGATTAACAGAGGGAAAAATACCAACCAGCAAACAAAAGTCGAGTGTGATTAGGTGTAGGTACCGCGTAGCTGCTCAGAACTAAAGTGCGAAGTATGTCGTGCCTGGTACGTCGGACTGATACTGCCTAGTTGAAGACTTTCCGCCTGAAGTGTTGAACACATGTAGACCCGGCCTATGCCAAGGGAACGGGAAGCATACAAACCCAACCTGCTTCGACTGCTGCTGTATTATTACTCTTGCTATGTATAGGCTTGGCAGTACGACGCTGAAGCGCTGCGTGCTGCGCTTAGCAGCATTCCTACTGCCTTCAAAACCGTCGAAGCTGTCGAAAAGGCGGTGAAGGATGTATGCGCAGAGCACGGGACAAGGCTCGCGCGTTTTACATCCAAGAAGGGGCAGAGGGGCCACCTGACTTTGATCGGACTACGATGTGTACACGGTATGCGAAATCGACAGGCTGAGCGCAAGGGGAAGACCTCAGGTGAGTTGTATTTAGATGAAGAGACTACCACGTGGCTTGACTACGATTGGGAGGGGAGGGCATTGGTGTAGCTTTGAGCGAGTGGCATGAAAATCGACGCTCCCCTAACATGGCGAAAATATTTAGGGCCGCGGACGATCTTATCCGCCCCCCATCCCCGAAACTCCGGGTGACTCTACTCTCTAGATGGTTTTTCAGAATAGAAATCCGCGGCTAATTTGGCATGCTGCATTTAGAGCTTCGGCTGGTTCGTGCCTTAGCAGGGAGCGGATGTATCCGCTTAGTGTCTCATCTATCCATACAGCATATTGTGATCCTTTCTAGACTGGCCGTACACAGGTTCTCAACGGAAGTCTACACCTCGATTTTGGGGTGCTGCAGTGGTCGACTTTGGTCGATATTCTCATAATGAGACGAAAAGAGCAACGCTGACCTGAAGGTTTGCATTTCACTTATGCACAGCTACAGATCCTCACAAGCAACCATAGCCCGCGAAAAGTGGGGCACGCTCCTAACGGGGTGTGTAAGGGCATCGGGTGCGCCAGGCAGCAGTCATAGGCAGCCAGGAACGACTCACGGGGTGTTGCCGTGTACTCGAAGTTGCGAGCCAACAGTACACAATTGTCGCAAATCACCTAATATCTCGTTTCACGCGCCAGCAGCTATTAGTAGCACCATAGCCTTGTCACGTTTGCTGGTTTATTTGCAGACAGTTTAAACTATTGAGCTGACGTATCCGAAAAACCTACCAGGTATTTATTTTAAGCCGGGAGAGGTGTTAATAGTACGCTAATGGATTCCGAAAGCGGGAAAAAAGGTCTAGAATGCCCTGGATTCTTGTTAATTTGGAGCACTTTTTCTGAAATATGGATATACGGATCT
The DNA here is from genome assembly GCA_031763025.1 of Macrocystis pyrifera. Taxonomy (NCBI): domain Eukaryota; class Phaeophyceae; order Laminariales; family Laminariaceae; genus Macrocystis; species Macrocystis pyrifera. Next base: position 9,931,685 of record JASSKH010000005.1, on the reverse strand, counting down.
TGTGTGCAAATCCCTCGTCTATTTCGGAGTTTTTTGTTGTGTATTTTGTCGAAACGCCTACGCGCGCCTACTCGACACCCGATTCCCGAGTGATCCTCCGTGGCCTTAGTTGAAACCGTGAATAGTGTTATTTTAGTGATTTATTTGTAGTCGGCACCGTTATCTCAGCTGAATGGTGGTTAGGGATTTTATGACAGCGGAGCAGGATATCTGGTCATTATTCTTGCCCTGCCTTGTACTCGCACCAGGTAAAAACAAGGGACACCCAGGAAAGCCCAGAATCAGCCAGAGGTTAGGCTGCGGTTTTAAGGTGGGTTGGTGGATTTTGTCACATGTGCTCGGCAATGTTTTGAATGTGTCTTCACCACCTGGACTATGTCGTGTTGTGTGAGTTGTGGCTGCTCGTCAGGAGGTAGACGTGCTCTGTTCACGCTCTGTAGCTCATGTGGTACACGAACTGGGTCATAACCGCTATCAAACGGCAGTCAGCGGTCCAGTGCCAAAGGTTATTCGGGTGCTTCTCACCTACCTCAGCCCAGGTTTAACGCTCTGTGTTTTTTCTGTGAGATACATTTCGGACGAGAAGTAGGTAGACGTGATCGTTCTGCAAAACATGGTGACGTGGAAACGTTGGATTTCGAACGAAGAAATCATCTGTAGGGTAACCTTGCCGTTTACGTCAGAGTGTCATTGGACCGATTGCTCGTGCAGGTGAACATCAACCGATGGCAACTAAAATGTCCGCACGAGTACGAGGAATACGAGCACCCTAGACTGACTGCGATGCACCTAGATCACACGCACCCCGTGGACGTAGGGGCCACGCAACAGCTGCAGGCGCCATTGCCATTGCGAGTGAAGGCTGAAGTCGCCAAGCTCACAGGTGGGTGCTGAGATTGGACACACGCTCTTGCTGTAGGTAATTGTTTCGGCGTTGTGGCGTTGTGTGTGAGGTTTGTATTTACGGAATGCGTTGTGTTTCGTTCCTTGCACTGCTGGTTGTGCATGTTCTCACCAAGTCTGGGAATCCATTGGAACCGGTATACAGAGAGCATAGCCGGAAAAAAAAATGTGTGTTTGGCACGGAACGCCTTGTCAGAGGTATGTTTCCCCTTTCACGTTGGTGGTTTTCGAGACACGATCATACGAGTATTTCTCGTCGACTCGCAACGTTTAACCTGCCAGCTTTTGCGTGTGTGGTAAACCCCCCACAGATGCGGGAGTTGCCCCAGGCGTGCAAGTCAGAGTGTTAGAAGCCCTGCACAATCGCCGAGTGAGTCCTCGAGCTGTTCAGGAGGCTTCCTCGCGGCGCAGTGGTGTCAAACGTCCACACGACGCTCAAGAGTTGCACACTGCGGAGAACGGGGCGACCGCACAGGACCGCCGGTTGTTGTACTTGGACATGCTGAAAGAAGTTACTGCAATCTTGAGCGAATCGGTAGAGACTTTGCCTCCCGATAGGGTCCGTACGCTCGTAGCGCAGTTCGGGGAAGACATGCGAACTGCGGCGAGTATCCACTCACATGTAGGGATTGCAACGGGCAACCCGGGTGCGGTACGCTCGCCGACAGGTGCAGGTGGTGGCGTAAGAAACAGCAGGCTCGCCGGTGAGGCCAGCAGACGAATATAAAAGGAGCCGAAAACGAATTTTCAGCAGTTTTTTAGCGATGATAATGTGGTGTGCTTGCCGTGCGAGAGTGATGACTACGGTGATGATGGGTTTCCAAGCTGGGAGGCGGGGGGGTGTAATGTGGTGGTAGTGCCGATGATGATATCATCATTACTACGGCAGTATCAGTAGCCCTCGTAGTAGCAGTAGTTGCATTTCAGTAGTAGTGCGCTTGCACCTCGAGGACACAGGGGAGGGAGGGGTGGGAGATGAGGCACCAATCGTTGTAACCTCGAACGGGCGGTGTAACTCAAATCACTCTGGTGGAACGGTGGGCGTTGGTTGTTCAAATTTTTCTGCGCGAGTAAATGCCCTATGTTGTTCAACGCCGGGGTTATGTGTTCACCCCTTCCTTCACTATAGTATCAGTGCTATGGTCCACGGACTACAGCCTCTCCAATACGTTAACTGGGGTTGCCCGGGCCACGTGGGTGAACGTCTGCCACCCCCGATTTAGGTGTCACGCTTTTTGTTGGGGGTGTGTGCCCATGTTGTAATTTCTCGGGGGGGCGTTGTTTGGGCCAGCGTGACCTACGTGGGGACAGCAAAACGTGTAGCTATCCACTGCAGAAAATAATGCGATTATGTTCAAATGCATTCAATAAGACTACAAGCATTGCACTTACATCGTTTTTTTTTTTTCGTCAGCGCAGAATTCCCCGGTGTAGTGCTTCTCCACGAATGCACAACATCAAGCTTTCTCTTCTGTTGCTATCACATGTGTAGTGTGGCGACAGGAGTGATACGCGGCCGCACTCGAAACCATAGAAGTGGGCCGTGTGTCACATACGTAGGGAGCACATGTAAACTAATCATATTTTCCTCGGAACAGTAGTAGTGTAACGTCTTGGCGCCGTTGTCAATTTTGGAAACAGAATCAGGGAGTGTCTTTTCAGGGCCGCTTTACCTGAAAATTCAGCCATTTCTCGGAAATCCGTGTACCAGGCACGTATCGCTCCGAAACTGTTTCGGAGGGAAGTCATGGACTGTGCCGACTGTGCACATAGTTTCAAGCTGCGATCCTAAAGAAACGGCGAACGGTGCTAGATTCCTCTCGCGGAATGGTTGGTCAGAGCAAAAAAAGAGCGGGTTCGATTCGCCCGCCGCGGTGACACTAGGGTGGATCGGAGCCCCTGACGAGGGCACTGCGTTCAGAATTCATGACGCAGTCGTTGGTTTTATCGATCGATGTCTGTCGAGGACTTGGAATCTCGCCGCTTCGAACTAAACATGCGCCCGAGTTTTTCTGAAGCCGATCTTGGCCCAACGTCGGCCTCAGAACTGATTTTTTTTTCGGGGTTTTCCAGATGTTTGGAAGTTTTGACGCGAAGAATCGTGCTCATAGCAACCTATACCTGAAATATTCTGGCGGGTATCTTTGGATTTTTTTTTTACGTAGAAACGTTTCCATTGACGTAGGTAGTACGTCACGACTCTGTCGGCCGATTGCGTAACGCATTATTGTTATCGTGTTTAGCTAGGTTCTAAAAGTATACGAGTAACATTCTGTTAACATGTTGGTAAATCTGCGGATATCGATCTTGGCAGGTTAGTGTAATAACAAACATCATACGTGTAAAATAGGTCAAATCCTAACTTACAACAACAGTGGTCTTTGTGGACAAGGACGGATCGCGGCGTAGCAGAGCTGGACGAGATCGAGCAGAAACGTAACGTTGAGGCGTGTGCACGTTCGTGAGTTTCCAGTTAACATTGTGATACCGCGTTACTGCGATTGCTCCTACAGTGATAACACTATGATATGATGTATTGGACGAGATCGAGCAGAAACGTAAAACGTTGAGGCGTGTGCACGTTCGTGATTCGTGAATTAACAGCAGTTAACACTGTGTTACCGCGTTACCGTGATTGCTCCTACAGTGATAACACTGGTAGGACGTGGCCACGCCCCTGCGATAGACAACATACATAACGTAGGCAGGTGCTATCCGTGTTACCTTATCCGAGTTGTGGTTTATTTATTTGTTGAAAGCTCAGGTCACGTGGCTCCGACGGCCTTGTGACCGTATAGTGTACCATTATAAGAAAATGGTTCAACTGAACGATTATACGTATAATAGGATTGTAGGTCCCAATTGAAGCTAAAAATAGGTGAAACCCAACTTGAGTAGCCACAGAAAGGTGTAGCTTTTGAACCATTCAGCCAACGACAGGTAGGTACGATCCGGCGCTGGTCAATCACACACAGCAAGGGCCAAGAAACAAGAAACCTTTCCCCAGTGCAATATTTAGTGTATTCCTATAAATAGGTGACACCTCTATTAGGCGTTATATATATATATATATATATATATTTATAAATTTTGAAATACGTCAGCTGTGAGTTCAACTGATTAAATAGTTGATACTCAACTTTGCAAACTGCGTATTTTACCGAATTTTACAAGTACGAGGCGTATTACGCAGCTTGCAAAGTTGAGTATCAACTATTTAATCAGTCGAACTCACAGCTGATGTATTTTATAAATTTTGAAATACCGTCAGCTGTGAGTTCGACTGATTAAATAGTTGGTATTTCAAAATTTATAAAAAACTACATATTTGCAAAACATCTGGGGGGGGGGACCGCGGAGAAAATATATCCCGTCCATTATGCCTCTGAAAAAAATCAGAACACCTGCTTTGATGCTCCACCACATTTTTCAAACTCAACAGTGCACAGACAACCTGAGAGCATGCTAGCCGACTGGGTGCTTAGCGCTGCGCCCGGTTTCGGGCGTGGCGAAGGGGATAGCCATGATCTACTTGCTCAGCTGCCGCGCATGACAGAGGTAAATGTTTCACTGCGAGGTCATGCAAGGTTGCTTGATAAATATCTGTGGCGGGACTGTCAATATCAGCACCACCAGCAGCAGCGGCAGCAGCAGTGGTTCAGCATCGGCCTCTCGCCTCCGTACGTCTTTGCTTCGTCTCTTACGTCGTTCAGCGTTGCTGCAAGGCTGCACTGTTGCAGTAACGTCTCTTTCATGTATCATACCTCTCCTTTATGACGCCTCCCATGATTTTCCCGTGTCTAGGACTACGGTTTGGACGCCCTGGAAGCTCTCGAGGCCGCCGTAACCTACGCCCCAAACTCGCTCGCGGCCATCAGAGAGGCTCGAGCGTGGCGAGAGGTCATCGCACCTAGCCAGGTTAGATGATAGCACGTCAGCACTGCTGGGGCGCGTTGCGGCGGATGCAAACGTAGCTGTTGAGCGCGACGAGTCACGCGTTCGGTTGGATCGGCAAGGATGTTTTGCTCAGGTTGCGACGGTGAGTATCTCGATAGTGATTGCAGTTTTAGAGCCGCACCACGTTTTTTGGGAGAAATTACTTGGAATTACTGCAGCTTGAGATAATCTTTGCCGCGGTAAGAGGGTTCTCGTGGTGCAGTGTGCTGCGTCTCGCATATTGCATTTGGTTGCTGGTATCTCGTTCGTACCAGTTGTCGGCAATGATCAGGTTGGGGGGGGTTGAGGTGTGTGCAGTGCAACATATTTTGCATAATTAAAGCGTAAGCATCGTAAGCCGTGGGACTTGTCAGGGATGAACTGACGCATCCGCTCGGCAGCGGGTCATGGGAACCATCTCCAGCTGCGCAGCACGTGGACTGTACGCCATCATACTGGTCAAATCTGCAGAAGTTCTGGACAGCAGAAACAAGCTCCAGTGTCCCGATTTCATGCTGGCATATTGTTTTTGCTGTCGCACCACCTTTTCTATACATAACTATATGTCATAATAGAGTGCGCACTGGTACACCCGAACGTGAGTATAAGGTGTACGTAATCGTATAGTACGAGTACGATTTCCACACGTGGTGTGTATCACGTTGGTTGAACAACCCCCATCCTGACCCACCGGTTGACCGGTCACCTCGCGACGTTGCATGAATGGTTTTTCACCCCCCCCACCGCCGGCGCAAAAAACACACAAACGCCTAATCGCGCCACCGCACCAGGGAAACGTGGGACACTTGTCCGGCATCACCCACGCGAGGCACCTCCTGGGGCTGATAGGCTGTTGCCCGTCCAGCGAGCTCGAGGACATGTTTCCGTCGTTAGCTCGCGAGCTTCTTGCCCTCCTGCGGAGAGGCGGAGGAGGCGAACCAACAGGAAGCAGCAGCAACAACAGCAACAACACGAGAGCCGTCGCCTTGGCCGCGATCGACGAAGCAGTGCGCCGTCTTCTGGAGACGACCACGCCGCCAACCGCAGGTGGCGGAACTGGAGGAGGAGGAGGAGGAGGAGGGGGAGGAGCTGCCGGATCCGGTCGCAATAGCAAAGTTGGCGGCGGGGAAGCGGCAGGTGCCCGACAGGTGATTGGTTTTCAAGTTTCAGGGCCGAACGACATCGCGTTTGGCCCTCTCCGTCGTCGGTTTTGTACTCGTCTACAGTCGATCAGATTTTGGGACTGAATCGTAGCGACCTGAAACACGACACGTAGATGCCGTGGTCTTCCTAACCGTTTTTTACGGGGCAACACACAGTACTAGTCAGAACCAAGTATGTTGTGTAAACATAGCGGGACAGATGGCTTTTGGGTCGATCGTGGTTCCTGACTACCCCCCCCCCCCCCCCCCCTCCCGATTATAATCATGCCTCGCGCGTAATCGTACTATCTCAACCACGTTTACAATTCGGACACACACCCCCTTACCCCAGCAGCCCGGGCTTCTTTCTTTTCGAATGTCTGGTTCTTTGTTCGACACTACATGTCGGACGCTTTTACCGCGTCTACTTGAGGGGTTGCTGCTGTTATTAAAATAGTATCGTATCAATACGTAGTCGATGTACGGCCAGTAGCATTCACCAGATTAGTACATGCGCCAAACGCGCTAGCCTGCCATTGTTGGAGGCGATCGCTTCTTATATACCACTCTTGTCCCTAAATATAATGTCATTTTGTATACTAGCATTCAGTCGAAATATTCCATATTTTTAGGGACAGAGTGGTACGTGGTACCAGGTATACCGCTGTACCAGGTATAATGTACAGCGGGTTACTACTGACAGTCCAGCAGCCGTGTACCTGATGTCTTGGTGTTTTCTGTATACTACCAGTGCGCACAGGCGTGCAGGCCGTCGTTTGGGGTGGAGGACCGGGGACGAGGCATGCTGTCGATCTCTCTGACTGTCTTTCTGTTTGTCTGTTTGCCTACCAGTCTGTGTGTCTGCCGGGCGATCGGCCCGCTGTCTGTCTTCCTGCCTGCCTGCCTGCCTGCATGCCTGTCGATATGTCTAGCTGTCGATCTGTCTGTCTGTCTGTCTTGAGTGTTTTTGTTTCCGTCTGTATGTGGCGCAGCGGTGTGTGTCACTGCTGCTGGTACACCCTGTACGCGCCCTCTCCAACTGGAATCAATCGGGAGTCTGAACTCTTTTTGTCCCTCTCGCCCTTTTGCGTGTTCGTTCGTTTGTACGCGCCTCCGCTTTCTCGCCCCCAGGCGGTGGTTGGTGTCTTGCCCAAGCTGGTTCCTGCAGTGACCGCTTGCCTGCACGGATCCACCAGCTCCAACGGTGCTTCCTCCGTGCCCCCGGACCTAGCGGTGGCGGCGGGAGCGCTGGGCGTCCTCGAGGCGCTCGTCTCCTTGCTGCGGTCGACCATGCGACCTCACGTCAAGAAGGTGGAGGGCGCAACCGCGCTGTGGCTGCAGGTGCGAAATGCGAAGGCAATTGGGGATGGGACTGCAGTATATAGGCCACGAAAAAGAGCATGAACGTCAGGCTTTTTTTCTCGGGGGGGGGGGGGGGGCTGGCTGGCTCTAAGAGATTCGGATTAAGGAATAGTGCTCAGCGGCGTGCGCTGAAGAGTAGACCCTATATATATATAGAAAATCATATGCTCAAGGTTGAGAAAGGTTGCTCGAGGTTGGTGGCACATTTAAGTCGTGAAGCCTTGCTCAGGTGGGTATTTTTTTGTTGGCGAGCCCGTACTACTGTACCAGGGTATGTCTGTATGTTATCAACGCCTGTCGTCGTGGACCTCCTTGGCGAGACGTAGACACGGAGTTGAGGTCTCGAGCTCGGTTGTTCCAGCAATGCCGGACGGCGGTGTACATAGCGGCGCATGCACGGTATGCGCGGTACGTACTGTGATTGCGTGGGGGGTTAACACATTCCCGACATATTTGTTGTTTCTACCCCCCCCCCCGTCCGTCTCGAAAGGGATGCGTGGTCAATGGTCAAATGACTAAGGCAAGCAACAAATGAGTACGCCCCCCCCCCCCCCCCCCCCCGTCACGGGTTGGTGAAGGTGCTTGCTTGCCCGGGGTATTCTACTATTCATGGCGCTCTGTAAAAAAACGTACCATGGAGAGCTGCGTTCCCCGGGACTCGGAACACACGTGGTCGGCTTTGGTGTTGTCGGTGCTGCAGTAGCACCGCCAGCTAACGCGGTGTTCCCATGGCGCAGGCAAGAGCGTCAGACCGAAAACGGGCAGGGCGCTCTACTTGAGCACACCTTCGGACCAACCCCAATTTTCCACCGAAAGCAAACGCTTTGAATCGTGGAAAGCTGGCTTTCGAAAGCGACTACGTACGCATCGTTTGTACGCATAAAATATGATATCAGGAACTTTCACCAGTTACCGGTTGGACGGGCCCTTGGGTAAAATCTTGTACCTGTAGTACATACGGAAAATAGAGTCTTGCCGGCGCTCTCATCGTCCCGACAATTCAACCATTCGCCCTCTTTTTTTTGGCGTGCGCCGGTTTTGTGACCACCTACCATGTCGTTACACAGGGACCAAGCGACGTCATTCGAGACCGCGCGGCGGCCGTGCTGGCGTCGCTTCCGCTGTGCGGGGAGGCCGAAGCGTGGACGCAGGCGGCGGGGCGGGTGACCCTCGAGGCTCACGGGTGCGTGCCTCGGACAAGTTGTGCCGAGATGAAAAATACCGTAGACTTTTTTACTTTGCTCTGGTAGTGATGTGGCCGCCTTCTGTGTGCTTGCTGGTACTGCTGCAGTTGGCGCCCATAGGTGCCGTCTGTGGCGTCCGTGCCGTGCCTGGTCTGGTCTATGGTGATCGACCTTACGCTGCACGGCCGGGGGGGGCGATGCTGCTGCTGCTGCTGCTGCTGCTGCTGCTGCTGCTGCTGCTGTCTCACAGAGGGAGGCGGCATGTCGTCCCGTTCGACGCGTAGTGCGATCGCGTCGGCAGGGATTCAGCCGAATCTAGTCTGATCGCTTGACCCCCCCCCCCCCTCTCCGCCCCCGCCCTGATTTTGGACAGCGGAGACAAAGAGTGATAAGCATGCGGTGTCAGCAGATACAGCTTATAAATATCTACTACGTAGTCCAGAGACGGGTGCATCAGTGTAAAACATTGTCATTTTCTTTAGCCATCCCCCCTATTATCTTCGCCCTTCTTGCTCCTGCCCCCTCCTAGTCGTAACTCACATCCGGGGTGACGTATGGTAGTAGGCGTTTCTCGCCCTTCCCCACTGCTACAGTACGTGCTTTGCATTTTTTATCGCCGAAAGGGTTCAGCACTTTCTTTCCTCGTCGACTCGCATCGAATTGTGCCTACCAACGCTACAATAGACGCTCTCGACAGTCAGTTTGTGTCATTAGATACTAAACAAAAAGCTTCGTATGGAGACTCGAACCCTCAGCCTCAACCCTAGTAGTAGTCAAGGTTAACCACCAGACCACCGGAGCGGCCGGCTCACATTGCAGCGTACCTGTTGTATCAGTTGATATTACGAGGGACCATAGTAAATAGGACCAAATTTTGTTAGTAAAAAAAGGTAAATATATAGGTTTTTATGTATACCATAGGTCCTATTAACTATGGACCCCCGTAATAGTAGTGATGCTGTGTTGGCATTTTCATTTAAAAATCTGATTTTTCTTTCGTTTCCCAAACGATTTACCGGTTTACCGATAGTGAGTCCCCTGGTTCGGCGTATCCCTTAGACCTCAGCTTGGCGCCCCACCATCCCACGGTAGGGCAATATACCGCATTTTACGCTCTTGACCCCCTTCCGCGGGTAATGTTGTTCTCGCGGTCCTTCCCGGTTGAAGGCGTAGCGTGGCCACCTCTAACTTTTAGTCTTCCCTGTGAACTAGTTTTGTTTTTTTCTTATGTTTGGTCAAGAATGGCTTCGAGATTTATGTGTCTGCGGCAAAGGCTACGAACGGCCAACGTGCCAGCGTAGTTGTTTCGACCGAGGCGTTGGTTACGTCAGAAAGGCACCTTTTTCATTCGACGCTGCGATCCATATATATATAATATATGCAAGAAAATCCGCCTCGTAAGCTCCCCCTTCATGCGACTCGCCGAACACCTCACGGCGCTTCGTGCTTGGTGCAAGCAGATGTCTGCTGCCTGGTCGGTAAAAACCCGACGTGCTCCGTCCCGGCGTTGTAAGAATATGACGGCCTGTGATCGTACGACTACGGCTATGCATGACCCCCCCCCCCCCCCCGCCCGTCCCCTTTCCCTCCCCCGTTCCCCTCCGCTAACAACCCCCCTCCCCCTCTCCCCTCCGCTAACCCCTGCCGCGTCCACTCACAAGCCTCCTGCACGCCGCTTGGCCCGACAATGATGTGGATATGGGGAGCGACCTGGCGGCGTCGCGGCTTGAAGAGATGCACACGGCGACGGGGGGGTTGCTCCCGCCTCTGGGGGCGGGCGCCGCCGAAGGCTTCGACGGGCCGCAGCAAGTGTTCGCGGCGATTGTCGCGAGACGGTTCAAGGTCAGTCAGTCAAGCTGGCACTGCCGGGCGTCTCTCAGTAGAGGAAGGGCGTCTTGGGGTTGTTGGGGTCTGCATAGAAAAGGCAGCGTGGTGCTTTGTCTGAACTGCACGGAGCGCGCTTTTTTTTCACGCTCGGAGGAGGAATAGGAGGAGGAGGAGGAGGAGGAGGCAGAGCATGAACCTTGGAGTGTATGCGTATTTTCCTGGCCAGCGTGTTGCTTTTGATGCGAAAGGAAAACATTGCACAAGTCAGGCAGATCAGAGGATCAGATCCCCAAGTCACAATCTAGATCTTACGGGGCAGACATTCCCCTGATTGATTGTGCGATGATCGGTACGACGTAGCTCCTATTTTCCGGGTGAGATGTGCACGCCACAGCCTCTTGCGCGCATATTTGGCAGTATTTTGTCTATATCGGTAGATAATATATCTGTTCAACGTGTGTAATATTCGTGCATGCCTCGTGATTTCAAGAGTAACCACCTCCTACCGGGTACACCGTGCCATCCGAGTCCGGCGGCCTTCAAACGTCCGTTCGGGCATGGGAATGACTCCCACCCCCCTTTCCGCCCCATCCTGTGCCCCCCCCCGTCTCCTCTCTCCCACGCCCCCCCCCCCCCCCCCCCCCCCCCCCCGGACGCTGCCGGCGCTATTCCTTCGCTGAAAACCGGCGCTCAGGGTTTATGTCGCGTGCTGGAACTGATGCTTGTTGGTGACTCTAACGGAAGGCCTGTCGCCGTCCCGGTAGTCCTGATAATCGCCCTTGTCGAGAGGGTCCAGCGCATGGCCTCTATCTCTAAGGGGCAAGAGCCCCAGGTGAGGAATGTCGACGGGGGGGGAGGGGGTTCAAGGTTCTGTAGGAATGGGAGGCGTGTGTGTTGGGGCGGACGGGCGTCTAAGCTGGATCTCATGTCCTAGAAAGAACAAGCACACTCGTATATACCTGGTATGTACTGCGTACTGGCGTGATGTCATTGTTTTCTTCGGAATTACCATTGCCGTGCGTCTTGAATCAAATCGAAGAGAGTGGCGCATAAAAAAAAAAATGATGATCACTGGTATCATGTGGAGGAGACAACGTTGGTGGTGGTGGTGGTGGTGGTGGTGGTAGTGGTGGTGGTGATGGTGGTGATGGCGGTTGTTGCTGTGGTGGTGGGGGTGGGAGTGAAACGACAGGGGCGCATAGGAAAGCGAACGTATGGTTGAAAAAATCGTCAAAAACCCTCGCGTGACTACTGCTGTCACACGCTCCGGTGGCTGACCTTGTGTTTTCGTTCGGGTCGCGTTTCCGATCGTCATCGTCATGGAAGCCCTCACCTCCCTAAGCGTATATTTTTGTGCCCTTCGCGCACGCTGACCTTCACGGACACGAGTTCCGATCATTACTACAACAATATACATAAACACTTGTTTTTTGTTAGCAAAGGGCCCAAGCGCTAAACTGCTTCGGGGTTCCTGCGTACGATTTTGTTTTTGCAAAGGAGGGGGGGGGAGCTCCTTGCGCAGAGATTCAAACCGCGGTGATACTCTTGCGACAGACAATCCGAAGTCAGGCGCCTACCGCCATGCCGCATCGACGAGCACTCCCCCCGCCCCCTCCCTTCGCCCGCGCGCTCTCTGGGTTACCCCGCACCCCGGACAGGCTTTCATCCCCGTGGTGCAAGGGGCACTTTCCCACGGCTCTCTCCAGATCATTCGCCCGGCCTTCGACCTCGCGGCGTCACGGCTGCTCCACGCGCTGGCGACGACCGCAGCGCCTACCGTTCTCCGCAACGTAAGGCGGTTTTGCCGAGCTCTGGTCCAGGTGAGAGCCCCCCGTGCTGGACCCCTCGGGTCCCTGTTTGTTTTGTTTTGTTTTTTAGTAAACTAGGATGTGCGCGATTATCCAATCTGCTTCGGTTGCTAAACGTGTTTGAAACCGACAAACTCGAAGAGCTGATTGGTTGAACGGGTGAGTCGCTTGTGCGGACTGCTCAAGTGAGGGGCCTCAGAAAGGTTAGGTGCTACTGTACCTACCCCCCACCTCTCGTAGCACGGATCCCCGGGGCATACGGCGGCGTCAGGTTTTGATCCGTCGGGATTAATGCGGATGGTGGCAGAATGTGGGATGCGAGCTAAATAGGCTGAACTACAAGGATGCGGGATGTAGATTCAGGAATTTATCAACTGCACTCGGTGCGTTCCCGGCGAACGCTTCGTACGGTAGAGGACAATGCCTCTCTTTCTCCCTCTAGAAGTGTGAGAAGACTTTGATTGTTCACGTTAGGGACGTTCTTATCAGAGAGTTTTTTGTCCAGAATTCCCAAAGTTTGGAAAATCGGGAATGTTTATCGAGATACGGAGGCGTTCTGTCACATATTTGTGAAGTTCTTCGGAAGCAGAAAAATAAAACAGAAAAGTTGAATTTCACATATTTGGAAAAAAAATAATCAGGAAAATCTGGAAGATTTAAACATTGCGCGACAATTATATGGGAACTATGGGGAGAGAAATCTCTCCGATAAGAGTGGCTCTCAGTACCCAAACGGTTCTTGTATTACCAGACAGAAGAGGGTATGCTCGGGATCCCGTCTCTTCTTCTCACCCGTCGCTTATTTTCCCTGCCCCATTTTTTTTTTTTTGTTTCCTTCGATGCGTGTTGTGTTTTGTTTTGCTTTGGTATGCTGCTGTCTTCCCAACCAGGGCGTGGCGAGATCCTCCGCTGCCGGCACGCTCCGCGCTGCCGGATACCGCTCGGTCGCGAGGGCCATGCTCCAGCTCGGCGCGGGCTCCGCCCCCTACCTCGCCACGCCCGCGCTTCCAGCCCTCCTGGAGGAGGTTCGCGCTGTCACTATTTCGTCGGACCCCTCGTCTGCCACGGCCCCCCAGGGTGGCGAAAAAAACACCTGCGCGAGAAGGAGGAGGAAGAGGAGGAGCGGCGGGTAGCGACGCCGGGGGCGCAGGGAAGGGGGGTATGCGGATAGAGCCGACCATGTCGGCTCGCAAAAGCTCGCAGAAGAAGCTGAGGAGATCGCGGGAGAAGGAAATGACCCGCGCGTTGTCCGCTGCGGACGCCGCCGCCGCGGCAAGGGCGGCATCGGGTGACGGTGCTGTTCGGGGCGGCAGCGGCGGCGGGTCAAGAGCTGGAGGAGGTGCGGCAGGCGGCCGCGGCGGCATGTGGACAGGGGCGGCGGCAACGGCGGAGCGGGAGGCTGCGTGCGCCAGCCTGTGGTGCTTGGCCCAGGTGGTGCTTTGCTGTAAGGGACACCTTCCGCTGGGAGGGCGGCTGGCCGTCGAGGATGTTCTGCACCAGGGGCTCGAAGTTCTGGCCCATTCTGCCGCCGCGAAGGGTGGCGGTGGCGGTGGCGGGGCGGGAGGATTCGACGGTAGCGGCTCGTGCTCGCGGTTGGATGATCCGCGGGTTGCGCGGGAATTTCTGGGGCTGGCGCACGCGTGCTTGGTGACTCCTCTGGTGAGTACCTTGTCGTTGTTGCTGTTGACAAATGTACTGTACCACCCTATACCCGAGGGCGACAATTTTTCTGGTTTTTGTTTCTATTGTACGCATTGAAATATACCAGCATGTTCCTTGGTTCAAGCTTCAAGCCGGATCTTCCGTGGTTATTTGTTCGAGATTGAGCGGTAAGTTATTTCTTTTTTTCCCGCTCGTTTCCTGTCTTCGGAGTTGGAGAAGACCCCAGAGGAGGGGGTGCACTGCGATACGTTGGAAGCGGCGCTCTTCCATTCAACACGAATAAGCTTCCGTACATATTATCAGACGTGTTTAGAGAAAGCCCGGTGCCCACCGAGCAGCTCGCGTCCGGTGAAAAGGTCACGATGAGTATGTACCAGGTATGCTTATCCCTGCTCATATCTTGATGGGTTTGTCTGTCCCTTCGGTTTTTGCCTCCCCAAATGCACACCCCTTGAGCAGGCGGACGGCACCCGAAGCAGCAGCCTCTCGATCGCGGTCACGGCCTTCCGATCGTTGAGGTCACATCCCGACAAGCACCTGGCGGCGGCGAGCCGGCAGGCGCAGGAAGCGTGCGGCGCCATCTTGTACCCCAGGGCCGCGCCGTTGCACCTCCCGCACGCGGTGACAGGCCAGGCCCGCGCCTGGGGTGCCAGCTCTTCTGTTGGCAGTCAAGGTGCGTATTTGTTAGCGTTTGTGAGTGTGACCACGGTACGTATTGAGTCGTGCCACGGTACATACTGAGTCGTTAGTATGGTGAGAGGGGGTTAATTTTGGGCCGAGCATTTTCTCGGAATGTTACGACAGGTACCGATGCGCTTCCTCTTCTTTGATGAGATGAGGATTTGTCTGAAAAAGGTTGCTTTCGTCGGTTGCTACAATATACACGCTCGGTCCCAATCAAAACACCCCCCTTGTTTACTGCCGTTTGGCACTGCTCTAGAGTAGTTCGAACCGTGCTATGCACGAGATGGGTAGCCAGGGGTCCACGAAATAAAAATCCCGAGACTCCACTGCTTCACTGCTACTCATTTTCGAGACCCAGACAGAGGGGCGTATCCTAAAACCAAGAAAAACACAACTCTGAAGAAAAAGTCATTTTTTTTCGTAATTTCGTCCAGAAATCTCACGACACTTGGTTTGTTTTTCATTTTGACTCTGGGAAAGAGTGCGGGTCGTTTTCTCCTGATGCCGAGCACCCTTAAGGTAGCACCTAATTTTTTTATGAGGTCCCTGACGTGAACCCTATCCATCATCCAAGCAAAACGTGAGCTGAGCCCGTGGATTGGCTGGATATTCTAACACACCATGTTAACAAAATACCAGGTCTACATAGGGTTCAAATATATTGGGGCTCACATCCCCTTGGTTGAAGGTCTCTCCGTCAACTGATAAAGGTTTGCGCCCAAAAGTGCCAACCCCTACTATTAATATGCATGTGGCAGCATGCTGCCGCTTTTCTATTGAAAACGTGTATTCTATATATACCGTCGTGTAGTGATCTGCGTTTTTTTTTATTCGATTTTCATTTTTCCCTTGCATTGCGCACCCGAGCAGGTCTACCCTTGGGCTGGGGTGGCGCACTCGGCAGCAACTTGGGGGGGGGCGACAGGAACGGCGACATGAGTGTAGAGAGCGACGACGATGAGTCCCACACACAAACGGATGTGGCCGTCAAAACGGCCGTGGTGGTAGGATCGTCCTCAAAGCCGACGGCAACCGATCCGCCCCCGCCTCGTCAACGCGGCAGCGACCACCACAGCGCCCCCCCGACTGTCTCGGGGGAGGCTGTTGGCGGCAACGGCGGCGACGGTGAAACCACTGGTCATGCGGCAGAATCTCAAGGCAATAGTAGGGGAAAAGGCAAGGATAATGAAAGGGCAGCGAGAGGCGGCGGCGTCCGCGGTGGCGCGGGAACACGCGCTTCCTTACAGCAAAGCCACAAGGACAACGGGGGCAAGACGACATCTGCATCGGCAGCCGGTACGGCGATCGAGGGCGCCGCTGCTGCTGTCGCTGCAGACGACAAGCAATCTACGAGGCGCAAACGCCCCCGCGACGGCAGTGGGGGGGGGGGTCGGCAGAAGCGGTGGAAGGAGAAGTTTCTCGAGGAGGGCGGCTACAGCGAAACATCAGCGGTGCGGTTACCCCCAGCATTGATATTGCTGTCGAGGGAGGAGAGGGAAAGGAGGAGGACGAGGTGGCAGCAGGCGCGCCACCTCGAAAGATGGCAGCGGCGGCTGGCCTCGCGGACAGTATTGCCGCAGCGAAGCCGGAGCCGGATACGGCTCCGGCTACTGCTGTGTTGGGCGAAGGAGGCGGCGGGTATGGGGTTGGGGGCGAGCACGACGTAGGCGAGGAGGACGACGACTTTTGACTTCCCGCCCATTGTGGACGCCGACCCAGACGTGGAGTAGCACGCCATTCTCTCTACCAACATAATCTTGTGCCGTAAACTCTACAAGTCTCGTATTTTAGGAGTGAAGTAGGGGGGGGGCTTGTGGGTACCTGGTATACTCCAATGGGGTTTGTTTTCGGTGGGCCGTTTTCGCGAACGCCGTCTATTTTTCCTCATTTTTGGTCATCACTTCGTGGGAGTTTTTACCTTCACCAACGTTCTGGATAACATGCCTTGCTCAGAACATGTCCTCTTCGTACTTGCGAGCCGTTTTTTTTTCGCGCATACCGGTAGCGTTCAGCGATTAAATTCGCGCAGGACGCTGTCGTCGCTGGCCTGGGCTGCCATTGCCACGCCAACAACGTTGGGAACTACAGCAAGCAGTATAACAATCGTTGTGTCGTACGCGTACGTTCGTACAGCAGATTTGAATTGACACACTCCGAACTCCGAACAGATACTTTATACCTAGTCGTACGTATTATGGAAATGACGAGAGTTTTAAGGTTTACTTTTACCCATCCTCCGGAGGATTGAAAAAAATAAAACAGTTTTGTCGTCGCCGGTGTTTATTGTGTTCCCTCTGGCGACTGAGGAGTTGGGCCGTCCTCCCCCTTGCGATCGGCACACTGCTCGCTTGATACGATCGCGAAAATAGACGGGACTAGATTCGTGTATTCGTGTAGGAGGGGCTATAAAACTTCTTTTACATCTCCATTCTGGTCTGTGGGACGAAAAGCTACTTGGAATTAGAGTGGGAGATAATTCGCCGTAGGAAAAAAGGCTAGCTTGGGCTACTATTAATATTACTCTGGTTGCCTCTTGCGAAGGCAGGAGGGGCTGGCAGGGGAGGCAATTTACAAATAAAATCTGGAACCCCACCACAACCCACACCATCCCCAGATGGTATAGCGGGAACTGGGAGACGACGTCATTCCTTGCTGGTCTCTCACATTCCCCTAATAAGATCTATGAAGGCGTGCCACGACTTCTTGGAGTAAAGTGCTGTATGAGGGAGCACGGTGGTAGGCCCTCGTGAATCTCTCCGGTTGCTGGCCGTAGTGCGTGTTCTCGGGAAGAAAACGTCCCTGATGTTGCGACAAGCGTTCGCGTCTCGATTCCATAGGCGTACACAGTTAATAGTCCCAATGCTCTCAAACGAGCGTCCGGCTGTTTAAAAAAGTAACTTTTCACAGTCGTTTATGATCTGCGCGGACCCACTGCAGCAGCATCAAAGCATCCCGCGGTGGTTGTTAGCGAGGTGAGGAGTCCTACTGTAGGTTACGGCACGGCGACCACGATAACGCCGACAAAAACACAAGACCCCTCTAGCTCGAAACGCTCGAAAGCTCACTCGATCAAGTCGAGCTTCTGGCGGCATGTTGTCTCTATCGCTGTTGCATCACCGCGCGCGTCGAACGCCTGCGGCAACCGAATTAAAAAGCCGAAGCTACTGAAGAGATGGTCTTCTCCGCTACAGCAGTATATGGTCCGTCTATTGCAATATCACCTCTTATGTACGCGACAAAGTTTGCGTCTGCGCGCCTAACATGTGAGCCTACCCAAGCACGCATACCCGTCGGCGCTCTCCATCCACTAAAAGAAGCAATTCCTTCTCGAACCATGTCATGTAAACGCTGACAACACAACATACACAACAGCAGTAGAATAGACTCGGATGCTATTAATACTACAGTTATTTATATATATATACATTGAATCTTGATCAAGGGCCACGGGTGGGCCGTCGCACGTTCGAAGGCTTTGGATAACACTACCATACGTATAATCTTCGCGGCTTTATCGCGCACGGCAATCGCTGCGTACATGAGGAGAAAAATGACAGCAAGAAACGCCGCCCACTGCATCCCCCTCCTCGAAGAACGGAGGCACTACCATTATTGATAATAGTCACGACACTCCGTCATGATGTGTTGCCTTTGCATACATAGTCCGCGGCCATTTCGGCGGCGCGCAATAGGTACTGCCGGCCATGCACAGCCCGATGGCTCCATGGCGTCGACTTTCACATTGCCGCCAGCAACCGCCTTCACCCTAAGGTCATTTCGGTGGCGCGCCAAAGGTACTACTGGCCATGCCTAGCCTAGTGGCTGCGTGCTTTCGACTTTCCCATGGCTGCCAGCAACCGCTGTCGGAGCGCTGCCTCCACTTTTCCGCCGTCTGCTGCCCTCGAGGCGGTCGCCTCAGAACCGACGCCGTCGCCGCTTCTACCGCCGGCATTATTTCTCGCCGTGTCCGCTGTTGTGGCAGCCCCATCCAAGACGGAAGGGTCAAGATCGCCCTTACCCGCCGCTTTCTCGACTACCGGCGCGGTGGTGCCTCTGCTGCTTGAATCAACCATCAGCGACAACCCCAGTCCTGGCGGAGACATGACGTTGTCCCGTCGTGGGCGATTTGTTTTATCGCCGTTCCCACCATCTGTATCACCATTGGCATCATCCATGGTGACGACGGCGTCTTCTTCCTCGTCTCCCACTTGGTCCGCCCAGCTGCCAGCGGGTATCCCTCCGACGACCGCGCTGCGCACATGCTTCGACACCAGCTCCAGCCACTATCGCGAGAGCAAGAAAATCGTAAGAGAAGCGCGCATGGTTCACGAGTGAGAGCGGACTTCGTATAGACGGCAAGGCCCTTGCCGCAGGAGATGTTAATCATACAAGACCGCAGCCGCACCGCGCGAAAGCATCAACGGCGGTGTCACGCAAGTATTTGGCCCCTAAAAAACAAACGAAAGCGCAACTCCGGTTTCACCCACACCATTACGAATAAATACGGTGTCTGCAGCCTCCACAAAATAACGAAAGCACATCCCCTACCTATCACACCGTCCTGGACAGGGCCCCTGTGGCCTCCACAAAACAACACAAGCGCAGCGCCTATATACCACACGGTCATGAAAAATCGGGTACGTAAAACAGAGAGTGAGGGTGTCTCAAGAGCAGATACCTCGTACCTCCGCCTCCTCGTCGACAGTCCGCGCCTGCCGGCTCCGCTTGCGTCCCCGGCGCCCTCCCCCATCCGGCGTCGGCACAGACGACGGTAAATAACTCCCCGCTCCTACGGCCTCAATGCCGCGCTCGGCAAGGTCCGAGGCCCCGTCTGTTAGGGTCCAGCGGCCGGCTGGTGCGAAAGCCCCTGGCGCCATTTCTCCGCCTTCGCCGTCTGGGGCAGGCATCGACGGAGGTTCGGGGAGGATAGTCGTACTAGCGGCGGCGGTGGTGGGGGGGGTGGCCAAAGCGGGACTGTCGGTGACCTCTAGGCCTTCTTCTAAGGTCCACCTGTTGAAAAACATTTGATCCGAGTGGAAACAATCGCGGCGGAAAAACATGGGGAAATGCGAGAGAGAGGGGGGGGAGGGTCGCAAGGTGCTGCAATGGCGTTAAGGGGGTAATTCCCACTCAATCAATGGCGAGAGTGCTGTTTTCTGGTAGTGGCGTCTAGTTAAGGCTCGTGTCCGCACGCGTGCTGCTAATAGTAGGTACTGTAGGTGCACGTTGCCGCGCCCTCTTGCTTTCTTGGGTGTTTCTACGTACGGCAGGTAGTGTTGAGAGTTGCGCTCCCCACACGCTTCATTCGCTCTGTAGACCGAAAATGCTGGCAAGTCGACAAGCGGACGCACGTGCTATGGTAAAAAGGGGTACAGTCACTCAATATTTCCGGGGCTCCTGATATAGCTCCAGGAGTTCTCTACTTCACCCAAAACACTGGCTTCGAGCAAAAAAATGAAACGGCAATCCGATTAACAATCCCATGGCCAGAGGATAGCAACGTAACACACTTTGGGGAGGGGAGGAGGGGCGGGACACGATATCGGGTATAGTAGTAGTTACTCCGTGCCCGCAAGGAGCGAGCCCCTTCAGCTGAAAACATTTTAGCCCAAAAAAATGCTACCCATGTCGATGTGCGATCCGACAAGGTGACACAAGCAAGGAAGGCCCGCCAGGCATGCTCTTGATGACATAGTACGCACGATGCACCCTCTGATAGGGCGTACTATGTATGCACCTCGTGCCGTGTGCACGCACCACCGCCACGAAAAAAAAAAGAAGTGGCAAACACAAGAAGCACGTAACACACACGCAAGGTGCGCAACCAAAAGGTGACACAAGCAAGGAAGACCCGCCAGGCATGCTCTTGATGACATAGTACGCACGATGCACCCTCTGATAGGCCGTACCATGTATACACCTCGTGCCGTGTGCACGCACCACCACGAGAAAAAGAAGAAGTGGCAAACACAAAAAGCACGTGAGACGCACGCACACGCACACCCAACGGGAGAGGCAACGGTGAGAGTTTAAAAATGCGGGAGGCAACGTGCCCCACCGGTCTCCGATCGCTCCTGGGTCGCCCTCATTCGCCGACTTATGCCCGCCACTTCGCCGCGCTCTGAACCATTCTTGGAGCCGATGTCGTGCCGCCTGCATGCCGCGTAAAGCAGGAAACAAAGGGAAGACAACATTTATGACACGGGCAACAACGCCGGCAAGTCACGAACGGCACGTTACAGTAGTGCCGCCAGACATGAAGAGGCAGCGGAGTGAACGACTATTGTGGGGATAAGGGCGGAAACTGGCAGATGAGGCTACTGAGACAACGCTTGGCCAACAACGGTTCCCGTCTCGAGCACCGCAAGCAACGGCAAGCGCTACACGACTATCGGCAGGGTAGGTAGTACGCATTACGAGGGAACATAAGAGCAGGAATAAAAACTAAACGTGGTCAGGTAAAAACACAGGGGAATATTTGTATAACATGTATATGTATATGTATATGTATAAGATGCACGTATTTCTTTTTCAATGCTGCTTTCCGGCGGCCGAGGGTTCTCACACTTTCGGCTGCGGGGCAAGCAAGGGGGCCGTGGGTACATTACGACGCATATCTGGATTCCGGCCGAGCACGGTGGCGGTGCTCGGGGCATTGAACGTCGCTGAGCTCTAAGAAACAAGAGATTGCTTTCCGCCTTGCTGAGCCGAGTAGGTGACATGGAAAACCCCACTTTTTCTTTCATAGTAAACAGCCCGCCACCCTCGAACACTTTTTTGAGCCCCCTCTGCTGTATATGTTTTAACACCTCAGAAGAAGTAGCAGAAGCAGCAACAGCAGACATACAACAGCAACAGCAGTACACATCTGTCGGCCGTCGTATCCGTTGCACCAAGCCCTTTGACGGGTGGTGTACACCTAACATCGAGCACGTTCGTGACCACAAAGCTGCCTCCCTCCGTCCGCCTATACCTGGGGGGCATTGGCACCATATATCTAGGTGTTGGTGGTGTAATACCTAGCTAGTTGTCCAGTCGCACGCTCTCAGCAGCAGGTAATCGCAACGGGCAAAAGCCACAGAGCCAGGTCCATACGGCCTCCCGTGTTGCCCTACTGCCCCCTGTCTCGGCGCGGCACCGTGTACAGCCCACACTGCCCGACTGCTGATACGACGAGCTATGTGCACTTCCAAAAACGAAGAATTTTCTCTGATAATCTTCTCTGCGTTGAAAATTTACTTCTGAAAAAATCCAACTCCCCCGCCTTTTCCTGTTTTGGTTGTTTCATCAACCTCAGCAGCAGCGCAGCAGCAGCAGGTACAGCAGCACCAGAACACGTCTGTCGAGGTCATACATGTTTCACCTAGCCGTTTGACGTACATCACACACCATACACCGAGCACAAACGTGACCAAACACCTTACACCGAGCACGTACGTGACCACACACCCCACACTGAGCACGTACGTGACCACAAAACTGCCTCCCTCGGTCCGCCTACTTGGGCAAAATCGGCACCAGATATCTACTGTATATGTAGGTATCATACCTAGCGACTTGTCAAGTCGCACGCTCTCAGCAGCAGGTAATCGCACCGGCGGGCAAGAGCCACAGAGCCAGGCTTATTCTGCCACCCGTCTTCCTCTACCCCCCCTGTCTCGGTGTGCATCTGGCATAGTAGTAGTAGTAGTAGTAGTAGTAGTAGTAGTAGTAGTAGTAGTAGTAGTAGTAGTAGTAGTAGTAGTAGTAGTAGTAGTAGTAGTAGTAGTAGTAGTAGTAGTAGTAGTAGTAGTAGTAGTAGTAGTAGTAGTAGTAGTAGTAGTAGTAGTAGTAGTAGTAGTAGTAGTAGTAGTAGTAGTAGTAGTAGTAGTAGTAGTAGTAGTAGTAGTAGTAGTAGTAGTAGTAGTAGTAGTAGTAGTAGTAGTAGTAGTAGTAGTAGTAGTAGTAGTAGTAGTAGTAGTAGTAGTAGTAGTAGTAGTAGTAGTAGTAGTAGTAGTAGTAGTAGTAGTAGTAGTAGTAGTAGTAGTAGTAGTAGTAGTAGTAGTAGTAGTAGTAGTAGTAGTAGTAGTAGTAGTAGTAGTAGTAGTAGTAGTAGTAGTAGTAGTAGTAGTAGTAGTAGTAGTAGTAGTAGTAGTAGTAGTAGTAGTAGTAGTAGTAGTAGTAGTAGTAGTAGTAGTAGTAGTAGTAGTAGTAGTAGTAGTAGTAGTAGTAGTAGTAGTAGTAGTAGTAGTAGTAGTAGTAGTAGTAGTAGTAGTAGTAGTAGTAGTAGTAGTAGTAGTAGTAGTAGTAGTAGTAGTAGTAGTAGTAGTAGTAGTAGTAGTAGTAGTAGTAGTAGTAGTAGTAGTAGTAGTAGTAGTAGTAGTAGTAGTAGTAGTAGTAGTAGTAGTAGTAGTAGTAGTAGTAGTAGTAGTAGTAGTAGTAGTAGTAGTAGTAGTAGTAGTAGTAGTAGTAGTAGTAGTAGTAGTAGTAGTAGTAGTAGTAGTAGTAGTAGTAGTAGTAGTAGTAGTAGTAGTAGTAGTAGTAGTAGTAGTAGTAGTAGTAGTAGTAGTAGTAGTAGTAGTAGTAGTAGTAGTAGTAGTAGTAGTAGTAGTAGTAGTAGTAGTAGTAGTAGTAGTAGTAGTAGTAGTAGTAGTAGTAGTAGTAGTAGTAGTAGTAGTAGTAGTAGTAGTAGTAGTAGTAGTAGTAGTAGTAGTAGTAGTAGTAGTAGTAGTAGTAGTAGTAGTAGTAGTAGTAGTAGTAGTAGTAGTAGTAGTAGTAGTAGTAGTAGTAGTAGTAGTAGTAGTAGTAGTAGTAGTAGTAGTAGTAGTAGTAGTAGTAGTAGTAGTAGTAGTAGTAGTAGTAGTAGTAGTAGTAGTAGTAGTAGTAGTAGTAGTAGTAGTAGTAGTAGTAGTAGTAGTAGTAGTAGTAGTAGTAGTAGTAGTAGTAGTAGTAGTAGTAGTAGTAGTAGTAGTAGTAGTAGTAGTAGTAGTAGTAGTAGTAGTAGTAGTAGTAGTAGTAGTAGTAGTAGTAGTAGTAGTAGTAGTAGTAGTAGTAGTAGTAGTAGTAGTAGTAGTAGTAGTAGTAGTAGTAGTAGTAGTAGTAGTAGTAGTAGTAGTAGTAGTAGTAGTAGTAGTAGTAGTAGTAGTAGTAGTAGTAGTAGTAGTAGTAGTAGTAGTAGTAGTAGTAGTAGTAGTAGTAGTAGTAGTAGTAGTAGTAGTAGTAGTAGTAGTAGTAGTAGTAGTAGTAGTAGTAGTAGTAGTAGTAGTAGTAGTAGTAGTAGTAGTAGTAGTAGTAGTAGTAGTAGTAGTAGTAGTAGTAGTAGTAGTAGTAGTAGTAGTAGTAGTAGTAGTAGTAGTAGTAGTAGTAGTAGTAGTAGTAGTAGTAGTAGTAGTAGTAGTAGTAGTAGTAGTAGTAGTAGTAGTAGTAGTAGTAGTAGTAGTAGTAGTAGTAGTAGTAGTAGTAGTAGTAGTAGTAGTAGTAGTAGTAGTAGTAGTAGTAGTAGTAGTAGTAGTAGTAGTAGTAGTAGTAGTAGTAGTAGTAGTAGTAGTAGTAGTAGTAGTAGTAGTAGTAGTAGTAGTAGTAGTAGTAGTAGTAGTAGTAGTAGTAGTAGTAGTAGTAGTAGTAGTAGTAGTAGTAGTAGTAGTAGTAGTAGTAGTAGTAGTAGTAGTAGTAGTAGTAGTAGTAGTAGTAGTAGTAGTAGTAGTAGTAGTAGTAGTAGTAGTAGTAGTAGTAGTAGTAGTAGTAGTAGTAGTAGTAGTAGTAGTAGTAGTAGTAGTAGTAGTAGTAGTAGTAGTAGTAGTAGTAGTAGTAGTAGTAGTAGTAGTAGTAGTAGTAGTAGTAGTAGTAGTAGTAGTAGTAGTAGTAGTAGTAGTAGTAGTAGTAGTAGTAGTAGTAGTAGTAGTAGTAGTAGTAGTAGTAGTAGTAGTAGTAGTAGTAGTAGTAGTAGTAGTAGTAGTAGTAGTAGTAGTAGTAGTAGTAGTAGTAGTAGTAGTAGTAGTAGTAGTAGTAGTAGTAGTAGTAGTAGTAGTAGTAGTAGTAGTAGTAGTAGTAGTAGTAGTAGTAGTAGTAGTAGTAGTAGTAGTAGTAGTAGTAGTAGTAGTAGTAGTAGTAGTAGTAGTAGTAGTAGTAGTAGTAGTAGTAGTAGTAGTAGTAGTAGTAGTAGTAGTAGTAGTAGTAGTAGTAGTAGTAGTAGTAGTAGTAGTAGTAGTAGTAGTAGTAGTAGT
Source organism: Macrocystis pyrifera (assembly GCA_031763025.1). NCBI lineage: Eukaryota > Phaeophyceae > Laminariales > Laminariaceae > Macrocystis > Macrocystis pyrifera. The sequence continues at coordinate 9,906,975 of JASSKH010000005.1, read as the reverse complement.
AGTAGTAGTAGTAGTAGTAGTAGTAGTAGTAGTAGTAGTAGTAGTAGTAGTAGTAGTAGTAGTAGTAGTAGTAGTAGTAGTAGTAGTAGTAGTAGTAGTAGTAGTAGTAGTAGTAGTAGTAGTAGTAGTAGTAGTAGTAGTAGTAGTAGTAGTAGTAGTAGTAGTAGTAGTAGTAGTAGTAGTAGTAGTAGTAGTAGTAGTAGTAGTAGTAGTAGTAGTAGTAGTAGTAGTAGTAGTAGTAGTAGTAGTAGTAGTAGTAGTAGTAGTAGTAGTAGTAGTAGTAGTAGTAGTAGTAGTAGTAGTAGTAGTAGTAGTAGTAGTAGTAGTAGTAGTAGTAGTAGTAGTAGTAGTAGTAGTAGTAGTAGTAGTAGTAGTAGTAGTAGTAGTAGTAGTAGTAGTAGTAGTAGTAGTAGTAGTAGTAGTAGTAGTAGTAGTAGTAGTAGTAGTAGTAGTAGTAGTAGTAGTAGTAGTAGTAGTAGTAGTTGTAGTAGTAGCAGTTGTGGCAGTAGTATTATAATAGCAGCAGTAGTAGCAGTAGTAGTAATATTGATAATAGTAGGAATAGTAGTGCTGCCGTTGCCGCGAGTCTGCTGCTGTAACCATGAGCATATTGTACTGCATTCGACAGTCATTAATTCATTTCATGACAAGTGCACATATTTTTTTCATGATACCTTCAATCGTATGTACACCGGTTGCTGTATATTAATAGTGATGTTAGAGTTCTATTGCTGTTGCCACGAGTCAGCTGCTGTTGCCGCGAGTACTTACTTGACAGTCATTAGAAACTTTTCATGGCAAATAGGTGAAGGTAACTTTTTCATCGTGCCTCAACCGTACGTATACCTGTACATGAATAAAGCTGTTTCCAACACATATTAACAGTGATGTTTTTGGTTATTCGGCCTTGCTATATTATTGACGCTGTTTTTTTACACACGATATTTAATTATGAAGTAGTTAGTATATGTAGTATATAATAGTTGTAGTTGTAGCAATAATACAAATGGTAGCCCATGGTATCGAGTGCATGCTGCTTCTATTAATGCCTGTCCAATAGCAGTAGTAGTACCTGTACTATAAGTAGTAGCTATAGTCGTAGTCGTTGTGGTGTCTGCTATTGCTGTTTTTGCCGTCTGCATGCTGCCTCTACCTGGCCAATAGCAGTAGATGCCCTCAACCGTATGTAATACGTAGCCAGTACATTTACAAAATCATCAGTAGTAGTCGCAGTAGTTTAGAGTTTCGTAGCTTGCATGCTGCTTCCACCTTTAATACAGTACATATACCTGTGGAGTAGTGGTGGTGGTGTATATTCCAGAGTAACAGTGTAGTAGTCATGCCCCCAACCAATGGTACCGCTTGCATGCTACGTTGCCGTTGTAATAAAGTACTATAGTAGTAGTAGTACTTGTAGTAGGTACTGGTACTAATGTAGTATTTATTCATGCTGCTTCTACCTGCGTTGCATCTACGTAATACTGGCAGTAGTCATGCCCCAACCCATGGTACCGCGTGTTATTTGACCTCTCTGTTTACAATGAGGTTGTCTGTAGTGTATGAGCGATTGGTCATGCTCTAGCAGTAGCACTTAGCAGTAGTAAAGTAGTAGTCGTAATAGTATAGTGTACCAGGCAGTACTTGGTAGAGTGCATGCTCCTCCTACCTGTACTACATCTGCGTAGTAGTGGTAGTGGTGTATAGTAACAGTATAGTAACAGTATAGTAGTCAACCCATGGTACCGTGTGCATGTAGTAGTGTAGTATTCACCAAAGAAAGACTATCACGGGGGTCCATAGTTAACGGGACCAAATTTTGTTAGAAAAAATTGGTAAATATATAGTTTTTTATGTCTACCATAGGTCCTGTAAACGATGTACCCCCGTAATAGTACTCAGTTCCTGGTGGCTACTATTATTACTCCTTCCTTCGAGCAATACGCTAACCCATGGCCCATGTTTTCGCCAAAAACAGCTATACGTGTGTTAACTGTGACTCCCTTCTCACCTTGCGAGGCCCCCGGAATTTCACGTTTCCTGCATCCCGAAGGGGAACCTTGTATAATACATAATACATACATGTCTGTTTTTTTGGGTCCATCGTGGGTTCTGATTACTATGGCCCCCCGTAGTACTATACCACTATGTCCGTAAATATAAGTATCGTTTTTACACTAATACTTCAACAAAAAGGTCCTTAATTTTAGGGAGAGGGTGGTATAGCGAATTAATCGTCTCTACGAAACCCTCTAGAGACTTGAGAGAGGAAATTTGACAAAATAAGACGACTACAACAACATGGACCACATCATGCAACGCGGGCCGCTGGGTGGGGTCAGGGGATGGTTTATTGATAGTTTACTTTCCGACGTGTACACAACCCAAGGAGTTATCATGTATGACAAGTGCCAAGCATGATCCCACTACCCACGCTGCCGCGTGCTCGAACTACACGAGGCGATTGACAAGGCTGCAAGGCTAGTTGTTATGGTTCATTTTTCAGGCTGTCTCAAGAGGGTGAACTAAACAGTATGCATGACTTGTCATCGTCTCGAGCGGACGCCGTAGCAGCAGCAGCAGCAGCAGCAGCGAAAGGCGAGTCAGGAAAGGTGTGCCGCACCTTGTTCTTTACTTGCAGGGTCATCTCCTTCTTGCGAAGCTCCATCGCGACTATTCTGGCCTTCGCCTGCTTTCTCTCCAGCCTCTCTTGCTCGGCGGCCCTGCACGTTGGTTGATTCCATCGCACGAAAAACGAAAACACTTTCAGTTGTTGTGGCAAATCCCTTGCAGAAGAGTGGGACAAGAAGAAAAAAAGTTTACCACCCGCAAGCCAGCATCTAACGTGTGTCGTTCAACGCACAGCACACCCGTGCATTATACCCTCTTGAACATTACGTGCTGGCTAACCTGGCTAGTAGATCGGTTTTCCTAGCTTCCTCCTCGCGCAAGCGCCTTTCCTCTTCCGCTCTTCTGAAGGCCATTTCCTCCTCCTGAACGTCCCCGCCGAACAGCAGCAAAAACAATTACAATTCTACGAGAGTCCACGAGGAGGAAAGGGCTGAAGTCTTCTCGCGATGAAAAATCCAAGGCACGTACCGTAGTGGGGGGGGGGAGAAGAGTCTGCTATGTGACCCCAGTTATGAGTTACGTCTAGGAAGGAGAGAGAGAAAAGAATAACGAGACTGAAAAATAGGACAGGGAAAAAATGAAAAACGCGGAACAACAAAATCAACAGGCGGTGGAGGAGGCGGAGAGGCGAGACATGTAATGCCTCGAGAACAACCGTGGAACAGCTGGTTGAGGTGAGGTCGCAGCCAGGGCAGCGTTGCCTTCCTCTGTCTTTACCGCACATCGCGTCTAACGTTGCACGCTACACGGCACGCAATACTCTTTTAAGATTCCCGTTATTTCTTGTCCTCCGGCGGATGGGCAAACTGCAAGGTTAAGCTCACCTAACTTGACGTAAAATAGATGCGGTGTGTCAAGTGAATTCGCTACTGCCGCGGTAACAGCAGCGCAAGCTACAGTTACCTTAGACTTTCTCCCATACGCCGACCCCCCTCCCCGCCCCCCCCCCTCCACCTTTCGCGCAGTTCAAGCTTGGTCGCTGCTACATCGCACCTCGCGCTGGCGCCTATCACGTAGCTCCGCAGTCACCCTCTCCACCTCCTGCTCCGCGGCAGTCACATCCAGATTGGCTGTTAGAGCAGCCGATCTCCATCGCGCCGCCGCCACAGACAGAGAGGAGGGCGTCGCAGACGGCCCCGACCGACTTGCAGTAGCCCCACCCTCTCTGCCCGGCATGAAGAGGAGCAGTCGAAGAAACAGCAAGTGCGCACGTTGGCATGTTCCGCCGAGAGCAGGCGACGGAGATAAAGGGACAAGAGAACGAGATAAATGAAGCGGAGTCAGCAGCGCCTTATAGTAGCTGCTATGGGAGATCAGTGGAAAAAAGAGAGACGAGACAAACGTCGAATAGCAGCATCGGCTAGACGCAACCATCCAGCACAGACCCCCAGACACTGCTGGGTGAGATGATGCGTTCGATACCGCCCCTTTGCGCTGCAAGAGATACGCCAAAACGCTTGCAGCATGGTACTATCATTACTTGTGCAGTTGGGGCGCTGCGACTTAAAAGAGGGGTGTGTCCGACCTAGTATATATATCTCAAACAGGGACAATATCTCTCTTGAACCGGAAGAGGTAATATACTAGCTTTTAATATGCCCGTCCCACGCCGTCTAACCTCTCTTTCATCGGTGTTTCTCTTAAAAAAGGAGCTCTCTTACATCGTAGCCACCCCCCCCTGTCCTGCAGACCGCCCGCCCTAGACGGTTCGTGAGACCGTACTTCTCAAGTGTTTGGTCGTTGCACTATACCTGGGATACCAAGAGGTTTCACGAGAAATCGATGCATCACGTTAGCCTGGCAAGGGTCCCTAAGCGTGAGCGAGATAGCTTGCAGGGCGGCAGCACGCAGCGCACCTCTGCGCCCGAGCTGTAGACATGACGCTCGCCGCCATAAGACGCATGATCCCCTCGGATGTCTTGAGCAGCGGATCCCCTCGCGCCACCGCCGACTTAGTGTCCGCTAGTCGACCCCTGCAACGTCCACAAAAGCATGTGTTACATCGTACACAACGACCGAGTTGCCGAGCATATCAAGCAAAATGTACAAGCAACATTTCCTACCGTGAGGGGCTGTCATCACACGAAGTATACATACTTCCTGTTATACCGTAAATACTGGTACCTCGTACGTGGTACCTGGGAGTTGTTTTCAATGCACGACCAATCGCTCTTGCGGAATTGCGACCTGTCACGAGAACCGCCGGAAAAAATAGGCCACTCCCGCAGTCGAAGCGTTAGTGTTGATATGGAGTCAGCACCGTCTTCTCGGAGGCGGACCGATATACTCGCTCTCGACACGCGAGCACAGCACGCGATCGTCGAAGACGGCCCTTTCGACCAAAGCTCGTACCTGACAGTTTCCATGAGCCTGGCGGTCTCCAGCATCCCGTCAGCACTCCCCAGCGCCTCTTCCGCGCTGTTCAAGGTCAGTAGGGGGCACGATCAGGTCACGGCCAATGGCGCAGAGGACAAGAGGTTATTTTCACACCTGGGACGGATAAACCACGATCTAGACCATCTAGTTCCTGAGCTGCCGTCGTGAGAGGTTGTGCAGGATCTGCATAGTGCAAATCCAACCCAGCCAACGTTATCTTACGGGTCCCACATAGCAACATGAGCTACTGTAGACGGAAAAAATGCCTGGCTTCAAATTTCTATATTTGTCCGAGGTGTGGACATTTTGTATCGAAAGAAAACACCCGGAGTACGAGAAACTGACCACCAAGGCGCGGGTTAAAATAGGTTATGACGCGGACCGCCGACGCATGGCGCTATCAAAACCGTGAGCGAATATTTTCACACGAGCACCACACGGCGCACCCCGCGGCGGCATCACAGCAGGGGTGGTGGCGACGCACAGTAGGGGAACATGGTGTAACCCTCTGCTGCTGCCGGTTAGCAGATGCCCGCCGCAGGCCACCATTCGGCCCCTTTCATCCACAACCGGTGGTGCGCCAACGCTTCTGACGGGTGGCTTCAATATTCCAGCCGCTCACAACGCAAGAAACGTCAGAAAAACGAAACACCTGCAAAGGTAAATAACAAACCACTGCAGATCTATTAATGCCCCCGTACCCCACTCTCCACGGCCTCCCCCCTCCGCAAAAAACTCATCCTCACCTTTCCCAGATGAGCAAAAGGTCTCCCTCGCTCAGGCCCTCGAGTTCTCTGGACAGAATGCCGTCCGCCATGTCCAGCTGGTCGGTGAAGAGACAGTCCTTCTTCCTGCCGCAACCGTCGTCGACCGCTTTGTCAAGCACAGCGCCAGCGGTGGCCCCAGCCCCAGCCTCGCTTGATACAGCACACTCCTCGAGGCGCTCACTCCTACTGTCGTTGCTGGTGTCGTCGCTGTTATTGTTGCTGGTGTTGTTCCTGTTGTCGTCCTTGCTGTTGTTGTTGTTGCTGTTGTTTCTGTTGCTGCTGTTGCTGCTGTTATTTTTGTTACCACCATCGCTGCTGGTTTTGTCGCCGGTTCCGGCCAGGAGCAAGGCGCCGAACGTTGCGCGCAACGCCTCCAAGCGAGCACATGTTTTAAGGTACCGCTGGAGCATGCACGCCCTGATCGCGAGGCCAAAAAGAGCAAGCGGGGAACATAGCGCCGTTATAGATAGGCGATCGGGCCCCCTTTACACACGCTGGCAACTACCGGTATGTATGTATATATATGTACTCGTAACTTGCTGTCTGGATGGTCTACGTCAGACAGTTGCGCGCTTCGATGTGTCGAAACTGGCGCTAGAAAGAAGGGCAAAAACTGCTGTTGAGGGAACGCCTCTTCGAGGCGGGTGCGGCTGGTCACTCACACGCAGCACAGATGGCATGGCCTAGAGAGGCACGAGGAAGATGAGGGCCAGAAATATAGGCTAACCAGGTACACACGCACATGCCTCATTTTATTCCCCTGCGAGGGAGAAAGCGAAGGCATGTGCGCTAGGGAGCGTACCCGGCGGAGCACAAGCGGTTCGGTTCGGTTCGGTTCGGTTCGGTTCGGTTCGGTTCGGTTCGGTTCGGTTCGGCGCCCTTCTGTCGCACCACCATGGACTACTGTGGGAACGGAAACCGTAGACGAAGCGAGCTAAAATGCACCGACCGCTACATGCATGCATACGATAACCCGGAGATGGCCTGCATCATCTCATCCATGTTCGGGTCACCTACAAGCAAATACTGCTTCCGATCGTCAACATTCGAAAAACAAACATCGTGTTCAGTACGGCAGAAGGGTGTGGAAAACATCCGGCAAACCCGTTCGCGAACGCGCCTCTTTCACTGTAACCGCGCGCCATCTTCGTCCTGAAAAAATCAGCGCTCTTCACGAGTCACGCACGACCCGACCCGCGGGTCGGGGCAGGAAGCTCTTGAAATATCACGGATCGGACCGGTTCGGGTCGGGCCCGGTAGGGTCAGGAGGTTTTTCAAACTCTCACGGGTTGGGTCGGGTCAACGATACCCGACCCGACTCGACCGGACACGACCCGCGAGGTTTGGCCCGATCCAAGAAGAGCCCCGGAAATAACTACCGCTAAGTACGGGGGCGGGCAGAGCGCAAAAGGCGCAAAAGCTTGCGGTCAACCCTTTTGGGACTGCAGTCCCGTTTAGGAAGACAAACCCTCTGAGCAGTTTGTCCCCACACCGGAACTGCAGGACTCACACGATGGACAGATCTATGTAGATAATCTCCATTCTAGCATGTTTCGATATGTGGCGCAGCATCTGTCATACTAGTAGTACATATCCAACCCCCCCAAAAAAACTGTCCTACAGTAGACCATGCAGAACGTTCGACCCCCACGCGACCCGCACGCCATACAGATCATACAAACCAGGAGTCCTAGCTTTTCCCAGAAAAGCTTTGTGCAGTTTGTAAAGGGGTTTCAACGAACAACCGCCGGAATAAACACAACGCAGCAGGCGGAGACGCTGCGTCGCTGCACACCGCCAAGCTGAACGCGCGAACGATACTGTGTGCCGCACCTCGTCGTCGCTGTTTTGGTGGCTTTCCTGGTCTCCAGCACAAGTTCGTCTCCCCTCAAGGCTTCCGAACCCCCCTCCTTCGAGCACGCTTCCGAAAGTTCACGCAGAAGCCCGGCGGCTGGATGGGAGCGACGTAACGCCAGAAAAAAAAGGAAAACACACACAAAAGAACACAACACCAACCGTTAGGCAGAGCACAACGCAGGGAGGAGGGAGGGGGTGGGATTCGGCACAAGAAGAAGTTAGAACGTGCTAATCGTTTTATTGAGCGGAGGGAAGGCGATATTATTCCAGGATGGGAGTGAAGTCGTAACCTGTCGAGCCCTCACTGTCAATCACATATCGTAGAGAACCAACGTACGTCATTATGATGGGTGCGAGCGCTACAATTGAGCACTATGTTACCTTATAAATATACGACTGCCCACCATGGCGGACTGCCACGGTCTGCACTCACTGCTGCTGTCCTTACCCCTGTCCGCCTGCGGTTTGATGCCTGAGTGTTCCCTGTGATCGGCTACTAAAGCCAGACCCGCGGAAAACGTGTCCTCCAGCTCCTTTAACGCCTCCGCCGAAACACCACGCAACTCCTTGTCTTTTTCCCGCTCGAGTTGTTTTCTTGGGGAACAGGCGGCAAAGGTGCGCAGCACAGGCAAGTATACCACGCAACAACGGAGTCAGACAGACAAACGTGAAACAAGCACAGGCAAGCATGCGATACAAAGACTGACGTGAAACGAGCACAAGCATACGACACATATACGGTATGAATATTGTATTAAAAGTAGGTAGCACAACTGAGGAGGCCGAAGGACGTCGTGGCTCCGCGAGAACACGTGGTGCAGTGAGCTATCGAGACCGATGCATCATTTGAGAGGAAGCTTCCAAACAACAACAACAACAAAAACAACAAAACGGCTTCGCGAGACAACACCATGCATACGTACGTCTCGCCAGCATTCTCTGTGGGGGCAGCGGCGGCACACCGGCACACCTCAGTCTCACCTAGCTTCTTCCTCGGCCTTGTCAACGGCCTGCCTCGCCTTCCGGATAGACAGCCGGGCGATCGCGATTTCCCCCCTGGCTCGAGAAACGCCTCTCGTTGCCGCCGGCTCGTCGACAACGCGCGCATCGAGCAGACTCTCGGCTTCCTCCACGTGCTCCGTCACCTTCACTCAGTCATGATAGAACGATCGACCCGTATGTCGCGATCGATTGATCGACATGAGCGTGGGGGGCAAGGTGACGACACAATCAGGGGCGGAGGAGAGAGCGGCGGCATTACACGAAAGAATGGCGGGTGGAGGGTGGGGGGGGCGCAGGGGGCGCAGGGGGTCAAAAGATGCGCGTTCGGCACGGGATCAGGAAGAAGAAAATATGGTGTAAAACACGCGGGTGCCGCGCGGCAGTGGTACCAAGGCTGCATAGAATAAAGCTCTGTGGGTGAGGACACAGCCATCTCTACAGCAATGGCCGTACGACGAGAGCCGGCTCTACAGCTATGGCTGCACGCGTACAGCTCTGTGCTGTGTAGTACCTCTGCCTTTGTTCGCTTTGATTGACCACGGTGGCGTTGATCCTACCGCGTCACCGTCCGCCTCACCCGTTGCCGCTGCAATCTAAAACAGGGACAGAGACCTCGTTCCAACCCAACCACCGCAATCCAGCGACATCATAGTTCTGCAGCTTTCGCCACAGCTAATGGAACGTGACGACAAACCGGCCCTTAACTCTTGTACCACTGCAAAACCAATCCCACACCGATTTTTAAGTACTTCCTCTTCAAAACGCGAGTACAGTTCCGAAGGAGTTAGCTTCCCCCCGATAGATAGTGGCCACAGCAGGCGAACCAGGGAGAGAGGACAGGGGAGGCAAAACGTGTTTTATGTAATATACGAAAAAAAAAAAAAACGTAGTGAGCGCCCCAATGTTGGAGGTGCCTCTAGTAGGACTAGGAACGGTGTTCTTTCTCGACAGGGATGCGTGATCGAGGTTCAAATGACCGGGCAACAAATGAGAACGCTCCTCCGTTCGTACGCACTGGCCGCAAGCACGCATGCTCGCTAGACACACCTTCAATATCGTCGGTTTCACCGCGTCTTCCAGCGCGGAACGTCCGTCCTCTTTTTCACCGCGTGCCGGAGGCCCTGCAGGCCTTCCCTGAGGACTACGAGCTGCCCCCGTGCACTTTCGATCGAACTTTCCCGCCGTTTTTTCTGCAGACAACAAGGCCGAGGTCGCACAGATCGGCATAAAGATGGCGAACGGGCAGATTAGCCCAACAGTGACGAGAACTACACTACCAGGACCACACATGACAACCCCCACTACCTCTGCTCTCGTGCACGGAGCATGTTGAGAGGCACGCCGCCATGACCACCTATGAAAGCCCCACGAATTATAAGCCCGCGTGCACCGAGTGATGCAGTGTGCCTCAGCCTACCGAGTCCGAGCTTGCCCCACGAGCTGCACGCGTAATGAGCCCTTCGTGGCGAGCCAGGGAAGGGCGTTCCCCAGCAGCAACACCAAAGCACCGCAACACCCTACAAACGAAATCCGGTCAACACAGCAGTGCCTGCAGGGTGACGATCACAGCATTTAGCGAGCTCGCAGGGTAACCACCCCCCAAAAAAACAAAAACGGTAGGAAGGAAACTACCCGCTTGCAGACTCGGCCCTGCGGCCGCACCGCCGTGTTTCTCCCTGCAAGTGTTCACAGGTAGACAGCTTGAAACTCTTGGGTCCACGGCCCTGGCGCTCAAAATGCCACCAAAAAGCCTCTCTCCAACAACGACGCGAACAGATAACGGCCCCACTCGCACCTCCTGGGCCTCCCGCGCCCGGATCGCCACTCTCTCTCGCCGACGCTCCTCGGTCATATAGCCCGTAACATCTACGCCCAGCCGATACTCGCACAGCAACTCCGCGCCGGCCTTCTGCAGCACCCTCCCCCTCAGCGTCTTCAGCGCCCTCTCGAACCCCTGCAACGAGGTGAACTGCACCCACGCGTCCACATGCAGGTCCACTGACATTCCTCCACCTACCCCGCCTTCACCACGCCGACGACCCCCGCCGCCACCGCCACCACTGCGACCACCCCCTGCTCCTCCTGCCCCAGTTCTCCCCGCCCCCAAGCTCCCGCTGCCCTTTGCCAGCGCCCTTGGCTGCGGCATGTGCTCAAGCAAGGCATGCACGTCGAAAGATTCGACCGATCCGTTGCTCGAGCCGGCGGCGGCCTTGGCGGCGGCCTTGGCGGCGGCCTTGGCGGCGGCGGCGGCGGTGGCTGTGGCAGCGGGGTCGGTCGGGTCGCCGGGGACGCTCGGCTTCACCTCAACGGACCGCACGGCCCCGAGCTTGCTCATGATGAGTTCGAGGTCCTGCCGTTTTTTTTTTTTTCCCCAATCAGGATTGAGCGGATGGCAGAGACATATATATATATTATAAACCAGGTGAACGAGCGGGAAAAGGGGAAAAAAAACGATGAAACCTCTTTAGGAGCACGCCCACGTTGTGTGAAGGGAGGGGAGCTACGTGAAGTTATTGTGCGATACAGTTCAAAGTTGTATTAAAAATGGTTACAAAGTATGTAGTTCTACGAAAAAAGAGCCCCAGAACACGTGCGGGCAGCACCGGCCGTGGTGAGAGAGAAGAGCATCGGCACGGGAAAAGGTCGCACGAGGATGGACGCGAGTGGTTTGATAAGAGACGAGTCCGCCGACGATGATCGAGCTAATATTTAGGACCGTCAGGTTGCTGCGTAAGTATCTTCTTATCCGCCGAAAAAACACCCTTACCAGCTACGCTTCCGTCCTTCTTCCTCAAGTCGGGACACACTATTCATAGCAGGAGAAAGACGCCACGAAGAGGGCCAACGAAAATACAACAACGAACAAAATCCTAGCGTTACGAGTACGTACAAATGAACACGTTGTACACACCAGCAGTCCCCACTTAAACCCACACGGTCACCCGCGAGTAGGCATCTCACCGGCGCTGGCATGCCTTCTTCCGCTTTCCCCTTTTCTGCCAGCCAGTTGACCGGGATCCCTCGGAGCACGATGGTGTCCGGGCGTCGACCGGGGGGGAGCCTGTCGAATGCTGCCTCCCGCCCGCTCTGGGGCACTTGCGGGCCAAGCAGGGTCTCGGCCCAGTCCTCACCCTCGCTCAGCGCCAACGACTCCGACACCTCCTGCTACGACCAAGGGCGAATTGAAGGTTGAAGGGAAAAGTCGTTTGGAGAAAAGAGCGTCAGGAGTGGACGGGATCAAGAAATAAAAAATAAAAAATAAGTACAAGAAAAACTAACGCATACACTGACTGACCCCCGACATGCCTTCGTACCTCTTCGCCGACGACGACGGGCGCAGCTACAATCTGCTTGTAGCCGAGAGACGACGCCCGGCGGGCGAGCCTGCCCACCGGCCACAACGCAGATATGTCGTGTGGAAACCCTCGTAGCGTGACAACGTCCCCTTTCGGGACCCCGCAGCGTGGTCTCACCAACAGTCTGTGTAGAGTGGGCGTTCCGCAGTACAAGCATTCATTCCAGTACGCCGCGAGCGCAATACACCACTCCCCTGCAGAGTTAGCCCCGGTATCGGGTGTGTCAGCCCTTGACCCATCCCAGCGGCACCCGGTTGCTACACAAGTGAGGCCGATGGTATAAAACAGTCCGTGGGGGGGGGGGGGGGGGGGGGGGGGGGGGGGGGGGGGGGGGGGGGGGGGGAATTCCCGTTCCTTTTCGCTCTGAAAATCCCCACTATTGATAGCGCCAATGCAATAGTCGTAACACATGCCGCTAAATACCGCCCAAAAGGTCGCACACGACGCGAGAGGGGCGGGTGTCTCCGACACTTCAACGCACCCTCACGAAAGCGTGCAGCTTCACGCCCTTGATCTTGACGGTCACGCCGCGAAGCTTCCGCGACAAGTCCTCAGCGGACGCTCCCTGTGAGAATGATATCTTGATCGAAGCCGTTTTATCGGTGGCCTCGATCTGGCGAGACAGACAAGACACGCAAGAGGCGGCGGCGCAGCAACTTGACAAGACAGCAAATTCAATATCTCTCTTCTGCAGTCGACAGCACTGCTGCTGCGCTATACTACGCACCAGGTGCATATCACACCTTAATTCGTTTAGCACGACACCCACGATTCGGATGCAAAAATATGTGGACTTCTGCAATGTTGTTGGGGGATTTTGTTTTGCTTACCCGGTGGCTTGGTAGGTGGTCCGCGTGCCTATCAAGTGCCCATCAAGATCAATTTCGTGGGTTCAAGTCTCACCGAGTGCATGCTCGTAGGGATTTTTTCTTGCATAAACAAATTGATAAGCGGAAAGCGCGAGGGCGTGAGTTAGCTACATTCGATGAAAATCGACGAACAGCAGTGGGAATGCTGAACCCTATTATATGCGCGATAATATGAAGGCACGTACCGAGTGGGAGAAGGGACGACACCTGCGAACACGGCTTGTCCAGAAGATCGTCGAGGGTAAAACCTCCTACGAGTTAGGCTGGAAAATAAAAGTAAATGATTAAAAAAAAAAAGAACAAAAAAAGAGTGTTTTGCACCAGGTAAGGGCTGTTGACCCTTTCACCACCGAAGAAAAAAAAAATGACACCATTTCCGAGAGCGCTGTCCCTCAAAAAGCGTGCAGTTCTGACGGGGATGTACAGGCAGCGCAGGAACTTACAGTAGCATGTGAGAAGATGAAGAATCTGCACTTTGCAAGTTGGGCATGCATGTGACCGAATGGTGAAAATTGCAAAAGGGCGGAAGGCATGGCACTGGGCTCTCGTTGACCAAGGATTCTACTGCAAACCGGTGTATTTCGCGGCTTCGCTGTCGCATGCTCGCTCGACGCTCCATCCGTAATGCTGCCCACCAGGCCGTGAAACAATGCTGACCACGAGGTTGAATTAAAACCATATCACGGCCCAGCGAGTCGACTTTTCAACGCACGCTGGGCAGGCTCGAACGTGATACTGGCTCACTTCATGCAGCACGAAACAGGACGGGCGCGCCGACAAGAACAACAGCTACAGCACATACGCACTCTTGATTAAGGCTGAAAAAAATATGACGTCGACACCTCGAGCATCGGCCACTAATTAGTGTTCAGCGCACGCGCGCTCACCGCTCGCCCCTGGCCTCGCCGCTGATACGTATTGTAGCGTCCCGAACCAAGTGAAACCCAGGCTATACGAGTAACTGCGTGGTTTCTTGTTCGTGGGAGCCCATGCTGCTACAAGCTGGTATCTGGTACCTTGGGGCGATGTATAATTACGGGAGAGGGGATGCTTAACAATAACTTTATTGCGAGCGAACTGCGAGTTTCTAATTCACCGCGCCACTAGAGACATCATGGCGTAGGGACCATTTCGAGCTGGCCGAAGCCGGGCTCTCTGCGACCACCGACCGAGTTCAACCCTCTTAGCACCGCAGTAGTCCCGTTTCGGTGACAAACTACTTACGATTTGAGTGGTTTTTGTCTCCAAAACAGGACTTCAGTATGCTCTAGAAGCGATTCAGAAACGAGTTACCGTAATAGTTCCACACTATTTCCGAGCATGTTTTTGTCCCCAAAAACCCAGCGACTTCTAAAAGGGCCTTCCAGAGTGCTTCCTATAATGTACAGCAGCGTCGCAATAGAGCGTCTGCGCAAAACAAAAACATTACGAATTTTGCTCATCTTCTTTTTCCCCCGTTACCGACGACTAATCTAAAAGCCTAATCAAATTGGCACAAAAATGACGAAGTATGGTGTTTGCAAAGTTCAGCTTATAGTTTGGTTCGGCTTATTTCTATTCTCCCGATCCCAAAAAATAATCAACTTCCCAAAATAAGGACCCAAAATAGGCTGATATGGCCCATATCTTCGTAAATATTTCGGATTGGGTTTGGCTTCTTGAGTTTCGATTAGGATCATCAATTTATTGGCCAGGATAACCCCGAGTTGCCCCGGGCGAATGAAAACACCGTATTTAGCAAGAAACCATAATCGTCTACGTCACGTGCTCATACGCACAGCGAACCCCAGCGGCCAGAAGAAGGGAGGCATGACACACGGGTTGCCTCACACCACAAAGCTATCTAACCAACCGCACGGCCAATTTGGCGAGTCCGTGTCAACGCGAGGCCTTCGCAAAGGCCGGCAAAGTCATGCGGCCGTATGCGGCGGAGGGCTGGCAGGGTGCAGCTTCAACCTCGTTGACGGCGCCGTGTGCGTTGTGGACTGCTGCTGAAACTGTTGCTCTGCTGTGCTGCTTGTTCCTGCGGCGGCAACAAAGTAGCGGTACTCTGGGCTCCGGGGCGTGTTACCGCACCACACGCACACCCACGGCACGCCTACGCACACGCACTGCACAACGGGCCTCGGTCGCATCGACTGGCACTCTTCGCATGACTGCCATAGAGCACACAGCACACACACACGCAGCGAGACACGCAGCAACAGCAGCAGCGAGCAGCATCTCGCACGAAGCCGTTGGTGTTCCATTTTTCGTACTTTCATTTCGTTATTTGCCAATTGTTGCTGTATTTTAAATTCCTAGAACTGTATTTCCAGTTCAAGACCGAAATGATCGTTTAGGATTCTCGCAAGCAGTGTCATAACCGATTATGTTTGGGTTTAGCTGAATAGCCTGTGGTTCTCGACTCGGCCATAATCGGTCCTTTCGCAAACACCCTAGTTACGCATTTTGGGGATAGCATATTATGCTAGAGCCATATTTGTGTGACATGAGATTCGACCGCTGCATTATGTTCGCCGAAAACTCTCCGGGCGCTTTGGATTGGCCAAGCTCGCCCCGAGAGTGGTCTCGGACCATGTCTGCTACCTGCGGGGTTTTGCGAGAAGAACTGCTACCGCTGATGCTGCATGCCTCTGCCGCCTGCTGCCGCAGCAGACGGGTGTTGGTGCAGTTGCTGCTACACGTCACGGACTACTGCTACTACTACATGTAGTGTGCTGCTGCACGTAAGTGTGTGCTTGCTTGCTGCAGTGCTGTTGCCGCAAGCACTGCGGTGAGCAGGCGCTGCTGCAAACAAAAGCGCTGCTGCAAGCGAGAGCGCTGCTGCCGCAGTGCACAAGCAAGGGCGGCTGCAAGCGAGCGCTGCTGCAAGCAAGAGAGTCGCCTCAAGCAAGCGCTGCTGGAAGCGCTGTTGCAGGCGCTACTGCTGCTTGCGGCTGCTGCTACTGCTATTGTTGCTGCTGCTGTCGCTGCAAGCGCGTGCACCCTTGCCGCCACGCCCCTCATCTTCGCCGCTACGACCCATTTTCGGGCAGAGAGGACGACGACGAAGAAGGAGGGCGGTCTTCTCGTTGTGGCGGCGTTGCTTGCTTGCACAGCGAGTGTCGAGGAGCGCAAGATAGATCGCACTTTTCTGCCTGTTGGTGCTTGGTGCTGCTGCTGCAGGTAGGTACCGCTGCTTGCACGACTTCTTCTGTTCGGCTCGTTTGGTCCTGCAACAGTGCTGCCGTTGCTGCAAGATTATTTTTTATCAAAAATAAAGCGTTTGCGAATCTTTTTTTTTACTTCTACTTCTCCAAAAAATCTCCCGAGGTAAATGTTTTAGGTAACTTTTTGGAAAAACGGCAAAAAAGTACCTTAGCGAAGTCAGGATTTCATCAAAAGTTGTGGTAACTCCTGGCTCTCTGTTTCATTGGCCTACACGCACCGAGCATTATCCCGAGACGCAGAACGCATCTCAAAGGGTCAAAACACCGAACATCTTCCATGCCACCACGCTGCTTGTGGCTGTACGCATCACGACAACCGCTGGGAGCACGGAGGCTCGAGAGGTGTAGCTGGAGTATAGTGCGCACGAGCGGCGTTGGATTGTGCCAGCGGCGCTGCTACGGTACACGCTTTTGCCCGCTTGGTGACAACGTGGAGGATGTGTCGTCCCTAACAAAGGACTCGCACTCGCACTCGTACTCCTGCTCGTACAGCCTTGCTTGTAGAGAGCGCCACCATGACAGCTCGTGTGGCATTTCGATTTCACCATACCGCGGCAGCAAAGCAGCACGGCAGCAGCAGCGGCAGCAGCGAGCAGCGGCAGCAGCGGCCGCGGCGGCGGCGGAGCGGACCTCGCCGGCGTTGTGGCATGCGTAGGCCGAGCGCAGCGGCAGCAGCAGCAGCAATCCAAAAATGAAAGCTGGTTGGTGCTGGTGCTGACGCTGTTTGTATTTTGTTCCTCCAACTGATGCTGCCTCTAGCTGCGGCTAGCGCTATTAAAATAATGGCTGCCGCTTGCTGTGCTGCTGCTTGCAGTCGTAGGATGGCAATGGTGGCACCACGGTCAACTCTGACGCCTACACCGTTGCTGGGCTGCCGTTGCTACTCGCACACTGTTTTTTTTTTATTATTACTATTTTTCTGTTTGCCGCGTTGTCTCAGGGTGTGTCTAAACAGAATCGAAAAGCTCAATCGAAAATCGAAGTCATTTCGATTTCGATAAAAAATTGCCGAGGTGTCCAAACAGAATCGAAAAGTGGAAATAGAAGTCCAGGCGGAAAGCAGCGGAGAGCACAACCTAGTAGGCCGTTCGCATCTGTGCACACATGCCGGCAATCTAGCACTCGGCAACACAGATCCACCACACAAGCAGGCAAACGCGATGGCAATTCGATTCCGGGAGGTCGTTGGGCCTCCCATGGAGGTGGTGGCGCGTCCAACGTTGACGCCCCGAGATCAAACTTGAAATTATACTGAGAACGAACTTCCGACCTCGTTCTCGAGGGTATCATGCTGAATTTTCCTCAAACTATGTTCGCTCTGGCTCGAACGCCGGGAAACAAAGGCCCGAGAACGTCGGGGCTGGTGTTGTGGTTCGCCTGCTGGCTGTTTACGGGGGGTCTGTGCGGCTATGTTGACGTGCTAGCTGTGGGTTGGATGCTTTGTACGGCGATCCTGATGTGATATTTTGACGTGGCTGCGCTGACCAGTAGGACGTGCTGAATTGTTGCTGTTCGTGCTTTCGATTTCCTTTTCGATTTCCAGCCGTCAACTTTTTGATTTTGGCATTGGGTTGTAAATCGTTCCTTTTTTCGGAACCTAAAAAACGAAGGAAAACATGTTTTGATCAGGGACCAATTAGCGCCTTGTTTATTATCAATTCGATTTTCGATTTTCGATTTCGATTCTATTTGGACACACCCTCACACTGCCCTTCTAATTTTTTCGGAGGCGTCGCCTGCAGGATTTGGTTTACCTTACTCGCAAACACACCGAAATCAGAAGGGAAGGAAATTCACTTTTGTTGGCGGAAGTAACGTTTTTTTCTTACCTCAGTCGCAAACACTCTAATAAGAGCCTACCATTTAGCTATTAATCGTCTCAGATTATGCGCATGCCGGAAGGCTTTCGATTATGATTTTATCATCTTTCCGACAAAAATCCTTAATAAACGAAAATGTATGCGCAGACATTTTATTAATAATATTTGCATTAGTACTTACCCGTATGCCTATGAAACAAAAGCAATATCGCATGCTCCATCGTTTTCAATTCGTTCTTGCGCCACTCCCCTAGACACGTCCCAGAGGGAACCTTGTAAAGTGATGTGTACGAGTACGAGTAGACCTTCTCCGATTCACCGGCTAGCACTTTCACTTTTGTGGGAGAGCAACTGCAGTATGACAGTATGAAACGTACCGGTGCACCAGGTACCTGGTACGATACCTGGTACTGGTACCAGTATGTACGTAACACGTACTTGGTACCTGGTACGTTTCAAGTCTCAACTGCTCCTCGCTGTGTGTTGATGTGTACCAGGTACGTGCCAGTACCAGGTGAAGTACTGCTGCAGTACCAGGTTTGTCCTTACCTCGCAGGTGGTGGGCGGCGTGCAACACAGTGATAGTATCGCCTTCCGAATCTCCCACCGGCTCGCAGTTAAAAGCATCGTTCTCCCGCCACTAGAGCCGTTCCCCACGATCGGCCTCAGAGCAATCGCCAGCTTGTGCATCCGCAAGGCAGACATCTTCTCCGACAGAGAGATGCGGTCGAGTAACTCGAGATCTTGGTTTGGCTGCAGAGAACGACCTGTTGTTGCAGCTGCAAGAGCATCCCCCGTGGGAGTGCTACCTCCGGCGACGCTGGAGATCTCGCCATTTTTTACCGCACCCATGCCAGCTATCGCGCGCTTGAAAGCTAAGTTTACCATGGTAGACGAAACAGAAAAGTGAAGCGAGCGAGAGCGAGAGCTTAATCTCACCCTTGGTACACCGATGGCGACTACCAGGCAAGTCAGTCTCTTCCTTATTCAGGTTTTGCACCACCGGTCGTAGGCAATGTGAATACGGGGTTGGGGGATTATGAAACCGTTTTTTTTTTTTTGCTGCCGCATCTTTCCACACTCCACACTCCACACTGCCTTTACGCTTTACGCCTTTTACTTGTACACGTTACACTTTGTATGGTACCTGTACATTCGATGAAAATCGGCGAGCGGTGGGAATGCTGAACCAACCCTATGCGCGACAAAAATGAAGGCAAGAATCGAGGGGGAAAAGACGACGACACCTGTGATCACGGCTTGTCCAGAAGGTCGCTGAGGGTAAAACCTCCCACGAGTTAGGCTGGAAAGTAAAAGTGATGAAAAAAAAAAAAAAGAAAAATGGTATACTTTACAAACTACGTACACGTCGGGTATATACTGCTGTACCAGGTACTATGCCACGAAGCCCTGCACGCCCCGACACCCCACATGTCGTCCAGGGTCACAATCACCAGTAGTACTACACATCCTTTTTTGTTTTTCGACCATCACTTTTACTTCCCAGCTCGTGTCGAATGACTTTTTTTCCTATTAAATAGACGACTTTCTTCAGGCCAAGCCGTGGTCATCGTGTTTCTCGCCCCCAGTGCATGCGTTGGTTTTCACGTTTCGCGTAGCGGGCTCAGAATTCCCACAGTAGTGGATGTCCCCCCCCGCCCCGTGATCCCATTTACCGACAGGACACTCTTACAAAACTCAAAATTGTAACGTAGGAAGCAAACGAGCGTCAACGTCTCCTCGACGTGTGTGTGTGTAGACTACGATATGATTGTCGACTCTGGGATTTGTACCGGGGGGGGAAGGGGGGCGTAGTAATTTGTTGCTTGCCTTAGCCTTTTGACTATTGACCACGCATCCCTTTCGAGACGGAGCACCAGTCCTACTCTTAATAAATACCTTGTTTCCCTATCTTACATAAAAACTTTTTGCTGTGCACATCCCCTTCCTGTTTGGCCGCCTGTGGCCACCATCTATCTCCTCTAGGTAGGATAGTTAGTGATCGTTTTCTCGTTGCTATCTGGTGTATCAAACTCCTCCATGTCACATTCGTCCATTTCCCTCATCTCCTCTTATAACACATCTCGTTCCTCCTTGTACATTTCATATTCTCCTACTCTGTGAGTTCTACTCTATTGATTTGCCACACGGGCGCACATCTGTCTACTTATGTTACGGTGGTAATCTAAGGATCCGAGGGGTTTCCAGAAGTGGACACGGCATGTAGGCAAAACGGGAAGATGCGAATAGAACCCGGAGACTGTGGGGATGTGAGCAGACGGTCACACCCTTTTTCCACCCCTTCAGCTTCTTATAGATTATCTTGTTGCCGGCAGTGTTCGCCTACACCAGAAGAGTACCGACTGAGACAACTAGGAGATGGCTCAGGCGTATGTTCCGCAGGCTGGGTGGAACAACGGGAATGCAGGTGGCAGTCTTTGCAACGAACTGAAAGAGCTTGAGTGTGTGCATGTGTGCCAGACGGCCTACGGCCCTGTTTGTTCTGAGAACGAGTTAATACATGATGGTTCAGAGTGTGAGTATATCTGAGCAGCCTTTCGAGGAACATAGGCTATATCGGCCGGAGAACCCGACGAGACTACGCCATCATGCATAGCACGCGCACCGCTCGACTCTATGACATAGTGTCCAATCCGAGAATTGAACTCGGGTTTCTACAGCCACAATGTGGTGTGCCGACCACTATACTAATAATTCGAGGGCGAAAAGGGGCGCGCGGGGCGGCCCGGGCAGGTCTACGACTTTACTCGCCGTATGGGCGCGTCCGCTTCGCCGACAACGCTTGGGAAGAGCTGACGGCATCAGAAATGAGGGGATTCGGAGTGGGGAGGCGGGGGTGGGAGGGTGGCGCTTCGGGCGCGCCGTTCCGAAGATCGAGCAGCTCGTCCGAGGTCAATCTTCGAGTACAGACGCGCGCAACACCGACTCACCTATCTTGGTGGTGTCGGCTTCGGAGCTTCGGGGGGGTTGATGGAAGACGAGCGTTTTACACTGTTGCTCCGGGGTGGTGATTCTGGAAGCGCTTGTTCTAAGCGGGGGAGGATGGGCGGGATACCGCTGGGGGGCGTTGTTCTAGGCCAGTGGCACTTTGGAAAAACTAACCCATTTAGCTCGGCAACAGCATTACGAATTTGCAGGAGTTCATTGTTTTGGAGGCGCCAGGTGATTGCTATGTTGAAGTAATGCAAAAAAGACCCTGTCATCTCGATCTGTGCATCTATGGCGGGAGTAGGGGGCAATAGGATACTATTGTCCGAAGGAACGGGGTTCCTCGCGATCTCTGACATTCTGTTTTTGCCTAGTTTTCACCTTGGAGGCGCGACGATTGTGATATTTCCTATCGATTGGCACAACAGTGTTAGGTGGTACAGGTATTGTACGTCGGGGGAACTGTAGGGAGTTTAGGAGTCAAGCGAGCATTCAGGAACGTACTTGGAGGGGGCGTAACAGTGTACGCCGCGTTAAGAGAGCAAGGCGACGCATGTAGTGTGCGTATTAGGGGGGGGGGGCTTTCCTATCGAAAAAAAAATCAGCCGGGTTTTCTTCCCTCATTTTGGCGGGCATAGAATACCTCGGGTCCACCGTCTAGGATATCGCGTGGCTTGCCTTATCCGGCTAAACCAGCTGGGGAGGATGTTGCGGTGGTAATCCAAGGATCCGAGGGGTTTCCAGAAGTGGACACGGCATGTAGGCAAAACGGGAAGATGCGAATAGAACCCGGAGACTGTGGGGATGTGAGCAGACGGTCACAACCCTTTGCCACCCCTCCAGCTTCTTATAGATTATCCTGTTGCCGACAGTGTTCGCCTACACCAGAAGAGTACCGACTGAGACAACTAGGAGATGGCTCAGGCGTATGTTCCGCAGACTGGGTGAAACAACGGGAATGCAGGTGGCAGTCTTTGCAACGAACTGAAAGAGCTTGAGTGTGTGCATGTGTGCCAGACGGCCTACGGCCCTGTTTGTTCCGAGAACGAGTTAATACATGATGGTTCTGAGTGTGAGTATATCGGCCGGAGAGCCCGACGAGACTACGCCATCATGCATAGCACGCGCACCGCTCGACTCTATGACACTTCCTCCTTCTCCCGGCTACTGGTATGACTCTTTCTTTTTTCTGGCAGGTCCAGGTCACCTACGCGAAATCGCAGTTTCAGCGTTTTCGCGAAGTCCATTGGGCTGCGCAAATACGTTTTCCTTCCTGTTCCTTCGCTCAATCCCCCGTATATATCTCTAAGTGTTTTCCCAGATTCCACCTTGTTTCTTAGTGCTAGCCTTTCCCTTCTTTCTAATAACATTATACTTGTATTTTCCCTTCTTTCTGTCCTTTCTTCTACTGCTGCCTTGTACCTCCCAAACTTTCCCGCGGGGACAATAGCTCTTCTTGGTTTCCCCCTATAGCCTTCCATATTTTCTCAACTACGCCATCCCACTTTATTCCAGCTCGCAGTTTCGTTACTTTCTCCATACACAGCTCTATCAACTATGATGACTGGCAACCTTTTTTGGGGCATGTTCCTTGCTTTGTATTGCCATTTCAACTTCATCATGTCTCTTGAGTGGGTGCATTCCCAGCTCTGCTCTTGGTGCGTCATCCCACCTTGTTCCAGCTCGCCGTTTTGCTACTTTCTCCCATACAGCTCTATCAACTATGATGATTGGCAACCTCTTTTTTGGCATGTTCCTTGCTTTATATTGTCATTTCAACTTTATCATGTCTCTTGAGTGGCTGCATTCCCAGTTTTGCTCTTAATACTGTATTATTAGAGAGGAAAACCGCAGCGACTCTCTCCTAGGTACTACCGATAGCAGTGTAGACCAGCAACACCGCACGACCTTCTGCGCGTCGAAACATGCGCGTAGCCGTTATAAATCAACCATTTTGATGGACAACGGGTTTTTGGTAGATGCTTCTTAGGGGGTGCTTAAGGAGGGAAGAGGTCGTTTTTGGTGGGTGAGATGGAGGGATGCTGGTTGTAGTAGTCTTCATGAGCGTCAAATCAGTTTTGATTTGTCGTATGATACTGCCGCGCTTTTGTTCTGGAGGGTTCTTCACTTTCTGTTATTAATAGTCTATTTTAGAGCAACACTACACATTGTCGGATGGCAAGCATAATAGTAATTACTAAATAGTCGTACTTGAGCGTCTTACAGGGATTTTTTTAGCTGCTGCCATATGTACTGTTCCCAACTGTTTTACGAGCTTCGCGTTCCCTTCCCATGCTCCTCCTGCATATTCTAGTTTTTGGTACTATCACATTCATCAGGATACATCTCTTAATCCTAGTGTCAAGGTGTGAATCTGCTATTAATAGGATCGCATCCATCTTATCTACGTGTGATTTACCCTTTCTTATTACTTTTGCTATATGTGTATCCCAAGCGTAGCCTTTAGAGATCTCTACGCCGAGGTACGTATACTGGTCTACGATCGGCAATTTTCTTCTCCTCACTTCCAACTGAAATTTACCGGGTTCACCTTATCTTCGTTTCAATCAACTACAGCTCATTTTTTACGTTCGCCGTCTCCCTCCGTTTTGTAGTGTATTCTAGCGCCTTCTCTATTTGTTTCTGCAATCTTTCGGGCGTTTCTGATATCCCCACGAAGTCATCCGCAAACATCAATCCCGACACCGTATCTTCCCCTACCGTGACTCCCTGCCTTGCTGCTTCGACTGCTACTATCAGGTCGTTAATATATATACCTGGTATATCTACAATGGGTTAGGTGATAACGTGCATCCCTGTGCAACTTCTTGTAAAATATCAACATACTTCGATATTTCCCCGTGCAGCATCGCTGTACTTCTCGCACATTCCGTCATCTTCTTCATCATTCTCCACTTTTTTCCTCTGATTCCTATTTCCCACAGTTTTTTCCACAATCCAGAGACAGTACGTTGTTAGTCCCGCGTCTTTCCTACCTTGGATTATCCTACCTAAGGCGTACACATGGTCTGCGCAGCTACGGTTTGGCCTAAACCCTGCTTGCCCTTCGCTTATTTTGTCTTTCTCCTCCATCATCGTTCCCATTCCATCGTCTAAAAATCTCACAAAATGTTTTGCCTATTGTGCTCAGTGGCGTTATCCCTCTGTAGCTCCCCGGGTCAGCCTTATCCCCTTTCTTGATAAGTTTGCTGCTATTCCTTCTCTCTACCTCCTAGGTGCGTACTCGTTTTCCCATATCCAGTTATACGACATAACCATCATGGTAAGCATTCCCACTCCCCCGTACTATCATTATTATTAGTATTCTTATTATTCTTGCCTTCTGACAAAATAGCGAAGATGCCGTTCCTATATAAACCAAATATCCTTCCTCAAATCAGTAGTATCCCTCATACACTTCTCTGCCTGTCGTTTCCAAATTCCCATTCCCCACAACATTTCATTTTAGCTACCAGTATAGTATATTCTATTCCTCACCGACGTTCCATCCCCGTGTCATTGGCCGCATTCCTCCGGCTTCTTCCTCCCTTCCTAAATTCAATCACGAGTTGGTCTGCCCCTGCTGCCATTCTATTCTTAAGTTTAGCTACACACTTATTTACTTCTTCCCTTGTGAGCTCTCTCTGTAACCCTTCCGAACCACTGCCTTCCCTTTTTGATGCATCTATGTTCGCCTCAGCCCACGGGTTGATTTCCTTCTCGAATTCTGCGTCGAACATTTCGTTGGCTGTGGGTGTTCGTCGTGCTTACGGTAATGCTCTACTAGTACTTCCCTCTTCCCCTTCGAACTACTAACCATTTTACCGGTCTGTCCTCTTAAGGTAGCTATCCCCGTGTCTGCCTCTCTTGCTTGTTTGCCCAGTATCCCCTACCCACATCTGCTGCATCCCGCCCTCAAAGTCTTCATTCGTTTTATTTACTACGTCTTTCCATACTCCTTTCTTCTTCTCTACCATCTATTTTGCTTTCTCTTTGGCTATGGCTTATTCTATCCATCCTGTCGTAGTTTTGCTCGATGTATATCTTGCGTGTGCCTTTCTCCTCTCTTATAGCCTCTTTCACTTCCTCATCCCACCATTTTAGTGCTCTGTTGCATACCATCAACTTCTTCCCTATTGCTTTACTTGCAGTGGCCTTGATCAACCGCTCCCATCCTTCTATTATCTTAGCTCCTGCATTATCCCTCTCGATATCATTCCTTGTTGTACCTATTATTTCCAATAGCTCGGAAAATTGCTCTGCATTTTTGGACATCTCTTCTTGGAACTCTTCCCGTTTCTCTTTTACTTCTAGTTTATCCATCTCCATCTGTACAATTTCCTACCTCGTCTATGTTTGATAACGCTCGTCTGCTGACTGTCTGTCGACATTAGCCAGTGATCCGTAGTTCCTACGTCCGCTGAGCATACATGTGGTTCCGTTTCCTTGCCACTTCTTTTTTTTCTACTACTACAAAATCAAGGATCGAGCTTTCTCCCTTTCGTATGCACTGTCTAGTCCATTCTGGTTCTGCCTTTTGTACTCTGTCGTTCAACGTCTTCATTTCGTGGTGAATAAGGAACTTTAACATCTCTTCCCCATTCTTACTGTTTGATACTTCCCCGTTGTTCTCGTTCAGTTTGCTTGCCTTCCCAATTCTTGAATAAAAAATTCCCACTATTAATAGTGCTGCTTCTCCTTGTCTTTTATACTTCTATACATCTACTGCTACTTCTCCGAAGTTCCTCTGTATGGACTTGATCGTATTCTTCGACTCTGGGGGCATATAGATGTTCCTAAGAAGTAATGTTTCGCTCCCCGCTCCCCTGGTAACTTTATCCATGTGATTTCGTCGAATTTAGACCTCTATTATGTCACACAGGTATTCTTTGACTAGGAACCCCACGCCTCCCGCCCCCCTATTCTTGCTATTATGTCCCTTCCTCTTTTTCCCTGTCCATGCGTACTATCCAACTTTGCGTCCTACCCCCCTCCTTCTTTCTCCCACGACTCTTTAATTATCACTATGTCTAGGTCGCGCTTACTTACCTGTTCGCCAATTTAGATTATTTTGCGCTCTTCCGTGGCGAACCCACATATGTTCCATGATCCTATTCTCAGTCTCCTTTCCGTTTCACTATCCGCTCTAGTCTTACCTGTCGTTCCTTCTCCGTTGTCGCTACGAGTATTTCTGTTATCTCTTCTTTGAGCATTCTTTCCGTTTCCGTTCCTGTTCTTGTCTGCTTGTTCTGCGCCGCTATGTTCCTCCCCCATTCCCTTTCTCCCCCAATACGTTTGAGTATCTTGCTGTTTCCTGCTTCCCCTTACCTTCGTTCACCCTAGGACTTCGTCTTAGTTTCGCTATTCCATTACCTAAGCATACTCTCCATCCTAGTCTTCTAACCCATACCGACACTTTTTCGGTCTCTATCTTCTGCCACTCCATGCTCGCTTTCGTCTTTAGCGTGACTCGAAAGTGTTCTCCCTCCCGTTCTACGTTTCCTATTGCAAAGCAGTACAGTCCTATGTACTTCGCCGCACTTCCTCTTGAACTCAATCCTCGTCATGTCGCTAGGAACTCCAAATATCAGCACTACTAGTACTTTACCCTGTCAATCTTTCTTTCTCCACCCACCTCGCCTCACCGTCTTTCTCTGAATCTCCTCCGAGAGTATCTCCAGCTTGTTCGTGTTCATAATGGTAGTGGGGATTGTTCAAGTTACTGGGACTTCCAAATCCTAGTACTCGTTGAGGGTCTGGTATCTTCAGTTCTTTTGACGGCGCACCACACGGGCTCGTAGCCTGGAGCCAAGTTCAACACCCTTAACACACGTACCCCTCATTTGTGTCAGGTGATGTGCATGGCAACTATCCTGGCGTCCCACGATCGTATCTTCTATATTCTTGCCCCGCTGCTGTACTGGTTAATTTCCTCCAGGGAGGTCATTTTTACCGTGCATGGACGGCTTGCATAACACAAAGTCTTACTCACACATCGGGATGCCCCGTACGCCGCTTTCTCCGTCATGTGTGCGTTTCACCATGGGTAACTACCCCACTAATGCTCCTGAGTAGACTTTCACTGCCGAAAGCTTGGCCAACTATCCCCTCACAATTTGTACCGGTTTCTATCCTTCAAGACTTTAAGATATCTACGTATCGCTCGGTGCTCCTTCTCTTTGGTCATGTGGTCGTTCAAATGCAAGGTGTTTGTTTCATGAGTTCAGTAGGTGTCGACTTAATGTCTTGCATCATCCACCCCTCCCCTTCATTCGGCGCTTGGTATGTGCACCTGATGTCGGGGATTTTAGGAATAATGTCCAAACCAGACTTCAATCGCCCAACGGAAATCGATAAAGTTTTACGGGTATCTCACCACGAGACCCAACCTTCATGTCAATTGAGCATGTTGGGTGATCATGCTCTATTTATGTGTGTGCATGTGAGGCGGTCCGCCTTCATGCCAAGTTTTTGGTCTATATTTTATGCCTTTGCTACCAGTATTATGATATGGGAAAAACTGCATACTTTTTTCATGTTCATGTCTAGTTTGGGTTCGGATATGGAAAAAAAATAACTGGTTAGTTGAGTTGTTCCATGTCTACTGTGGGCCTGGTTTGTGTTTTGATGTGGGGGGGAAAAACGTACGATTTCGTAGGTGAGTAAATTAATGTCTATTTCTGATTGGGATTTCGGTATCGGAGAAAAAAAATGATAACTGTAGTTGATTAATTTCATGTCTGAATCCGGTTTGGCTTATTATACGGGGAAAAAAACTGTTTAGTTCAATTGTTTAACGTGTAAAACTGGTTTTTGCGTTTTTGGTATGATGAGAAAAAATCTTAGTTGAGTAACTTCATGTCTAAATCCGTTATGTGTTGTGATGAGGGGGAAAAAAAACTGGTTAGTTCAATAGTTTCACGTCTAAATCTGGTTTTTGCGTTTTTGGTGTGAGAAAAAAAAAAGTAGTTAGTTGAGTAAGTTTATGTCTAAATCCAGTTCGTGTTAACATACGAGAAAAAAAACTGGTTAGCTCAATTGTTTCACGTCTAAATCTGGGTTTTGCGTTTCGGTAGACAAGAGTGGTGTTTATTTTAGATAGACATGTTTCTTAACGAAGACAGGACCATAAAATGATAACTTCTTACATTACCAGGAGCACGATCGGTAGGCATAGGAAAGTTATATAGGAGTACATCAGAAAAGAGGAATTTAGGAGAGCTTGTGGCGGGGGTGGGACGAGTATATCTGGGTGTAGAGTCCCCCCGCCCCCCTCCTCTCACTTCTCTACCAGGGCACCTCCTCAGCTCTCGCAATCAATAAAGAAAATCTTAACCAGAAGAAGCGAAGCACTGCTTCCCAGCTGCCCGATACACCGGCGTCCCTTACTTCTACACCTCGGCCTTCACTTCACATTTGGCGTCGTCGGCTCCATACGTGGTCCTAGTAGGCGGAAGTCGCGGAAATCGTCGTCGGAGAAGGGGAGCGGCTGGATGGTTGGGATGGACCTTGAAGGGGTGGATACGAGGCCACCCAAACCGATACCCGGGGTGGGAGGGTCGTTCGGCGCGAAGCCACAAGGGAGGATGAGGTGGATGCCGACGGTGTCGGGGCCAGTGAGGTGGTTGCGTCCGGTGCGGTCGGCGTCGGTGGCTAGCTGGGAAAGCCGGGAGAGGAAGTCGGCGTTGCCGTTGGCCGTGCCCTTCCGGTACCCCAACGTGTAGGTGTACCCCGAAAGGAACTCGAGCCAGCGCCGGACGCGGGCGTTATGTTCTCCGACCTTGGCGAAGTTCTCGAGCGCCTTGTGGTCCGAGTAGATCTGGAAACGGGTGGATCTTAAATATCCGCGGAGGCGTTTGACCCCCACACGGTGCTCCCGGCCTCGACCCCGACCCTATCGACCACATCCTCAACATCAGAGCCCTCTTCCGAGGCCTTCGGAAGCAGTACCTCAAATTTCCCTCCCCCAAGGCCAAAATTGGCGCCACCACCGCCGATTTCCCGGGACGCATCCTCTCCGCTGGCGGTTACGGCCCCAACTCTGACAAGGTCGCCGCCCTCACCAGAATGCCCATGCCCACCGAAAAGAAGCAAGTGCGCTCTTCTTCTCATTTGGTCTCCTTTTCAGTGGTTATTCTCAGCGAACACCCCCACTTCGTGGTGTTTGGGTTTTATTACGAGGTGTGGGGGGATCTATAGCTCTTTTGTTTCGAGTGGCCGCATCTTCGATCACTTTTTTCCTGGTCGTTTGGGATGAACTTTGCCTCATCCTTCGACCATCTTGTGGCCTGCATATGCTACTATTCAGGGTGGGCTATTGTGATACGAGTGAAGAGATCATGGGCTATAGCTTTTGACAATATAGTTTGCAGTTTTGTGGTCTCAGGGCTACGAGAGTAATCCAAGGAATTGATTGTTCCGGTGGATATCCCGTTAGACGAGAATAATGTTCTTTTTAGGTAGAAAAGTTCCTTAACCAAAAATAGGACCAAAACATTAGAACTTCTTATATACCAGGAGCACGATCGGTAGGCGTAGGAAAGTTATATAGGAGTAGTTTACCTCAACCCTGCGTATGCAAACTCAGGCGGCGGTGCTAAGGACAACGGCGACAGCGATAGCGGAGAAACGCAGGGTGGTTCTGGGCGAAGAGGGACGGAGGCCGGCGGCGGTGGCGCCTCCAGTATGGATTTGAGCTACGCTCGTACCGGTTGAAAAAGGCTGAGCACGACCTATGCCCACCCATGCGAGCAAGCGTTCGGGCCTGGGAAGAACGGTCCACAAGCAGGAGAATTTAACCTCGATGAAGGTCGCATATTGACTTTTCCGAACATCGCACGTAACCGCCCTGCCCCCCTCCAACCACCTCTCCCCGACTGTGAGCAGAATCAGAAATAGTGTCTGAAGTACGTTTATTCGGGACTCTCCCTCGATTTTGAATCGCCGCAGAGTTACCGCACTGAAGGCGTCCTACCGATGTATTTCATCGTGGAGATGAAGGCAAAGGCGATTAATCCAGGGTCGGTGGTTTTCGGTTGGTTGGCGTCCGGACGGCCTTCGATACCCCCAGCCCATACCCCTAAGCTTCGGTCGAAAGCGACCAGTTACTATCTATACAGCTCGCAAGCGTCAACCCAGGACCAGCCCTTGATGCGGCATGCTACAGCAGCACATCATTCTGATCACACCCGAGGTCTAATAGCGAGCAGTACTCGAAAACGACCCCCGACTAGGACAGAGCGTCGCCACCCGTTGCTTGAATGGGCTGCTCTCCCGACCGCGGCGCGTAGAGATCAATATTGAAGTGTTTTCCTCTTGCTCGCAAAAACCTCGTTAAGGTATTCATACCCGTAGCTTTGAGGGTGTGTCTTAACCCCCCCCAGAAAACATTGGAACGAACCGGATGGAATGTTATTTGCTGCATGAATTGATGCTGATTGGTTGTGGGAAACGAATAGATTCAGTGCAGCCCGAGAAAAACTGTATATCTAGGAAGAGGAAGAAGAAGTGTTGCACCCCTTTTCCTTGTTTGGGAGGACCGAACGGCCCGACCGAACGGGAGCATATAGGATCTTATTTGAGGTAGATGGACACCACCGAAGATGGATGCGGCCCGACCGAACGGGAGCATATAGGATCTTATTTGAGGTAGATGGACACCACCGAAGATGGATGTGGAAACCCATGTGCTCTGGCATGTGCAAAATATACCGTTCGTACTGATTCGGCTGGCGAGGCCCAGGATTCTGCATGGACTCAAACACGTTTTTTTGCACAGGCACGAAAAGAATGACCACGAACAGCCTCGTTCCGTTCCGCTCGTTCCCATGCTCTTTGGAGGGAGTTAAGACACGCCCTGAGTCATCGCCGACATTACTTTGCGGACAATATCTCAGACAACCACGTATTGACACTTGATAGTAAAAAAGAAGACCGAGGGACTCCCATGATACGAAGCCAAATCATTCAAAACGACCAAAATGGTGGGACATACGAGTTAGGGAGTACATGTTTATGAAAGTCAAAAACGAAATGACAGCGTTGTACTACTACCAAGATAATCTAACATCCTACGGAACAACGAGAAACCCACCGTATTATTTTCAGCTATTTTGCTCAAACTTCTTCCGGGATTCCCCACGAAACAGGACGCACCAAAAATCAACGTTGCCTGTGTGTGTGTGGGCATCTCAAATGAAATTCGCACCAGGTAGGCACTTTCTTAGCTCTGGAAGCCTAGTGTGGATTTCTAATCCTACCGAATTCACAACATGCACAAACTCTCGATGCACTTCAAGCGCTGGTGAGGCTACAAAAGGCAACAAAGCCCACAGCTATCTTGCCGTTATCCTCTCTACCCTCTCCGCAAATTTCAATCCCTCTGTAGCAGTCCTCATGCTAACCCTGCAACTGCTTGAGCGTCCCCTTGATCTTGGCTTTGATCTCCCCTTCGCCCCGGACCGGCGGAATCCAATCCCTCGGTTCGCGTCGAGGGGGTAGAAGAAAGGGATGACACCTGTAAAAACAAAACGAAACATAAAAATTGAGGCAGGTTATAGTAGTCATCGGGTGAATATATAGTTTACGCTCGTGGGTGCTCTACCCCGTCCTCTCAATACGCAGTCGCATCGATCGATCGATTCGATGCAGTTGCCAAGGGGTGACACGGTTGCAACCGGTAATCTGAATCTTGCCATCGGACAGCGGTAGCGACGGGGATAGATTCAATGTCGCGCGAGTAAGGCTACGCAAGGACCCCGACTTGAGAGCAATTACTGTAGTCTCGTTCGGAACGTCGGCGAGGGGGCGACGTGGGCGGGGGCATCTGCTGCCGCTGCAAGGGGTCGGGACGTTGACGGGGGCGTCGTTGGCGGGACCGTTTACGTCAATACCGTGGGTGATATGCCGCCTACGGCCGCCGCTCTTTTTACCACCACCGACAAGACCAATGTCACCAACAAAGTAGACGTGCTACGTACGAATAGCTTGTTTGATTCAGTCTCTACCCCCCCTTCCGATGATCCCGCGGTGCACGATGAGAGCAAAGGTCCGTGATCACGAGTACTTTGCCAAAATAGTCACCACGGACGAAAATGGCTACTGGACACGAATGAGAAACACCAAAATTCAGCGGCTTGTGCCGTTGTCAAACTATTATCCGCGTCTAGGGATCGAGATCATACTTGTATATGGTACAATATGCTGCGCACAGTACCTGCTCGAGCAGAACCTTGCGAATCTGCTGCGCCTGCGCCCAATCCGCGCACAGAACCGTTCGCCGTTCGAACCGCAACGCTGCCAGAGCTTTGCCTCCTGCGGGAGGCAGAAGAGGCAACAAGCGGACCAGATGTACTTCGTATACGTGAATTTTGTGCGCGGCTTAACTGCAGCTAGCGCCCACCCAAAGCCTCCAGGGATCAGAACCCAACCACGTTATCAACACAAGGGCGACCTACAGTAGTTGCCCAGTGCAAAGGAGGTTTTGACGTGATATTTCGGAGCTCAACTAGATGAACAGCCATCGAAGCAAGGGCGCCGCGCGCCTGATGAAACAGGGCAGTTGCTACGTATAGCGGCCACGTTCTAGCAATTGTGGATGGCCGACTCCAAAGCGAAGCACGAACTGCCCCAAGGTTGTCATAGCGAACCAAAACTGAAAGCATGAGCAACACAGAATACGATCGGCAACTACTCAACATCCCAGTGGTCTCAACCGCACGCCGACCGCCTCTTACCCGCGCGGCCGACGCCCTTTCCCTCCACACACGGATCCGGGAAGTGATAAACCGACAGCGACGCTCCAGAACCACCACCAGCGTCACGCGCGTCTTCTGCTCTTTCCTTAAACGCTTGCCGTTTATCGGAGTCGCTCGTTGAGCCACCGGTGGCGCTTTCACCAGCCTCGTTCCCAGCGCCCTCCTCCGCTTCAACCAAAACCACAAGGTCGAACTCTACTTCCCACTCCACCACGCCGTACGTGTGCCTTCTTGTCGTGGCGACGTGGGCGTTGACCCCTGCCGCGTCGCCGTGGAGCATCAGCACGCGGCGACCCGTCACCAGAACGATCATGCCCTGCGCCCGGAGATATTAAAAAACAACCACAGGGTACGTGCGTGAAACACGCTGTGTACATGTATCATAGTGCAGTGTCAAGTGTTGCGCTTGCCATGTTACGGTAGCCATGTATTCCGGGCCGACGACAGGCGAGGAGAGAAAAACAGTGTAACAATCAGGTTCCCACGGACGTGGTGGAACTCGCGAAAATAGCAAACCAGGTAAAATCGTCCTCTTGCATATAAGTGCTCTCTTCGCTGCTGGTGATACCAGAATCTGCGCGATAGCAGTCAAAATCCCCACATGACATCTTGTGCAACTCAGTCCCAAGCGCGTCGCAATCATGTTGCCACATGTGATCACTCGAATGGCACGAGGAGCTCTTGCAGCAGCGCACAGACTCCTAACCTCGACTGAAAACGACAGATATCAAGAAGTTTCACCTTCACCGCGACGTGCCACACGTAACCGTCAGAGCGGTACCTTCCCATGAACACACGTGAGAGCAGTTCCTCGCCAATGTTCTCTTCGCGCGAGTAGACCGACAGGGCCTGCGTCGACGTCAGCGCAGTTTTCGCCATCGCGTTTAGGGAATGGTAAGAAGGCGTTCTTGCGTTGTGGCGACCCGCGCACGTCATGTCAGGTGGCACAGAAAAATGAGGTGACAATAGGCTGTGGCATATAACACAAAAAAAACCGCATCAACACGTCGCAAGCGCGGAAATACCGGTGCTGCGGTGCTCACAGGTATCTCACTCTATTGCGCTACTCGTACAACTTCCTAGCGTGCGGGGTTGTGAAAACACAAAAGCGTTGCGTTCGTGTGCAAGCCACTGGGAAGAACGAACCATGTTCCGCGTTACGGTATGTCGCTCATAACTTATTATCCAAATTACGAAATTGGTATTGTCGTCAACGAACTGCATTCGAGCGCTGTTTTCAGTTTGTTTCTCTTTTTTTTTTGTGAAGTCGCAGCTGGAGTTGGTGAGAGTGACGACAGAGACCAGTCGGCACTGGCACAGACGGCACCCCTGCAAACGGGGCCAGGCTCATACTTAGCGTCTGCGTGCTGGCTACCGGTACTACTCGTGGTTGTACTGGGCGGGGATAAGGGATATTCGTCGTGACTCGAAAAGGGCATTCAAGATCCTACATACGTTTCTGCTTCGTGTCATCGGTATTGTGATGTACTAGACTCTTCCACAGCCTACTGAACGTGAAAAAATAGGCCCATATTTCCGACCACGGCAGACTACCGTGAAAAACGGATTTGCCCAAAATATGCACTTGTGTACTTTTTTTGCCAAGTGCATATTTGAAGAAAGTTTCCAGGTTATTTCCGGCAAACAAACAGGGATTACGATCGTGAGCGAACAAGGCAACGCGAACACACAGCAGCAGCAGCAGCACACAGCACACAGCACGCCAGCATTGCAACGCCCAGCCCAGCTACAGCTAGCCGCTTGGTGTAGCACGGACCCGAAGCAAGTAACTTACTACGTATACAACATCACCGACGTTGGCGGTGGTGAGAGGTATCCCGCTCGAGTGACTGAGCGGCGTGCCTCTACGAAGTAAAAAAGTAATCGCCTCTCAATTTGCTCCGAGGATCGAGTACACAGCGAGCCTGCAAAGAGCAGGTACACAACACAGCGAAACAAATATCACACAGCACAGCACAAAGACCAGCAGCATTCCAATGGCCACCCAAACTACAGCCCAAACAGCGGGTGGAAAGCGCTCGCGAGATGGCTCCTACCCCGGCACGCTCTGCGGTCAGAAAGCTGAGGCTCTGCCATCGCTCGTCGTGCGCTCGCTCTTGCTCTGTGGCCCTGAAGCCTCTTATTGTTCGATATTGTTTTGGATTTTTTTTCCCCAACGTAGCGCATGGTTCGAGCTGGTGCACACCACCTCATGCCTCTCGCGCGAATGCCTACATTGCGAGGGTTGGAAATTGAGTTGGGTCGAGGGTCAGCCCTGCCGTGCTACTGTTCTCACTGCGAGGCTAAGGCACATCGGAGGCGGTAAACGCCCGCGTTGAAGCACTCGGACGTGGGGTGGTGGTGTCTATGATGTTAGGAGGCCGGCAAGCCTCCTCATCACAGTGGAAGTACTCCCGTCAATCACGCCCAAAGGATGGTCACACACCGATACAGGAGGTGCCTTGACGATGGGAGACCAGGGTACCGGTTTGCGACGACTCCTGCAAGACACGCAATAGCAACGATACGTGCTATACGCGTGCTGCTCTCAGTGCGAGGCATGCTCTTCTCAGCGCAACCTGCTCCTTACGTGCATGCTTATTGCTCTCTACAAAGATATTGGGCATGCTCTTCTCATGTCCTCGTAGGGTTGAGCCCCTCGGTTCAACAGCTTTACCCTTGTTTGGTTGGGGTGTCCATAGACATAGCGGTGGTGTTATCCAATTTCAACAGTACTTCCCCTGTTCGTAATGCTTTTCTCCACGCCCCCTGCTCCTTACGTGCATAAGTACTTGTGGTGTTGGTACAGCAGTATGGTATCTATACTCGTTTATGCTCGAGTGCTCTTTGCGCGGGGCATACTCTTATTGTGTCCTCGTATGGTTGAGCCCCTCGTGTGGTGTTGGTACAGTATGGGTATGGTATGGTATGGTACGTGGTACGGTACGGTACGGTGTGTGGTGTGGCACGATTCATGATATCGTATGTTGGCATGGTATGATGGTACGGTTTGGTGGGTATACTACTTGGAAAAATCACGGTATGTGATATGGTATGTTGGTGGCATGGTAGGCTGGCACGGGTTGGTGTATATATTGTATGGCTAAATATTGCCTGGTGGTATGGTATTTTTTAGTATATAAGGTATGTAAGTGTCGAACACGTTGTATGAATATCATATGTAACGAACTAATGCATCGATCATTGGAACGTACTAATATAAGTTCGAGATACAAGGGATGCGGACAGACGGACAGACAGTCAGACAAACAGATGTGCAATTTTCAACATAGAGACTCAGTTTTGAACAATGAGAACTGCATTCAAGTGGTTCGAAACAGCCCTTCAGAAAAAGGACCCGTTTTTTTGCGTCGTGCATATACGGCTCAACAAAACAAAACTAAATGTACTTAGGAATATACTAAATACATATCCTATCCTTGAGCACCAAGAACCAGAGGCGGGGAGAGGGGGAAGTGGCAAGAAAACGATTGAAGGCACGCCAGTGGACACAGATGCAAGCTCTCACCTGTTCGCGGGATCGGAAGAACCTCGGCGGTCTGGTCCTCATCATGCGAAGCTTCTGCTCGCTATCCAGTCGAGGATCAAGATGCCCCGATATGACCTGGCACAGCTACTTGCAGGTAAACCCAGGAGCCGTGCCCAAAATAGGGCAAAGGAAAACGACATTGCGAGATGGTGACTTGATGTAAGGAGTCCAAAACAGTAAGGGCCTTTGAGACAACACCAGCAGGGACACATATGACGAGCACCTGCCTTACTCTCGGGCCTCAACGCGTTAACTTAAAAAAAATGAAAAGGGTATCGAAAAGCGGTCCCTTCGCTTGTGCCACCGACTGGTAAAGTCAACATGAGACATCTGAACCCGAGCTGAACCCCAACACAGAACACAAGCAGTGCAGCCGCTCCGCTATTGTGCCATCTTGGCATGTAAGCTATTAACAATATATTCTCGTGGAGTTCGATGTTGATATCATTGACGGCATCATCACCCGCTGTCCCACCTGTCTACGCCGCAACACTCCAAAAAACATGAACCATAGTTCATACATACACCCAGCGGGAGGCATGCCATTTCCGTGGGTCGCCGCTGAATTGAATGCTGACCTGGGAAGTCGACATGAGCGTCCCGTACATGGGTCTCAAGACCAGCCCCACCCACCCAGTGAAGAGCCCTGTCGTCATACCCGCGAAACCACCCGAACGTAAGCCGATGAAAGGCTCTCTCACCGCTCCGGCGACGCCAAGCATAACGCCTGCATGCCGTTGGCATGACCGGGAATGAGGCAAAAAGAGTACATAGGTTGATGAGCATTTCACACGCTGGGAGTCGAGGGGTTGGAAGGCAGATGCCAAACCAAAATAATATACGTAGTCTAGGGGATTAGCAGTGTCCAAAAACAAGTATCAACCTAACAACAGAGCGACGTGTTTTCGGCATCCGCAATACCCGCACGACTGATACGCTCCTGGTGCACGCCGTACAGCATCGGGCCTTACCGTCCAAAGCCCCGTAGGGTCTGACCACGCCCCTCCCGCCGCGCACCAGCACATCCACCGCACCGGAGGCAAGAATACCGGAGGACACCGAGGACGCGATGCGGTCCGTCGCGTCTGTTACCGAGTACAGCGTACGGCGAACGAGACTCGAGGTACCCTGAGACGAACAAGGCATGTTGGTGGGAGGTAGATACATACAGAGGTGGAGAAAGAGAAGTCGCGAGGCGGGGGGGGAGGGTGATTCAGAGGAGGTAAAAGCTAGCCAAAACACCTTCACGTGGAACAAGGCACACCCCAGGCCGTGCAAGGGACAATAATATGCACACGGTTATTGAGGAAATGTGATCCCTATCACGGGGCATATCGCGTGTTGTACAACAATAAAAAAAATAAAAAACCGCAGCAGGTATTTCCTCCTAGGGGTATGTGACCGGGAAGCCAGGCAATGACGACGTATGTCTACGCTACCGTACGGTATGCCGGGGAGGGGTAAGGAAAAATACTTGCAGCCCGTTGCCCAATTTTTCAATCGTGGCTGGCAGAAACATGTCTTCTGTTCCACCGTGACTGACCTTGTACACTCCCACGACGAAACCAAGAGGACTCCGGCTGAGCCCCACCACCGGCTCGTAGAAGAAGTCCTGAAAAGAAACATAGCGGCAAGCACAAGGGACGGAAATAGCTGTTCATGGCACTTGCAGCTGTAGTCAGTTTTTCTGCAAACATAAATCGCGTCATCATAGCACCATCGCCAAAAACATAAAAAAAAACGTACGAAAGTACAACCAAAACCATCGCATGATTGCCCTTCAGCCTAGAAAAGAACCCACCTTGACCCCTGCGCTGATGTTCGAAAACAACCCAAGAGGGCTGCCGAGCAGCTTCGAGCTTCCCAGCACACGCAACCCTTGGCGCAGAGCCTGCAGAGGGTTCGAATACAAGCAATAACATAAAGAGAGATGAGGTCTTGAGCGACTGACACCACACGCAGTGCTGAGTGCGGCAACAAGTTCGACCCGGATCATCGAATGTGGGGCGGGGGGAAAGGACGTCGAACTATCTTCATGTACGCATCTAACCTTGCCCGGAAAACAAGCTAAGGGAGTTCGTTGGTTTCGGTGGTGGCGCGTTTATCGAGTGCAGCAAACCGATCCCTGCAACTTGCGCTTCGCCCCACGATACATAACACAGACAGGCTCTAGGCTCTAAACGACAGTCACAAATTCTAACCCAATCTCCAAGCTTTTCCGCAGCATGAAATCTTAACCTTCTCAAGCGGAAGAGGATAAGGCACCAATTGCTACCTCAAAACGTGTCCCTGATGTGCACTACAACAGTAGTACCTTCAAAGACACGTACACACCTGCCCCCTGTAGTGCAACACAAGTTTCTGCAGCAGATCCTCCGGACTGGTGAACGCATGCGATATTACAAGGGAGTTCAGCCACAGGGGGGGCGTTTTCGATCTCGCTCATGGTCGTCCCCATCGCCCGCAGCACTGCCAACGCAACAGCAGCGCTCCTCCCCCCGCTGGCTCTTCCGCTATCCGCCGACAGCGCAGATGACGCGCTTTCCTCCGGCGGAAGCAAGTGTTCCAGCAATCCGTCAGAGCTGG
This sequence comes from Macrocystis pyrifera, assembly GCA_031763025.1. Lineage (NCBI taxonomy): Eukaryota > Phaeophyceae > Laminariales > Laminariaceae > Macrocystis > Macrocystis pyrifera. The sequence continues at coordinate 9,868,247 of JASSKH010000005.1, read as the reverse complement.
TGGTACAGGGGGACAACGATTCAACGCGGTGCTGTCAGATGCAGCCACGTACCGCGTTGCATTTTTGTGTGCAGGGAGCGGGCGATCACACCGAACCACGGCAAGAAAAGGCAATCGAGTCATTAACAGGTGCAAACCGCGGCGAAACCGGTTCTGGTGAGCAATCGAGTTCGACCATTGCTACAAAACAATGACGGTTGCACCTCGTCCGGGTTCGCGGTAATCTGGAAGTGCGAGGGCGAGGGATACATTATCACCGGTGGAGCCCCCTGCTGTAGACGGCGGCGATGCGCAATCGAAGGCATCATTCCATGTACCAAAAGACGGAAGACGGATTACCCGATCCCTACTCAACAACGCACTCGTGGGCTACCACAGTCAGGATGCGCAGACACACCGGAATCTCCACTCGCGCTTTCTTTTATGTGAACAACGGTGAATAAAACGCAGATCTACACGAAAGGTCGAGGCCATTCTTCTCGACGGTCTATTTCCACCCTTTCCGGGACGATAACAATTGGCATAACGATCAAGGGTACCTGCTGCTGGTCAAGGACACGTGCAGACGGATGTGACTAACAGCTAGCTCCTCCACGTAGAGTTTGTTTAGCGGCGCGCTGTCCGTCCCACCCGCCGACACAGCCTCGCCATTCCGCTGATGGATGGTTTGACATTGATCCAAGTATGAAGGTTTGTGTAGAAAAGGACACAGACCGAGGGAGGGGGGGGGGGGGGGGGGGGGCGCACGCGCGTGGTGTTAACGTACGTGGAAGCTCCAAAACTCGGGCCAAAAATAGTTCTGCAGCGCAGATTCGGCGGGTGGACACGGTTGCATGCACGGCGGTGCGCTCATCCAGCATCGGCATCAGTCTCCTCACCTTCGGGGGGCGAGGGATGCCCAGCAAATCCATTCGAGTCTCGCCCGCGGCCGTTGGGGGTGTGTTGGCAAAGTTCGAACTCGAAAAAGCCGTTCCCGGTGGCAGGGGAGGCTCAACCTAGAATATGGGTCCGATCAAGGCGGAAAGGAGGCAAAGACTGCAGGTTGGCGGTGGCCGAAGCACGGATAGCAAATACTCCAAAGCACATGGGTCATGCGGGCCATTGCGTCTGGTAGCGAGGGGTGAGCATTGTTGTATGGTAGTGAGTGCGACTTATGAGTAGTTTTGAAGGACGGGGGGCGAGAGAAGAAGCAAAAGGGGCAAACGCAAGAAACGTTCGAGGATCGGTTTACAAGCCTCTTTGCGGCGGTTCCCCTGCGTGTCAACGCACTCACTTACCTCCATCAAGTCCATGACCCTAGTCGACAATTCCAGCAAGGCATCAACCAGGGCCATATCGATGTTGACGTCTAGGGGCGCCAGACGCACAGAGGCTAAGCGGACGAAGTTGACCCAAGTGTACCCAAGGTCGCGATGCAGAATCGCCTCGAAGCACGTCTGCACCCGGAGCCAGGAACCCAGCACAACGCACCATGAAGCGGCACGAGAAGAGGTGGGATGGAGCATACGCGTAGAGCAGGGTCGGTCGGTCGGTGGATGGGTATGATGCAACGTGAATCGCGGGTAATTGAGTGCGTACAAACGAAAAAAGAAAGCATCAGACTTGTTCAGGGAATAGACGGGCATATATACGTGCAGTAGGTTCACAGCACACACCACACACCTGATCGCTCTGCACCCCCGCAAGGCTCGAGCCGACGCCTCGCCGCAGAGGAAGCGAACGGAAAGAGGGGTCTGCAGAACGATTAACAGCCGCGTGTCGCGGCGGCAGAGCCTCGATGATGGGGTAGAGGAGGGCTGGGTATGGAGTGACCACCAACTGATTGTCGACCTGGTGTTCGAAAACAATGATCGATGGGAAGAAAAAATGCGTAGGGAAGTGTTCACGAGCTGAAGGGGGAAGGAAGGACAGCGCACCCGTAAATTGTCGAGAGGGAAAGAGAACGACGTTTAATGTATATTCTGTTTCTAGCGCCGTGGACATGATCAGGGTAGGCGGATACGTAACTGGGTCTTGATAGGCATAGCGCAAGTTGGCAACACCCGAGTACGAAGCTATGTGAAGGGGGGACGTCGTTCGGAAATGCGTATCTCTATTACCATGTACACACATCTAAGACGTTCGTCGACAGTAGCGACTCGAATCACACCACGATCGCCTATCGCGTGTGCTGGATTTTTTCCGACAGTTTAACGTCAATCCAAACTTGATGCTGAAATAGATACGGGTTCGTGGCTGTGCACCCGCACGCGAACGACCTAACCTTGCAACAGACACGACACTGACGAAACAAAAGGCAGCACGACACTGACCAATGCATCGGCTGCGGGGCAGACGGTGTAGAAGGATGAGACGACAGGGGTACCCCTCCTCCCCCCTCCTTGTAGAAACACATAAATCTCTCGAACTTTTTGCAGCCAGCGACATAATCCTCCCCCATATCCTCTAAATAAAAGGCCTACCGCACGTTGCAGGTAAATGTATCACCTGCAGCTTGCTGACGTTCACACGCACACGCTCTCCCTGCGCAGCGGCACGAGACAAAAGAGAAATCCGGGATAGCAGACATGGATTGTTTGGCGATCCGTCGCAGGATTGCAGCGCGACAGAGCAGCACTCGAAACCCAAACCCTAATCTCTTAAACTCAACCAGAACGAGGGCCAAAGGATATGCACTGCTTCCGAAACCTGGTGTATACGTACCTGGTAATATTATATCTGCCAACAAAAAACGAAACGTATGCGCATAGAAAAAAAGGCAGCAGATATGGGGCCTTCAACGAGTGCTATCAGAATTTCAGCATAAAACATAAGACACGTCAAACGTCAAATTGAGTTTCCTGTATACAACCATAACTAAGAATTGAGGGTAAGGGGAAGGCACCTCTCTATAAAAACAACAGTTTTTCTGCCAAAGAAGAAACGCACGCAGAGCGCAGCGATTTATGCGCTTGCTGAAGCGCTTCCCCGCTGCTGGAGCAACGATACCCGCAGTATGCCGCACTCGGTCAGTCATTGAAGCAACCGATCACAAAATATCAGTGGAAACGAAAACCTTCATGCGAGGCAAACGGTCAGCGCCACCGGATACAGAGGCAAGGCCCAAACACATGAGGAACCGAGAACGCCCCCACCCGCCCCCGTGGCTGTCCCTTCTGTCACTTCTTGATCGCCCCGTTGGCTGCTGCGCTCTAGCTATAGGGGAAAACCTTTGCAATGAGCGCGTCGTGGATAAATTCATCGTCCCTGAATATCATATCACCTGCTCTTCACGATGGTAATCGAGCGAGATTCCTCCCACCGTCAGGTACAGCAGCTCCCTCGGGGAAGCGTCGATCACAGATACGCCCACTCCCGCGAAGCGCACGGTGGCTTCCAGTGACACGCCGGACGATAACTCCGGCGGCGGCCGCGACGAAACGCTAGCTAGGCCCTGCGGAAGGGTGGGGCAAAAGGTTATGTGGGCTAGAACGATCACAACCACCATGAGGGCGAGAATTATGTACTGTGCAACGCACGTGAACGTCATCTACGGTGCACGCGCTACTCAGTCAGGTAGCCTACAGCCGCGCAAGCTGAGGGCCAAAGCCTGCGAACGCTGCGGTGACATAGCACGCACGCGACTGCACGACGAGGCGGCGACGGCACCGGCGGCGAAAGGCATGCTCGAGGGTAGTAGGCATACCCAGCAAGCAGACACCACGCCTCGCCACTACTGCTGCCGCAATCATAGATAAATAAACCCGAACACACAGCTATACATGCAAAAGTGGTCTTCTTGTATACACGTTAGCTTGCCGTCGACAAAGAAAAATCGTACCAAACGGGTGTTGCCGTTGGAAGAGCTCCTGTCCCGTTGCAATGACGCCGACGCCGACCGAGCGTCCGTGAAGCGAATCACGCGGGTGGGCCCGTCCACCATCATATCTGCCGGACGACGGCGAAACGAAGGCGACGAACCCGGTAAGACGGGGGGGTAGAGCACTTGACACCATCGGCGCCCACGATAGATCCCACCTCTCGAGAATCTGGGCGATTGCTTGGCCAAACGAGTGAGCGCTAGAGAGGCCGTCGAAAGCAAATAGAGGTGCCTATTTGGTTCGGACCATTCTTTAGCGCAGGCAGTATGACGACGCACATTGGCACAGAGGCTGAGCCAACACAATCTGCGTAATCGCAGGCATACGAGCAAGAAAAAGAGGTCTGCAGCAGCCCTGTGCCGCTGTGTGCACCCCTGCGTGACTGCATGGGCATGCTCACGTTCACCTATCCCCCCCAACCCTGGTAGCATACCCTTCCCCACAAAGCCCCACCTATTCGTACGTTCCCCACAACGGTTGACGGCCTCATGAGGTCCAAGCCGTACACGCCGACAAACACGCCCGAAACGTCCTCCCCGCTGCCGCCACCCCCACCACTCCCAACAGTAGCTCTACTGGGTGTTTCACTCTCAATGCCCGCAGCGGCAGCAGCGTCGGTGTCGGCTGCAACAGCATTCGTGCGTCCCCTACGTCGACCTAGCGGCGTCGCGCCAGCAGGCACCCCGGCCACTCTCTCGACGACAAGAGCCCTCTCCCCCAAGGGTTCGTCCCAGCTGTAGGGGCACGTCTGATACGGCAGGAGGGTTTCCGCAACATTTCCGCCAACCTAAAGGGGGGAGGGGCGTAGTGTAAGGGGTAAGGGGTCCGTGAAGGTATTTGCGATCGCGTTGAGAAAGACGTTCGTGGAAAAAACAGGGCTACATGCGTATGCAAATCTAGCATCCGATTTCGTCGAAACCTCTCACCTGTCTTAACCTCAACGTCGAGAGACTGAAGTTGTCGATTCGATACGGAGCGAAGGAAGGAAGCTCGTTGCGGAACACCTGGTCGACAGTAGAAAGGGGGCGGGGTAATTCAATGGTGCTGCTGTAGGGAGCCCGGGGAGAAAAGAAGAAAAGGGGGGGGGGGGGCGTGCGGCTAGAGCTGTAAAAAACACCCAAGAAGAAATGCCCGAGCTGGTGATACCAGCCCCCGATTTGTATGCTCGAGCGAAACAACCACACTCCTGTAGATCTAGCCGAGTCGCCCATAAGCGGGACGATCAAGCCACTTTCGGTACGCTGACGGCAGAAGAGTTGCTACAGCGATTTGAAGCGCTACTTCGTCCGCGGAATGCACCTCAAATCCCAAAATGCACTCGCCATGACATCCACGCTCTAGCCGCCCCTTTCTCGCAATTTTATTAATTACCAGCTACGTAAGAGCGAGGCATGGTGTAGTGAATGACGCATAAAAAAACTGCAAATGTCTCGCACCCAAACGAGCAGTATGCCAAGAAGAGAAAGCACCCCGGCATGGCAAGCGAACCGCAGCATCCCTCCGATCTGACGAGGCCCTGCGCTGCCACACAACTTTCCCCTCGTCAAAGCCATCGAGGGCATAGAAATACCACCCCAATGACCGAAAGGTTGCCGTGGGTAGACCACACAAGCCTGTACAGGTTGTACTCACCAGGTGAACAGATGAATCCTTCATGGACACCCCCACCCGAACAAAGGCGACCTCTCGCGTTTGACTGTTCCTCACGCGCAGGGTCGATTCCTCTCCGCTCTCGGGTAGAATCTCGCCCGACCAATCCCAGCCCTTCCCACCAAAGCGCAACACCAATCGCCGGTTCTTTGATCCCGCCACGGCTGCGCCGCCGAACCAGCCACCAGCCCCCGCTCGAGGCCAGTGGAACGCGGCTCGAGCATCGCTGCCGATCTGATTGTTAGCAAGCAGGTCATGGGGTTGGAGCAATGGATGAAAACAACCATCCCCGTACAGAGGTGGGAGAAGGGGCAGGTGGAGGCAAGAGAGTTAAGGTTCGCTGTAAATGCGGGTTTGCAAACGAGAAGCACGGAGGCGCATGCGTGTGGTTGCAGCGGTGTCGTGGCAGCACGGACACAACGCAACTGGCGGTAAGCTTGGCTTCGCACCACCTCGACGCGCGGGTCACACCGGCGCCCCACGCAAAAAGCGTCCAAGGCATAGCTAGCCCCGTAGGAAAAGCGGTTGCCCCTGTCCAACACTGCCCACATCAGACGTGGTGTAGGCGCATGAAGCCGAAGGGCCCGCACGACTAAGCGATGCCCAAATGGCATCCACCCACCACCTCCGCGAAGGCATGTCATACATCTACCTTTCCTCCGGCGCTTACCTTGAATGGTTCTACGCCTTCGCCCAACCCCGCCTGCTGAACTTCGATTGCACGGCCCGTGGCGTTCACAAGGACGTATCGTGGAGTCAGCGCCACCACCTGACCGTCCACAACCACGGCGGGAGCAGGAAAGACAAACTGTAAGCGTCGCATGTCATGGAAATGTGGTAAGTGATGTAGAGAGCGGTAAAGCGGTTGGGTTCGTACAATCACAGCAAATGGTAATGGTGATGATTCGAGCGTAGCGGGGCCGGTAGTCCCACTGCAACAATGAACCTACACTAGTTACGAGTGCTTCCCCCCCCAAATACGTGAGTGCAGTTAGTTCTAAGCAGAAAAATGTTGGGAGGGATATCAACGACAAGGTCGGACGTGCAAGCTGGGCTCTACGGCGAATTACCATAAAACGCGCACAACGCAATCCGAAAGGAGCACGACACCAAACGTTACACAGCCAAACCAGCGACGCCTCTGACATCAATTAACATTCCACCCGTCGCACACCACATTTCGGGCCTACGTAGATCCTACGTGGTCAGCGATGTGAGCACTGCCCGCAGACGCGTATTTTTTTCCGGTCGAAGCACCCGGAGCCATCGGGTGCTCCCACGATCACACGTTTTTTACGCTGCCGTATCGATCATACCTCCGACTCAAAAAAAAGCGCCTCAACGATAGACCTCAGGGAATGCAATGAAAAAATCACCCCGGTGACCCCGAACCTTGGCACGGCCACTAAATACCCAAGGAGTCGATACCAAGCAACGACGCGTACATTCCTGAAGTCCGACGGATAGTCGCTGACCATATCAGCGTCACTGCTTTGCGCATTGCCTTTTGTGCTGTGCTTTGCTGGGAATCGCACGTATGGAGGAACGCACTGCTTCCAGTTATGAAGTTGCCAACACTTGCCTTCGTCCGACCAAACGGGGCGGGGGCCGCCTTGACGCTGACCCCGACCGGGAAAGCCTGTCTCTCAGCGCGACGACGACGCCGGGCAGCTCCCCATCTGCCAGCCACCTGTTGCCCCTGGTTAGATTCCGTCGTAGGCTTGCCGCTGACCTCTAGCGACTCCCCATTCCAGTCCTGGCGGACGAACCCGAAATCGACGTATGGGCTTCGTGAGCGATGAGGGGGGTTCGAATAAGAAGCGGGTGAACGAGTCAAGGCTGAGACAAGACGGCGAAAATAGCAACACCCTCCGCCTGTGCTTTCCATATTCATCACGTAAACGTTCACGCGGGTGTGTCTTGAGATAAGTCATGCTGGAGCGTTGAACAGTTGGGGCAATGGTCCGACAACATGTAGCAGGATTCGTCTTAAAATCCCACCATGTTTCTGTCTACTCTACAGCATGCCCCGTGACACCCCTGGTGTTAGGCGCATCGGACACTGCGGCTACACCACAATCACCACCAACGATTGAGAGCGCATCGCCGGCGCTCTCGCGCCAAAACGTACGATACCTCGTCTAGGCCAAAGGGGACGGACCACGTCGATCCCTGCAAGCACACACGCACACGCTCCACCCGCTGCTCCGTGTTATCGTGCGACAGCATCAAAGGCGACCTGTTCAAAAGGCAAAGAGAGATGACGTTCGCGGTGAGTCCGGCACACCCGAATACATACAAAAACACAAGCACCAATTTGCTCGCCGCGAGTTTTTCCGTGCGATTAAAGCTTAAAACAAATATTGCATGAGCCAGCGCGCATCGTGGGCTGGTCGCGAACCCGCTCCCGCGGAAATAGGAAAACCTTTCGAGCCCACCGTCAGATATTTTTTCCTACGGTGCGAGGCTTGAAGCATCCCCCACCACCCTGATATAGATATCGTCGTAAACAAGACGCGTCGCTACACTTCAAAAATGTAATTGCACCACAAAATCAATGACAGCAACTCACCGCATGTATTCGTCGTCTTCTGTAACTGCCCCCCCCCCGGCCTTCCCCCTTCTCCTCCTCCTCGAAAGACCCCTTCGTCTCCTCGCCCACATATGCGCGGCTTCGACCAAGTTCTCTTTTTTCCTCCTCCACGAGGAACTTCAGTCCGAGCTGGGGAGGCTGCGAGAAAAGCTTGGGAGATTGCGGCACTGGGCCCACCGCTTCCACCAACCCCGGTTCCTTCGACGACGCTCTTGCCAGGGTGGCAGAAGCACCAGTCCCTACCCCAACCCCAAGCTGCGCCCGTGTATAGCCATGAGAAAAACCGGCGGCATCCCTGCGCCGTTCACGTTCAGCCGCCGTCGTATTGTCCTCGGCATCAGAAGCGGCCTCGAAGGTGGTCCTCGTTGTCGACGCCTCGGTTGTAGACGTAGCGTACGCCGGGGGCAGCTGCAGCTGCGGGGCGGTCGCACCCCCGTGCCGTAGAAAGCCTCCGTCGTGCACGCTGCCACCCAGTGCCGATGCGTAGTGTTGAAGAGTCAGCGGGAGCGAGGTGGCGTTCACCACCCAGTAGGGCACCCACAACGAGACCTGCATCATAATGAGGTCACCGTACGCCGCAGGGGGGGGGGGGGGGGGAAGTTGGAGTCGTTGTCGGAGTGGCCTTGAGAAGCAGAAAATATGGTTTGGCCACGGTCGAAAGCGCGCAGAAGCCGAAGGCCCTGAAGCAACTGCCCAAACAGAAACGTTGCACGCCAAGGGACCTCCGGTCTCCCCCCCCTATATATTATAAATAGGTTGGGTTGGCGTCGGTTTGCAACGACACTGTAAAATATGCCGCTCACTGCCTGAGCTAGACAACCAGGGATCGTTTTTTTTCTGATATTGTTTTTGTTTCTTGGCGGTCGGTTACAGCTGACGATAGAGTTGTAGACACTTTGTGAGGGGTGGGACACCTTTACTCCGCACAAGGGGAGTGATCGCATCACGTAGTGTCTATCGTAAGGCACTCATGAGACAGTTGCATAGTAAACCCATTTGCTGTCTCTGAAAGTGGCCACACCGGAAAATGAGTTAACTCGTCAAGCTGCCATGCATGTGCAAGTCCGCCTCACAAGCGGTTCTTAGTAGGATGCAGCTCACCCTCCATGCGACTCGCCGAACACCGCAGGGCGCTTCGCGCCTTGTGCAAGCAATGTCTGCTGCCTGGTCGGTGAACATCCGACGTGTTCCGTCCCGGCATTCTAGGGATGCGAGGGTCTATGGTCATACGACTACGGCCATCCATGATATCGAGTACACCCCCCGCCCCCTCCCCCCCTCGAAAGGGATGCGTGGTCAATGGTCCAATGTCTAAGGCAAGCAACAAAGGAGTACGCTCTCCCCTCCCCCCCTCCCCCCCACCTCTCTCCCTCCTCTCTGTGAAATCACTCCACACCTCTGCCAGACCACGACCTAGATCAGACATATCCTATGGCCTGCCGCCATGGGGTGTTGCGCAGGATCTGTACAATACAGATCCAACCCTGGAAACATGGCCTGTAGATCATGCAGACTATACGGCTCCCACCCGGCAACATGAGCTGGATCATACAGATCATACAGCTCTGGGATGTACCTGCCCTGAAAGATCTAGATCATTGAGTAGGAATCGATCATCCATCTGTCTGAGGTGTGAATCACTTGCAACAGCGCACCTGTCGCAGACCACTCGCGGTCAAGGCCACCTCCGCGTTGACGCGAAGCTCACCCCCCTGCGCATCCCTCAGCCCTACGTGCACTTTTCGGTTTGCGTTTTCCGCCCGGCCTTGTGCACCACGCCGCCACATTCGCGACCCCGCGCCGAGGTGTTTTAGCCAAAGCTGCTGCGGCGGCTTGGCATCCCTCTGAGATGCTGGATTAGCCGCGCTCGTTTCGGTGCTCTGAGCGTCACATCTCGCTGCCGTTCCTGGCTCGGGGCTTCCACCGTCGTGGTTTCGGGCGGGCGGTGGCAGAGGCAGAGTGACGGCGTCGCTCCACCCAAAGCCTTCCACACGGACGGCCAGAGTCACCTGCGAGGAAGGTAGACGCAAAGACCACGCAAAATGTTGACGTTGCCGTGTGGGCAATACGCAGCAGGGGGTCTTCCACCACCGTTCTGAAAGACTATTGGTATTCATCTACAGTAGGAAGAACGAAGCAATACCTGGCGGTACGCTTCGTATAGATTTTTCCTGCGTACCGTAGTCCAGAACACAAAGGTCACGATGCAAAGGTAGCACAGCAGTTTCATCATCCTCTGCATCAAACGCCACGTGAACGGCAAAAAAAAATAGCATGATACATGCCGGCTTTTGCCTGATGTGCTCCGCTTGGATTTTACAAGGCTTGCTACGGTGTGGCAGCGTAGACTACTGTATGATTATCGGCGACCCCCTTACCTCTTCCCCCGGCGGGCAGTGAAACCAAGATACTTCTGTCCCGCGCTCGATTGCGCCCGACCAGACCCTCCTTGCGTTCGCCTGTCGCGCGGAAGGAAAAAAATATAGCACAGGAGGTTATTTCTCAAAATAAAAGCTGAGGGTTGACGTCAACTTAGGTTTGGCTGGCATCGTTGCTTGGAGATGGTCCCGGGGGGCATGATTACTGTGTAACACGGACGTAATTTAGAGAGGTTCGTAGAATGATTGCCACACGTGTACCAATGGAAGAAGCGTCGACCTTCATACGATCCGAGGGTACTATTTCTCTTGACAACGGTACAACACGGGGCATGATAAGACCGGTACTCAGAAGTCGATCCAGTGTCTGCACGACCTACCAAGCCACCCCACGATTATTCGCTTAACCCGTGAAGGGCTTTCTCCTTTTTCTATCACGCGAAGAAAACCTGCAGCCGCGGTAGCGGGTTGACCCTGGCACTCCACGTGGGACTTCCACGAGAGTAGGGGTTATATACTGGCGACGCCGATGAGAGCCGGGCTCATGCGGGCAAAGCCCAATGAACCAGCAGTTGCTCAAAAACAACCTATTATTATACTCGCAAGCATTGAAAGAGAGAAAAAAGGGAAACACCATGGAGTTCGAAGACATCGACCGACGGCGGGTAAGCGCTGCAATGCGAAGCCGGGGCAGTGGAAGCACAAGGAAAGAAGCAGAAAGACAAGGGCACGCCGGCGGTACAGCCACCTTTTGGGCGCGTCGGCGATGGCTGTGCCGCCGGCGTGCCCTTCGCCGCCTGCTTCTTTGTGTTTCCGCCGCCCCGCTCTGCGTCGCGGTGATTGCACAGTCCTCAGTGTTAAGTAGACAGATTATTGGTGCGGGTACTGCTGGGGGGTGTACAACGTGAACTCATTCCGAGAACACACGGCCGATTAGCTCGCTTCCCGGGTAAACAAAAACGGAATTGGCTGTAAAGCCTGAAATGAAATGAACCAAATGTCGCACCCGTAGGAAAAAATGAGAAATGGCTGTGAACACAAACCGTGCACTCGCTTTGTCCTATAATCGGCAGTTGATGTCAAGAAAAACACAAGACGGTCGATCAAACACTGGCTGCGGACCAACGGATGCCTCACCTCTAAAAGGGAAGCGCCTGTGACGGGTAGAGCGCTCGGGCCGCTCGCCATTGACGTTCCTGGAACATTCGAAGGACACGCCAAAATCAAGGGGCCGACGCACTTGAGTCAAAATCAAAAACAAACACCTTTTGTAGCACGATACTGAAAAACAATATCCCTCGGTCGGGCTTGGCCCCGTGCTGGGGGGGAACGCGGGCGCGTGGCGGAGGAATGACAACACGGACAAGGGGGGCAACAATCTTACAACAAACGGCCACTATCGTTCTTCGAGCGGTAGCAATAAATGATACATCATTCCAGTTGCACAAACTTCCCGCGCTAGCATTGTCAGCGGCAGGGTCGACCGGTCGCGGCGCTCCACGAAACACGCAAAACATCCGAAAAGTATCGTGCCTCCAAATGAGCCTGGAAAGCGTCGCGATTCATCCTTCACATTCATGGCACCACAAACAAATACGGAGCGTATATAACAGGAACGATACACAACTAGGTAAACCAACCGCGCGACTTACCCTCTGCAAGAGAGCGGCAAGATAGCCGCACGTCTGCTCGCGTCGCCAGAAGATTCGTCAGCGACAGGGTCGGCTCGAAGGACAGCACCGTTACCTGCCCAACCCTTCCTCGGCTTCGCCCCCTATCGCGCCCAGCACTCTGGGCCTGCCGTCTCGCCGCGGACACCCCGCAGAAAATAGACCTCTCGTTGAGCCGAGACCCTCTGGCTTGGCCGCTGCCAGGGGTAAATCCGACGGAGCCCCTTGCCGCGCCGTGCCAAGGGGTTGGTACAGGGGCGAATTCCAGGGTCTGGTGGTAGTGCGCGTTTTCTGTGGCTTCTCGTTCCCATTCGGTGGGATCTGGGAGCGCAAGTGTCGCCTGCGGTGTCAAATGAGAACGACTTCGAGCTCAGTTTCAGGCATATTTCGCGACATCGCAGGAGATTCCGAGCAGGGAGCCGACAGTACAACGCCACATAGTCGCTTTCTCGGGGTGGGGGTCATGACGTTAATCAATGAGGCGCTCATGGTTCAAACACAGTTTATGATGGAGTTGCAATTACTTGAGTGTAACTGGCAACGGGGGGGCTGATGTGGGTTTGTTTCAAGCCGTTCGGAAAACAGTACATACTGGTGCCAGGTTACTGCCGTAGATCGGTGCGTGTGCGGAGTGTGGATAGATAACATCATCACACCGCGAGCAAACCATACCAACCAAACCGGACGGCGGCACGCGGGGGAACGTTGAGAAAAAACGTCCCTCAAGTTCGTTCGTGTAAAAGAGTACCTCTTCAAACTCGTCTGCTGAAGCAGATCCAGAGATGTTCGTCGCCTGCCCATCCCCTGGGCAGGAAACTGCGTCAAGTGGCGAGCCCAACACCCCCGGCTCTGTATCGCTGGTCCCGCGCAAAACTGGCTTGACAACGAGAAGGGTCCGTCCTCCAGCTAGCAATGTCGCCATCGTGGCCGGCACCGGGCACGTTGAGCCTGTTGCAGTAACAGTCGGGGGACGGTGGTCAACTCTAACAATACCATACTCAGCTGTGAAGCAGAATCGTCCAAGTGGGACTCTAAAGCAGACATCCCAACAATTCCTGGCATTGTGGAGATAGGAATACTCATTGCGGTGTCTATGGAAGCCCTGCATCTCACACAACCCTCGCGTGTGAAGCAGGCTGGAGGGAGGACACATCACCGACTTTTAGCGGCGAGTGTCATCTGATTGTCCTCGAAGGTGCGGCGAAGCAGCGCCAGGCCAAAGGCATGCTCTCCTAGAGTTGGCCCTTCGACGGCGTACCCGCAGTTAATAGGCGAACCTACTTAAATTGTTGTCGTTCACAGCCGCTTCTTGAAACGATCCCTCTTAGAACCTTGTCGCCCTCCATCTCCTCGATGGATTCAACGTCTTCGCGCTCACCTGGAGAGATGACGGTCTCCCATTCAAACCGTGGACCGCCGTTGCTGGACCTTCGTCCTCGTTCGTCGTTCTTTTGCACCGATTCTCCCACGATTCCGACATGCATACACAGATCGTCCATGCTGTTAGATATCTCAACCTGGCTGCGGACACGCAGCACCTGTGTTCAGATTCACAGCGGAACGCGGAAGCACCGACGTACGACGCAAGGGTCGAGAAGGAAATATACCGCTCATCATATTTTCGATGCAAGCTACCGCGACGAACGGTATTGACTTGTGTGCGTTCCACTCACTCAAGGTTCACCGGTGACCTCGCCGCAGTAGCGGGATACACCGACAGGCATAGAGCATGCCTCCAACGAAAGGGTATCTCGAAACACGAGTATCCACAAACACGTTAAGTAGTGTTAAAGTCACCTCGAATCCAAACACAACCGGAACATGATGTGCCAAACCAAACCTACAACCCACTTGAGACCACGAAAAACCACGCACCTTGACACCGTGATGAAACTCAACCTCGGTCACCAGTTTTTAACCGTCCGTGCGCCCTGCTCTGACGTTGAGGCGCGGGTGACGGCTCGTGTAACTGGTCCCCATGCACAACGATGGGATGAGTCCGTGGTCCCGGCATTATTGGAGAAAGACTCTAGCGTGTGTGAAGCCACCATTGTCACCAGCCGTTGCCCGACGATGTCCACGTCTATAGGCCTCAACGAGCGCCAGCTCGTCTGGGTGATAGCTGAACAAACGACACCTTGCTCGTGTCCCTCTTCGTACGCTAGAATCACCGCTCGAACAGGGCGTCGGCGTCTTCTTCCCAGCACCTCTTCCCGACTTATCGCGCTGCTCCTGCTCCTCCGTGTCCCCGACCAACGTCCGCTATCGAAGCTCGTCCTGCTCGTTTCTTGCAGACGGTATGCGGACTGCTCCGAGCGTGTAGCTACTACACCTTCGGTCGTCCCAACCGTCTCATCCACGACGCTGGCAAGGCTTCCGCTACCTCTAGTACGAGGAGCGACCGTGGTGGTAGCTGTCAACAACGGCATTGGCGCTTCCTCGCCCACCGGCACTTGGACAGGGATCGCTGCGTCAACATCGACTTGCCTGTCGAAGCTGCTGCTGTAGCCGGCATCGCAGTGGGCGCTGCAAGTGATGGGAAGGCCGGTCTCGTTGCGGAGCCAGTGAAGAGAGAAACGTTCGTCGTCGCTGCCGCCTCCAGCCCACGTGCCGCCCAGCTTCCCTTGTTTTCTCTGCTGAGCGTGGACGATGGCGGCGAGACTTTCGACAAGCGACTCCGTCAAATTCAGGTTAAGGATCTCGTCGGAAACTAACCGTAAGCCAACAATCACCACCCCCGCGGGTCGGCCTAGTCCTCTTGTCTTGCGTTCTTCCTCCACCGCCAGCTCCCACACATGTCCAGAAATGCCGTCGAACGACCCCGTCGCTTGACGCTGGCCACCGCGGCTGTCACTTCCTGCCGAACCCCAACCTGGAACCCCCTCAGCTGAGCAAGACAACGGTTGGTCGTCCGGCGTACCTATATCAGTTTCCAGCTCCAGGCGCGCACCCCATAGCTCCATTAGAGGTTCCCATGTCATGAGCTTGGCATTGTAGAAGTCCGATTCGATCTTGGCCGAGAGGCAGGCTTGGAGACTCTGAGCAGCACCAGACGCTGTCAGCTCCCCCGCGATACTTTGTACCTACGAACGATGACCATTTACGGGCGAGAGGGTCGCGAGCGCGGGGTATTCAGTACAGAACAGCGTGTGAGTGATACTTTCCGTAAGGAATTAGTTGTGACAAGAGTGACTCGGGGAACATGTACGGCAGAAATAACGCGCAGCATCACGACGAACTTGAAGAAGATAACAACATCCAGTCGTGCCACTGCCCGCGCTACGAGATCACGCTGGGTCGATATAACCAGCACCGGCCTGGTACCTCAAAGCGCATGACTTTTGCTGTGTACGTCGGGAGAGGGTCTCAAGTCGCGTCCATATGGTGCCTTGAATCTTGCTCGCAACAGAACTAGAGCACGACGGCCCGCAATCTCACACACATACAACCACCAGAAAAACTATAGAAAATCAGGATACGTCACTGCCAGGAGCTACTCCTCCCGCTAGCATGTCGGCTGGTATTGGGCTCAGAGTCGATCGTCGGGGAATAGAGGAGGGTGCTCGAGCTTGCTTACATTAATCTTGACAGATGGCCTGTTCTGCAGATAGAAGTTGTTCACCACCTCTATCCTCAAGCCTTCCGCCTCAATCCCGACACGGCACGCCCACATCGCCATCAGCTCAGACGCAATCGCAGGAGCAGCCAGCACCGCCTTCTTTGGGGCATCTTGCTCGCGGTTGCAATCGTCTCCTCCGGAGGATGGAAGTGCTCCTGGCACCCGTAGCGCACCAACCGTGCCTCTCACCGGCATTGCGCTGTCTCCCTTCGCTTCGCCCGAATCACTATCCTGGCGTCGTCCACTCTGCCTCCCCTCGGCAGCACAAGCTTCTCGACTTCGATCGCCGCCGTCGTCGTCGCTACCCTGATTTACTTCAGCGAAAGAGGGCACGCCCTTCATCAGTGGTCCGAGAGAGCTTTCCATGATACGAGCCGCGAGAGGGAAATCAAGAAATAAAACTGCCCGCACGGCGGTCACCGAAACCCTCAGCTCGCTAAGGAGGGGTGCATCGGGCCCCGATGCGGACGACGGTGGGCGGGCTAACAGAACATGCTTTAGGTCGATGCTGAACGGGAAAAAGAGCGCTTCGGTGTTCGAGAAACAATCTCGCAGGCTACGGCCACCTCCTCTATCGTCACCGAGCTCAGACGCGCTACCCACTGCAGATGCCTCGATCGACACATCGCTTTCGCTCGCGATGTCGTTGAGCACCCCAGACCCCCGCCTATCAGCCGGCCAGTGCGCGGGATCATCGGACGGTTTCCGATGACGCCAAGACGAGGTACCCGACACGCGATTTCGGGTCCCATTAGCCTCCAAATCATTGCCCGCCATCTCCACTTGCCCCCGTGATACCGTATCCATGGCAGGGGAGGGGTTGTGGAGGGAACGTGCGGTGTCAGGGTGGGATGCCCGCTCACCAGATTCCCCTTCAAGATCTCCCCCCAGTCCAACCGGTGGTTCTACTGATGCTCCACCCTCTTCCATCGACGGCCGCGCAACAAACACCTCGAGCCCGTGTATGCCTAAGCTCATCACGCACAGCTCGTTGGCCGAGCCAATCACGGCGGCCACCTCAGCAGCGTCACTAGCAGCCGCATCGCCAATCGCGCCGTCGCGTCCCACTGCTAAGCCCTCAGCCGCAAGGTCGGCGTCATGGTCTGAATCTTGGCTCCCAACCTCCGCCAGCCGGGCGCCCGAAACCCCTTCATCGGGAGTCGCGGAGGCCAAATCTTCGACGGGGTCAGAAACTGCCTCGTCAGAAAGCATAGACACAGCGACGGATACGGCCACGTGGCAGGAGCGACAGGATACCACAATAGCTTCAAATCTCGGAACGCTCTGGCCGACCGCTGCCGTCGACCCGGTCGCCGATGCGATGCCCCCCGCATGCCGCGCAGCTGCTACTCCGACATCAGCGTTGTCACTCTCCACGTTGGGCAGCCACAGCTGCAAACCGTAAGCTGATACTGACACGTCAACTCGCGTCAGCCACAGGAAGTCAGGCAAAGCGGTGCCACTCAGAGCGCGGGTTATGTGTCGCCAATTGCAGCGCCTTGTCGGCCTGGGCTCATTGACGTTACTTTGACGTCGTACCGGCGATGCGTCACCACCGAGCACGCCGAGACGGCCACCTGTCACCTCCAACGGCAGCGACAATACGGGCGGAATCGACGCGGCGCCTCTCTAACTTGCCTGGTATCGAAGTCATCGCGCAGGCTGTCAGTCCGCAGCATCCAGGGCTCCAAGCGGTAAGCATCACCAGACCCCATCGATGGTGTCTCGAGTGGCGATCCCCCGTCGCGCGCACCAGACTGTTCCCTATCTTCTGGCACCGAAGGTACGTTCCTGCGCCCGCCTTCCCTGTCACCGCCGCCCTCACGACCCGCATTTCTGCACCGGGAGTACTCACCAACGTCTCGACCCAGGCAGGCAACGAGGCTTGCGACACCCAAGATCGGCGCCGGCAGAAGGCAAAGGCATCCGGGCGCCAGGTTCGCGTCGACAGATGCGGTGTTGGACGCGGTGCACATGCGCACCTGCAACAGTACTTGCTCGTCGTAGCCGCTGGTGTCTGCACTCGTGTCCCTGCCCCCGCTGTGGCTCCACCAGCCCGCAGTGAGCACTCGCGAACCGCCTTCGCGGCCCCTTCGAACCTCTTCGCCACCGACCGGTGCACCATCACACGAACAGCGTGCATAAGAGAAACGCGCCGATCACCACTGGCGTCCGAAACAGACACGCTCTTGATTGCCAGTTCAGCGCGATGCTCGAAGCCCGCTCCGATGCCGCTCACTACCGGCGGAACGTCCTCCGTCAACGGCTGACCCCTCGCTAAGGGGGGTGCCTGGTGCGGTAAGTCCACCCCAATGCCGACCCCATGCACCTCAAGGAGAATCACCGGGGAGTACCGCTGGCTGGGTGGTGAGGTTGCGCTTGCGCCCTGTTCGTAGGGTTCGTGGTGGGTAGAAGCGGGTGGGCACGAGAATGCAGTGGAGGCACCGGTGGCACCAGGATACTGTTGTGCGCCACCGACACTGGAATAAGCGGTGACCCCGGCGCCGCCTCTGGCACGACCCGCATCCTTCAACAGCATCACGCTGATTGCATCAATAACGAGCGTTCCAAGAAATGCGGGCGGGACGGGCGCCTCCTCCAACCCATCGGGCCTCGCCGCTTGGGGCTCGCTCTCCCCGGGCAACTGTTCCATTAATTCTTGATCACTAAGTGCGCCATCCAGCCCCTCCTCGTCTGTCGGCAGAGGTCCGTCTGCGCCTTGACTGTCGGGGGCAGACACACCGGGATCCTGCTGCGACCCGACCGGGGGTTCTAACTCGGATGACCGTGGTGGCAAAGATGCCGCAGTGGCAGAAGCTTCGCGGTAACTACGCCCTCCTCGCGTCGGCGAGGCTGGCGGCAATGAGGAAGGCCGACCGGAAGCCGCCGCCATTGTTCTGCCCCCATTCCCAGCGGCTTTGGTGCTGTCGAAATCGGTGGCGGGTATCCGATCTGACCCCGATGCCGCCGAAGCAATCGGTCGAGGCGTTTGCCCCTCTAGATCACAGAAGTCTAACGCCGCGTCGAAGGGCGTCTCGCCCGATGTAGGGAAATCTTGTTTGCGCATGGCCTGCTCCTGCACGGGTGATGCAGAAAAAAACTTTGAGATGTCTGCGAGCCGCGCGGAGGCGTCCAACGCAAAGCACGTAAGGCCGAGCAGGTGTGGCTCGGTGAGGTTGAGTCTTATCGGCGATACGGTCACACCCATATGGACACGCTCAGAGACACCGTCACCCTTGCTGCTGCTGCCGTCGCCGCCACCGCCGCTATCCTCACGCCACAGGTGAGGTCTTGCAGGGAGCCGGGCGGTGACAGGGCCACGACTCGTCCTTTCCCGTGCTTTCTCTGCGAGCTCGTCCCGCTCGCTGTCGGATGCGATCCCACGGAAACTGCGCCCGTCGGCGCAACTTGCGATAACTGCTGACATCCCCAGCGGCACAGTGCTCACCGTTCGAACATGCATCGCTTGCAACAACTCGAAGCCTTCCGGTTCGGCCTTCACAGCGGCCGACGACACCAAAGTCTCCACGAACAGCATTCCTGGGTGCTTATCTTTGGCGCCGCTGCTTTCGTCGCCACCCCCGCCACCGTCGATTGTGGGCAGTGTCCATGTCGCGGAGGCTAAAAAGTGGCCAACATCGGTGGTCACTCGGTTTATCCGACTGGTGTTGCCGATGTCTCCGTCAAAGGGGACATCTACTGCGAAGTCGCACACCTCCACCCCCACCTATATTCGTCAAAAGTGGAGAAACGCCGGGCATCAGGAGTCGAGGGATACATGCATCGCGGTGGGGGAGACTAGAAGACAGACTGCGATAAGCTGCAGTTCACGGCGTGGCAGATGTTGTGGACGAATACTTGCTAACGTACACCTGGTACCTGGTAAGTCGCAATTAGACGGGCATTTTCATGCCAAAATAGCGGCATGGGACGCATGGACTCACATCTTACACGCCTACGCAGACACGGGAATCAATTGCTTCATACCCCCGACCAAACGCAAACCACAAGACAGCAATAGTGCACACCTTGATGTAAGTAAAGTGCTTCCAACGCTCTCCCTCTTCCAGGCTATCCTGGGGGGTACCGCCAGCACCTTGCCAGCGCGTCGCGACGTCTTCAGCCGACTTCCACGACGATGAACCACCATCCTCCGCATGGTCGACGTCGAACGGCGCCGCCACCTCCCAAACCTCCCCATCATCGGTCACAACTTGCGGCCCATCGTCAGACGAGGATACTGTACGTTGTGGCGGTGGTGATGGCGGCGCCGGCGAACAGGCGTCGGGCCCAATGTCTCCTGCTAGCTGGGTTGAGTCAGCGTTCTGCAGCCAGGGCGACAGCAGCGGCCC
Source organism: Macrocystis pyrifera (assembly GCA_031763025.1). Classification (NCBI taxonomy): domain Eukaryota; class Phaeophyceae; order Laminariales; family Laminariaceae; genus Macrocystis; species Macrocystis pyrifera. The sequence goes on along the minus strand of JASSKH010000005.1, from coordinate 9,848,125 downwards.
AGCAAGAACATCCCGCGTCAGGTTCTCGACGAACGAGATCGAGAACACAGTGCAGACCGAGTCGAGCCTGATCTTGATGCGTGCCTCCAGCCCACGATCGCTGGCCCCGCCAACCCCGCGCGCGGCGCCCCTCTCGCTGTCGCTGAAGCAGATTCTGTCTGGGGACGAAACGACTACGAGCGCGACATCCACAACCGGCCCTACCGCGCCTTCGCGCCGACCCACCACCGGGTCCGCCCACAGTGAGCCCTCTTCGGAGCAAGTTGCAGGGGCGTTGACCAACGGAAACCCTAGAGGCGGCGACTGCCGCGCTGGCCGTAGAAGGTTCAAAACGTAAAAATCACCCATGCTCATCACAGCTTTAATACGCTTTTCCTCGGCCTGTACATTTGGCGGGAAGAGGTCCGGGCGAGGCAAACAAGTAGAGGTCAAGTTCACGGGCACGAAAAAAAAGGGCCAGGCACAACCTACTGTACCTCTTCTCCACTTGGTTTACATAATTGCTGTATCATCAGCGTTGATCAACTCACATTGCTCAGACCAGAACTCCGCTACTGAAAACAGCGCGTGAGATGCATTATAGCTCGTTCTTATGGGGTACACACCTCCAGGAACGCATCTCTCACACGCGCTACCTTTAAAAAACGGACAAGATACCTACTGTACGCGTGTGTACATTGAATCACAACCCCAACGGATGATAACCTCACTCACGTTGACTTTGCAGTGAGCGGCGCCGAACGTCACCGCGATCACGTTCGTTCTAGCGTTTGTCAGCACAACGCTCATGGCTGCAAAATCCACCGCAAGCGTCACCGACACTCCGCACGGCAGCATTGGCATCGCTAGTCCATCGCCCCCACCGTCACTGTCACCCGCCGGCAAAACGTCCATCGCCGTTTCAGCGCAGGGCTCCGAGCGCGGCATAGCAGGTACTACCACAGAGCCTGAAGGGACCACAACATCCGGGGTGACTAGCGGAGACGGCGGTGGCGGGGGCGGCGAATCTACGAGCACCGAGGAAGCAATGCGTAACACCGCCAAGATAGTTTCTTGTTCCAGAGCAACCTCGATGGCCCCCACGACGAGCTTCACTCGGTGGGTTTCCTGTGCAGAAAATGAAAAAGAATGAGCACAATTTTCAGGATAATATGTTCGAAAAGTAAGAGGCCGCATATGTCGGCGGCGATATCATAGGGCGTGACGGATGCACTATAACTTCCTTGTCTCACGCTAGAGACAAACAGCTATCGATGAAGCCAGAGGACAAGATGTGAAGAAGTAGCTGGACACATGGGTCTCCCTCCATCTCTAGGCAACGGGCAGTGATGATAGCCAATAGCTGCACATCGAACAGCGTCCTCCTCAGCCTCACCTGTCCCCGCCATGCCCCGTGACACGCTACTCTCTCAGAACTCCCAACCCCGCCTGTATCGCCACGGGCCGGCACGTTTTTCATCGCGTAGGACAGTTGGATGAAGTCTGCCCTAGACAGTTGCCCAGAGGGCCGCCCCACCCCCCCGCCCGCCCTCTCCTCCTCGTGTTCCAGGACCTCAGGGGCCATCTCGCTGCGCTTAGTCTCTTCAAGCCCTTTGTCGGCCGTGGAGGCAGCGACGCCCGAGTTTTTTTTTTCCCTTGCCGTCTCTTCCCGATCCGTCATGGAAGGTCACCACTCTCCTTGGTGGTCCGCGGCCGTCTGCTCGCTGCCACAAGAAAAGCCGAGGTCTTGAAGTCGCCATGTTCCCAGCCGGTTCTTCGCCATTTTCCGATCCGGGCTGAGACGGCTCGACTAGCGCCCCCGTCGTCTCAGCCTGTCGCAGCTGCGCGGTCCGGGCGTTCTCCTGCGTTCTTCCGACATCGGCGTCCGTGCCAGGAACCGCATCCGACGCAAAGTCTTTCGTGGCGTTCGCGTTTGCGGGGGCGTGTAAGCAATCCTGTTGTACAGTCGTCGGCGGGCGGATAGAGTACGAGGGCACAAAAAAGGCAGCATTACTATCGGGGTAAACAAACACTCACGAAAACTTCCTGCCGCTTCGATCGTGCGTGTATATGAGCGTCTTTCTACACATGTAAATTACGAATCAACTGACCGCTCGGACTCCTGCTGTATGTCTGTCCGACCGGCAAAGAATAAGCGTAAACATAAGGAACACGTCCCCGATTAGTGTCTTGTTGCGTCCCCCACAAAAAGTTCATCACACCGCAAATCATCTCCTCAACACAAGGCGCCACGCCTAGCCCCCAAGACGCACCTTGAGGTCCAAATCCTGCATGGAAAATGAAAAGCGAGCGCTGTACGACTTGCTGTGGAGCTGCATCCCAAGCCCGACAAGCCGCAAGGAGACCACTTCTTCCTCTTGTTCCTCTTGAGCGTCGCCCCCCTGCCCAAACACGTCCTCGGCAGCACCCCGCCCCCGCACGGTGTGCCCCTCCCCGTCCGTCTCACCACCCAGACGACCGAGCCCGGATGGAGTTTCTTTCCGTCTGGTCCTCGCCGCCGACGCTCTTTTGTCCTGTAGCAAGTCCACCTACAAAGTATAACCGGGGGAGAAAGGCCAAAACATTTAAAGTAAATAATATTTTCATCGATTTTACGATGAAATGTACCCCTCGGGGGATCAAAATCAGCGTATTCTATACCCGGTAAAAAAAAAAACACCGCGGACCTGGGCCTCTCCCTTCTGCCTACAGCATGCGCTCACCTGTATAATGGGCACGGTTAGCCCGCACATAGTGACCTCGCGGTTGGGACCGGCCGGCGCCGCTTGTTTCCCGGTCAACGGTCAACGGAGTTCCCGCCGCCCGGCCGAGGTCCGGAGGAAGGCTGCGGCCTCTTCGACCCGAGGGCAGAGGGAAGAACGGCGACGACGGATGCGCTGAGGCGTAGCCGCCAACGCTTGCTCCCTCGGTGGCACTGCCTCGCACCGGCGACAAAGGCCTGAAGGCCAAGAATGTTGCACCCGGCGAGTAGTCAGGATAGCGAAACATCAAGATCCAGCAACCCGTAAGGGGTTTAGGAACGGAGAGAGAGGTGATGGGCTTGGTCTTGTTGAAGGCGGCTCGCACCCATCGTCCCTCGGCATAAAGCCGTAGCGAAAAAAACAATCGTGTATCTCGAGTAGTTGCGAGGGAATGCGACTTCCTAATTAACACGACGCTTTTTGTCGTTTAGGGGCCCCTTTCGAGATCGTTATAACATTTATTTCCGATAGATTTCCATCCGACTTCCGTTCGCGATAGTTGGTCTACCGTCTTTCGGCTTTTTCCACGAACCCACCATTTCAAAATTGACATCATCGCAATACGCCACAGACCACAGAACGGCCATCCAGCCGCATGCACCCAGCGTCCGCCCAACAACAGCGAGCACACAGCGTTGCCGCGTGACTACTGCTTCGCAAATGATGCCGGACGCAACTGAGCTGTCCTATCTGGTGTGTTTTCCGCTGCCATCTCTGCGGAAAGTCGAGAATGCCTCTTGATTTCATCGATGCCAACCAACAGCAGCAGTGTGAGCTTCTCATGTCGGGTTACGTCAAACCAACACAGATCGCAAAACTACTGTATTAATAAAACAGACAACAAACAGCAGCAAAGCAGTACCAACGCTGAAAAGCACCCAAAAGCACTCAGCTGTACGCCGTTGTACAGGAAGGCTATAGGGGTGACCGCTGCTGCCGCTGCTGCCTCTGTGCTCTGCACTTGCTATACGTGCTGCTGCAGCGTTCCCTGTTGTCCTGCTGTGCTTCTGCTGCTGCTGTTGTGGTGCATAACACTAATCGTATCATATGACATGTCCACCATCTACCGACGCACTCAAGTTGACGGCAGCTACGACTATCCTGCTGTGCGAAATTCTAGCGACAGCTATACTATCTTACGCATCCAGACGAGCAAACGACAACCTACCCCCACGCGTGCACATCGGGCAACACGAACTATATGTAAACGATTACAATGAACGCAGAAATGTTGATGGGACATACGTTCGCGGCACACACCTGGAACTATTCATATCAAGCTGCTGCTGGGTCCGTCTCGCCGCCTCTTCGAACGCTTCGGTGAGCTCTTCTAGCTCCGCCCCGAGGTCTTGCAGCTCGTTTTCGCACACCTCTAAGCTCTTCGAAATCTCTGCGGAAGCCACTCTATCGACACAAATGACGTGGGCCAAAGCGAACAACAAAAACAGCAATGGGCGCCAGAGGGAAGGGTATCCGGTCTCATCTCCGTAACAACATATATACGTTTCTCTCCTGCGCAGTGCGGTTTTCGCCATTTTTTTATATTTATCATGGCTTCCATTATAACATAGCTCCAATATCTCACCAAAGACCCAGGTGATGGCATGAGCTGCATTTTCATCGCGAGTTGAGTCTGTTTATAATCTGGCCGTTTCGTCGACTATGATCTGCTTGTATACACCCACTTCCCCTGTCAAATGGGCATTTTTGCACCGTAGGTTCGACGGTTCGCGCCGCAGTATCTGAGACCTTGTACGTTCGCTGGTGCACCAGAACAAGAACGATGCCACGGCCATTCAAACCCGGCAACAGCTTGCAATGAATAACAAGACGCGAATCGACTAGCTGTTACAGTATTTACAGACTACTTGTAGCCCAGTTGCCAAACGGCAAGATTTTTTGTTGCCCAAGTGCGCTGACTGAGCCCATTACTTGCGAGAAGATAGTCAAGAAATGCAAAGCAACGCGATTCGAAGCCAACAAAACACCTGGAGAAAAAAAAAAAACCCTCGCTGAGATCGAGCCTACAAACCGCCTGAAAAAACGGTGGGAAACAAAAAAAAAAAAAAAAAAACTCGCTGAGATTCGAACCAACGAAGTGCCTGTGAAAAAAAGGGCACCCCATTAATAGCTCAATAGTAAAGGTATAGTTTCAGCTAATATTAATAACAAAAGGCGAACAGCGACGTTCTATTTTGCTCATGGCTTAGCTTGTGGGAAGAGCAATCAAATAACAGCGCGTTCGGATACGCGTACCACTCTTTAATAACAAGCACTCCATCTCGTAATGCTCTCCCTGAGGTGGAACGAAGAAGGCAAACCAAGGGTAAGAAGGGAAAAAAAAAAAAAAAAAAAAAAAAAGAGAAATAAAAAAAGGATCGATGACCACCGTGGGATTCGAACCCACGAGTACGAATACATGACGACCTGAACGCCACCCGATAGACCGCTCCGGCAGATGGTCGGTGTTGGCCATGACGTTTTTTTTTTCGATTTCTAAAAGCCGGGTATCGGATCGACCCATTGTCCATCTCGCATTTTGCCCGTGGTACAGACTATCACGATCAATTTTGTGGGTTCGAGTCTCACCGAGTGCATGCTCGTAGGGACTTTTTTTTGCATAAAAATTGAATATTAATAGCGGAAAGCGCGAGAGCGTGAATTAGCTACGTTCGATGAAAATCGAAGAGCAGTGGGAACACTGATCCCTATGCGCGACAAAAAATAAAGGCACGTACCGGGGGGGGAAAGGGACGACACCTGTGACCACGGCTTGTCCAGAAGGTCGCTGAGGGTAAAACCTCGTACAAGTTAGGCTGGAAAATAAAAGTTATGACTAAAAAAAAAGAAAAAAAAGACTGCACAGAGTAGGTATCTCGCACCTTGAACACTATCGTACTCGTACGTGATCCTCGTAGATAATACGAGAGTTGTATTATACTCGTAAACAATACAAGGCTGAACTCAGCGGGCGGCTGTAGGCCGCCCGCTACGGTCGCTGGAGGAAAAACGTAAAAAACGTGAAGCGGACAGAGGTCAATGATTTACTGCTGTAGTGCGACTGGAGACTTGTAAACGCCAAGAGCTAAAGGGTGCAGGAAAAACGATGCCTCGCTATTTTGACGATACCTGGTTATTTTAACGATATATCCAGTATGTATACTACTGCTGTACATATGTTCATGCAAAGTGAGCCGCCCGCGGAGCACAGCCTTGTATCATGCATACGTAATCACCGCCGTGTTTGTACCTGGCGTATACGACTGCTGCACGTGTGAAAACGTACGTGTTGTACCTGGTAATGATATTATACCGCGTATGCACGTACGTGTAGAGGTCTTAACTTTAATTGTACTGCTGTGGTGTGTAAGGAGGAACATAAAATCTGGAAATTAGTGGTCGGATCGGCTATCTCGCTCAGTTTCAACGGGATTTCGATTCTGAGTCGAGTTGCCATTTTTCAGATATTTTCGGACATTAGTGTGTTTGCGAAAGTGTTTCGGATACTCGGTGCTTTTAAGCCAATGGTACGTATGGAGAGCAAAAATGTACCGTACATTTCGTCAGATTCCTAGTACCTTTGCTCAAAGTACTTTTTCGCCTTTTTTTCAAGAATTTACCTAAAATCCTACCTAAGGTGTTTATTTTGGGGAAGGGAATTAACATCTCATATCAGGTATACATACGGTTCCATTTATTATTGTCACTCATGGTTTCCCAAGAAGCAGCGGTTCCTGCCAATTTATTTACCACCACGTTGCCAAACCCCTCACCCCTCGGTGTAGTCCCCTCAACTCAGTCACCACACCAGCTCTCTGCATGATGATGCTTCCCTGTGCCTTCCTCTTTTCGCTCGTTGTGCCCTTGTTGCTCGCATGCAACTCTTACATTACCATTAAATATCCTACACCACGCCCGCTCTACCCAACCACTTCATTCCTGCGAAAATCACGCCTTCAACAACACCCGCTCTATCCCCTGTGAAACCCGCCTCCTCACACTGCAAAACGTGCCCAACTCTAATTCCAAGCAGTTCATGCCCGAACCATGGGGGGCAGTTCTAAAGAGGTCAAGGCCGTTTATTACGCGGATCAGATTTTATTCGGTTCGATCTTGGCCTTTTCTGAAGTTAATGCCCGTTTTTGACGACAAACCGACGAAACCAGCTACCTACATAAACTTTGCAGAATCAGCCAGTCTCTCCGAGAAGTACTCAGCTCAAAAGTCCGCTTCTCCAAAGGCATAGTTCGAGCTTTTGCCCACCCGAAGCTGTCTCTCGTCAGAAAAGCGAACAGAGCCATACTTTCTGATATCTGGTACGGAGATACAGCACTCGAGATATTTTCGATCAGATTTTGGGTAAGCAGTCGGCAATAATTCGAATTTGCCGCATTGAAGAGGCTTTTTTTTCGCTGGGTACCTCTCGGAGGGCAAGTGGACTCATTCCGGTAAGAGTATGGCTGGCTTCCTCTTTTTATGGTCTAAAACGAACATGAATGTGAAAAAAGGGTTTTTAAGCCAAAATCAGGCATACTTCGCCACTTTTGGGCCAGACTGACATCGCACCTGATTTTGGCTCGACAAGGCCAGGGTATACCTGGTAGTGGCTTAGTCTACTCCGTCTATTAATTCTTAATAGCTTTGAATTGATTTTGGTGAATTTTGAACCAATCAGAGAGAGAGGCCATGCGTACACTGTTTTTTTTTCTCCGCGTATGTATGCGTTTGCGGTCCCTCGGTTACAGTTCTTGTGTATAAACTCTGCACTCGAACGTACATACGTATTTATACATAGATATACTTACTTAGATCTCAATCTCTGAGCGTGCTCGGTTGGTACATCCCTGGCCTCTCAGAGCTCCCACTTGGGAATCGCCTCCGTTTTTTACTTGCCGGACCGTTCCAGCGAGTCTTTGTTTTCTCCATTTCTCGTCGTACTTTCAGTCCTTCTTTCCTTTTTTCTTCTTTCGTTTCGTGCGCGTGCGTGTACTCCGAGCACGGTTGCGCGGGCGAACCCGGCACCGTCGCGGGTGTCAGCGGATGCTGGCGAGTAGAGGGGGAGTTGCAAGGAGCGCGGTCGCCGCTTTCGTGCCTAGGCGTCGCGTGTGCCTCGAGACACGAGGGATGCATCAATAGGCTCTGTCTGGCCTCCATTTGTGATTTTGGATAGAGTACGTACGAGTATTTAAGGTTCGTTCGGGATTGTAAGATAATATTCAAGCGGTGCTTATTTTTGCGACCGGGATGAGAGTCACAAGAGGGAGGTACCCCGAATGAGCACCAACATTGTCGAGCTTGCGTCGAGGTCCACGGTGAGCACCGGGCTTCACGCGAGGCGGGCGACGGGGCTCACTGTGGAAGAGAGGGAGGGAAGCTTTACCCGGACTGAATCGGTGGCGAGATGGTCGCGAGAGGGGCGGGCGGCGTACGAGGCTGAGAGAGAAGCTCTGCTGTAAGATTTTTTCTTTCTTTCATTCTTTTCTTTTTTGGACTGGTGTAAGGTGTTCCACTCAGGTAGTAAATTATTACACGAAAGGGGACGGGGATTTTATTTCTTTTAGAATTTTTCGGTTTCATTTTCATTGTTTTTGCTGTGTTGCTGTGCCGTTCTGTGCTTTATCTTTCGTATATACGACGAGTACACAGACACAGAGCATATCGAAAGAAGAAAATAAGTGCCCTACCTGGGGTATGTACGTATGTACGACGTGTGAGCGAGCGTAGCGGAAAACCGCCCGCGACGCGAAGCATATGTGGCGTCCGAGCTGTTTTCTCCTGAAGCATGGCGGCGGGACTCTCGGTATTGTCAAGTCGCCAGTTTGCAACTACAATCAATCACGAAAAAAACAATATTCAATCATGGACCTCTGTCCGCTTCGCATAATTTGATGTTTCCTTCCTGAGCGAGCGTAGCGGGCGGCGTAGGCCGCCCGCGGAGCGAAGCGCCTTGTACATACGTACGCTGATTCACTTTTTCTCATTTGGGGTGTACGATGTGATCCTTCAATTGTTGTACTCTGTTGTTTTCTATGGCCAAAGGAGTCATATTACAGCAACGTGGACGCACACAGCAGTTCGTCTACTCCATCCCGCGTCGAGGTGGTCCCGGGTTTGGTACGGCAAGATAATTTCGGGCCGAGCAGGCGGTTCCGCGAGGATGGTCGAGAAGCTTCAAAGCTGGCAACGGGGGGGGGGTAGGGGCAGAATAAACAGCGTTAGCGCTCCCGCCGTGGCGAATGAAACGAAGCCTGGTGACCCTCTGCAGGTCCAAGTGGAGCCCGTGGTACCTATACCCAGAAAATAAAACAATTCAGATTTTTGGAGGCCACACGCTTAATGTTTAGGCGCGATCATTTAATGCATTTTCATGGACTAAACACCGCTCGTGGCGCGCTTTTTTCACTTGGTTTTAGTACGCACCTGATTTTGACCCAAATGGATCAGCTATACCTGATTTTGGCCACAGCCCTAAAAAAAACTCAAAACCGAACCGAAAAAATTCGGTTCCGCGTAGAATTAGCCTTGATACTCAACACCGTTCCACAAACTCGATATTTATTTCAGAATTCCTTCGTTCAACCCGAATCTGAATCTGCACCTTCCATACTGTCTTGACAATATACTGGGCAGATTTCGGCGGAAAACAAGAGAGAAAAATGTACCAGGTACCAGGTATTGGAATAATGAAAGAAAAAAGGTAATTGACCACCGTGGGATTCGAACCCACGAGTACGAATACATGACGACCTGAACGCCACCCGATAGACCGCTCCGGCAGATGGTCGACGAACGTGTGCGCCGAAATTTGGGTACCTAGTGCCCGACCGACAGCCGTGTGATAATCACAACGTTGCACGCCTCGGACGGCGGAGCATAAGTTCCCACTTACAGGAAGTATCTACGTTGTACGTAGATCTTTCAGGAGAGCATAGGTTTCTAGTCTGTAGGAACTAGCTCATGTTGCCGTGTGGAAACCGTAAAATCTGCATGCTCTAGTCTGTAGGAACTAGCTCATGTTGCCGGGTGGAAACCGTATAATCTGCATGATCTAGAATGTATTTCCTGGGCTGGGCCTGCACTAAACAGATCCTGCACATCATCTCACATGATGGCAGCCGAGGGACTACTACTACTCGTAGATGATCTAAATCATGATCTGTACGAGGCGGGCAACGTTGCATTTTGCACTCTCCCCATCTCCCACCTCCCATCTATGTACGAGTGGAGCACTGGATATGTAACTGCCAGAGAAAAGTAGCAAGGTATGGAAATGATACTGCCACTCGTACTCGTACGTACCAAAGTATTGGTGATAATGATTCGTACCTACGTACCAAGTATTGGTGTTATTGATGGCGTAATAAATACCTGGTACGAACTGTGTTTGATAAAAAGTATCGCGCTCATCTCGAAGATGCGGAGCAGAGCCACACCTAGGGCTGCCTCGACAGCAAGCGCACACATACAAATCGGTTGGGGGTACTTATACGAGCACAGCCGCTAGCTGTCGTTGGTGCTGCTGCTGTTGCTGCAGCGTGTTGCTACTACTGTTATTGTGGCAACGAGAGCGCCCCCCACGAAACCAAACGTCGAACAAACAAAAAACGGGGCGGTAGGGGCTACAATAAGGGTGGATGGGATGGATCTGTAAGGCTGTTGGCGTGCATATAAAAATGACGGATCCAACGGTCGCTACGTTTCCGCCCGGGTGGTAGTGCGGGAAGTGTTGGTAATACTAGTACTTACCCCTCGGGTACAAGTGCATTTCCCATGCGCAGACAACCTCAAACATGTTGATCGACGATCGGAGGGGATGATTGACTGCTGAGACCTCGACGCGAAAAATCGAAGTGCAAGACAGAGCAAGGAATATAGGGATCGGGATGGGGGGGGGGGGGGGGGGGGGGGGGGGGGGGGGGGGGGGGGGGGGGGGGGGGGGGGGGGGGGGGGGGGGGGGGGGGGGGGGGTGTACTTGATAGGAGAGATGTACTCGATCTCATGCATGGCCGTAGTCGTATGACCATAGACCCTCGCATCCCTACAATGCCGGGACGGAGCATGTCGGGTTTTCAACGACCAGGCAGACATTGCTTGCACCAAGCGCGAAGCGCCGTGAGGTGTCCGGCGAGTCGCAAGAAGGGTGAGCTGCATCCTACGAAGAACCGCTTGTGAGGCGGACCTGCGTATGGACGACAGCTTCAACGAGCTAGTTTAATTTCCGGTGTACCCACTTCCAGAGAGAGCAATGGGAGTACTACGTAACTGCCTCTTGGGTGCCTTACCTTGAACACTACGTGATACAATCAATTCCCTTGTGCAGAGTAAAGGTTATTTATCTCGCACAAATGATCTATAACTCGACGACCAGCTGTGGGCGACCGCAAAAAAAAAAAAAAAAAAAAAAAAAAAAAAAACGGTACCCTGGATGGATGTCTAGCTCACGTAGTGAGCGGCATGTTTTACAGTGTCGTTGCCAACCGACGCCAACCCAACCCATATATATATAAGGAGGGGGGCTATCCTGTCGTCAACCTCGAGTCTGCGAGGGCTGAACGGATACCAGAACCTGGAGATGAAAAGTCGAGAAACGAGCGTACCACATACCCACATACAGGCGCCCCCGGCCAATCTGACGCGTGCTATGATCGAGGTAGCTGTTATTGGCTCAAACAGTCAAGACTGACGGGGGGGGGGGCTCCTTACCACTGAGGAGAGCTACACGTACCAAACCCGGTTTCGTCTTCACACTGTTTCATTCACCTTCTGCAGTAGGCCGTGGGGTTGTTTTCTTTTCTGGATATAACCCTTTCAAGGCTGCAGTCCAACTTTGGGGACAAACTACTGTAGAATTTGACTGGTTTGTCCCAAAACCGGGACTGCAGTCCTAAAAATGGTTGAGCGTGCAATGTTAATGTTTTCTCGGAAATCAGTTTTTGGGTAGGTACGGAGCTCCTCCCCAAGGAAACTTGGGGTGCGCCCTTACCGTAGGTAGAAGGCATGTTCTCAGACGCGGCAGTTGCGTTGGCAGTGACAGAGGTCTCTCGAGATGCTAAGGCAAAAGCGGTTGGGTGCGACAGCGAGCCTATCGATTGACGTACAATACACCCAAAACGCACAACAAATCAACAGCAGTAAAAAAAAAACAAGTTCGCAGATCTACGGCTCCGCACCATCAAACTCAGATGCCGTGGAATATCCCAATATTTGCGTTACGTACTACAGTAGCAGACTCCCGCTGCGCGGGGCGACATTTGAAGCGGGGTTTACACATGCTTCGCCGGGCGGTAGGGGCATAGGAGCAGGGCGGGGGGGGGGGGGGGGGGGGGGGGGGGGGCGTACTCACTTATTGCTTGCCTTAGTCATTTGACCATTGACCACGCATCCCTTTCGAGACGGGGGGGGGGGGGGGGGGGGGGACTCGGGGGCAAAGAGCAGCGTTGTCGGGTCACGAGGCATGGAGGTGGAGTATTGCGCAAGCCAGCGAATAGCACTATCTCACCTGACCCTCTCAAGTTCGGCACCGGTAAGCCTTGAACTTGCCAGCTGCCGCCGGAGCTTCTGGCGTCGTTTCATCAAGTCTGCCTTTTCCGCTTCCTTCGCCATCAGCGCGTCGTCCATCTGCGGTGCCAAGCCAATGAGACCAAACCCATCCAAGAACGCAAAGTGAACAGGAGTATATCGCGGAATCCATCCAAGTGCACGGTCGCCGTACAGCACAGTTCCGCATGTCCTCCTGCACATATGCCGCTGCTGCTGCCCCCCCCCCCCCCCTCCGACCGTTTCCAACCAAGGGAGCGACCTACTCACCACCTGCAGCCATCTGTCTCTTGGTAAAAAATGCTCCAGTACCCGGTACGCATAACGCCGATAATGCACACGGAGTACAACAATCAACTAAAGAGCGACCTGGTCCTACCTCTACGCCTGTGTTACCTACTATAACGGGTATATATAGACTCGCGGCTCTGCCCCTCTACCCGTTCACCTCAGACACGGGATCGCGAGCGTCCTGGAACTCGAGGATGTCACTCTCAGAATCCCCCTCGCCGCCGCCGCTTGAAGTCTTGTTCCCGCTGGGAGAACCCCCTTCGTCGTCCAAAAGGGATCCCATCCTCCACCCTTGCTCTCCGCTTCCCGTCTCCTCGCCGCCTGGCTGCGGGACGGCCACATCCGCTGCCGCCGCCGCCGCCGCCGCCGCTGCCGCCGCTGCCGCTGCTGCTGCAGCTGGCGACGGCGCCGGCGATGGTGAGGACACCGCCTCAGACCAAACCGGACTATGTTCACCATCCGTAGCGTCGTAAAACTCCGACTCTCCCGACTGAGAGCGGCCGATGTGATATGCCGAACTCCCAGTAGAAGCTTTGCTGCTAATGCCCCCTGTTCCTCCGCCGCCACCATGAACCGACCCGCCCAACGAGGACCCACCCCAGGCCGAGGCGAAGTCCTCGCTGTCGTTGAACCCACCCAACCCGCTGCTGCCGCCTCCCCATCCCAAGCTTTGGTTGCTGAGGCGGAAACGGCCGAGATCACGATGTCGGAGAGGAGCCGCACCGGATGTGGCCAAATCGTTCGCCTGGTGAAAGTTGGTCGAACCTTATTGAGGTGTCGGGGCAGCCGGGGGGGTAGGGTTTCGGGATGGGTTATGATACAAGGCCCAAGTGTCCCCCAAGACTATACCTGGTATGCCTTTGGGTAAGCGGCCTTGGTTGAGCGTCATGCATAGCATGGGGCCGAGACCTGTTAGCAAACAGTCTACTGCGCCGACAGATGTATTGGGGCGAAAAAGCGAGCAAGATGCAGACAGGAGAGTGGGGTCGCTCCCTATGCAGCGGCCAGAAGCCGGGAAATTCCCACGGACGAATTGAGCAACCGTTTCGCTGTTCCCAGCCGGTCCCTGGTGCATGATGGCAACGTCGTCGCTAACGCAACAACTCTAGTGGGGCGAAACCAGGCAACCGCAGCGGCAGAGGGGACTGCTACAATCCAACCCATAAAAATAACGCAGTTGTGCCACGTTCTGCCGCATCGCAGCTGCTGCGCCGCACCGCTTCGGGTATGTCGGCGTCGGGCCAGAAAACCCACATCAAGGACTCTCGGTCTTTCCCACGCCCCGCCTACCTCCTTTCGACTAGTTCCCGGCCATCCCTGCCCGTACGTACCGCCTCCATGGCTCACAGGCACACACTTTTGGACGAGACGGAGTCCTTAAGGGGAATGTGACTGCCTACTAGTGCTGAGCGAGTAACAAGAACAAACGTCTGTCCACCGGGGAAACACTCTTCCAACGTCCCTACATCCTTAAACCTCTCTTGGCAAAGTGCTCGTTTTTTTTTCCCGTACCTTTGGCTCAACGAGCGCTGGTACTCAAGGAAAGTGCTGAAGCTAGGCACGCTGCTTGACATGCCACCGCCACCGCCGCTGGCATCGCTCGTACCATCGCGTCGTTTCCTCTCCATTGAGGGTTCCTCGATACTGGGCAATCGTTTTTTCACGGCCTGCGAAGCCTCGGACGCCGCCGATTGAGCTGCAATCGCCGCTGACATAGCGGCCAGGCGCTGAAGCTTTCCCTGGCCGAAAAGAAGGCAGCCCACGGGCGGGGGAAAGCAGGGTCGGGATATTTCCTACCAAATACAGTAAATAAACGGGCGGTCGTGGTGGCGCTAAGGGATGTGCCGTGCGCAGCTACCTACCAAAGAGAACAAGGGCGCCAACAGCACCGGAAGTTGCCGCAAACTCAATATTACGGGGGTCCATAGTTAACGGGACCAAATTTTGTTATTACGGGGGTCCATGGTTAACGGGACCAAATTTTGTTAGTAAAAATAGGCAAATATATAGGTTTTTATGTACATCATAGGTCCTGTTAACTATGGACCCCCGTAATAGTAAAAATAGGGAAATGTATAGATTTTTATTTTATGTGTACCATAGGTCCTATTCACTATGTACCCCCGTAACAGTACTTTTGATTCTGCGAGAGTACGCTGTCCGGCGTCTCCCGTGCGCGCGTGGAAACAGTTGCGTGGGGAGACTTTCGCTCATGCCGCACGCGCCTCGGCATTGTCGCACACAAGACACGCGTCGCGAGTTTTCCAAAGTGGCCATTGGGTGTCTGTCTTCCCCCGTTTCGAGCAAGCCTCGCCATGCGCCTACACCGCCCCTTTCTCACGCGCGCATGCATCGCTCGCTGTCGACAAGACGATGCTGAGGGTGAGGCCGAGATTATTCTGCCTGCACAAAGGTGTGCGATTCACATCTGAAGGAGATATCTGAAGCACGAAGACACAGAAACACAGACCCCATCACTAGCTTTCTGGGGTTACGGTGCCACGGTAAACATCTGTGGTATCGCACATACATAAGTAGCCTATCCGCAAACGTACCGCATGCCGACAGGGAGCAAATTAGGGCGAAAAACTCCGGACTCACCTGCGATAACCGCACGTGCAAGCTAGGAAGATCACCGTAAATCTTGAGCTGAGATACGGCGGGGTCCTCCTGCATGACGCTGAGGTGGAGTTCCACCTGGGTGGTCGCGGGCGGGGGCAACGGCGAGAATGAGCTATTTGGGAGCAAACGGCGTCAGGGATGCGCTTGCAATGATATGGTAGCCCGAGTTGGTGCGTGCGATGCATCCTCCTCCCGGCGTTCGGCGATACTCAACATAAAACGACCACGGAGATACACCTACCAAAAAGGAAGGCTTGTTGTTTCTACCGAATCGCGCAAGACACCCCATGCCAACCCCCTTGAGTCAAACCGACCCACAACGTGTGCTCTCCGCCACGGGCACCAAACTCACATGATGTCGTAAGACCTCACAGTGCACATACAGAGACGATCCAAAATATTCACAGATGCATGCATATACCTTCACGTCGAACGGGTTGACGAGCCACCTTCCGGCATCCTCTCCTCTGCCGTGGGTAGCGCCGCTGCGACCAGCGACACAACTCCCCTCGTCGATGGACCCGCGTCCCCACCCCTCGGAGCGCTCGCCGTCACCGTGTTCGCCGCTCCTCCTGGCCAGCAGCACCCCGACCTGACGAAGCTCGACGTTGTACACGTCGTACAAGTTCGCGTGCCACCCCTCTCTGGCACCCTGCCTCTCCGCTCCGGGTCCCACATCAACCGACGACCCACTCCGACTAAATCGTGGGGTGACCGTCGACTGGGCCTCTAACCCCGACTCGTCCCCCCGCCCCTGATCTCGCCCTTGCTCCCGACGCCGCTGCCCGCGATCGGGCGATTGTTTACCTTCGTCGTCATCTACATCGCCTTTGCCCTCTGTTCCTCCAGCGACTTCCCCGTTGCTGCTGCTGCTGCTGCCACCGCCGCCGCTACCGCCAGCGCTACCGCCACCACCACCGTTATTTACACCCCTCGTGGCTTCGCCGGCCTCCCGTCTGTCCGTGTCCCTCTGGAGGTAGGCGAGGCGAGCAGTGGTGAGGCTCAGGCTGCCAAGGTCTACCACGAAAAGCTCGTGCACGACAGCGGCTGCTGACGGCGTCACCTGCAGGTCCAGCCCACGCTCGTCCACAGGGGAAGAGGAGGAGGAGGAGGAGGAGTGCGAACGCGACATACGCTCCACGGAGCCGGGAATTGCCCCACCCGTGCAGTATTTGCCGACCGCCGCCCCCGTCGTGCTGCCTACCCGCCGCCCTCTATAATGCTTCTCTTCTTCCTGTCTGCCGTCGGACTTATCCTCTTGCTTGCCGTCTCCTCGCTCGTCGTCGCCGCTTAGGTCTCGCTCGGCGAGCGCAACCCCGCGGCACTTGGTGGAGGAGGCCGATAGCAACTCGAGGTCCACCGGGATGACGACCAAGGGGGCCTTCACGTTGAGGTCTAGGAAAGTGCGAAATCGGTTCGACACGGCCATTTCCATCCGAGACTCGAGTTGCATTCGTAGGCTGTTGAGCTGGTTTGTTGCAGCGAGCTGTGGTTTTGCGTTGCCGCCCCCCCCCCCCCCCCCCCCGCCCCAAGCAGGTGCGTGAAGAAGGTCGCCATCGACCACGAAGGGCAAGTACATCGGCGACGCAATAGCACGCATGGTGGAAAACGGCACAGCGGCGACATCACGGTAAGGCTTGTCATTCATTAAAAAAATGCCTACCTCATCCCCTTCCTGTATTTTGCCTTTGGTGGCACCTTCTGTCAACCTTGGTCAGCTGGCGCGGGTTCAAGAATGTCAACGTGCGCCGCAAACGGCAGTGACTGCACCCCATTCGGACAGCAGACGAGCTGTACGGGTATCCCTGCTCCGAACGGCCCGCGCCAGGCTGGGCTTGCAAGCGATGCGAATAGAAGCAGCCGAGCCGACTATTAATAGCACTAACATACTTCATGAGGCAGGATGACGGCAAACAGCGATCCTTTGGCAATTACCACTGCAGGCGACCGAAGGACGCACGCGCGACCAAACGACCGCAATCTCTTGGCTCCCCCTAAAACCAAAACCAAGCAAATTCGCACGCACAATGAGCATTGATTTCGCCCAAGCAGGGCTATTTCTCAAGCAGGCACGCGCCCGACAGTTCTCTGCCAATGTTGTCTGATGCTACCGTAAGTACTTACCTCCAGCTTTGCGCGGTTCTCGAGCCCTTCGGGCGCTTGCACGAACGCGGTGATGTCCGTCAGCCACTTCGCCGAGGGTGACAGCACAGTCTCTACCTGCATACACACGCGCGGGCGGCGGCGCACCGTAAGTATTCGCACAAATATGAATCAGCGAAAGGAGCGACAACTTTTAGATGACGGCACGTGCACAAAACAGCGCGACAATAGACGCGACCGCATCGCCGTGCTGGACGCTCGTCGATTGCGCCCGCACGCCCTGCTGCCATACAACACACCACAAAAAACGATTAAAAACGCCAATCACAACACCGTTCTTAAAAGGCAAGCGTTTTCCGGCGCACATAACTCGGAGCGATAAGACACCGCAACTCCGTTGTGGGGCACTGTGGGGCACCACACAACGCGTATGGTATGTACCTGGTATAGTTCACGGTCCAACACACCACTGTAAAGGACAACCTACCGTTCCTGCAACGACCATGCCACCCTTGCATGCTGCCGCCCGCACGCCGCCCCTCGCTTGCCTGGTCAATGGCGAGATAAATCTTGGAGTCGTAGTCGGGATCCGTGGGGTTCATCTCAAAGTGCACCTCGAAAAGAGGAGGGAGAAGTGGGTCCTCTCCTCGTTGCCCCTCTCTCAGACGCTGGCCGATAGCCCCTGCCTCTCCTCTGGCCGATACACTGCGGCGGCTGACGATTGGCGAACTGCCGACCCCCGCCTCTTCGTGAGAAATCATCCCACCGTGTCGATAAACGAAGTTTGGGCCGTGGAGCCGGGTGCTGTCGACGTCCATCTGGGGGGGGTTATTTTGTGATTTAACGTCAGCACGAACACGGGGCACGTACGCTTTGGGTACACATTGAGGGAGGCAAAGGGTGCAGACCCGAGCTAGCGGCTACAAGGGCGCGGTGTATAGCTAGAGGCCTCACAGGAGCCGCGCACCGCGGCAACTCGGTAAGTGTACATACTCGAAATACAAAGCTAAAGGACGCCTCAAACGTTCGACAGCAGTGATGGCGGCGAAAACGGCGTGAGGCAGCCGCCCTCAACGCTGACAGTGCCGCATGCCGCGCGCGAATGAGCGACTCTTTGCGACGACTCTTTAAGGGAAAATAAAATTCGCTGTGGGAATGATAGCTGGTACCGTTTCGCCCACCGCGATGGGTTGCGACGGGCCCCAGCACAACGACTGCTGTTCATTATAGCACAGGTCGCGGTTTTGTATGTTTTAACAGAGCAACCCTACACGCAAGACAACCCCTTTGCACATGGTCTCGCCGCTTTGCAGGTTAACACACCGGCACACCGAAGGCTAAACCATCGATCGCACCCGAGGCCGTCCCCTTAAAGTCGCCACCGACCTCATAGACACCCAAGTCGTCCAAGGTAGCCGACGCAAGAATACCATCCATTTCTTCCCCGTGCAGCTCCGCGCACAAGCTGAACCCGCCGAAACGAAACGCCATGAAGTCTTTAGCCTCAGGCTGTTTCGAGAGCAACAAACGAAATTTTTCCGGCGCTCGCGCCCGAGCCGGCGAGAACCAAAGTCCCCTTTGGAGCGGATGCAAGGCGCGACGGCACACGGGCAAAAGGTTTGCAAAGCGGCAGGGCGGGGATGGCCCTCAGATTTGGCAGAGGCCAATCCCAACAACGAAGCAAAGCAGAAGCACTGTGACATCATGATCGACGAGCTTCGTCATGAACCAGCGCTGCTGAACTGAACCAGGCGAGCGCCATTCGGCGCCCAGCACCTACCCACCTCCGAACGCTGGAGCCGCACCGTGAGTCACGGCACCAACGCGCCTACGCCGCCCTAAAGTCGCTACTTCAACGCGGGCGTGTTGGCTACGCAAAACGCAAAATCCACCGTATAGCGTAACCGGCGTACCTCCGGTGCGCGCAAGTTTAGCGAAGCCGCCAACCATCCGCCCCAGTTCGCGGGCCCTGACGCCTCTCCCTCCAACGGCGGCGGGGGCGGTGCGCGCGAAGGGTCGAAGTCGATGGCGGTGAACAGCCGGCGGAAGTTATCTTCGGTGTTCTCGTCTCCATCCTCGCCCGGGGCGGAACGAATGCCGGTGCCCATTGCCCAGCTCACCTGCGGTGCGTAGGACATAATCAATAAGAAGGGTTGGTGGAGTACAGGCGAGGTGAAGAGAAGAGAGTAGCGAGCAAGGCGAAGCTTTCGCGAGCACGCGCAGGACTCGTCACCGTCAGCGCCGTACTAAGCGCGTGTCCCTTGGCCTCCGTCATTGGAAGGTGGGGTGAAGGTACTGCAATACAGTGCGCAAGCGAAGCGAACCGTCTGCAAGCACGTGACAACGAGGTTCTCTTGCGAATGCTGCAGCCGAGCACCTCGGCCACAGGGCCTGCAGACATTTGGTGGCGTCAAACGTGTCGGCGGCCCTTCACACGGGTACCGGCAGTACTGCTTCCCACCGACAAGCGCCGGCAGGCGTAGGGTTGATGGCTTCCATTTGGGAGCACGGAAACGCGATGATTGTGAGAGCATGGCTTCGCCGTAGGTCCTCTCCCATTGCCCAACCCGGCATCACATAGTACTTGTCAAACGAAAAAAAGCTCAAACCTTGCTCTATGAGTAGTCGTGTACGTATGCAAATGCTTGAAAGTAAAAGGAAAACAAAAATACGGCCCATGCAAAGGGACACGACACAGCCATCAAAAGCAAGCGGCCGATCAGAATGACTGCGCATGACCGACCGATGGCTCCCTTCCCTCCCCCACCAACCCCCAGACCTCCCGCCCCCACCACATACTAAAATTTTTCGGCCTCAACAACGCGCAACAGGCCAAAGGGTCTTCTCGACTCACCCAGCCACCGATACCCCAACTATTCTCGTTGACTTTTCGCCCTCTATCTGACCGCAGCGCTTCCTCTCGCTCTGCCATAGCGCGGAATATGATAATGTCTTCGAACGACAGCTCGTCTTCCAGTTCCTGTCAATGAGCAGGCAACGAAGGGTGCACCAGCCGGCGACACCAAATTTCAGCACGGCGGCGGACACAAGCGCTGTAGCCCCCAGGGCGGCGACGCCCGAAGCGCTTCCGGAAAAAACGCTGGCACTAGAGTAGACCTGCAGATGGCACACGCCAGGGGGGGCATGTCAGCGCGGCAAAGACAGCGTCGCGAGAGCTACGGTTGCGGGTGGGTGGGGCGATGCATCGACAAAGGATCGCACCTGTTCAGAAGAGTCGGTCCCTGAAAGTAACCCACTGGCGGCGAAGGGGGGGTATCTAGTGGTGGGGGCGAGAAATGGGGGCGAGAAACGCCTGCGCACCTTTACAAAAAGAAAAAAAAAGCTATTCCTCATACACCTCTAAAATCAACGAGGTCTGGACTCGCACAACTTAGGTCTACCGGTCTTCAACAGACTACTGCATCCAACGAATCGAGTCCCTTCGTCGTTGAGCCACGCCCCTCGCGCCATTAACCAAGGACAGCGTGGGGTCGCCTCCAACCTTTCTTTGCGTACCTCTAGTCTTTTCCTGGCGGCGAGGGCCTCTGCTTGCGCGGACGCTCTCCTCTTCCTCGCCCTCGCCCTCGGTGTGATCCTCCTCTGCCCGTCCAACCCTCCCGGCCGAATCGGTGCCTCTGCATCTACGCGGTCGTCTCCGCTGGAGTCGACCCCCGACATAAACCGGGCGGACGACACCGCGGACGACAACACCGTCGAATTCGGAGAGTACCCCCCGCCGGGAAATTCTGAGCTAGAGGGGGTCGACAAACGGGGAGAAGGGCAATATATCCCCCGGTCACCGTCGCCGTCCTCGTCGCCGTCTTCGTCGGCCACCGACAAGCCCAGGGACCTCTTCCAGAGCGGCACATACTCGAGTCTTCGGGTTGATGGGAGTTGCAAGATTGTGAAAGCGGAGCCGGGCACGCGTGTTTCGTTATCGGAGGTCGATGGGTGTGCGCTTTTCAGGTAAGCTTTCAACAGATCATCTACATGTATTGAGGTACCATACAGATCCCACACCATCCCAACAGAGGGCGGTAGGGCTCGCTTCTAGCAGGAAGCGTGACGTGCGGGATGCTGCGCGCATGTGAACGACTGCGGCGAGGTATCGTGAAATGGTGACGAATAAAAGAAGACCGGTACGATATCAGCGCTAAAGTCGTCTCGCGTTGATGCTTTATACTCTACACCAGACCGTCATTCTGGCCGTCCGAAAAAAAAAAAAAAGCGCAAGCTCGGGTTGATGCTCTCTGCACGACAGCGTGGAGGCGTTTTACTCGCATTCGAACCAAAAGCCATGGTTTCCAGTTGAGCAACGAATCCCTTTAGCCGGCTACAAAACGTGCTTCCCAACACATTCCTCAAATCGTCGCTCAAGATTCACGACAGAGCGACGGGTGCACGCCCTTTGGCCTGTGCACACCAGCAGCATCCCTTCCAGCAGAGGCATCAAGGCCGCGAGCCACGAGCCCCCCCCCCCCCCCCCCCCCCCCCCCCCCCGCCAGTCACTACCCTCGCGTGGTTCCGCCTACCTCATCCTTCTCCGCTTCACAATGTCCGGGAACTTCCTGCGCCAGCAGCACTCTCCGCCCGCAACTTCTCCACCACCACTGTGAACGCGTAGTGCCACCAGGACACAGGATCTAGGACCACCGCCACCTCGGGCCTGGACGCACACAGGAAACGGGAGAGAAACGCGTGAGCGGGCTTCTCACGCAAACAGGGATATAAACGCCCATACGACGGCGTGCCTCGAGTATGCCCATCGCACGGCTCGACAACGAGCCCGTTTCGAGTACAAGATGCGCTCGCTGTGTGGCCGTCCCGGCGTTTATGTCAGAAATCCAACCCGGTAGAGACTGGCTACGATAGCGCGGGACACCGAGTCAGCATCAAGCCCCGCAAGTTTTACCCGCAGCAACATTGGCAGCCGAGACGGTCGACCCCGCACCTGTGTTTCGAGTACTTCCCGACCTCTCCGTACTGCGCGAGCGCCGCCCCGAGGCACATAGCGCCCTTCAGTTGGAAATCCTCCAGCCGTGAGGACATTCGTCCGACGTCCACCTGCGCCTGTAGCCTGGGTTGGGACCTGGCAGCGTTGCGCGAAGGGGTAAGACCGGCAATAGGCATGGAGTTTAACCAAAACACCAGTGTTCACGATCAACAAGGTGTGCGCCGGCGCCATAAACCGTCCACGTTCGATGCGGCCTTTGGTCGTTCGTTAGCGCCAGCTCGGCTGTTTCGCGTCTGCGCTCTCCTCCCAGGCGATGCCGGCACGAGAAAACAGTACAACAGACGGACTCCGCATTCAACCAACTCCCGCTAGAGCAAAATAATAGCACCTTCGGGGATATTTGCACCGTTCGTTATCCTGACATCCATCGCGACGCAACCCGACTACGCGAATCCTGACAGCCACGAGGTCTGCGTCTCGCGTACGTGAATCACTCGTTGTCCTCCTCGCAGTCATCGTGCCTCAACTCTACAACCAATCATCAAGATCTACAGCAGCAGCAACAGGTAACTGTACGTGAGCATTATTTGTCGGTAGTAGAACGAGGACGTACGGGAGCCGCCTCGTCAAAGTGCGCCCTCACCTATCCATCGGGTCTACGCTCAACGCCACCCGTGCACTGGCGTCGACGGGTTCGAGAATGTAACGGTGGCGCATCTTCCCGCTCCCGCCTGCCGCACCTCCCCCCCGCCACCAAGGCATCGACTTCGTCCTTCCTGGCGATCAGTCTTCGCGGGCACAAGCAGCGGCCAAAGTGAAGCAAGAAAACAGGGTCGTTCCGAGCTGCAAGGGATAGCACGATAAACAAAAACGACTCAAGGCAAGGCGTCTTCTTCCTTGTGTATTTAGTCTTGTGCAGCCATCAGTCCGGACCCAAAACTCATAGCGTGCTAGGAGTCTACTGCACGGGACGCAGCAATCAAGAGCGTGGCCCTTGACAGCGATATATATGGAACCAACGGTTGCTTCCGCGAAATTCCGCACGAACTACTGCTTGTTGCAGGTCGTAACACGGTTCTGACAAAAGTTGGCTGACTTCGATGGCGGGGTTGCTGCAAGGTACGGGGTTTTCCCAAAAACGTTGCAAAAACAATGGTATTATGTGGCCTCCTCTCGCCTGCTGATGACCACTTCCGCCTGCTCCACAGGAATGTCAGATAGGTGCATCGAGCACGGGTTTCCGTCTTCCGCGGGGTTCCAGTAAACCGCCAACTGGGTCAGCTGCAGGTTCTTCTTAACCAGAGGATCCCTGTCGCCAGTCGCCGCCGCCGCCCCTTCCTGCGCCCCTGACGCGGACTCGCCACTTGGCGGCCCAGCGGAAGCCACTCCGCCGTCCTCCCCGCCGGTCGGGTCCGCGGCGGCTTCCCTCGAAGAGGAGAGGGGGCCGGACCGAGGGCTCGGTTGGACCTCCCACCCTTGGTCTGTTGACTCGACCTGAAGCGACTCCAACGTGACGCCGACGTAAAACGGCATCTTGGGGTGGGACAGGCGGTCCTGCGTGGATGGACGCGATCAAGATGAAGAAGGGCGGGACAGGCAGAGACACGATAAAGGCTGCGTCGAAACGGATCAGCGCTTTGGGCAGGGGGGGAGTAAAGCCCTGGGGCGCATCAAGGCGAAGGTGGCGTAAAAACTGTGGTTAAACGCGTTCGTGGCGTGATGCGTGCGCAGACAAAAAAAACAGGACACCATGAAAAAGGGGAAGCCGCCGCAATTGATCTTGATATCGACGTCTGAACGCACCTGGATGCACGCCGTCATTTTTGGCGCGGGTCTATGAGTTATACGGCAGGAATGAACACCGGCGCGAAGGGTCTTCGCCTGGCAGCGTTGAGTGCAAACTACTGTAGTTGGACTTTTGTAATTTCGAGATGTACCCTGGACTATACCAACCACTATTAATAGTAGAACGTTGTGTTTGTGTTATCATCGTTGGTTCATTTGAAGAAATGTTCGACTCGTAGCTATTACCGAATTCTCCTACCTCATCCTTCAACGTTTCCAACCCAATTGTCGCCTATACGTCCCTGCGCGCCTGCCCACTCCCACCTAGCGACTGAACGTTCCAGTGCCGTTTCGCAACACCGGCAATGTCTCTAGTAAAGCATACAGGCTTGTTCCTTCCGGGCGCTTGTGCTGTTTCAGTGATCTCAATCATAGTTGGAGCGTCTAATACTGCTACAGCAGCACATTGCATGTATCAATCGATTGAGAAAACAAGGGAAACCAAGACCATAAGACGATCGAACAACCGCAGACATCAGACTGAAGATGTGTGTCCTCCCCTCCACGCACGAACATGGAGAAGAGTCGTAACGTGAAAAAGAAAATAACAAAACGAGCCTAAGCGCGGCGGGAGGGGGGTACTCATTATTATGCATGGGCGGAGGCGTAAGACCAAAGACCTCGGCATCTCTACAATGCCGGGACGGAGCACGTCTGGTTTTCACCGACCAGGCAACCATTGTACCAGGTATGTATCAAGCGCGAAGCGCCGTGAGCTGTTCGGCGAGTCGCATGAAGGGTGACTTGCCTCCTACCACGACCCGCTTGTGAGGCGGACTTTCTTACATATGGATGGCAGCGTCGAACTATTTGGGTGGGGGGAGGGGGGTACACATTATCATGCGCATGGCCATAGTCGTATGACTCAAATTGGGGGGGGGGGGGGGGAAGGGATCCCTTCAGGTGATACATACCTCGTAGCGAACATGAACATCTCGCACGTGTATCTGCAAAGAATCCACAATCCGCGTGATGAGACGATCCGTCACCCACTTCTGCACCCCAGACCCCCACCGAGCTTTTCCTGCGCCTGAAAAATGGGCCATGGCAGACACATGGCCACACAAACACGAAACAGGGTACGATCAGGGCATCCTCAAGCGGAACAGCACGCTGTCTCGGGCCGTGAAGCGCGCAGCGGCATGCCAGAGGGCTTCGCACGCGCACGACCTATCTGCTGCGACTGGCGCAATGAGTTTTTTTAACGATGTTGCCAGACCCGCGGGAGACCGTGGGCATCGTAGCCTCGAGTCCCACACAGCTGTGGACGTTGCACCTCCCCGACACTCCACACTAAATGTTGCATGGGCTTTCGTCCTGCCCGCCAAACGTTAATGAGACGATGGTGGCCTTCTCCTTTTTGTACAGAGTAAACGCACGGGCTGCGCAACCACAATTCTTCCAAGAGCCAACATATATGCTGCGAGTACTGCTAGTGTATGTATTCTGGAGCTGAGTGACCTTCTGCGGGCCCGGCGGAGGTGTCGTCGAGCAGCGGCGACATTCGGAAGAGCTCTGCCGCTGCGATTTTGGCGCTCTTCGCCGCCCGCTCCCTCCTCTTCACAGCCCCCGCGTCCCACTCGAATTTCGGCTCAACGACCAAGAATACCTGTTGGCATGACACGGTGCACTGCAATGTTGACCAGGTACTGTAGGCGCTGGAGAAACACGTGGGAATGCTACTCGTACAGGTTCACGTGGGAGTATTGGCGGACTTCGAAATCGTGGGAAGGAACGAGCACCCCACAAAGGAGGAACACCCGTTCTTTAAAAATACCGCCATACACGCAGTAGTACTAGTAGTACATCAGTGTTGGAGTTGAACGAGCGGTAGGTTCGAGCACAAGAAGACCGAGGAAGACCCAAAGCACTTGACAACAGGACTGTCGTATGCCATGGAACACCCCCTCGCATATTACACTCAGCTAAGTCTCGAGCGCTCCTGGCTCAACAATACACTAAATACCGGGGTGCTTGAGGGCAGGAATTGCATAATGATGACCGAGAGGCAACGTGTCTTGAGACGGCGGTACCGTACCTACGCCGCACGGCCTCTTTTTCCTCACCCGGTCAACGTCGACGATGATGGGGTCCTTGTGGAGGCTCGACCAAGGTATTCGCATTTCCAAGCGACCGATGATGCCGTGCTTGAGCGTTAGCGGGAGTTCCAGCGTGTCCAAAAAACGTTTTTTGATGTGCATGTCTTCGAGGACAAGGTAGCCTTCAAGAACGGCAGTGGTGCATTCAAAGCAATAGCAGTAGCACGCCCAGCCGTTTTTCACGCGGCAAAAGGGAAAGATGGGAGTTATGTTCACGGCGCGCGACAGAGCCGGAGTGGGATATGCAGGTGGAAAGTCTGCAAGTGATTGCGTGGTGGATAGAGTGCCCCCCTACTGCAGACTTTCATCGCACACTCAACCTGTGGAGGGCACATGAGCGGCGCACGGAGCAAACTACACTCAATACGTAGAACAGCTAGTCTTATTATACCGATACTACTGTACCTTCCCTCTACATGCAGCGTACATGCATAGAGCGCACTCACGGTGCAATCTCGAAGACCGTGGATAGCGACTCAGGCACAACAACCCCATTGAGCCCTTTCGGTCTATAATAAAAAGGCAAAACATCCAACCACCGCACCCTCTAGCGGTATCGTGCGCAACATCGCCGAGCGACCGCAATCAATCATGTACACACAGACTATAAGTATGATATTTCGTGCCATACCGCCTAGACCACCTTGTCCTATAAATACCCATATACGATTGGCTCACAAGTATAGGGTCAGGGTCACTCGTACCCGTTTTTGATAGTGTACGGAAGACTTACACGTGAGCAGTACGTACCCGGTAAATAGTCGAAGTATCAGACCCTCGCGGAAGCACGAAATTTACGAGAGAACAGCGAGTGCAAAACTACACCGTTCCAGACGCGGGACTCCAGACATGATGTCAAGGGTTATGACCCGTTAAGGATTTAGGACTGCACTCTCGGTGTGGGAACAAAACACTTGGAATTAGAGTCAGATTTACTGTAGGTACAATATACGGGGCAGTACTAAAAGGTTTGAAAGATGTTTTTTTTTTTTTTTTTTTTTTTTTTTTATCCTTCGGCGGATTGGTAAAAATAAAGCTTCAACCTCACCACACTTTCACGTTCCAATTTCGTGTCGTGTGAGACGTCAAACTTGTATTACGGGGGTCCATAGTTAATAGGACCTATGGTATGGCCGGCGTCCCCGGTGGCTTGGTAGGTGGTCCGCGAGCCTATCAAGATCAATTTCGTGAGTTCGAGTCTCACCGAGTGCATGCTCATAGGGACTTTTTCTTGCATAAAATTGATTAGCGGAAAGCGCGAGAGCGTGAGTTAGCTGTACATTCGATGAAAATCGACGAGCAGTGGGAATGCTGAACCCTATGCGCGATAAAAACTAAAGGCACGTACCGGGGGGGAGAAGGGACGACACCTGTGACCACGGCTTGTCCAGAAGATCGTCGAGGGTAAAACCTCCTACGAGTGGGCTGGAAAGTAAAAGTGATGAAAAAAAAAAAAAAAAAAAAAAAAAAAAAAAAAAAAAATGGTATACATAACAAACTACCTGGTATATATTTACCTATTTTTACTAACAAAATTTGGTCCTATTTACTATGGTCCCCCGTAATAGTACAGCAGCACAGCTACAGCAACAGCGGTAGCAGTGTACTTTCTCGTAGCGTAGACCACAGCAGTACCAGTACAGTACGTATGCAGTAGTACCTGGTACAGGACACCTATTAATAATACTTGTAAGAAAACGAGCAATGAGAAAGACGCGCTGACATTTGCATGAAAAAATAAAAAATTCGGGAGTCATTTACGTACTGAAGTTTATGTAGAACGCACCCATTCTCAAATAAGAAATCCAGCCTGGATCAACTTTCCTGCCTCTTATTATCAATACGTAGAGTATCTATCCTGCACTGCTCTCTATACCTAGTACCAGGTATGTACAGGTATGATTTCGAGTCTAAAAGTTCATGTTGTACGAATCGCGAATCGTCCTTGTCGCGGCGTTTAAAAATCTCTGTGACCTGCAAATGCCAGTTAGTGGTGTACACCGCGGGAGATCTTGGAGAGACTCCTGAGACAACAAGTGAAGCCTAAAGGCCTAGACAACGCATCCTGCGGCCTTGTGGGACTCTGGTGGGCTGTTAAAAGTACTGCTGGGTCTGGTTGTACTCACTATATAGATACTCGCTGCTTGTCAAACAAGAATCGAAGAAGATAGCAAATACAGTTAATGCTCGCTATTTAAGGAACATCCTGTCTGACGTTGAGGCTAAAGGCCTTGTTTTCTTATTTTGCAGGCACGTTCCAGCTGCATTTCTCAAAGAGATGTTTCCTATTTTTTCTGGGAGCTCTGCAACCTCTGTGTTTCTTCAACGCGATATTTCTATTTTTAGCATTATTTTATCAATCGCTGCAGTAACTCTCAAAAACCATTTTCCTCGGGTTTTCCCAGCGAGGATTGTGCTCATTTTGATGTTGCACACACCGATGAGTTTTCACAAAAGTGGCTGGCGATTTAGGGCAGGGGACTGGATATCCGGTTGAGCAACCCAGCCAGGAACCTGCACACTGCGGGAGGAGTCCAGGGGGGTGTGTTGTCCTACAGCAGTATACAGCAGTGCTGTGCTGTACTTCGCGTTTCATGTTCTGAGTCTGAATCGAACTTGACCCGTATGGGCGTCGATTGCTGCTATTTCTTATCTTGTCGGCCAGTATGAGCATTTCTTACACCGAATTCCCTATTTCGTGGTATATTTCTTAATGCGAGGAGCGAGCTAGCGTTGCGATTTGTTCAGCAGCAGCAGCAGCAGGAGCAGCAGCAGGAGCGCCCTCTTCTCACCTTTCCATATCCCGAGCTTGAGACTCTCCGCGCTGAAGGTGGAATCCTCGACATACTCTCCCAGGAAGCGTGTAAGCACGGAAAACAGGACGCGCTCGAACATATCTCAAGCTCCAAGACAAAGCCAGTCGTTCATCGAGCCTGCAAGAAGAGTACTTCGCACGCGACTGCGGCTGTAGTTGTAGTTGCTGGTCTGACACTCTCCTCTAGTAGAACTGCAGTTGCAGAACCTTGCAGATGAGCCGCTTGCTGGCCCCAAACAGCACAGAAGCACTCCTGAGGTTGTTGACTTTATCGAAGATGGATTTTCCACTCGCCTACCACCCCACCCGCTCGTGAGCAAAGCCTTCGCGCTGTCGGTGCCAGTCTCAAGTGTGGGTACATCCACAGCAGACGAGTAGAAATAATGTAGCGAGTAGAATTCCTGCTCCAGGTGTTCAGGATACATGCTCGGCATGTTTGGAGCGGGGGCAGGGTGCATACACAGGCTCGCAATGTGCAGCCGCGGCGTTGGCCCAACGCTCACCCTGTCCAAGACGATTTTCTCCACAAGATCAACCTATTGAGTTTGATAAGCCTGCAAGGCGCTGGTGTTGCCGTCGAGAGCGAAAAGAGGCACCTCTGTTCAAAGTATAACAGGTACGACGCGAGTAATCCTGGACTGCTACTGCTGAGAAAAACGTACCAGGTACCACCCATGCTTTGGATAGGAAAATACAAGCCAAAGCGCTTCGCGTCCCGGGCGCTTCCGCCCACTACGCTCGCTCACGAGGAAGAAGAATGGAACGGAACAGATAGCCCAAACAACTATAGATGCAAACAGGCGATTTGCAAATGCCAAGAGCTCCATGCTCGATCCAGGAAAGCAACCCGAACGCCGCATGCCGTACGTACGTACATACCTCAGATGGGTACTTACTTTCTTCGTCTGATATGCTTCATGTATGAAAGAGAAAACACAGCACGGCACAGCAGCACCGCAAAAACAATGAACATGAAACCGAGGATTTTTAGGCCTGGGCCCTAGTGCCCTGGTCCAGTATATACTGCCAGTACTGCTGCTGCACTGGCTGAGGGGGCTGTCAGGGTGCCAGTACTTTGACTTTTACGTACGTCCTACAATAATACCAGGTACCTCATTAAACAGCGAAAATCCTTAAAAATTCACGGCGTGAAGAGCAGAGGGCCCGCAGAGCAGCTAGAGAGGGGAGAGAGGGAGACAGGGAGGGAGGCCGTGAGCACGATAGACGGAGGCCCAAACAACTATAGATGCAAACAGGTGATTTGCAAATGCCAAGAGCTCCATGCTCCATCCAGGAAAGCAACCCGAACGCCGCATGCCGTACGTACGTACATACCTCAGATGGGTAATTACTTTCTTCGTCTGATATGCTTTATGTACGAAAGAGAAAGCACAGCACGGCACAGCAGCACCGCAAAAACAATGAACATGAAACCGAGAATTTCTAGGCCTGGGCCCTGGTGCCCTGGTCCAGTATATACTGCCAGTACTGCTGCTGTACTGGCTGAGGGGGCTGCCAGGATGCCAGTACTTTAACTTTTACGTACGTCCTACTATAATACCAGGTACCTCATTAAACAGCGAAAATCCTTAAAAATTCACGGCGTAAAGAGCAGAGGGCACGCAGAACAGCTAGAGAGGGGAGAGAGGGAGACAGGGAGGGAGGCCGTGAGCACGATAGACAAAACCTTAACCACTGAATGTTTGGTCTGTGTGGATCCTGACGGTGCACCTGGAGCCGAGCCCTTGGTGGAGTCGAGCCCCACCACCGCTGCTGCTTCGGCTGGTGTGGAGGTAGTATCGGCTCCCAAGCGAGAAGGGAGTCGGGACCGGCTGGAGCAGTCACAGCGGGAGGTGAAGCATACAAGGCCTAAGAAATCGCGAAGGAGAATCTGAGTAGAACATCATGTTGGGAAGAATACAAATGGATATATACGTGAATGTTTACGTCTCTGAGGCCACTTCTTATGCAGTCGGAAACATGGATTGAAGAAGACGGTTTCCGATCGGAGACAAAAAATGGTAAAATATTATGCAGTTGAAAAAGTGCCTTTTCAATCCAAGATTTTTCGATTATGATTTCCAACTGGACCAGACAGTCGAAAAAAATGAGATTTTGGATCCAACTCGCCAGTCGGATTCATGCATCGGAAATGTTAGAAAGTCCCGCCGCATACTCGTACGAGTATCACACACCCACACAACAACACGTACGACACGACCCCACACCACAACATCGGCGACGCTGGCTTGGCTGCTGTCACTTCTGCTATGCTCGGCGCGAGTTAGCGTGATACATCCTTATCTACGGCCGTCAGCAGCACGTGACCGCACCCGATGGCCGCCATGCGCGATATCGATGATCTTTTGCCAACTGCTGCGCTGGCTGTAGCTTCGGCGACTCTCGAAGAAATCTAGCGCATCGATGGCCTCGAAGACGAGATGGAGGAGAACGCCCCGCGTGTGAAACTCACACGCTGTTCGAGGAAGAAGCGAGACATGACAGGTATGTGTGGTTAGGCGCGGCTGCTGGAAGATGAAAACCTCTTTGACCCCACGAGTATTACGGCGAAGCAGTTTCGAACCGACTCCGCCTGCCCTACTTGTACCCTTGTTTCTTGGAGCTGAAAGTCACTGACTTTTACTCGTACATCCAACGTTTCCAGAAAAAAACACAAAAACTGTATATTCGATCCGACGGACGATAAGAAGGGTAGTTATTCCCAGTCCAGTCGGAAAAATAACCGATCGGAAACCGGCTTTTTTAATCCTAGTTTCCAACTGCATAAGAATTGGCCTGAGGCCGCGATTTCGCAAGTTGCAGCGATTCGGCATTGCACACTTCGAACATGTTTTTGAACCCGTGCCCCACCTTTTCGGTATCCAGGCTGCGTGCTGTAGTGTGCCGTATTTCCGCACACTCCTGTCCATCATACGTTTGGCTCGCTTTTGCTCTTTTTTCTTAGTCAATCTACCACCAAATTGCATTTGAAATGGTCCCTAAACGACGTATTTTTTAGCTGTAGTGAAGCCAATGCGCGTAAAAATGTGCCTCCGGCAGGGTGCCTCCAGCGGGGCCCTCCGGGGGCAGCTTCAGCGGGGCCCCCTCACCAGCCGGGGGGGGGGCAGGGGTCGCGGCGAAGCCGCGACCACCAGTGCACTGGTCGGGTCCAGTGTACTGACATCAGCCAGTACACACTGTACTGGCTAGGGCTACCAGGGCCCAGCCCTAGGAATTCAGAAAGAAAAACAAAATCCCCCGTCCCCTCTCACGTAATTATTTTCTGCCTGATTGGAACACCTTGCACCGGTCAAAAAAAAAGAAACGAACTGCAGAGCTTCTGTCTCAGCCTTGTACGCCGCTCGCCCCTCTCTCGACCACCTCGCCAACGATTTGGTCCGGGTAAAGCTTTCCTCCCTCTCTGCCACAGTGAGCCCCGTCGCCCGCCTCGCGTGAAGCCAGGTGCTCACCGTGGCTCTCGTTCGCCAGCTCGACAATGCTCAGACTGCTCCTTCTATGAACTTCCTTGGTCGCAAAAATAAGCACCGCTTGAATTATATTTTGCATATCCAAACGACCCTAAAGGCTCGTACATATTATTGCCGATTCCAAAACGAGGGGGCCAGGCAGAGCCCATTCATGCTTCCCTCGTGTCTCGATAGACACGCGACGCCTAGCCACGAAAACGGCGACCGCGCTCCGTCCGACTCCCCCTCTACCCGCCAGCACCCGCTGACACCCGCGACGGCGCCGGGCTCGCCCGCGATGCCGTGCTCTGAGTACACGCACGCACTCGAAAAGAAAAAAGGGAAAAAGGCTCTCGCCGGCAAGTAATTAAAGGAGGCGGTGTCCAAGTGGGGGCTCTGAGAAACCAGGGAAATGTAAGTAGCTTTATACCGCAAGAGTGTCAATCTGTGCAAGTATCTTAACCAGATATTCAT
This sequence comes from Macrocystis pyrifera, assembly GCA_031763025.1. Classification (NCBI taxonomy): domain Eukaryota; class Phaeophyceae; order Laminariales; family Laminariaceae; genus Macrocystis; species Macrocystis pyrifera. Next base: position 9,815,177 of record JASSKH010000005.1, on the reverse strand, counting down.
TACTGGTCATGTTTCGAAGACTTACTCGTATGACGTGCAGGATCAAGTCAATGCCATGTGTTGCAGGAAGGAGGCAATCCCAAGTAAAAAAGTAAAGTGTTTATATACAGGATGAAAGCAGCATCGGGCAAAATGCCGAATGTGTGTCAGCAGTCAGCAGTCTCATTCATCACTATTAATACCAGTACCTGGTATCATTTTTCAGAATCCTGTTTTTTTTTTCTGGTGTTCGGTCCTCGCCCTCGTTTCTCATGCGTTAAAAACACAAGCAGTAGTTCCATAGCTCTCTCTCAGGCTCGTTGATGGTGTTGCTTCACCAATTGTTTTCCTCAGTTCTCAATCTGGTTTATAAGAGGCGCGCGAGCGCGAAGCGCGAGCCTTTTTTTCTTGGTTTTCCATGAAAAAAAAAAAAACATCTTCAAAACGGATAGTGCGAGAGCAGGGTGCCTTGTTCTGAATTTTTCTGTAGGTGTGTGTTTGTGTGTGTCATCGTTTGTGTGATTCAACATGGTTTTCGGCCACGTTTGTCCTCCGCGCTCAACGCACACGACACCAATGCCAGTCCCGGCGGGCTCTGTGCACGCACAGACAGCAACGAAACCTTCTCGTGCTGGTGCAATTGTAAGTCGTTCAGAGTTGGTGGAGCTAGGTGCGGCAACGTGTGTAGGCACATGTCTGGGCTATGGTTTGAAAAAAACAGAACCAACAACGGTATAATATCAAAACGGTTTTTGCTTTTTGAGTTTCACCTAACGAAACCCAACTCTACGAGTACTCGCAGGCAAACTGTGCGTGTCCACAGCGACGTTCGGGCCATGTCCCCCAGATATGCTGCAGGTGGTACAGTCAGGCCCACCCTCCTATTGATGAGGGGACGGAGAAGCATGAGAAGATCTGCTGTAGATGTTGTACAGCAGTGGTAGGGGTAGCATCTGCTGCGAGAAGCTCTGTTGGACATATGTCGGATTGTATATTTTTCGTCTTTAAATTATGAGTGCGAGGGCGGAACCAGGAAACACACAACGAAATCGAGTACGTGTACAAAGGGTTCGAGGCAAACCGAGCGTGCAGCTACGCTGACCCTGGCCTCGTGTGTCCTAGTGCTACTGCTGCTACTGTTTTGCTTCTGGAAAGGCTCTACTGCTCTAGATGTCGTACAGCAGCAGTAGTGGGGGTAGCACCTGCTACGAGAACTCTCTCTGCTGGACAAAACATAAACATGTCAGATGCAGATTTTTCGTCTTCAAATTATGCCGAATTTCGAACTCGGAACCAGGAAACACACAGCATAATCGAGTACGTGTACAAAGGGTTCAACGGTTAAACTGACAAGCCGAGCGTGCAGCGACGCTGACCCTGGCCTCTTCTGTACTACTGCTACCGCTGCTGCTGTTTTGCTGTTGGAGAAGCTCTGCTGTAGATGTCGTAAATCAATAATAGTGATTGCACCTGCTACGAGAAGCTCTCTCTGTTGGACAAAATATGTCACGTGGAGATTTTTCGTGTTCAAATTTTGCCGAACTTCGAGTTGGGGATCAGGAAACACACAACACCATCGAGTACGTCTACAAAGGGTTCAAGGGTTAAGTTAGACCGACAAGCCGAGCGTATAGCGACGCTGAACCTGACCTCGTGTGCCCTGCTGCTGCTGCTGCTGCTGCTGCTGCTGCTGCTGTTGCTGCCGCCGTCACTTTTGCTGCTGCTGCTGAGGATTTTTCGATTCTTAAAAATAATGAGCCCAACCTGTCACTGATACATACGAGCGCGTACGTAGATGTTCGTTCGTGGTGGTTCAGCACAATACAGAATAATCCGTATTCGCCCGGCATGATGCATCGCAGATATTACTACCGCAGGTATTACTGAGGTCGCACCTCATTACCACCTATTATTATTAGTAGTAATAGTTTCTGATATTTACCAGGGTTCTTACGATGCGGTTTTTCCTAGCGGTTCGGTGTGGTGCGCACCACACCGCAACGCACCGTAGGTTTTAAATCGGAAAACCGCACCTAACTGCGCCGTAGGACATAAAATATATCCGAACCGCACGGTAGGGCTCACGACATCTGGAAACCGCACCGAACCGCACCGTAGGATTTACGAATTTTAAAAACTGCACCGAACCGCACCGTGGGATTTCTAATATGTGAAAACCACACCGAACTGCACGTTAAGATTTCTGATTTCTCGCCCCGTCATGGAGGCTCATTTCTTGGATATGTACGTACTGTATCATTACACCATCCCTCTCTCAGGATCGTTTCTTAGATTTCGTTTGTGGACTCGTTTCTGGTACCGGTATATCTATAGTGTACGGGGATCGATATAGGCCGCCTGCAGATCACAATCGATCCCACCGGGCGACCCTCTGCGAGGGAGCAACCTCATGTTCCTGTACTCCTCTGAGGGTATCGTGTGGCCGTCGTGCTGATAATAGCATTGGCGATAGACGATAGCAAAACGGCAGAGTGCTGAGCCGGCTGGGGGCCGGAGACCGGAGACCTGAACGAGGGATAAACTACAAAATATTTTGAACTTGTATGCACGCGATCATGTTTTATTTATGGTACTGCTCTGCATTAATACTTACGTTTTGGCCGACACACCGATACTGACGTGCTGCCCAATTTCAGCTTGTGTTCCCCCCCAGCGCCAGAGCATGCGCAACTACACTTGCTCTTTTATAACACCCACCCAATTCCCTGTCCCTGACTGGTAAATAAGGTGCTACCATTCATTGGACGGGAAAGTACTACCACCCCCCGGCGCGGAACCCGCCCTGCCACATTGCGCGTGACCTACCATGCCCAAGGTAGCGGACTTGGTGCGGCGATGGGCGCCGCAGCTTGACGCTGCGGAGGGTGATGTCCTGGACCTTGCTTGCGGCGCTGGCCAAAATGGGTGAGCAAGCTTGAAAGGACTCTGATAGTGGCATGCCAAGAAAGGTGTTTCGTGCCCGCAGCTTTTCTGTTGGGCAACATGTTGTAAAGGAAAATTTTGATTGGTGGAAACTTGTCGATAGCTAGCAAGCATCTGGACGAGGCTGAAGTGCTCCCATTTGCGGTATGTATCCCCAAGGCTGCTGTTCGGTGACACCCGCAGCTGCTCTTGTCCCTAAAATGAGAACAGTTGGCGGCACGCATCGGAGGAGCGCAAGGGCTTTTGCCTTGAAAACTATTGAATTCTTCCCTTTTTCAAGGGGGGGGGGAGTGTTGGTCGCGTAACCAAAGCAGATGTCGTTGAAAGCAAACGATGTCCCATGGACTTTTCGATTCTGGATTTATTGATCACTGTGCAAAATCGAATATCATGTACAACCTCTGGCTGTTCCATACCAGCTGTGTTGCAGGAAATGTACAAGGAAAAGATGAACAATTTCCTTAATTTATTTTTGAAAGCTAGAATGCCAATAGCGAACACCAAAATGAATTCTGGGTTAGTCGACGCAGCTAGTTTGTTTCTCAAGCTACAATTTTTACTGACAACCTCTCCCTTGTCAACGACGCAGGCGCAACAGCTATATTTGTCAGAGTGTTCTACGTTGAACTACTTAAATACTCTCTCAAATCTGATACCGCAGTAGATATTCTCATAATTACGCCGCGTTGCGAATCACCGTAGATTGCGTCTCTTTGTTTGCCCGTACCTTCAGGATCTGACGCCTTTTCGTCGTTCCTGGATATATTGGCAGTCTGTTCGTAGCTCGACGGGACGAGGAGCAGGGACGCTGCAACCGAAACGTCGTGTTGCTCGACCGCAACATCGGGACGGCTGTCAACCGCACAGCCGATCTTCCCGAGGCAGCCCAAGCACGCGTAAAGCACCAAGAGGTGAAGGAACGGAGGGGTTTTGCCGTTGTCGGCCATCATGTACGGGTGACTTGCATTCGCCAACGTGTATATGATACGCGTTTGTGTGGATTGCAGTCATCAAACTGTTCCGCGGTCGTGCGTCTGCGTGTGTATTGCTGCCGTACCTATAGCGGTGTGATATCTCATACGTGATATCTACGAAGCTCCAGGGACTCACGTGTTGTTTCGAAGCTTCACGTGCGCCTCGGGTGATAAGCGGTCACTATTACGGGGGACCATAGTTAGTAGGACCAAATGTTGTTAGTAAAAATAGGTCAATATATAGTTTTTTATGTATACCATAGGTCATATTAACTATGGACCCCCGTAATGGCTTGTCAGACGACCTGCCAAGAGCATGCTGCACGACGCACACAATTGGATAGTTTCTTCGTAGACCCCCCTACGTCGAAAGCAACACGCAAGAAGCTACACAATGATACCGTAATATATACATTTTTTTTTTTCGCCTATAAGTTTCGTGCCGATCACTTGTTCTCGGTTTTCACCTGACAATTATCTGCTCCCACGCCGCGACACATCATGTTCATGTGTCAGACTGACCTGGAGACCGAGGACAATCCTTCGCCTCTACCTAAAGAGGCTTTTGGGGTTGCGCTTGTCTTCAACTATCTCCATCGCCCTCTAATACCAAACCTTCGTGACTGCATGAAGCCGGGAGGTTTGGTCCTGTACAAGACCTTTACATGGGAGCATCCGTCAGTCGGCGTGCGTCCGAGCAATCCGGCGTTTCTGCTTGGCCCTCGTGAATTGGAGATTCTGTTTGCGGGGTGGGAAGTCTTGGACTTTTTCGAGGGGGATAGAAGAGCGGGCGGCACACGAGGGGGAGGGGGTTAGGCGGGCGGCAGTATCGAGCATCCTGTGCCGAAAACCGACACCTCCGAGCTGAGACTGACACGCCCGACCAGGAAGCGTGTCAAAAAAATAATCATCGATTCGGCGTCTGGCGGTACTGTGCGGCCGGCAGTGACGATATTGTCTACGGTAGAAAGCGGCTTGCGCAAGGTATGAGTAGCAGTATGCTTCCGTACAACTATATTGACCGGTCGACCGGGCGGTCCGCTCGTAGAGGGAACCAGGTAACCTCTTGAATGAGCGGTATGGTCATGAATTCGATTCTCGATAGAAGGGAATTTTGATATATTTGTTGACGTTGCGCGTCGTTTGAAGACTGCTGTCAACCTCGGCAAGAAAACCGCCCGAGCTCTGCGTATTATCAACGTGAACAAGCATAGAACGACGCAAGTGGACGACGGTTGAATACGCTACACTCCACGCTCGAAATGGAACTAAGACAAAAACTGCTGCGGGGTACCAACGGGGACGAGGAGGCCTACCGTGGGACCCGGGGCCAGAGTCAGTAGCAGTGGTGGGCATGTGTAGGGGCGGTGTATGAATAGGAATCACTAATAACAGCAACGTTTACATTAATCCAAGGAAGATGTGCAGTAGAGTAGATACAAATGTTTACGCAGTGCTCACCCCAGGTTACGTGACAAGGCCACAACCCATCTGTTTTCATAGATAAAAAATGTGGCAGACGTGTTGGTATAAATGTATTGTGCCATATACGTCGTGATGTAAACCGTATAAATTGGGCTTGCTTCTCATTCAATTTTTAATTCCGTTAGAGGAAGACGATGTTTGGCGTACACCTGTATTTGCTAATGTCCAACTATTTTTCGAGGGTGAGGGGAAGACGCTGTATAGCGTACACGCATGCTGCTGCTGGCAACTGACTGTAGAGGTGCTACCATATAAAGTCTTGCATGTCCACGTCTGCATGCCCCCGCAAACACTGCTACACGTAGTACACGGATTTATTCGTTTGCGTGTGCGTACAACGGATTTAAAACAGTATCCAGGTAACGTACGGGAGATACGCGTGTGCAAGCGTCAATCAATGTGAGTGAGTACGACCGTAGCGCGTTTACGTCGCATGCATGCATGCGCCCCTGCACCCCATCCATCCACCCATCCATGATTTTCATTGGCATCGTACAAACCTACCTACCGTTTGCCGTAGTATATGCTCTATAAGATCTACACAGGTCTAGCAGAAAATTATTAGGACCGAAAAGTCGCACTACTGTTGTGGAGTTTGCTGCATTGATCAAGTTTCCATCAAGTGTTTTCAAACCCACATTGTACAAAGGGGGGGTCCCGGCGACCTGCGTAGTATTTGTCTAAGAGTACACGCGAGGAAAGACAGCGGACATATATATACTCTGCTATTATACCAGATATACGCGTTGCACTTACTTGTTGAGCTAAAGCTCCATAGCAGAAGCAGCTTGATTGAGCTGCTATACCGGTATGACACAGAACTTGGTAGACTACTACATCACATTTGGCGTCGTCGGTAGGACTGAAAAAGTGGTTGACGGTCGTTGGTAAAATAATAATCGTATACTCGAAAGAGCCCGGGAGACTTCTAGAATCTCGTGAGTAAACCTTCCTTATCTTCGATGGCGCTGGTGTGAGCAAACGACCAGACGAGATGTGCGTTGTGTGATGATATACGTATTGATGATGTGAATTCCCACACTTCATTTTCCGTGTCTTGTATAGAAACCGCAGTAAATCGACAACGTATAGTATGTAAACCTTCTCGAGGGCACTCGTGCGAGCAAACAGCCAGACGAGAGGTGTTATTAATATGTGTGATGATACCTGGTATGTTTATGTGACTTCCCACGCTAACACGTTACGCTTCATTTTGCTTTTGTACCGCAGTTAATCGACAACATCTTTATGTAAACCTTTTTCCTTATATCCTCGAGGGCGCTCGTACGAGTAAACACCCAGACGAGGTGCGCATATACTCTTCATTTTCCTTGTGTCCTGCATAAGTGCAACGCGTATATCTGGTATAGAAACCGTCGTGATTCCAACAAAATCGCTCAGCGTGGGCAATGTCGTCGTTGTAGCTCAGTGGTTAGAGCACCTGTCTTACTCACAGGGGGTCGAGGGTTCGATCCCCTCCAATGACTGGAAGCAGTTCTTTTTACCCACATGACACATAACATTCTTTTATGTCGTATGTACGGTGGGTTCATATTTTTGCACGTACGTGAGCAGACACCACAGAGAGCACAGCGTCAGGCGGCAACAACAATCAGTTTGAGCTGCTTCTTCCGTGCGACACAGCACACGCACCTCGCCACTCGCTACCGACTTATCCACAGAGAGATGAAAATCGCCGGTGCGATCGCTGCCTTTGTTACCCTGGGCTGTGCCCAAGGTTTCGTGGCACCTGTGCCTGGAGCAACAGCAATGCGGCCGCAAACACAGCGAGCTGCGGAGCGCATCAACGAGTCCGTCGAGCTGGAGAAGCCCAAGGTATGTCAGCTAAGCGATCGTGCTGCCCAAGGCTGCTGCTGCTGCTGCTGCTGCGCGTTGTGCCTTCCCCTCACAGACAATGGCGTGCGCCATCTTATCGTAGCTGTTGTCTCAAGCATGTCTAATACAGCAGCTGTTGTAGCATGTGAACTTTGCCAGTCTCAACAAGTCTCAGGCATCATACCTGCTCTAGCATGTAAACAGCAGTAGTACCAGCTACAGAGTACCTTGTATGACGAGCAAAAGGTGCGCATGTTCTTCACTTTTTAGCATCTTACTCGAAGCAGCAGGGAAGTTGTGTCATGTGCTACCGGTATGTATCATGGTATGGCAATCGCATCTCGCTGCTGAAAGAGAGAGAGAAGGGTGTGGTGGGGGCGGGCGAGAGCCCAATACTGATGAAGACATACGTGAGAACGGTCGGGTATTATTGCTGTCGTGCAGGAAGTCCCACAGCACTTTTGGAGATAGATGTTATTGTAATGGGTCGACTGCGTCATGCCATCACACAACATCTTGATGGAGCTCTCCGACGAGTATTCCAGTACTGACTGAGTATACTTACTGAAAGGCAACCGTCGCCCGACACTCCTGGTCTGTGCGCAGGTTGTGACCATGGAATCGGTGGAAGCTGGCGATAAGAAGGTCTACTGCCGGTGAGGCCACATACTAAGAGCTGTACACCAACCAGTATTCGAACAGTCACTACTGCTGTAACAGTTGTTGAATCGCACCACAGACAGCAGTTCAGCAGCAGTAAAAGTATATATACGAGTCTCGAGTGATGCTATGATGCTATTACGGGGGTCCATAATAAATAGGACCAAATATTGTTACTAAAAATAGGTAAATATATAGTTTTTTTTATCTACCCCATTGGTCCTATTAACTATGGACCCCCGTAATATTATGCGATGATACCATGTGTCGCAGTCAACATGAATTCAAACTCCAACAGAAGCAGTACGTACGACCAGAGGATGTCACGATGCTGCGATGTCACGCACGATTGTGCTCGTGGGTCGCGTTCATGCAGCATTACTATTTTATCAATACCCTACCAATATCATACAAAAACACCTGGCATATATGACGAGTACTCGTAGGTACTGCTGGAGTAGATAAACCTATTTTTGCCTTTTTTCTTCTTTGAACCCTCATTACAATACAGCAGTCAGCGCTTGTGCATTTTGAGATTTCATAAATGTATAAAATACAGTCAGTGCCGGTGCATTTTGAGAGCCGTACCCTGCCATCTACTATTAATACTGGGCTGTACTACATAACGCACTCGGGACAAGGCTTCCTGGCCCTCCGTCTGACTACATAGCCAGTGCCCGATCGTGCCCAATTGTTGGCCTAAAGGTGCCACGAGCTCACCTCTCTCTATCTCCTCAAATTGGGCTTCACCTATTTTGGCTTCAATTGTACCTGTAATATATATCGCAGCTCAACTCTTTTTGTTTTCTTTGTTCGTCTCACACGGCTCATTATTAGTACGTAATCGTCTTCGCTCTTCTCTTCTCTCCCATTCTACTATTAAGAGGAGTAACTCACATCCGGCCGGGGTAACATATTAATATTGTAGGCTCTTGTCCCCCTCACCACTACGGCTCGTGCCCTGCTGTTTTAGATCGAGAAGACTGATGCAACCCTTCTTCCCTCGTCGACTCGCGTCGAGTCCGCCTCCCCACGCTACGAAGGCGCTCTCGGCAATTGATTCCCCGTTTTTTTTGCAAACAAGTCAAAACCTCACCACGGCGGTGGTATTCGAAGTCGGGTGGGTAAATTAGTACCAGGTACGATTTAGTAGCATTCGAGGCGTTATCCCCTTGACTACCGGGCGACCGGCCTACTAGTCCCAAGTAAGAAATATCCGACACTATAGCACCCCCTCAAAGTAACCCACAGGCCTGAAAGGACTTGGGGCAACTGCGTACAGCAGTACATGAAAAGGAAGGGACAGACAACATATCCACGGAAAGTGCTACCAGGAGTCCTCAACAATATTTCACCCAACCAAACAAAGTATGTACATGTACTACTGTAGTATTTATAGTAACCTGAACGGCATGCAGCAAAAGGTTAAGTTGGGCCATGTGCTGGTACAATTGAAGCCAAAAATAGGTGAAGGCAGTAGACGAGTGTACCTGAAACCTTTTTAGCTAACAATAGGTACGATCGGGCGCTGGCCATCCAGAGAGAGGGCCAGGAAGCCTTTTCCCGAACGCAATAAGTAGTGTACCTATAAATGTCTCGAAAGGCAAACGAAGGCGTAACTGTACTAGTATTTGATTATTACCCTTTGAAGATTGTTCTTCCTAATTGTCCTAACTCGTGGTTGGCTTCACAAAGGTGTTGACGCGCGTGAAAAATGAATAAGACAGAGACGCTTCGAGGGTCAACTTGATTATTTTTCCCGATCTCTGACGTCTGTCTGTCTGTCTGTCTGTCTGTCTGTAGCACACAGAAGTCACATTTCAACCCGTTTTTGTCGACTCTCGATTACGAAGATGAAATAGTGCCCTTCACGCCGCTTCTCCATGCAAGGCCACAGAGGATATTATCCACCCCCATCCCCAGGATTCCGGGTGATTCTTGTCTCTGTTTTTTTTTTCGGTGCAATTATTTAATAGTTTCGCTGCTATGTTGACACACTGCATTTGGACCTTCGGCTGCTTCGTTCCTTGCCGGAGAACGGGTATATCAGTTTAGTGTTTCATCTACTGTACAACAAACAGCTTGTGATTCTCCACAGATTGGCAGTCCCACGTTCTCAACGAAGGGCTGCACTTCGACTTTGGGGTGCTGCAGTGGTCAAAATTGGTCGAAATTCGGAAGGGACAAAATGAGGAAAAAAACAACCCCAACTAAACGTTTCACCTCACTTGCGGACAACTGCGGAAAACTGCAGTACAATTCCTGGTAGGCGACCACAACCCACGAAATCGGGTCTCGCTCCTTGTGGAATGTGTGAGGGTATCGGGTGCTCCAGACAGCGGTCGTAGATAGCCAGAAACGACTCACGAGGTGTTGTCGTGGACTCGAAGATGCGAGAGCCAGCCGCACCGAAAGTTCGCAAAATCAGAGGGAATGGCGCGTTTGCTCGTCGGGGCCTACTGTAGTAGTAATACCATGGCTAGCTACTGCACCGGTGAAAAAACGGGGTTAATTGAACGTTCCACACCTCGGACAGACCGTGACCTAAATCGTCTACTGTATGTAGTGCCTCACCTGCCGTTCTGAGATATTTTATCCTGGATCTGCGTGCGACGTATCCAACCCATAAAACTATGTGCCGGAACGTGCAGATTATTGCGGGTCCCACACCCGGCAACTACAGATCGTACAAAATCGGGAAAGGATCTATCTGCCTTGAAATACCTAGATCATGAACTGTGGGGAGCGATGATCGATCCGACGTGTGAAGCGTTCGCTGGTTCCTCACGGGAATTTTGAATTTTCGAACTGCGAAACTGTGACGTACAAACAAAAAATGCGGACGGTCAAATTACGTTGGCATGATAGCTCGAAAATTATTGGGGTCTTAAAAAAGGGCGAAAAAGGAAGAAGAAAAAAAAGGGATCAAAATCCCTGGATTCTCTTTTATCCGCAGGTTTCTCTTCCAGTAGACCTTGTTTTGCACATCCCTTACGATATTTTATTCCAAGATATTTGGATATTTCGGCGAAACGCCTATTAACAGTCGCGCCCACTTGACAACCGATTCCTGAGAGTTCCGCCGTGGCCTTGGTTGCACCCAGACGCTCGTCGTACTAGTTCGTGTTAAGGGTGTTTTTTGCCAGTTGCAAATGTTCAGTGAAATCGAAATCACGAGGTCGTTTTCACAGCATTCTTGGATTATACGGTGGATGATGTATATGGGTACTGTCAACAAAAACAAGCGGTCGTATTGTATATAGCTTTTGACGTCGCCATGCGTTTGGATTTGGGAATGCCACCTCCGGGTCTAAAAGTATAGAGAGCACCAAAAAGAAATCGGCCGATAAGGACTGAACAAAATAAGTATGGTCAGATATGAGTCTACTCTTACGTTTTGAGAGCAACGAATAATATAAGAAAGCAGGCCGATGATGACCGAAAACATCAAACAAACGGGATATATTTCGGGAACTCTACGTAGCTCTGAATGGGCTTGTCCTAACTCGAACTCTCCGTGTTTGGGTGTTTCTGGACCGAGTTGAGCCGGGTGAGGATTGTCCCCCGATCCCACCCCGAGGAGGGTTGGAGTTATAAAAGTAGGGTCAGGGTTAGGGTCGGCGGGGCTAATACGCTCAAGAACAAACGTTTCGCTCTTCGTGCCCTGGAAGTCTATTGATAGTCAAGAGCCACAGAGCCTATTGCAACAGCAGTATATATATCGCGAAAATCGCTTTTTTAGAACCTGTCCTGCACGGACTGGCTTCAACTCGCCGAACCTCTGATGGCCCGACCTCGTTGTTTTCGTGCGACCGCAACAGGTGCTGGAAGTCCGAGACGTTCCCCTTGTGCGACGGCAAGCACGTGGAGCACAACAAGGCCACTGGGGACAACGTCGGTCCGCTCATCGTGTCTGGCCCCAAGTAGAGGGCGAAGCCACGCTTGGACGGGGTTGGGGGGAATGGGGGGGTTCGGGGGAAGGGTCAAGGTTAAACCTATTTTTTTTCAAAGTAGATGTTTGGCTGGCGATAAGAGCGCACTACTACAGACATGGAAAATATCACACCATGTTGTTGCTGCTGCACTATCGTGCCAGTAGATTCGCGTAGAGGGGGGGGGGGGGGGGGGAGGTATTGGCGCGCGTTTCGCGCTGACAACTGCAGTTTATTAATCACACACGATGGGTAGATTCTATTGGTACGTCAATCGGGTGAGTTTCAAGTCGCCTTACTTGGCGGGGAATCTCAGCGCGGCAGTACTTAGATGCCGTGGAGGTATGTATGGAGGTATAGCATCTACCTTGTAGCACGTGGTCACCAGGTATCCGATTCTAATAAAAAAGTATTGGAAGACAATGAAGACATCAAGAGGAAACATCGTTTTTTTTTTTTCAAGGATGTCGCCGGGCCCGATCAAGCTCCCTCTCCCTCCTGTGCACTACCAGTACACGATTTCGACGAGGGCCCTGTGAGGTTCTTGATGACTGTACATCCGCTTAGGTAGAGCGCTTGTACCGATGACCCAATCTGTTTGTCGGGTGTTTTGGGTCTTTCGTTTCTCGCACGATCTTGCGTTCCCGTGTCGATTCCGGCGTCGCTTGCACCTCCTGGCCAACGACCGATATCCGTCCGGTTTGCTTGTCAACTTCCATACAAAGCGTTTTTTGCCGTGTACAGCTGGGTTTTTCGCGACCATTTTAGACGTTTTGCAGCTTTTTTTTTAACCTCATCGTGCAATAGCTCATCGTTTTTTTTTTTTTTTTTCCCTTGGCCGAGGCGTTTCTACGATAGAGGTTCACCCTTATTTTTCTGAGGCTCCTCACTTGACCTTAAAGAGCTCCATACCTCACCCGAAAACTGACTTCAGCAAAAAAATTAAATTGCGTCCCGATGAGTAATCCCATGGACCGAGTGTACAAAAACGTCATTTTCCGAAAAAATGTTGGTATTCCGACGATTTTGGGTTAAGGTTAAGGATCCTCGTCATTCAGAAAACATTTTAGCGGAAATGTGCTACCTCTATCGTAGCACGCGTCTGCCGTTAGTCGTGCGCGCATCCTGCTTTTCTCGCGTAGTCCTGCCGCCCCCCCTGTAATTGTGACCGGGGGGGGGTTGTACATACTCGTTATCATGCATGGCCGTAGTCGTATGACCATAGACCCTCGCATCCCTGCAATGCCGGGACGGAGCATTTCGGGTTTTCACCGACCAGGCAGACATTGCTCGCACCAAGCGCGAAGCGCCGTGAGGTATTCGGCGAGTCGCGTGAAGGGTGGGCTGCATCCTACTATAAGAACCGCTTGTGAGACGCACTTTCTTGAATATGGATGACATCATCGAATGAATCGATTTGTTTTTCCGGCGTGATTACTTGCAGAGACAGCAATGGGTTTACTGAGTAACTGCCTCGTGGGTGCCTTACCTTATGCGCTTACGCGATACGATCACTCCCTTTGTGCGGAGTTCAGGTTCTCCACCCCGCACAAACCATCTACCTTGACCGCCAGTTGCGGCGGCTGCTGCCATAAAAACAAAACAATGGTATGTACCCTGTGATTGTCTAGCTCGCGTAGTGAGCGGCATGTTTTTCAGTGTCGTTGCCAACCGACACCAACCCAACCTATATATAGGGAGGGAGGGGTCGGCTTTCTGGTCGCTCATGGTGAGGTGCTGGGTTGTGGGTTTTGGTTTTGTGCAGTGCCTTTTCCGATGACACAATCTTCGCGCCCCCCCCCCCCCCCCCCCCCCCGCCTGGATGAGGCCGTAACTTCGATTTTCGGCGTTCTTCAAGTCCCTTACAGGAGGCCTTCCTTCCTTCCTTTTTGTCATTTACGTTTAATCTATTAGTAGTTCGTGGAACCGGCGTTTCCCCGAATCTCTCATACCTATAGTTACCGTGATGTGGTATTTTGCCTCTCGGAGGGCCTGTAAAGGTCCAGGATCACCAATACGGGATAATTATGTCGTTTTACGTGAAGGCCCATTCGTACCGGAAACAGGGGTCCAGGGTGAAGCACAGCGGAGAGCCCACACCCTTTAGACCTTCTACCGGAGCCTTAGTCGGACAATACAACGTGTGGTTCTTCTGGCGGAGCCCCCAACACACGTGAGTGAGTGATGTAGCGGGACCTGCTCTGCAGGCAAAAAACCTGGACCGGGGTGCGTGTGTCTCCCGAGCAGCCTCCTCCTGACTGTACCGGTTGTTCTGTTGAAGGGTGCTTCGTCTCGTACTACTATAGCAGTCCAATGGTGATACCGCCGGTTTTCCAGGGCAGAGGGTTTCGCTACATACTCTACCACGCCGTAGAGGCATTCAGTGGAGTTCTGCCGACAATGGCACACACGTGGTATACCGCTGCCCAGGTGGTGAGAGGCGTGGTGCAAGTCCTGTTGCCGTCCCCATCCTCGGAACTGGTCGGCTAGGCCTCTGCGCTTTCGTGTTGCAATCTCGAGGTTTTTGGTTGAACTGCCTCAGGCAAACTCGTTCGTGCCGTACGTCATTCTAGCCCCGCATCTGGTGGCCGAATTTTGCTCGTGAGTAAGCTGACCCCACGTTGAGCCCAGAGCTGGCCCAGCGCTTCTCTTCGGGATATAGACGGTCTCATAGTGGAGGCCGAAGGCAGCCCGGGCTTCAGCTTACCCTGGGTTGTTCGCTTTGGCTTGGTCATGACATGGCATCGCCTTGGAAGCCTGCAAAGGCTCAGGTTCTCGGATTTAGATATACGGGAAAGGAACAAAGTAAGTGTTTGGGTGCAATTTGAACACAGAAAAAACAGTGCTACGTCCTCCCTTCCCCGTGTTTCCAAATCTTGGAATCTGGGCTTCAGGAGGCTTCCAGGGCAATATCACAACAGTAGCCCACCCCGATAAGCCATATGTGTAGGCATATTAGCATGGCATTTTCGGGGGAACACCTGCCCCACGAAGTAGGAAAATAATCGAAGGTGCTGCCCCTCAAAATCCACTCCAATCTTCTGTCCATGCGAGACTACGAAGTATCACAGGAATAATGCTACAAAGGGAAAAAGGAAAACCCAGCCGCGGTGGCAAAATCGGCAGACCCAGAGGCCACCGCTCCAGCCAGGCGAAAATGTAACCCTGAAACTAGAAAAACACAAGCAAAACCCACGTCTACAGCGAGGGGGGGGGGGGGGGGGGGGGGGCGAAGATATAGGTAGAAAACGGAACAACACGCCCGGACTACAGCAGTACGGTAAGCCTTATCACAAACACATTGTTTCAGATGTTACATGAGCAGGATGCCCCCAGTGCTGTACGGCAGCGACGATCCACAACAATGTGGCAGTCTAAGATACGTTCTTTGGCTCTGCTGTTGATTGTGGAGAGGGGCGGGGGGGGGGCTGGGATGCTGGCGCGTGCGCGGTGGTCGGAAGAGGCAATATGCGACTCTTATTGAGGTCGAGGGTCACCCCTTCCTCGGCCATCGTCGGGTACTACAAGGAGATTATCCCGCAGACTTTCACTCGCCACCGTCCGTGTGTCATTCCACAACTCCAAACTGTAGAGTTGTGAGTCGGCATAACTTGAGTAACTAGCTACAGTAGTCATTAGTAGGACTACTATTATCTCTGTAATAAAGCAGTAATTTTCTGAAGGTGTCGGCTATCCGATAGGTTGGGTTTGCGTACTTGTAGGAAGGATTGTGGAATGCGGGGTACACATTTATTCTTTTCTTTTTCTTGGCGGGGACCCCGTCGACCCGGGACGGGTGTTTTGGCTAGATTCACTCGCCTGCCTCAAGTCGACAAGTCGGCTGGTCATTAGTTGGCTTCGCTATCGGCACCTACCTACCGATTAGTTGTTATTAATAGTCGTGAAATCCTGCCTACCCACAGCTCTACTAAACTGCACACCACAACACGAACAATCGTGTATTTCTTTTAGAAAAAAGCCAACGGAAGGGCGGCGGAATGGACCAAGCAGCGTTCTCTGTTGTCAGCAGAAAGGTACGTAGGGTGTACAAACACAAATGCGTTCACGTTCGGTAGCTCACAGTCCAGCATCTTCGAAGTCACTTCCAGGGTACCCCCGCGAGAAGAATATCGCCCCCGAACGGAAATTCGGGGGCTCGATCCTCTGACCTCTCCGAGCGGGGGGGCGAAGACCGCGCCCGCGTGCGCTGACCCTTTGCGATCCCGACATTGCCTGTAATATCCGAGGATCAATGCATGTCAAGGTATTAACCATTGTAGTTGCATCTACCGGGATCTTTAGCCGCCAGTGGGGATGGTGGGACCACGAATTAATTTTTGGCCAGACGACGAAATGTTTCTACACAAAATCCTCCAATCAAGATCCGGACCATATTTTCAAGGACCGGACTTCGTTGAGATTCGGAATAATCAGCACGACAGGAGGCTGTAGAGTGACGCTCTCGCGTTCAGTTTTAGCCTTTGTTTCCATCTTCTTGGCATCGTGTGCAGGGCGAGCTTTGGGATCCAGCTCTCGTGATCGTATTGCCTGGTAGAACGTCTGAGATGGAACAAGGAGCTGCAGGATCGAAAAATTAATGCGCCACTCGCTAGCCTGCCTGCAGAAAACACGAACCTCACCTCAGGTGCTGTTGGATCACCTTCTGCTATTTTACAGGTGTGTGCTTGCTGTGTTTTGCATATATCAAGAGCAGAAGAGGCCAAGAACATCTACGATGATAGTGAGATTCACCAAAAATACGTACATGTACGTCAAGACCTGCTGCAACGTTTACAGGGAGTATTCAAAATTTTCCAGTGTCTTGGTGTGCATGTCACGTGTGAACTGCTGTAAACAAGTTTTCGACTGTCGTCTTGTGTACCCCGGCCCTCACGTGTCGATCTGCTGTTTCAGTGCGCAAAATGGTACTGGCCGAAATCAATTGGAAATCGAACCAGCTGTAAGTATTATCGTCTCGTCAATCTTGGTGGCATCCAGGGGAGTCTCTGGCCACAGTAGTCAATCGCGAGGGAAATAACGGAAAACGCGCGCGGTTCACGCAGCTTGCAAAGTTGAGTATCGACCGATCTGCCGATCGGTTGAACTCACAGCTGACTGACGTGCTTTCTTAGTTTTTTATAAAAAAAAACAGGTACAACGGTGGTCCCGTACAGCTTTCCGTGCAGTGTATGGTTCTTCAGATAGACTTCGGCCAGTTGGAAGAGTACGCTGACGACAGCAGCAACGACGAGTCACCATGCGCCACCCCCCCCCCCCCCTGTATCGTATATACCTGGTACTGTTGTTGTTGTTGTTGTTGTTGTTGTCGTCGTTGCTATTCTCACATTAACTCCTCGCGACAGTACGCTGCATTCTGCGGTCGCAGGACAGGCTCCAATAACTCTGGAGTGAAGGAATGCCTTCTTTTTTTTCAATCATCACTTTTACTGTCCAGCCTAACCCGTAGGAAGTTTTACCCTCGGCGATCTTCTGGACAAGCCTTAGGTAGAAGTGAAAAACAAGCAAAGATAAATACACATGATACTGAAGGTACATCTACACCTCAGACAAAAATAACAAAAAAAAGTTGAGGTCCGCGCACACGTATCAGGCATATGCGTTACGCTGTGCAAGTCGCCATAGAAACCGAGGAGACCGCATACTAACCAGGAAGGAATAGAAAGGATGAAAAAACAACTCGAAGTCGAATATCGCACTGAGTGAGCTAGACAGCCCGGGTACCGTTTTTTTGTTTGTTCGTTTGTTTTTTGCGGTTACCACGGCTGGCGGTCAAGTTAGATCATTTTTGTGCGGGGAGAACCTTTACTTCGCACAAGGGGGATGATCGTATCACGTAGTGTGTATATGGTGAGGCACCCGCGAGGCAGTTACACAGCAGTAAACCCGTTGCTGTCTCTGGAAGTGGTCACACCAGAAATTAAATCAATTCATTGATGCTGTCATCCATTTGCATGAAAATCCGCCTCTAAAACGGTTCTTGTTAGGATGCAGTTCACCCTTCATGCGACTCGCCCAACACCTCTCACGGCACTTCGCGATTGGTGCAAGCAATGTTTGCCTGGTCGGCGAAAACCCGACGTGCTCCGTCCCGGCATTGTAGGGATACGAGGGTCTATGGTCATACGACTACGGTCATGCATGGATGATAATGAATACACCCCCTTGCCCCTCCCCCCTCCCCCCAGTTCAAACGGTTCAAACGATTCAAATCCATCCCTCCTCCTAGGCGGACCCATCACCTCCTGTAATCATACCCCTCCCCCTCGCTTCCTCCCCTATGTGTATATATAGGTTGGGTTGGCGTTGGTTGGCGACGAAGCTGTACGGCACGCCTCTGACTGCGTGAGCTAGACAACCAGGGTGGTACCGTTTTTTTATTATTTTCATTGGTGATCACCACGGCTGGCCGTCGAGTTAGATCATTTTCATGCGGGGTGGAGAACATTAACCCCGCACAAGGGGGACGATCGTATCGCGTAAGTGTTTATGGTAAGGCACCTACGAGGAAGTTACTTAGTAAACCCCTTGCTGTCTCTGGAAGTGGCCACACCAGAAAGTAAAATCAATTGATTGACGCTGTCATCCATATGCAAGAAAATCCATGTCCGAAGCGGTTCTTAGTAGGACGCAACTCACCACTATTGCGACTCGCCCAACATCTCACGGCGCTTCGTGCTTCTTGCAACCAACGCCTGCCTGGTCGTTGAAAACCCGACGTGCTCCGTCCCGGCATTGTAGGGATGCGAGGGTCTATGGTCATACGACTACGGCCATGCATGATAACGAATACCCCCGCCTGCCCCCCCCTCACTACGTGAGGTAGACAACCTGGGTGCCGTTTTCGTTTGTTTGTCTTTTGGCGGTCGGTCACAGCTGTTGGTCGAGTTAGATCATTTGTGCGGGGCGGAGAACCTTAACTTCGCACAAGGGAGATAAAATCGTATCACGTAGTAGTGTGTATATGGTAAGGCACTCACGAGGCAATTGCATAAAAACCCATTGCCGTCTCTGGGAGTGGCTCAACCAGAAAATCAATCAATTAATCGACGCTGTCGTCCATAGATAGATAGGCAAGAAAATCCGCCTCAAACGCGGTCAAGATCGCGTCAGATTCGTTTTCTGTTTGTCTGCATGTATGCATATTAGAGCTGCGGTCCTTCTTTCTCCTTATATTGTGAGGATACTTTGATGGAATGATTGATCACCACCGTAAGCTATTTTCATACCCTATATCGACCGTCCCCTCACTCAGCGGTCACGCCACTGACAAAACTCACAACTCCACAATTCTCAATCCATGGAGGACACGGCATTTTATTTTTATTTTTAATTTTGTAGATTTTTACCAGGTACGATTTTTTTAATAAAAATTGAAATTTGTGAGCTGTGAGTTCGACTGATTAAATACAGTGCTTGATGCTCAACTTTGGAAGCTTCGTAATACGGCTCGTCTATACAATGTTTACTGAATTTTACAAGTGCTATCATAACCCGATCGCGCGTATTCTATATGTAATTCCTTATTGAGGATATAGGCCAGTGGCTTCCCTGGATGTTACCCGGGTCAACAGGACAATTCAAAGTTTAAATAACCATTCTGCGCACTGATGCTATTAATATATATAACCCGAACAAGGGAGAATACAACGTGTTGAAATCTTTTATTTTACAAAATATTTATTGAATGTTGTTGAATTTTTGTATGGTTGGTATGGTTCTAAATATGAGTAATTTTTCAGGGCTTTTCACGGGTCAGGTCAAACCTCACGGGTCGGGTCTGGTCGGGTCAGCTGACCCGACCCGACCCGCGAAAAATTTGAGGTGTGCTGACTTGACCCGACTCGACCCGCGAAATCTCGAAAGCCTCTTGACCCGACCCGACCGGACCCGCGAGATTAAAAAAAGTTGATTGATCCGACCCGACCCGACCCGTGAGACTTGAAAATCTCCTGACCCGACCCGACCTGACCCGCGAGATTTCAAAACCTCCTGATCCGACCCGACCCGACCCGCCACCTTCGGATTGACCCGTGAGACGCGGGCTTCATGCGGGTCGGGTCACCTTGACCCGCGAGACTATTTATCTTGACCCGCAGATCCGACCTGCGGATCCGGCCCGTGGGTCGACACTTCAAAAACAATTTAATATTATTTTTTTTGCCCACAAGCGATATGTGGCCTGGCTGTAGTGGGTATTGATGGATGAGGGCATGCGTATATGGATTCGGCAGTGTTTTAATGTTTGAATAAGATACCAAAGGAGTATCATTGAGTATTTGTACGAGAGAAGCCTTTGGGTAAGAGAGCGGGAAGTGTTTTGAGTGTCGGATCCGCGGGTCAGCAGAAAAGAACTCGCAGGTCACGCTGGCCCGACCCGCGAGTGACCCGTTTCTCGCGGGTCATGACCTGACCCGACCCGTGAGCTTTTCATCACCTCTTGGCCCGACCTGACCCGACGCGTGAGATTTGAAAAACTCTTGACCCGACCCGACCCGACCCGTGAGATTTGAAAAACTCTTGACCCGACCTGACCCGACCCGCGAGATTTGAAAACCTCTTGACTCGACCCGACCCGACCCGACCCGCGCCGATCTTGGACTAGCATTTATGCCTCCGTCAAGGGAGCATCCGCCGTGTCTAGAAGGTAAAAACACTCCACGATCCAAGCAGAGGGTAACCATAATAAGAAGAACTCGGGCAGGGTCCCAAAAAGATGTACCCGAAAAGCTGCTTGCAGCTGGTTTACGTGAAATATTGGGGTCTTGCACCACAACGTAATGTCCGCTGTTGTTACACCCTTATACCACTGAAAAATTATCCTACGGTAATTTTAATTGCTTTGTTCCGAAGACGGGCGTGCTGTTCTAAGCGGGCTAACGCTGTACGTTTATCTGTAGGTGATTGTGAGGGACTGGTACTCAATTCCAGACGATGACCACCCCGTGTGCATTAACTCCCGTGTGTGTGTAAGTCTGTCCCTTTCTACTGCCGTATCCCCCCCCCCCCCCACCTTCCTCAGGTGCAAACCAGGTACGAGCAGAAGCAGACATCCCGACACGGCACCTCTTCAAGCGTGCACCATCGGCGTGGTCCTCGGCTAAGGCTGGATGCCTCTGAATGATGGACGACACCCCTCTGGCCGGGAAAACAGCGTGAGTCTCTCGCGTTTTTTTTGCCGTGTGTTATGGAACGACCCGCCTATCTCCCATTTGTGTCACTGGAGAGATTAAGTGCGACATTTTAGAGCAAATCAACACACGAACTGCATAGACAACGATACGGCCGTCGTATGCCAAGCGTAGCAAACAAAAAACAACTCTCAGGCTCACTCACACCAGCAGACGTGAATTTCGATGTCCGTTTGTTCCGTGCACGCACCGCCATGATGCAGGCAACAAGAGTCACGTGGCGAAGCCGGGGACAAGCGCGGCACGGTGAAGGCAGCATAATCGCACGGCCGAGGCGAAGACATCTCCACCGCCGTGTCGACGTTGTTGTTAAGGTATTGTTGGCTTCGATCATATATTTTATTGACGATTAGTTTGGGTTCGATTCAAGTGTGGCAAGGTTGTCAATGAGAGTCGGGCTATAGAAGTAGATTACCGGTGTTGCTCGCGACGGGCGTTTGAATGTTCTCCCGGTATCGGCGCCACTAACAAGTTGTAAGTACGAACACAAGTTTCTGGCGCTAGACCGTTGCTTTTCTTGGCGACTGGTGCTGTGCGTTCGGTTCTCTAGCGCGGTATACCGCGGGTGCTCTCCATGCCATAGACGGTTGTGCTGATACTGTGTTGATACAGCAGGAAACGAGCGTGGCTCCCCCCCCCTCGGCTCTGATCCTGGGTCTGGGTAACTCAGCCTCTCGCGTTAACTCGCGAGGAAAACAAAAATGGCCCCGGGTAATCACGCGGTCCATCGTGGTTAGTGATATTGAACACAGCACTAAAAAATGCAGCGTTGACTGGCGTTTCCGACTATCGGCGACGTTTGTGAAGGCTGCGTTGAAGGTACAATATCTTCTTTCGTAAGTCGGTTGTCGGTGGTGTCTTTGGTGATGCTTGGTTTTGGGGTTGCTGAGCATGTGACAAGGTTGTCAGTGAGAATCGGGCTTTAGAAGTAGGTTACGGGTGTTGCTTGCGACGGGCGTTTGAATGTTCCGCCGGTATCGGCGCCACGGAGTTTTTTGCTGCCGTACCGAGCGTTTCTGTCGCTTGTAGTTACACACGAGAATTACCTCTGGTGGGAGGCAGGCCTCTTCAAACAGGCTGTAAGTACGAACACAAGTTTCTGGCGCTAGACCGTTGCTTTTCGTGGCAGGGATGACAATAATGTACATGGCCGTGGCGACTAGTGCTTTGCGTTCGGTTCGCTAGCGCGGTATGCCGCGTGGCGACTAGTGCTTTGCGTTCGGTTCGCTAGCGCGGTATGCCGCGGATGCTCTCCATGTCATAGACAGTTGTGTTGATGCGGCAGGAAACGAGGGTGGCTCCCCCCCCTCGGCTCTGATCCTGGGTCTGGGTAACTCAGCCTCTCGCGTTAACTCGCGAGGGAAACAAAAATGGCGCCGGGTAATCACGCGGTCCGTTGGGGTTAGTGTTATTGAACACAAGACAAAAAATTGCAGTGCTGACTGGCGTTTCCGACTATCGGCGACGTTTTGTGAAGGCTGCATTGAAGGTACAATATCTACTTTTGTAAGTCGGTTTTCGCTGATGAAAACATCACCGCGCTTCAAGCACAACCATACGTGTGACGTGACTGTTGGGTGTGCGGGCGAGATGCTCTAGGAGTGTTTCTTGCATGCTGAGGTCGTAGAATTGGAATTTTTGGGTTGTCAAAATATATGGGCGGAATCAACTAATATCAGCGTGGGACCACAAGCATCGGGCGATTGCAAGTGTGTGGTGCAGGCACGGCTTGCATTTATCCAGCCTTCGAGGACATAGTTCCCGGGGTCTATGGTGTGAGATATTTTTGGATTAGATCTAACAGAACCACCGTTTAACGCGATGCAGCTATGATATGTTGATCTACCGTGTGAAATATGTTTGGTTCAGATTAGAGCCACCTTTTGACGCGATGCAGCTAGGATAAGGTGTTTTTCCCGTTGATTGTCGACGTCAAGAAATTGAGCGATTTGTGCCTTCGGCTTGTCAATGGCGTCAGAACTACACGGTTTGATAAAATAAGGTAGGCCACTTATAGAGAAGGCGAATTACCTACTTTAGTACACCCAGTTATCTCTGATGCAATCGTTGCCACCCTGCCAGCACAGCCTTATTGATGTTTTTCACGTGCTCATACGAGACTACCTACAAGTAGGAATGCTGCCCGCTTGCTGAGGTCGTAGAGTACTGTGTAATGTTGATGAGAGGGACATGCAGACCGAACTCGTGATGGCACTAAACAAAATACTTGGAAGAACTCCTGGCGATTTCCAAGTGCGAGTTGAAGGTTGTGCTTCGCAGCTTGCACGCATCGACCGAGGGCATGACTCCCGTGTCTAAAGCGTTGCTTTAATAAACTCACAGTATGGCACCTTTTATATACCCGATGTACTGCAGTTGCTGTGACCGTGTAGCTTTCTCCCCTGTCAAAAGTCAACGTCAAAAAGCGGAGTGTTGGTTTTTGCTGCTTGTCCACGGCTTCCGGACTGCAGCTATTGACAGCTCTACGCAACAGGGGTTGGTATGTCTGCCATCCAAAAACCTACTATTAACATTAATAGCATTCGAGCGCAACATACGCCTTGTCTGCGGACCCATGTCATGCACACGTTGCGGGACGAAACGCCCGGCGACACACGCCGCGTGCCCACGTTGCCTTCTTTAGCGCTTTGCGCGTCTGAGAGTCTAACGCTAGCCGGCAGCCTGCGCCGCTTAGCCACCATAGCCTCGGCCACGACCAGCTGGGACACTGCGATCTGGCTGCCGGCCGTCAACGGCGCTCGTACGGGCTGGTGCGCAAACAAGACACCCCCACAGTCTTCTTAACGGAACGCGACATTCCGCGCTTTCTGGCGCGCTTAGGCAAGTCAAAATATTTAATTTTAAATTGCCCCCGGACTGGTAGGTCCACAACGGATTTGTAACACTGTGGCTACCAGTCGCCAGATTCTCTAAGCGAAACGTTTCTGGGACCGCCCTACATTGATAGTGCCGATCCCAGAGTGCATCTTTCCGACAACCGCTCGACCGTTGTGCGGCGACCCTGAAATGTTTGTAGCACGTCTCTGTAAAAGTACGAGTACGCAGCAGCAGCTCCAGATAACGATGATTCTGGCAGCTCTGCGGGGAAGCAGACGTCCTTTTTCGTAGCATCAACTGCAAATCAACGACGATGATCTTGGTAGCGCTGCGGAGCGACTCGCCGTGTGTCTCCACAGAAGTACGAGTACGTAGAAGCTCGGGCCTCATATGTACCGTAGTCTTTGCTCGATATAATCGCTGGACCGCAGCTCTACGCTGAAGCGCCAAACACTTCAAGGCTCGTAACCTGTTAGCGGAGTGTCCGCATGTGGCAATGTGATGGATGTGCTATGAATGGTGCAGAAACTTTGCGCGATTCGCTTTGGGGCTGAATCTTGTGGTAGCCGAAACCGGCAAACACGATAGGATTTCCCCCTTATGGTGAAACCCACACAGCCGATGGAAGATCTTATATTGTATGCCACAGCAGGACAAAGCCGCGCTTTCATCGCACAACACCTACCACAGCCGACGATTCCTCGCCCCACAGGGCACGAGATGACGTAAAACCTTCAAGGCTGTATTCTCCACTGCTCTGAGAGTGCTCGCTACCAAGTTTGAGGGTCGTTCACGCCGTGTGGCCGGAGTTCTCGCTCTCGATGCGAGAGCCTGACCCATTCCTGGACGATTTGTTTTCAGACGGAAATGGGACCCAGTTCCGTCTGAAATAAAAACGTCAAGAAATGGGTCAGGCTCACACGTCTCGACCGATAACTCCAACCACACAGCATCAACGATGTTCGATTATAAACAAACGACCCTCAACTTGGTAGCGAGCACTCTCAGAGCGGTGGAGCATACGGCCTCGAAAGTTTGACGTCATCTCGTGTTCGTAGAGTCCAAGCCTGGATGCCCTGACCACCACGTGGTCTGATGAGTTGCTTTATAGTCGTTGTATTAGAGGAAAGATGAGGGGAGAAAGAGCGGAGCCTAGCTCGTAGCTCGGAGCAGAGAACGGAGCAGAGAACGGAGTGCTCAAACTCTCCTCGTGAACACACGGCATAATTCATAATAACGCCTGCGAAGATATACGCAACCCTCTACAACTTGTAACCGTCGCTGCTGGAACGATCCAAACGAACACCCTCCCTGGCTCTTCACAGCAGTGACGAGACCGAAAAGACGTTCAAGACTTGCTAGGACCTAAGAACAGCCAACGACAGTCCCGCAGGAGGAAACCCGGCCACCGGGTCAAAACCCCCTGTATAACACATATACTCCAAACCATTGCAATTGAAACAACGGCCGCATTCCAAACGATGACCATGGCCAGAAAATAAAATGCCAAGCGGTGCCCTACTCCTCCATGCCCCTCAAAGTAGCGCAGGGTTGGCGACCTGACAAATTTTTCCTCGCATCACTCAAACATGGTACTCATCGAATAATGCTCATATCCCTCACTCACCCTCCAAAGGCAGATTCAACAAGAACCTACGATGAGACTTAAAAGGGGGTCGCAGCAAGGGATTTCGTCAAAATATCCGCGTGCTGCTCTTCCGAAGCTACGAACTGAATGTCGATCTTCTTAGCACGAAGTAGCTCTCTGACAAAATGAAAACGCACGTCGATACGCTTACTCCGAGCAGAACTAAGAGGGTTTTCAGCCAACGCTATGGCCCCCTGGTTATCCTCGAAAACCCGGACACATGATCCGCTTAGCTCTGGACAGATAAACGACAACACCGCGCCCGTAAACAAAGCTTCCTTCACCCCTTCACCCAGGGCGACATACTCTGCTTCTGCTGTCGACAACGTAACACACCTCTGCATACTACTTGCCCAACTGACGGCCGCACCCCCTAGGGTAATTACCGTCCCGAATACCGAGCGCCTATCGTTCGACTTATCCGCATAATCAGCATCACTATACGCAGTCAAATCCAAACCCGAGCCCCGTACAAAAGTCAATCCCATAAACCTGGTCCCGTGGAGGTAAGCCATAATCTTCAAAACTGCGTTCCAGTGCCTCTCCGTTGGGTTGTGGGAGTGGCGCGCCACAGCACGCACAGCGTTCGAGATGTCCGGCCTCGTCATGGTCGACAGCCACATCAAGCTGCCCACAGCCTCCCTGTACGGCCAGTCTCCTCCAAGTTCGCCCTCCTCTCTTGGACCTAGTTCCACACCGGGGGTCGCGGGGATATCAGAGGATGAGTTAACACCAAAACGATTCAGCATGCTCTCAATGAACGCCTTCTGCGTAATCTCCAATGTCCCCAGTTCCCAGTCGCGTTTGAAAGCACAACCAGTGTACCAAGTCAGTTCGCCAAGGTTATTCGTGGGAAATTTCATAGCTAGCGCGGCATGGAAATCTCTACATGTCTCATCCGATCCTGCGATCACGATGTCATCTACATGAACGGCCATGATCAAATCTACCTTGCCGTCCACAACCATGCGAAACACACACGGGTCAGACCTACACTGCTCCATTCCGTACTCTACCACGGGCTCTACCAATAATCCGGCCCACTGCCGTCCGCTCTGCTTTAGACCATACAGTGATCTGTTTAGGCGGACGATCTTTCCTGACATGTCACCACACCCACCGGGCAGTTTCATGTATATCTCGGCGTCGAGTTTCGCGCGAACAAAAGCTTGTGCGACGTCTAGATGAAAAATCTTTAAACCATGTTCATTTGCAACAGCCGCCAGAATTTTAACTGACGCTGACGAGGGAGTCGGTGCAAACGTTTGAAAATAATCTACATCCTGCACCTGGCTAAAACCCTTAGCCACAAGTCTGGCCTTTGTCTTTACTATCAAGCCATCCTTATCCGTCTTGTAGGTAAACACCCACTTCGCACCTACAGGTTTCCGCCCTTTTGGCGGTGTCGCGGCTTCGTACGTACCGGTCGTTTTGTGACCGTCCAACTCAATTTTCATGGCCTCGCGCCACGCCGCTTTGTATTGAGAACGCTCTACATCTGCTACGGACTGTGGGGGCGGTTCTACGTCTTCCGGGAAACCACTCGGCATGCACACGCTCAACTCCCCTTTGTTCTCCACAGCAGGTCCTCCGGCCATCAAAGCCACTGCGTCCTCTGTCGTCCAGGGCGTACGATCCAGCATACTCCCAGGCTTCGTCCACGACTCGTACGCTGCCGCAAGCAGCGCGTCTGCGGTCCTTTCATCCATCCTTACCTGGTGCACAGCAGGTTCACCCTCCAGGCGTTGGCTTCGACCCCGGGTCCGGCCCCGTACTGTCGGGGGGAGCCGGCCCCAGCTGCTGAGCTCGTGTGCTGGCCTCCCCGACAGGACCGCGGGGGGATCCTCACCATCCCCTTGCCCGGTGTCGGAGGCTGACGCTGCACCCGGGTCGTTTCCGGCCCTCCCTGTTGGGACCGAGGAGGCGTCCACGGCGCCCCCTTGAGACGAATCCATCGTCTCGGCTGTTTCGGCCCTCCCTGTCGGGACCGAGGAGGCGTCCACGGCGCCCCCTTGAGACGAACCCATCGTCTCGGGTGTTTCGCCGCCGGCCTCGCCGGCGGCAGGTGCCTGCTGTGCGCGCTCCTGCATAAACGCGTCCAGGTCAAAACCCCACGTCACGTCGAGGTCGTTCAAGTGAGCCAGACCGTTGTCCAGCTCATCCACCACCCCCCCACCACCTCGATCCGATGTGCTCACGTCGTCTGCCTCTGACCCCCCCTTTTCCGTAGACAGGGAGTCATTCGCCTGGGCAGGTACAGGTGGTGCAGGCGACACGCGTTGCCAGGTGACATTGCGCGTTATTAGCACAGTGCGGTTCTTTGTCAGCACTCTTACTGAATCACCGGGGTAGTTTGTTGCAGGGCCGAGGTAAAAGCACTCTTGCGCTTTCGCCTGTGAGTTGTTTTCCCTCTTCACCTTGCAATAGCCAGGCTTGAGGAAGGGCAGTAGTACTACCGGGGGGGGGCTACCATGCCACATCTCATGTGGCGACTTGCTCTGCGGGTTAGCTGTTGTTGCTGTGCGGTTCAAGGCGTCACACGCCCAGTGGGACGCTTCCGCCCACAACGACGGCGTGGCCGGGAGTTTCGCGCCAGGAAAAAGCTCTTGAGCCTGGATTCGGCCTGCCATTGCGGCCGTCTCTATCAAACCTAGCGCGCGCTCTGCTACTCCATTGTATTGGGGACTGTCGGCCGTCGTGAATTCCTGCTTGATCCCTCGTGATCTACACAGGTCGCCAAACTTTCCCCCGCGGAATTCACCACCCCCATCAGATCGGACGATTACCACCGTAGAAGGGACACCGTCTGCACGAGAATCCGCAAGGAACAGCTCGAACATTTCCGCGGCGTCCGACTTGTGGCGCATAAAGTACACCCACGTATACCGTGAAAAATCGTCGCGCACGATGAGAGTATACCGCTTCCGCCCGAGAGACTCTACCACCTTTGGTCCACTCAAATCCACAAAAACCCTCCCGAGCTTCTTATCTGCTCGTGTGTGTGTGGACTGCTTGATACCTTTGCGGAGACCCTTTGCCATGGAGCACCCTTTGCACTCCAGCAGCTTTCCCTCGAGGACAATCCCTTGCTGCTCGGCGGTCTTGCGAAGTAGTACCTCGTGGGAGTGTCCAGCAGCGCAGTGGAAATCGTTGATGTTGATTGCAGACTTGTTGGGCAGTTGTCCCGGGGCGAGTACAGCACAGGCATTTTCCCCACAACTGCGGTCGACCCGGTAGCCGTATAGGCTGTAGAGAGTCCCACTCAACGGGAACACGATCGAACGCTCCGACTTGAGCCTGATTACAACCCCCGTGGGGCACCCTTCGAAAGTATGGCCGTTTTTGACCAGAGTGGGCAGGGAAAATAAGTGGTAGCGGAGATCCGGCACGTGCGCAACGTTCGTAAGCAGCACTTGCACGGGACCGTTTCCTGACCGAAAGACAACACTCACGTCACCGTAACCTTCGATCGCTCGGGTGGATCCGTCAGCGATTCGGAGAGTCAAGTTGCATTCTCTATAATTGATCATGCAGTCAGCGGAGGGCGTCATGTGAGTAGACGCACCACTATCACATATCCAAGCCTCGTCTCCTACCTGCCAAGCAGACTCCCCTTCCCCCGAACCATCGCTCCACTTGCCTGTCTCTTCGGCCTTGAAAGCTGAGGCCTGGACCGTACCTTTTTCCGGGTCGTCGTCCCTTGCCCCATCCTTACTCGTCACCGCCATGGCAGCTTCTTCTTTCGATGACGGGCAGACATCAGCAGCGTGCCCCAGCCCGTTGCATCGACTGCATCGATCCGTGGACATGGGACAGGCATCGGCAGAGTGCCCGCGTCCCTGGCATCGACTGCATAGCTTCGCCGTACACTCGCTCCTCCAATGGCCCTTCTTGCCACACCTATGGCACTTGCCCACTGGAGTACTTCCACTGGCGGCTTTGGCGTCGTCACCATTGCCACCAGCAGCCGCGGCCGAGCCACCACCGTCCTCGTTGGAGCCTCTACCGCCTCGTCCGTGGCCCCGTCGTCCACCTTTTCCTTTGCCATTTCCTCCATCTTTCCGGCGACCACCGCCACCGCCACCACCGCCGGCGTACATAGCATGGCCTGCGTGGCCAGCGTTGGACCCCTTCTTCCCGTTTCCAGAAAGTCGGTGATGCCGTTCTCGAACAGCCTTGATGATGTCATCACGGCCGATGCTGTCACGTGATGCCAGGTTCCGAAGTGGATGCCAGGTTCCGAAGTGGAGGCTCGGAACCTGGCATCACGTGACAGCATCGGCCGTGATGACATCATCAAGGCTGTTCGAGAACGGCATCACCGACTTTCTGGAAACAGGAAGAAGGGGTCCAACGCTGGCCACGCAGGCCATGCTATGTACGTCGGCGGTGGTGGCGGTGGCGGTGGTCGCCGGAAAGATGGAGGAAATGGCAAAGGAAAAGGTGGACGACGGGGCCACGGACGAGGCGGTAGAGGCTCCAACGAGGACGGTGGTGGCTCGGCCGCGGCTGCTGGTGGCAATGGTGACGACGCCAAAGCCGCCAGTGGAAGTACTCCAGTGGGCAAGTGCCATAGGTGTGGCAAGAAGGGCCATTGGAGGAGCGAGTGTACGGCGAAGCTATGCAGTCGATGCCAGGGACGCGGGCACTCTGCCGATGCCTGTCCCATGTCCACGGATCGATGCAGTCGATGCAACGGGCTGGGGCACGCTGCTGATGTCTGCCCGTCATCGAAAGAAGAAGCTGCCATGGCGGTGACGAGTAAGGATGGGGCAAGGGACGACGACCCGGAAAAAGGTACGGTCCAGGCCTCAGCTTTCAAGGCCGAAGAGACAGGCAAGTGGAGCGATGGTTCGGGGGGAAGGGGAGTCTGCTTGGCAGGTAGGAGACGAGGCTTGGATATGTGATAGTGGTGCGTCTACTCACATGACGCCCTCCGCTGACTGCATGATCAATTATAGAGAATGCAACTTGACTCTCCGAATCGCTGACGGATCCACCCGAGCGATCGAAGGTTACGGTGACGTGAGTGTTGTCTTTCGGTCAGGAAACGGTCCCGTGCAAGTGCTGCTTACGAACGTTGCGCACGTGCCGGATCTCCGCTACCACTTATTTTCCCTGCCCACTCTGGTCAAAAACGGCCATACTTTCGAAGGGTGCCCCACGGGGGTTGTAATCAGGCTCAAGTCGGAGCGTTCGACCGTGTTCCCGTTGAGTGGGACTCTCTACAGCCTATACGGCTACCGGGGCGACCGCAGTTGTGGGGAAAATGCCTGTGCTGTACTCGCCCCGGTAGCCGTATAGGCTGTAGAGAGTCCCACTCAACGGGAACACGATCGAACGCTCCGACTTGAGCCTGATTACAACCCCCGTGGGGCACCCTTCGAAAGTATGGCCGTTTTTGACCAGAGTGGGCAGGGAAAATAAGTGGTAGCGGAGATCCGGCACGTGCGCAACGTTCGTAAGCAGCACTTGCACGGGACCGTTTCCTGACCGAAAGACAACACTCACGTCACCGTAACCTTCGATCGCTCGGGTGGATCCGTCAGCGATTCGGAGAGTCAAGTTGCATTCTCTATAATTGATCATGCAGTCAGCGGAGGGCGTCATGTGAGTAGACGCACCACTATCACATATCCAAGCCTCGTCTCCTACCTGCCAAGCAGACTCCCCTTCCCCCGAACCATCGCTCCACTTGCCTGTCTCTTCGGCCTTGAAAGCTGAGGCCTGGACCGTACCTTTTTCCGGGTCGTCGTCCCTTGCCCCATCCTTACTCGTCACCGCCATGGCAGCTTCTTCTTTCGATGACGGGCAGACATCAGCAGCGTGCCCCAGCCCGTTGCATCGACTGCATCGATCCGTGGACATGGGACAGGCATCGGCAGAGTGCCCGCGTCCCTGGCATCGACTGCATAGCTTCGCCGTACACTCGCTCCTCCAATGGCCCTTCTTGCCACACCTATGGCACTTGCCCACTGGAGTACTTCCGCTGGCGGCTTTGGCGTCGTTACCATTGCCACCAGCAGCCGCGGCCGAGCCACCACCGTCCTCGTTGGAGCCTGTCAAAAACCCCACGTGCCGGGACCGAGGAGGCGTCCACGGCGCCCCCTTGAGACGAACCCATCGTCTCGGTGTCTAATTCCCCTACGGGAATGTACTGTGGTGGATCATCCGACACGAAAGCAGGCCAGAAACCAACTCCTTTGGCGTAATACCGAGCATCTCTTGTCCAGGGGTTGAACTCAGATTTTAGCCCACTAAACGATGGCACAGGAGTGTGTTTGAAGGCCAAATGGCGCGATAGAGGCAGATCAAATCCACCACCCAACTCACCGCCAGGGTATGCACCCCATCCTCCTGTCCTCCCATTCTGGTCTGGATGACCCCTCGGTGGGCCAACCTCGACAGGCAACGCAGTTCTTCCGCGTCCAGTTGCTCCCAAATCTGGCGAGGCGCCCTCACGCAAATTTGTCTCTTGTTCTGCTGCAATCTCTCTTACAGCAGTGGGTACTGCCCCTTGTGGGCTCTCCCCTACAGCAGCGCTACCCTCAGCGCTGCCGGACTCCGATCGACCAAAGCCTGCTTCAACAGCAGCAGTAGTCTCTCGTACTTCAGCAGTGGGTACTGCCCCTCTTGGGCTTTCCCGTACAGCAGTGGTTCCTACCTCTGCTGGACTTCCTCCTACAGCAACGCTGCCTTCAGCGCTGCCTGGCTTCGATCGACCGTTGTTCCTCATGAACTCGGTCATCATTTCCCTCATGGCGTTCAGCATCGACGCCTCGCTGTTCTTCATCGCCAGTTCGATCTCGCGTCGCAGCGTTTCAACGTCACTTGGAGAGTCGCGCTCTTCTTGAGCCGATCCCTTCGAGGGCATCGTGGGCTTCTGGTACTAGACCTCAAACGTTCAAGTACACTAGTGTGTTCGTAGAGTCCAAGCCTGGATGCCCTGACCACCACGTGGTCTGATGAGTTGCTTTATAGTCGTTGTATTAGAGGAAAGACGAGGGGAGAAAGAGCGGAGCCTAGCTCGTAGCTCGGAGCAGAGAACGGAGTGCTCAAACTCTCCTCGTGAACACACGGCATAGTTCATAATAACGCCTGCGAAGATATACGCAACCCTCTACAACTTGTAACCAATGAGGATCATCACTCAAGATTTTTTTGTAAGGAATGCTTGACCCCACGTACGTGGGCGAATATTTCGTGTACCGGGCCAGCTTTTACTTAATTTAATTCCGGGGGCGAAGCCCCCGAAAATTCTTGGAAACCCAGTGCTGTACTGTGGTGAGATTGACTTCCTCTAGCAATTAGTATGGACAGTTTAGTTTCATTGAGAATCAGTATGTGAAGAAGGGTTTCAGTAGAAATCATTAGGATGTTCACATAGGGGATTTATAGTTTAGGCTGATATGAGAGCTTTCCGAATTGCCTCTTGAGAGCTTCAACTGTGTACTCTAAACGGCTCATATACAGGAAGGGTATTATTGAGTAGGTGAGAGCATGGGAGATCTAGGAAAAGGAGACTGTTACAGCAGTAAACCAATCAACAGCAGTGAATTGGATGAGACTTACGTTGAGTAAGATGAGAAATCAGGATGAGTTATTGGGCAAAATGATAGGTAAAATAGTGAGAACGTACCAAAGAAAGACTAGAGAGAGTAACTAGGTTCTTCCAAGAAACAGTAACTTGGAAGGAGCGTTGGATCAACTGCTACCCAGAGCGGACAAGCTATTGTAGGGTCCCAGAGAGGTAGCAGTGGAGAGGAGGACAGAGAAGCAAGGAGGATCACACGCCACATCGGCTCAGTCCACATCTTCCCTCTCTCTCAGCCAGCAGACGAGACAGTTAATAAAAGACATCAAAAAGGATTCCTTGACTTGAGCTACTGCATCTACACATCGAACCAGCAATCAGTTCAGTGGCAACCATCTTCAAGAGTGCCAACATCTCAATCCCTATCAGTGGCGTCGACGGCATTTCCGTGTTCTTCTAAGCTCTTACGGATTCTTACGATGTCTTCTCCTTCTGGTAAGCGGAGTTTCGAGGGAAGAAAGGGGGAGGTGGTGGGTGTACCAGGTTCCCCCGTTGGTCGTACCCGCGCGCAGACCCGCGCGGTGAGAGACGCGCTGCGTAAGCCCGTCTCAGATGAGCCTAGTCCCACGGAGGCTCATCAGAAAGTAGCAACAGTCGGATTTAAGGGGTCAAGTCCCCGCGTGAGTCCCGCTGAGAGAGTCCGTCTGCCTCAGTTAGAGAAGCAGCCGTTGGTCGGTAGGAGCCGTCCTAAGTCATTCCGCCTGACCGATTCAGTCCCTCCCCGTCGCGCTCAGCCTATACGTGTAGCTTCAGAGAATGACATCCCCTCGCGGTTGAGTAGAGCTACGCCAGCTGCGGTCATGCAGGCGCTACAGAATTTGGTGGTGCCTGCGGGTACTCCATTCAGTACATATTTGTCAGAACTACGATTGTTAGTAGGAAATGTGCGGTGTGTAGGTCATGTGGCACCGGAAGACGGTACACTTCAAATAGCAATTAAAACAGGGATGGATGACCAGTTTGCTGGGTTGAGTGCCCAGATTTTTGCGGGAAGAAATCTGAGAGCGGTGCCGTTTGATAGCACCGATGAACTCATGGGGTCTCTGGAAGATTTAGCCCTAAATCAGACCCGTGCAACGGAGTCTGGTAGGTTATCTGGTAGTATTCAAACGCGTTCGAAGACTTATAATCAAGCGTTTCGTAGTAGACAGTTTGGAGGCGTAATGACGGTCGAAGAAAAATTTGAGGATGAGGCAGAAGAATTTAGTAAAGTGTACCAAATAATGAGAGAGAAAGGTGGCTTCGGAAAAAATAATAAAGATCCTCCATTTTATGTTTCGTTCAAAACCCGAGAGGAGAGGGATGCTGCCCGCAGATTATATGGGAACCTCTGCCTCAATTGCGGGAAAGAGAACCACTTTGCCAGAGATTGTCCTGAAACATTTATTAATCATTCCGCATTAATTCACCCCGCTGTAGCTGATGGCACTCCCGAGGAAGCAGAGAGGCGATGGCGCCGTTGGCAACACAGGTTGCGCCAGTGGGCCCAAACGCGTGCCGACAGAAATAATCGAAATTCATGAGGACGCAACGGTAGGTTGGCCCACTTGCCGGTAGCATCGCGGCCGTTCTTCCCTTCGCAGAAAACCACAGGGGGAGCTTATACGGATAAAAAGGTCGGTGGTGGCAGAACCATGACCAACAGAGAAGAAGAAAGTTCGGCCAGTTCTGCGTCGCACACCGCAGGTTTGGGCCAAGAGGCAGGATGCTATCTGCCTGTGAACGGTAAGAGTGGTAGGGAAATAAATTGTCGCCTTCTAGGAAGTGATGGAAGTAATTACCCCGGACCACCGTTGAGCGTATGTTCTTTATCTCCACTCTGCACACTTCCCGTTATTGATAGTAGCAGCAAAATAACGAGATCTGACCGTCCGAACCGTATAAAAAACCGGATTAGGCCCCTGGATGAAATGCGAGTTCGAAGCGGCAAGAATAAGCCGAGTGTAGCAGTCAATGGTTATACCGTGTCCGAGTCAATATCCAATACTGTAGGGGATAATTGCGCACCCCCTTCGGCTGATCAACCGAAGTTTGAAATAACCCCCGAGAAGGACAAAAGCGCAAGGGGAGTTATAGGAAGGAAATCTAGGAGGCAAGTACAAGTTTGGTGTTACCCAGGTAAAGGAACACCTAATGCCCCTAGGCCAGCCCTGGCTGCACCAACATTAGTTGGAATAACGCCGGCTGGTAAGAATGAAATGCAGAACCTGGAAATGCGTATGAATCGTGATAATGTTCCAACAGTTCCATTACTGAGTAGTATAACTGAAAATCAATGCGAGTTACAACCGTTTCCAGAGAGGGTCGGTACCGTTAATGCATCTGACAAAAACTCGATTAATTTTCCCGCTGAAATGGTATCAGCGAAGTGTAGTTTTGATGCAAGTAATATGAAAGATTTTCCTTGCCCGGATAAAGTCTACGACCGTATTCACACTTTAGATTCATCGACGAGAAAAACTCTTTATAAGCCCACTTCTGTTTTCCCTCCCGATCGCGTTTTGCTGCAACCCGGAGAACGTGCCGATTACTTATCGGAGTTTACACGAGCGGTTAGCGGTGAAGTAATACTGGATAGAAGAGATCATTCGGCGAGAGTTCAACTGTTCGCGGGTACCAAGGCTTTGAAGACCCATGCGTGCAAGGCATTATTGGATACAGGGAGCCCAGCATCTTTCATTCAGGAGAAGGTGTGGCTCAGAATGCTTGCGCGTAGTGCAGCCTCGAAGGATGCATTGAAACAAGTGGAAAAGAAAACTTGGGGAGGTTTCCATGGGGTACCGTTACAAACCTCTTACCAAGTAAGACTGAACATTTATCTCGGAAGTAAGGAAAACGGTAATCGTAGATCAGGTCCTCCCCAATCTGTATGTTTAGCGGTACATGCATATGTGGTACCAAATGAAACGATGAAAACCGCAATTTTATTAGGCAGGGACAGTTGGAGATGTTTCCTGATTCGGAAGTACCATGACACGAGTGCATCAACAACAGTAGTCACTTTTGAAACTCAAACCGGCTCTGAAGCCGACGATAAACGTTTCACGCAATGGATAAACACCGCAGTAGGCATGATAGAAAATACCGGCAGTACCCAAGTAGTAGTCCGGATTGCCAGTCATAAGTATCGTTTACCTGATGCTATGTCCTGGGTAAAAATATGCCTTACTAATATTGATGGTACCCCTGCCACACAAGGCCAGTATTATATCCGTTTTGGACCAAATTGGTTTCCCCAGGAAGCAATTGTTGAGGCAGGCATCTCTGAAATTCCGTTGCAGCGACTGAATTCTGATGGTTTTTATGTACAACGAGGTATGCGTTTGGGAATAGGTGGTGAAAGATTGGAGATGTGCAAATTAGATAGCGCAGAAATTATTCGAAACGAAAACCTGAATGTAAATTCCGTTGAAGAAGACGGTAATTTAAAAAAATCGAATAATGAACCACCTGCTACTGTGTTATCTACTTTAAATCAGTCTCAAAGAGAAGCATTTTTACGGCTATGGGACAACATTCCTGTACACTTGCAAGCGATTCATTTTGATTTCGAAGAGAGTCTTTGGACCGAAACTGACATAGATGATCTTGGAAATTTACTTAGCAAGTACGCTCATCGATTTTCGAAACATAGCACTGATCTGGGGCATGTCACTGTAGACCCATTTCGCATTATTCTTCGGAAAGATGCACAACCGGTAAAACAGAGACCGTATCGTCATTCTCCAGTATTAGCTGCAAAAGTACAGACGGAAATTGATAAACTAGTCCTAGCAGGAATTTTGAGACGATCATATTCAAATTGGTCGAGTCCATTGGTTGTGATCGCCAAAGCCGATGGTCGTATCCGTTTAACATGTAACTACAAAAGAGTGAATGCACAATCAATCATCCCTGTAATGCCACTACCAACTGTAGATGATTTATTGTCTGACCTAGGTGGAGCAAAAGTTTTTAGTAGTTTGGATTTGGTAAGCGGATTTTTCCAGTGTTCTATCCACCAAGATTCCATTCCACTGACAGCTGTTTGTACACAAGCTGGGAATTATGAGTGGACAGTGATGCCGATGGGTTTAGCATCCAGTCCAGGATGGTTTCAATCGATTATGTTACGCGTATGTGATGGTCTGAAGCGTGTGCGCCTTTTTATTGACGATATTGTATGTTTTTCAGCAAACGGTGCAGAACATGTGTGTGACCTTGAGAGATTTTTTGAAAGACTAACAATGTTTAATTTGAAACTGGCGCCTAAGAAGGCACATTTGGGCGTACGCACGATTAAATTTTTGGGTCACCGTGTCACAGCTCAGGGAGTAGAGCCAGACCCAGAAAAAGTTGAAGCAATGACTAAGCTACCAATGCCTTCGAATATCAGTCAACTGAGGTCACTATTAGGAGCATTGTCATACTACCGGAAATTTTTGCCACAGATGTCAACTGTTACTCGACCATTGAACAACCTTTTGAAAAAGGACGTAAAATTTGTGTTTACCACCGAACATGTCGAGATAGTTCAACTTCTAATTAAACGATTGACAAGCCCAGATGTTTTAGCTTTTCCAGATTTTAAAGCAGCCATATCTGGTGAGCGACCATTCCGTTTGATTACTGATGCATCCGTAGATGGTTTAGGTGCAGTTATTGAACAGGTACAACAGGATTCATCCACGCGACCGTTGTGCTTTTTGAGCAGGACAACATTACCCAATGAACGAAATTGGAGTGCAACCGAGTTGGAATGTGCTGCTATTGTATGGGCAGTAAAGAAAAATCGTCAATTATTTTACGGAATACCCTTTGTAGTGGTCAGTGATCACCAACCTTTAAAGAACTTGGAGAGTTTATCAACAAAGGTGAACAGGGTACAGAGATGGTATGACTTTTTGAGCGCATATACCTATACGTTGGAGTATAGACCTGGCAAAACTAATGGTAATGCAGATTTGATGTCGCGATTACCACTGCCTGCAACAGAAGCAGATAATCACCCTGACCTCAGGTTATCTGACCCAGCCGATATCGACGTATATATGATAGGCGCGAGTGGAGTGCAGTCACAGCAGCTAGCCAAACCACTGTGTCTAAGTTCAGATAGGCTGGAAGAATCAGACCCCGAGTTTGTTTTTACGGTGGGGGAGAGAGAACTGAGGAATGAACCATTAACAACCAATGAAGAGTCAACTCGAGCTTGGCAGGTGATTCAGAAGGATAGGATGAAAAGAGAATTGACCACAGTAGAACCGCGATATGTTTCTGCTATACCGGACAAGACGTCCCTAGTAGAACCATCACACACAGTAAGTGGTCAATGGGAACCTGGAATTATATTGCATGCATGTCCAATGACAGAGGAAGGAAGAACCCTACTAAACATGGAAGAAAAACAATTAATTCCAGTGATTAATCCTTTAGAAGAAAGTAGTAGTGCTACAGGATTAATAGGTAGCCAAAATCAAGAAGAAAAAGATGGCGAACTTCCAATGGAAGAATTAGAGAGCGTGGAAGCAAGAGAATTTGGAGAGAAACTGTGCGAGAAAACTGCAATTGACTGGTCCACAGAGCAGATGAAAGATGTAACCGCAAGAACCGCAATTGAATTTATACTTGCAGGAGTATCAGTAGAAAATATCACCGCAGAAGTAATACCAGATGCTACTGATAAGATGGAAGTGAAACGTCTAGTCTCACAAGGAGAACTGATGGAACTTCCTAACTCACAAAAGTTGCTAGTTAAACGTCTCACTCGCGAGCCTTCACATCGCGATAACAGGAATCCAGGAAGATTTGAGCGTTTACTAGGAGAAGAGCCAGTGAGGACCTATGTGCCATTATTACTGAGACCTTGGGTGATGGATTGCACCCACAAAGAAGCAGTTCATTTGGGTGAGAAGGTTACACTTGCGATGTTGCAGCGATTCTATTGGTGGATTGGAATGGCTGATAGTGTGAAATGGTGGATCAGACGATG
The DNA here is from genome assembly GCA_031763025.1 of Macrocystis pyrifera. NCBI lineage: Eukaryota > Phaeophyceae > Laminariales > Laminariaceae > Macrocystis > Macrocystis pyrifera. The sequence goes on along the minus strand of JASSKH010000005.1, from coordinate 9,776,111 downwards.
TTATACATGCCAAGCGAGGAAGAGTGCGCGAAGTACAATTAGATGGCCGTTAGTCTCATTACCGCTACCTAGCAGGCCGGGACAAATGGTATCATTTGATTTATTGGGACCTTTGCCGGAAACGAAAAAGGGCAACGTATATGTTTTCTTGATAGTAGATTTATTTAGTAGACACGCTGAAGGATATGCAATGACCAAGGAAGAAAAGACGGCAAGAGGATGTGCATCGAGAATAGTAGATGACTATATCCCAAGATGGGGATGTCCACATACCTTCTTGTCTGATCGGGGAACAGAGTTTATATCCCAAGTGAGTAGAGCTGTGTATGAAACTCTGGGAGCCGTCAAGAAGTTCACGAGCTCCTATCATCCTCAGACAAACGGAATGGTTGAAAGACTGAATCACACGCTTTGTCAGATGTTATCATACCTCATTGCTGATGACCAAAAGAATTGGGATGAAATGTTAATGCACGCAGTAGCCGCCCACAACAACAATGTCAGTAGAGGTACTGGATTGGCTCCTAATGAGGTACATATTGGTCGATATCCTAGGTTACCAATGACTATATTGGAAGGACGTGGTGTTAAGGGTCATCAAGGTCTGAAACAGGACCAATTGGAATATCTGGAACTAATGCGAGATCGACAAACTAAAGCTTATGAGTTAGTAAAAGAGGAAGATCGACTAATTAAAGCCAGACATGAAGCGGCAAATCAAAACCTTTCTGAGTTAATAAACCGACGCCCCAAGTTTGAAGTAGGAAGTTGGGTGTGGATTTATGACGACAAGAGCACTATCACTGGAGGAGGAAAACATGTGTTGAAAACCAGAGAAGTAGACTCAAGTAGTAAAAAGTTTGCATTAACTGCTAAACTGGCACAGTGTTGGACCGGACCATACAAAATATTATTTGTTGGACCAGGAACCGCTGCTGATGGAAAATTGGTTGGAGCTAATTTATTATTGATCGAAGTTCGCAAGGATGAACCCGGTAGAGAGATTAATGCGAGAGTATCCATGTATAGGTGTAAGAAATGCTACAATCCACATGAGGGAGAGGAAGGCCCAAAATTTCTGCCATGGGCAATGAGCAGCTATGTCCTGAATAAATATTCTGAACGTTCACCCCCGTTTCACTTAACAGCTGAAGACGTTGATATGGAACTGGACCAGCATCGTATTAGGCCGACTGTCATAACAAAACATCGAATCTCGAGAGGCCTAGGAGGTAAAAATGCTGTGCAATACTATACCAGTTGGGATGAAGTGAAAGTGAAAACCTGGGAGCATGAGACGGATCTTGAGCAGTACGGAAACCTGGTGTCACGATATTGGGCAGGAGATCCCATACAGGTTGGAGGGGAAAATGCGAAATATCGAAGGTACAGGGTGCAACTAGCCAAACGTACACTCGCAAGTGCAAGTGGTGAAAGATATGTTGCCACAGGATACAAGGTCTGTTGTGATACACGAGGTAGGCCTGGAATATATGAGCGTGAAATCATCGGATCGTACATCTATTTTAAAACATCCCGTGCAGGTTGGCAACTGGCCCGAGTGGTTATGGTGGCCGAAGATGCGGAGAGCAAGGAACTGCCGCATACGATCAAGCTATTGGACCTCGGAAAGAGATACAATGTACATCTTTCAAAGGAGAAGCTTACAACTGTTAGCGAGGAAACAGGAACTTGGTGTTGGCATGTGCATGTTACAGCCAAGAGTAGTAAGAAGTTTTTTCATACTATTTAAGAGTAGAGGGGCGGATGATGGTGTAGCTGGAAGTATTCAGAATTGATGGTGTAACTGGCAGTATTCAGAAACAAAGTCATATATAGGGAGAAGGATAATAATGCGAATACTGTGATCCCAGTGAAAAGGAACTAGACAAGAAGTCATGATCCTGTGAAACAAGAAATTGTAATACACACTGTACGATCACATATTCAATGGAAGGGTGGAATGGTGGTAAGTTAAAAACAGACTATAGCCAGTATTTTACTGCTGTGCTTAGTTAAACATCAGATGGAGGACTCACTCACATCCGATGTATTAAAGGGTTGGTGATTGCTGGGGATGGATAGGTTAACGACTAATAAGTAACTAGGAATTAGAGACATCACTTGGATTTATTGAGGAGTCTAAGTACTTGAATTCAGTCTATGTTTAAGTTGAATTTGTTGTACCACCCAAGTACATGTACTAGCAATCTCAGCCTCAGAGTAATTATTTCATTGAACACCTAAGATAGGAAGGTGACAATGAACTTAGGGGGGCAAGTGTGGTGAGATTGACTTCCTCTAGCAATTAGTATGGACAGTTTAGTTTCATTGAGAATCAGTATGTGAAGAAGGGTTTCAGTAGAAATCATTAGGATGTTCACATAGGGGATTTATAGTTTAGGCTGATATGAGAGCTTTCCGAATTGCCTCTTGAGAGCTTCAACTGTGTACTCTAAACGGCTCATATACAGGAAGGGTATTATTGAGTAGGTGAGAGCATGGGAGATCTAGGAAAAGGAGACTGTTACAGCAGTAAACCAATCAACAGCAGTGAATTGGATGAGACTTACGTTGAGTAAGATGAGAAATCAGGATGAGTTATTGGGCAAAATGATAGGTAAAATAGTGAGAACGTACCAAAGAAAGACTAGAGAGAGTAACTAGGTTCTTCCAAGAAACAGTAACTTGGAAGGAGCGTTGGATCAACTGCTACCCAGAGCGGACAAGCTATTGTAGGGTCCCAGAGAGGTAGCAGTGGAGAGGAGGACAGAGAAGCAAGGAGGATCACACGCCACATCGGCTCAGTCCACATCTTCCCTCTCTCTCAGCCAGCAGACGAGACAGTTAATAAAAGACATCAAAAAGGATTCCTTGACTTGAGCTACTGCATCTACACATCGAACCAGCAATCAGTTCAGTGGCAACCATCTTCAAGAGTGCCAACATCTCAATCCCTATCAGTACGTAACTGGGACAGTACGCAGTAAACGAGAATAGACAGGGCTCTGCGGTGCGAGGATACATCCGCTCTGCGCTTCGATATTACGTTCGTTGCCGACTGCGACTGTAGAGTGTTCTCACTGTTGCCGGTAGCCGTCGTTGTCTGTGCACTTAGCGCTCTGCTGCTCAAATGGGGTATTCTGGCGATATCTTTACTGTTGGTATTTGGAAGAGCGATATATCTACGTACACCAGTACTGTAGTACTCGACAACGAATTTCGTCGCGAGAGCAGGTAGTACGACGGCAATAAGTCGTAAGGAGATTGCGCTCTGGCGCATTCGTCAATATGCGAAGGATACTATCTATTTCCATCGGGAAGGAGCCTACTGGCTGTATGTACGTACATCGCATACAGCAGTAGTATAAATAGTAGTGTACATGTACCTGGCACAATAATACGTAAGCGCGGCTACTCTCTACCTTACCTGGAGCGAAGACAGCACCGTGCAGGTTCATAAATAAATGCAGAAGTGCAGATTGAGAAGACAGATACAGTGGTCATACGAGTATATAGTCTGGCACCGGTAGCTTTGTTTTTCTTTGTAAGGCGTATACTTGAAGTTTACAGTAGTAGTATGTATAATTTAGCTACCTGATATTATTTTGTCAATGTTATATCACATCAATCATGACACACGAGCCTTGTGCTACCGTAATTATTGCCGGTGGTGAATGAAACGTACATATATGCATATGCAAGCTTTATACCGGTTATATGGCAGCCTGGATGATCTGACTCTCTAGGTTCCCTAGTTGCCACAAAAAGGCAAACTACTTCTTGGCCTGCTTTACAGCCTTAAGCATGTATCAACCAAAACGACGCAGCACCGATGCCGAAGAGATGGACTGCGATTTCGCAAAAGGGTTCTGCAGTAGATCCACTGTCGATTATCAATAGGCCGCGAATGGGATCGGCATTCCGTTTCCTCTTTGGTAACGACGCCCCGCCAATAATTCCTCCTCTCACACCAATACTGCCAACATCATCGTCTTCCCCGCCCGCCGCATCACCCCCTCCCCCCCTAGCATCAACATCCCATATCATGCTTGCTAGACTCCTCCGCCTCTGCGCTGTGTCTGGCGCGAATAGAGACACACAGCAATGGACTAGCTTGAGCAACTTCTGAAGCGGGGACTCTCGGGAATAAGGTGCCTTCACTGAAAGCCAACCCGAAACTAGCCGGTCAGCCATCATCATTCGCTTAGGTTCCGCGTGCTCTGCCGTCTCGGCTGGGCAAGTGATCAACTTTGGATTTCTCCGTTGGCTGGACGGTTGTGAAGTGACGGATTCCTGTCTGGCTGCCTGCAAACGGCGCGAACGAATCCGATCACGGTGAGGACGCAAGGGGGTGATGATACCAGGCTTTAGTACTAGCTCAGAACTCAACACCATCGCTGCGAAATAAAATGGTACAGATGTAGAGTACATGCAGGCACGCAGTTTTTAGAGAGTCGCAAAACTGGTGCAGAAGTAGCGTCAGTAATCCATACCCAGTCAATTAATGGTGTTCCGTGGCTGTCGCACAGACACGAACGAACGTAGCACATTATCGAGAAGTTGGTGCTCGACCGTCCACAGTTCCTATATTCGGCGCTCCCGCCTCTTCACAATCTACTGCGTCAGTGTACTCGTCCCTGCCACCTCAAACTTACGATAGAGTACACGTTTTACAGTATCCAACCTCATACTAGTCTAGATGACATTATGCGCGGTAACTAGCCATGCCCAAAACGCGGTACATATCTGGGTTATCCTTGAAACCCACCGTGTAAAGATAGGGTGGAACCACCCGGGTGTAGCTTCCTGCACATGGTCTATTGGTCATTGTGCGTAGAACCCTATTCAGAGCAACTTCGGGCCTATGTCCCTGCGCTTTCCCAGAAAAATCATGGGAAAATCAGGATCGACCACGACCCTTGCGAGGACTCGCTCGAACCAGAGCTTACTACCTGCTGGGGGCGCATAGCGAACGTCTGCAAATGACGTACGAGTGAAAGCGACCTATACGACGATGGTGCTGCGTACTTGGCTATATTGCAACGCTTACCTGTGTCTAGCATCTCCCCCCTTTCGACAATAGCAGTACGGGTTACAAGACGTTATGACAAACCACCCACGAAACCGTGCACACAAAACATTTTGACGATGGTAAATGCGCGGAGGGGAGTTTAAGGGGTGGAATTCATTGGTGATCTTCAGGAAACGAAACCGATATATCCAAGTCGTGTTTCTATATTGACGTAAGTTTTCACTAAGTGATGCTTCCGTCCTACGGTCGTGAGAGATAACTGTTTATAGCCACCTTGGTCGAGCCTTGTGTGGTGCCGTACACACACACATTACCGCTAACTGCGAAAGAATCGAGCCATCATGTCTATGTTATTTCCTCGTGCTGGCTATCGATAGCTCAATAGTCCCCCTCCACTGGCAAGAGTCTCTGGAAGCGGCTACACCGGAAATTAAATTAATTCATTGAAGCTGTCATCCATATGCAAGTCCACGTCACAAGTGGTTCTTAGTAGGATGTAGCTCACCCTTCATGCGACTCACCGAACACCTCACGGCGCTTCGCACTTGGTGCAAGCAATGTCTGCCTGGTCGGTGAAAACCCGACATTCTCCGTCCCGGCATTGTAGGGATGCGAGGGTCTATGGTCATATGACTACGGCCATGCATGAGATCGAGTGCATCTCTCCTATCCAGTACACCCCCCCCCACTGGCAAGATTGCGTCCAGCCTCACCTTGATAGGATAACATTCAAGGTCGGGCACGGCTGGCCAGGGACTTCCGGATCCAGCTTGACCTCGTCCTTGGCTCCAACTGAGGCATATCGCCATGGGTGCTGGCAATAGAGACGGTAGACAAAATTAACGGGGTAGGGGATAAGCAGCAAGGCGATTTTGTCGACAACCGGCAGAGTGTAGAAGGTCGCCAATCGTCTGTATCCCAATACACAGGCAAGAAACAGAAATATGGGCTCGGTCTCAAAGTAAAAAGCGCGCCTGAGGCACGACCTGATTGCACTCGCACACGGTGTGCACTCCATGGAAATCTTGTCGCCTCTATTTCTAGTAGGCTCTTTCACCTTGTGGAACTCATCCTCGGTACGATGTGCCACACGCTGGAGAGAACGCTCTTGCCTGAAGTCATGCTAGTACAACCCAACGGATCGCCGTGCTTGCGAAGATAAAACGCTTGCACTACTTCTCGATCTCCATCGGCCCAACGGATGCCTACTCTTGGCTCACTTTCTCGCCATACATACCCTCAAAAGTAGAAATTCATTAAGTGGCCAGGGCGGTCTGCTTATCTATGAACTTGTACGCTGGGGACGATTATGGGCCCAACGATAGAAAATGACCTACGTACTAGCTAGACGACCATCACATGGGCAGGGCGCATGGAATTTTTCATGTACCACTTACCGCATCGCTCTCCCGTGGAAAGTATAAGAGATGACCTTCGCCAATGTTGTCCACCACGAACTTGACCCCCGCGATGCGCACGTGAGCCTGCTCTATGTGCGTAGCAATATTTCTGTCTACTGCACAGCACCGTGTGGTAGTGGCAAGGAACAACGGCAGCAGATCGCACGAAAGCGGGTGGAGAACTTGTGGGTGTCATTGCGCCAACTTGTAGCTACGGGCGAAGGGTGAAGGACATACGACGTGCGATAGAGAATTTCAAGAGCTACCCTACTAGCCTAATTTGACACGCATCGCATCTGTTCCGGAGATACACCGCTCGAAATCCAACGAGCCATCAACGAACCATCAGTTCACGCCATCTGCCCAACCGTCTATCAACCTCACCTTGACGTGGTGGCATTCTTCCCGATGATCTACGTTTCTCCGTAAGCGTGCGCTATTGTTGAAACCGTAGTTTTTCACTACTGAAAAGCTCCCGGCGGGCACTACGGCGTTGCAGATCCCATCCATCGCTGACCCAGGCAAACAGCCATTGTTCAGAGCATGACGCACGAGCGGAGAGAGGAAAAGGCGTCATGTAAAGGTACTAATGTACTACCTGCTATCTTGGATGACGCCTACAAGCAGGATCTGTATATGGTGACATGATGGCTGTTGTCCGGTAATACGAACAGTAGAACACCGTTTACAGCAGCAACAGCAGCCCCAGCAGCTATCGAAACTGACACAGCTACTACTGTGCAGCAGCAACCCCAGCTCAGCAGCAAAGCCCCAGCCATTGCTGGTGCTTCGAGATAGCGTCGTCGTACTCAAAAAATGTACCGCCTATAGAAGTACGGGGTGACGTGGTGTGGGAAAGCCGCGGACAGCAGTGGCGCCGGCAGCAGCGACAACAGCAGGGGCCTGAACCAATCGATTTTCAACGTACAGCAGCAACCCTACAGATAGCTGTCGCTGCTACGTACGCCTTGCTGTTGCTGTCACTCTTTCCGCTGCTGTCTTGTAGATGACGTGATCACTAACGGTACTACTGTCCAACAAAACCTACACTAGTAGGACATCAACAGCCGCAGCCTACGCAACCGAAGCAACCAGCACACCTCCTGCTACCTTCAGCAGCATCCGCAGTTTTTCTGTTGCTGCTGGTACTGCTGCTGCTGCTGCTGCTGCAGCTGCTGCTGCCTCATCATGGTAGCGGTGTTGTAGCCGCTCCTATCGCCGTGGCTGCAACACGACTGGTAGCTGTACTACGGTTGGTCTTGATGCTATCGTCAAAACGCGTGCTCGCAAGACACTCCCACTGCCTAAACTTGATCAGAACGCGGTGAAACAAAAAGTACGAGAAAGCGACACCTAACCCGCCAGGCAATGAAAGCACCCATATAAGCCTCATAGCCGAACTCACGTTGTTGCAACATGCCGGCCGCCTTGCAGTCGCGTGTGTTGTAAGGAAAACGGACTTGGCCGTTCAGGTCGAGGCCAGTGTCTGTGTGTGCTTCCGCCGTCATGGTTGTCAAAGCACGAGGCCTTCCACACCACAACACGTGGCTCACAGGAGACCAAGGGTGAGCGTAGGATGGTCCCCAACTCAGAGAGTCCAGGGGTGTGTGCAGAGTGAAATCCAAGTGTGCGAAATGCCGGGTGTGTGCTGTGAGCGCGGGCCTTGCGGCGCGATGCCAAGCAAGTGCGGCGCGATGTCATAAGCAAACTGGGTCTCTTGATTGGTCAATGCTAAGCAAAAATGGGTTTCCATACATTGGGTGCGTTGCGATGCGAAGCAAATGGAGCGAAGACTTCCCTACCAGGCTTGCTGGCTCGAAGCTCTGAAGCCTCTCTCTTTACCGCTCTAATTGCCTGCAGTGCCCGCCGATGGAGAGCTGTGCGTGTGCTTCTAGCTGCTGTTTCCTTGGCTTGGGGTGTTTTCCGTTTGGCTTGCTCTGCGGTGCTGGCGAGTGGAAGCTGGGACGGGAACGGACCAGACGTGTCCATAGGCGATGGCCCGGCGTGGCGTGGGGGATCTTGCTGGCACAAACGAAATGCACTACGAGTACACTGTAGAAACCCTGTTGAGTAGCCCCTGTGCTCCGGGCGCCCTTGTTGTTGTTGCCGAGGGGGATAGCCCGATGCTCGGCGGAAAAGAAAGACGAAATAAACCCTATAAACAACCCGTACCCTTGTCGTGGCTGAGGAGCCCTGTTGATGATATGAAATGTATTGAAGCTGGACTTGATAGCAGCGGTGGCGGTGGCGTGTTAGCCCCTGGGTGGACGGACCCCCTTTTGTACGGTGGCTGATTAACCCCGGTTTAGTAGTTTTGGATTGAAGGACGCGGAGTCCTGGACACGGAGTCCTCGACACGGAGTCGTCGACACGGAGTCGGGAAAGGAAGTAGATTACAAGAAGAAGTAGCAAGCCACAGCGTACGTCACAGACACATGCGGCCTAAAACACAATTCAGGGGTAAAGATGGTATCCCGATCGTAGATCCACTCAGACACGAAACCCCCCCGAATCTCCGCAATACCTCACGGGATATTTCCTCTCAAGATAATCTGACAATGCTGTGAGTATACTTTTCAGCCCCCCTGCTCGCGACATTGTCATGATTTCGACCCGAATCTTCAACTCCTCGTCAAATTGTCATACCGGAAATCATACTTGTACTCATTCAATACAGAAAACAACGTTCTCACTATCATTCAAATCATTCCTCAATCAATACCAAAAATAAATTCCAAGAAAATCAAACCATCCTCGCATCCTGGAATTCAAAAATATTTCGAACAGAGAAAATAACTCCAACGATTCAAACATTGTTTTCGAAACCTACCCAAATCGTCAATGTAAAACGGCAATTCTGCGAGGTTTCATCAATCCTAAAATGTAGTCCCTTTTCAAAATCGCCAGGGTAAAACGGCAATTCTTCATTTCTTCAAATATCCAATTTCGTGAAATCGCATGGTAAAACGCCAATTTCACGTCAAGGTATCAAAACTAAAAAATATAGATTGCGCAGTGGAAACCACCCTTGTAAAACGGTAATTTCATGTTATCCTCCACAAACTGCGCTCCAACAGAACCAGAAAAAACATGCGGTGTCACCAAGTGAAAACGGTGAACCCGACAAACTCCATAAAATCACGAACACTTAATCCTCCATCTGAAAACAAAAACTGTCATCCGAAAAATCACCTCAAATTCATCACAAAATTCCGGTGGAACTCAAACTCTCTCTCAGGCAACGGCTTCGTGAGAAAGTCTGCGTGCTGGTACCTCGAAGCTACGTGAATAATTTCCAATTCCTTCCTCTCCACTAGCTCCCTCAGAAAGTGGTGCCGCACGTCAATGTGCTTCGAGTTCGAATTCGAAATCGGATGCTTCGCGATCTGAATCGCCCCCTCGTTATCCTCAAACAAAGGAATGCACGGCATACCAGCCTTCGGCAACATGAACCGCCATACCTGCCTCAGAAACAAAATATCGTGCGCAACCATAGCCATGCTCACATACTCTGCCTGCGTCGTAGATGTTGTCACACAATTCTGCGTCTTCGAGATACAGCTGACCGGCCCCCCCGCACACAGAATCACTCCTCCTGACACCGACCTCCTGTCTGCTGCCTTGCTTGCGTAGTCAGCGTCTGCAAATGCAACCAAGTTCAGCCCCTCGACAGTACCTCTCTGAAATGAAATACCAAAATGGCTCGTCCTCACTGCATACCCCAGGATATTGAGCGCCGCATTCCAGTGAATCAGTTTCGGCGAACTGCAATACCTCGCTACTGCCCGTACTGCGTTCAAAAGATCGGGTCTGGTCAACCGAGCGACCCACAGAAGCGATCCGACCAATTGTCGAAAAGGTTCGTTCACCTCCGGCTCATCTACATCAAACTCCCAAAGTCTGTACGTCGTGCTCAACGGCGTACTTTTCCCCCACGTAACACCGTATTCTCCTGCCAGGTTGTCGACGTATGTCTTCTGGGAAATCGTCAATCTTCCTGCCTCCCTGTCTCTCTCGTAATAGCACCCGGAATACCACGTCAAATCCCCCAAGTTCTTCACTGGAACCAATTTGTTCAGGTCTTCCTTGAACTGATCACACCTTGCCTGTTCTCCCACTGCAAAAATGTCGTCGACGTGAACCACCAAGAGCAAAACGACTTTTCCTTCCTCAATCAGACGAAACACACATGGATCTGCCAGGCACTGTTCGAAACTCAGACGCAAAAGACATTTCTTCAACTTCGCAAACCACTGCCTGGATGCCTGCCTCAACCCGTAAAGACTCTTGCCCAAATTCACGATCTTCCCCGACAACGCACCACATCCCTGCGGTAAACGCATGAACACCTCTTCCTCGAGTTCCGCTCGGACGAAAGCCTGATCAACATCCAGGTGAAACAACCCCAAGTCAAGCTCACACGCCAAGGCTGCCAGCAAACGAACACACGACACATCTACAGTAGGTGCATACAGTTCCCCAAAATCCAAGAATTCTCTCTGCATATCACCTCTGGCAACAAGTCTCGCCTTCGCTTTCACAGGCCAACCGAACGCATCAACCTTCCAGTCAAACACCCATTTCGACCCGATACAATTGTCTATCTGCTGTTGCTCCGGCACAGGCTCGAAAACCTGTCCTTCAGCCAACCCGTGAATTTCTCTCTGCATGGCATCTGAAAACTGCACCGAATGATCACCCTGCACGGCATCCCTGTAACTTTTCGGCACGTGAAGGTCACTCGCGTGTCAAGTGGGCATTTCGGGACGCTGAAGAGGCGGAACCTCGTCACGAATGACCGCATCGATATGCTCCCTCGTCGCACAGGCAGTCCTCTCCCACGCCGCCATCACGTTCGGCCCGACCTGAGAAGCAAGACCCAAACGGTGCCCATCTCCCGGCGAAGACTCCGGCAGCGGCGAGTTTACGGCCCCATCCACCATCGGGGAAAGCATCCTCTGCTCCGCGATCGCCCGTGCTTGCAGCCGAGTGCGCCCTTGAATCCGACGATCCCCTTCACCCCCGACCTGTCTCATAGCATGCGGAGTGAGAGGCGGAAATCTCGCGGCAGCTGCCGGCGGCGGGCGCTGTTGCCGCGACGACGCCGCCGGCGTCGGCTCAGATGATGATGAACCACCAAGCGAAGAAGCTCCATGGATCGGGGACGGAGACCATGCCGGAAGCGGGTGCGAGCCGGACGACGGCGCTCCCGATGCTTGCTGCGGCGACGGCGCCGGCGATGACGCGGCCGGCGCAGAAGACGGCGAAGCTCCTCTGGGCAGCGGCATGGCTCCGAACCTGGGCGGCTCCACGGACAACGGCGACGGCGCGGCGGCCCTGAACGGCGGCGGAGCGGCAGGCCCTTGCGGCGGCACGAACTGGATCTGGAAACCTGGGTGCGGGGGCGGCGCAGGCGCGGAAGGGGGAGAGAGGGACACCGACTCCACGTGAATTCCCCCCCCCCGACGACGGCAGCGACGCCCACGATACGTTGCTCGTGTAGCAAACATGCCCCGTGCGCGCCTTCACGACCTTGACGCAGCAGTCCGCGTGGTTGTCGCCTCCGTTCAGGTAGTGGCAGACGACGGCCTGGTCCTCCATCTTGTTCCGCCGCTCGACGCGCATGTATCCTCGCTGGAAAAACGGCAGGACACGGAAAGGCCCCTTCTTCCCGGTGAACAGCTCCTGCGGCGACCGGCGGCCCTCGTTTGCGGTCGTCCCCGACTGGTTGAACGCCTCCGTCGCCCATTTTGCAGACTCGGCCCACAGCTTGTCGCCGCGCTCGTCGAGGCCGGGGATGTTCGAGAAACCCCCAGGCCCGAGAAGACGGGCGGCACAGCGCCGCGCAGCCATCCCCGCCTTGTTCGCCCGCCAGATCGCGCTTTCGGCCACTCCGTTGTACTGCTGGACGCCGGGCGGAGAAAACTCGACGGCGATGCCCGCGCTCGCGCAGAAATCGCGGAAAGCGACGCTGGTCCAGACGGCGTCGTTGTCCACGCGAATGCAGCGGACGGGGCGCTTGGCGATGCGAGCGAGATCCACGATGAGACGCTTGAACACCACGAGACCCTCCGATCGCCGCCGCAAAGCGTACGACTTGGAAAACCGCGTCGCGCTATCCACGGCGTACAGCATGTAGCAATTGCCGCCGAGGGAAGCGCTGTACGGCCCGCAGAAGTCGAGGTGCACGAGGTCGTTCGGCTCCTCCGCCCGCGAGCCCGCCCTTTTTCTCACGGGTGTGTTCCTCCCCTTCGCTGCCATGCAATCCCCACACGGCTGCATCACACCTGTGAGAGTGATACCCTGTTGGCGGGCGGTCTCTCGCAACAGAAATTCGGAAAGGTGGCCATTCGCACGGTGGAAGTCGTTAACGTCGATGTGTGACGTGCGGTTTCCCACAAAGAACGGATTCGAACCGGGACCCAAAACAGCATTCGCCTGCTCATGCTCTATTCTGTCAAACTGTCGCGCGTCCATTTCTGCTTCACTCTCTGGGATCACTTCAGGCGAGAAACACCAACTGGAACTCTCATCACAACCACCGTCAGGCCTCACGTCACTCAGAACTCCCTCGACTTCCCGACCGAGGTGCATGTCGGGATGCGTTTCTGCACACAAAGACAAGTCGAAAAACGAATTCGCAACATCACGTACGTCATCTGATGCAGGCGGGCAAGACGGAGTCGGAAACAATCGGGGAACACTGATCACCTGCCTGCTTGGGTCGTTGGGCAAACGTGTGGCATACAAGAAATCGCTCGATTTACCACGTGCAAAGTTGAGTTGCCCTTCCATGAGGTGGGTACCCGTGGGATCGAGGGTAACGACCTGGCGGTGAGAAGCTTTCCACGCGGAAAAAAAGGTTGAAGCCGATCTGTGGTGCATACAAAACTTCCTTCAATTGCACGTCAAAATCCTTCACGAATCCGTCTTCATCATACATGTGGAATCGCAAGTTGATGCTTCCTACCCCTACCACGGGAATCATGCCTTTGTTTCCAATCTGGATGAACTCGCGGTTTGGCTCAACGTCACGCAAATCGTACATGAGAGTCTTGTCGTTCGTTACGTACGACGTGGATCCAGAATCAGACGTCCATTTCTCACTTCCGGGAGGGGAGGGAGTGAGCGAGGATTGGGGTTCGCACAGCAGAGCAGCACTCACAGCAGATTCCGTCACATGCGCACTCACAAGCACAGTCTCACTCTCCTTAGTCACACCAGACTTGCACTCAGAAGCAGGAGATTCCACACCGAAATCAATCAAGTCAGACGCCGAATCAGACACCAAATCGGACACCAAATCAAACTTGCCTCGAGACACATTCAATGCCACACAGCTACGAAGAGGCCCTTGAGACGACGGCGATCCGGAAGAGGGAGACGACGAAGTGAGAGAGAATGGGGCGGCGCTGGCGGGCTGCTGAACTCCGTATTGCTGTTGCTGCTGTTGCTGCTGCTGCTGCTGCTGCTGCTGCTGCTGTTGCTGCTGCTGTGACGCGCCGTTCGGTTCCAGATACCGCATCGGCTGAAAGGCGTCTGGTCCAGCTGGAGAGTATCCTGCGTAAGAGCCGTATGTGCCATCGCCATGAACGGCGGGCTGCGGCGGGTAAACTCCCCCGCCGCCGGAGAAATAGCCTGAGCCGTATCCTCCGCTCACGTCTCCGTAGCCTTCCCGAGAGCCGCTCGCTTGAGCTGCGAGGCCGTACTCTTGCGTCTCGGGGGAGTACTGCTGCTCCTCGTAGGATTGCCATTCCGAAGCAGCCCAGCGCTCGTCCGCAGTAGCGTTGTACCCGTAGCCGTCGTTGTGCCCAGCGTAGTTCGCGTAACGCGGGGGCCCGTTGTGGGTGGCAGAGCGAGGTGGAAAATTAGGGCGGAAATTCGGTGCTCTGCTCGCCCCCCTGCCGCCGGAGGAGGAAGGACGCCCGTCCGCGAAACCTCTCCCCCCCGGTTGGCGACCCGTGTACCCTGCAGGCCCGCGTCCACGACCAGGTGCCTGCCTTGGCGGGAGGCCTCGACCCCAATTCCCGTCTGAACGTTGTGGCTGCTCCCTGGGTCGATCTTGCACGAAGTCCGGGCGGCGAATTCCGTCAATTTCCCGCCCCGTCTGTCGGCCTTCATGCGCAAATCCCTGGGCTCCTCTCTGCTCGCGGAAGGCCAAGAATTCCTCGAACTCCCGTCGAAGGGCCACGCAGTCCGCGGTGTTGTGGGAGTCGTTCGGGCCGTGTCGTCTGCAGAACATCGGTGACTGTTGGTGAGGGCCTCGCTCGCCTGCTCCGCCACCGTTCCATCCGGCAGCGCCTGCTCCTCCACCGTTCCATCCTGCAGCGCGTGCTCCTCCACCGTTCCATCCTGCAGCGCGTGCTCCACCATCATCCTGGCCCCTGCCGTAGGATGGTCCACTCCGACCCATGCCGCCAGTGTAGAGCGCGTGCCTCGTCTCCTCACTTCGGTGTCCCTCTCCCCCGGACTGCCGACGCTCGTGCTGGGCCTGTGTCAAGGTAAACTCCAGGTGTTTCCTCGAGAGATTCGGAAAAAAAATAAGGGATTCCCGAGCGCGGGTAAAAGAGGTGTTTAGACGTCGGGCGATATGACGACATACAACATCTTCAGGCTTTTTACCGTGGCCACTAGGGCCCAAGCGGGAGTTCATGTTCATCACGATAGTCTCCCCACGACGAAGGTATTCCAAGACATCTTCACCATCGCCCTGCCACAACTCGTTCCATTCCCTCTCTAAACGCTCTCCCTCCATGTCATATCCTTCTCTGTACTGTGACACAAAAATCCTCCATCCTTGCTGAGGGCTCCCAGACGCGACGATTCGGTTTTGAGTCGGACCGTCGGTGATTTTTGTCAGCAGCAAGTTCCATACTCTCAAAGACTTCTCCACTCTTTCTGCACCTCTGTTCAATTTGAGCATTTCCAAATCCACGTCAGGCAACCCTACGGGAATGTCCTCGTACCCAAGAACGTCAGACAATTTCTCAGCTGCCAGATATGCACGAAATGAACTCTCAAACACCCTAAACTTAGTGTGAAGGCTTTCTCCTTTTCCTACCATACCAGTCCACTCTCTAATCTCAAGTTTAGTTCGTACTTCTACAGTTGTAGACATGCCTGAAGGGTGGGCGGGCCCGCTCTGTTGCCCAACCCCTTGACGTATCAGATCCGCCAGGATTGTCAGCCGCCGGATGTCCTCTGGACTCGGCAGGTCCTGTCGTGCATCCTCCCTCCTTTCCTCTGAGGCCACCCCTCGCTGATCAGCCTCATCCTGACCAGAATCCTGAGGAGATGCTGCTGCTCCTCCTCCTCCTCCCATCGCCATGTCTCCATCGATGACCGGCGTAATCCAAGTCCCCAGATAAGGAATCCTAAACGGGAAGAACCTCATCCTCACAGCCCTTTTGCACAGAAGCGTGGACGACTCGTACCAACGCTAGCGTGTTGAGTAGCCCCTGTGCTCCGGGCGCCCTTGTTGTTGTTGCCGAGGGGGATAGCCCGATGCTCGGCGGAAAAGAAAGACGAAATAAACCCTATAAACAACCCGTACCCTTGTCGTGGCTGAGGAGCCCTGTTGATGATATGAAATGTATTGAAGCTGGACTTGATAGCAGCGGTGGCGGTGGCGTGTTAGCCCCTGGGTGGACGGACCCCCTTTTGTACGGTGGCTGATTAACCCCGGTTTAGTAGTTTTGGATTGAAGGACGCGGAGTCCTGGACACGGAGTCCTCGACACGGAGTCGTCGACACGGAGTCGGGAAAGGAAGTAGATTACAAGAAGAAGTAGCAAGCCACAGCGTACGTCACAGACACATGCGGCCTAAAACACAATTCAGGGGTAAAGATGGTATCCCGATCGTAGATCCACTCAGACACGAAACCCCCCCGAATCTCCGCAATACCTCACGGGATATTTCCTCTCAAGATAATCTGACAATGCTGTGAGTATACTTTTCAAACCCTATGGTTTGTTTGGGGTTCGTGCACTTTTAAAAGTACCTCTTTGGGGTACTTTTTATCCACGTACCCCATGGGGTACTTATACCAGGTCCCGCGATATGATTGGAGAATGCTAAGCAGATCTGGCCCGGTATACGAACGAAAAATTGTAGAAATTACCGCCTCTGGTATTTTACGAAACCCCAGATTCCGGCACACAGATGGTGCCGGACACAGCGCAGCAGGACACCGCAGAGCCCACAAAGGGTCAGGAACTATCCAGCACCACGGAGGCGACGTCGTGCACGAAGATTTTTTGGAAATCGTTCAAGGTGAGCGGAGAAAATAGAAAAAAACTACGTCGGCCTCGAAAGCGGTGATGCAGCATGGCTTGGACGTCAGGCCACCGCCCTCGTCCCTTTGAGGTTCCCGTTCGCCGTTTCTTCTTTGGGTGTGACAGCCAGCTTACTGCTGAATGTGCTCCAACCATTTTTTCGGCGAATGACTGCAACCAAGACGTGGATGTTGTCCGAGATGTAGCAAGATTGTTCAAATTTTAGACTTTCCATCTCAGCATCGAGTACTCGTAACTCGTGCGAGTTCAGTGTGGACAACTGCTGTAGTACCAGGTATATGTATGTACTGATGAGATGTAGGCCGTCATCCTCATGTCTCTACGGAAGAAATCCAACCGCAGCAGCAGCTGAAGGGCACTTCGAGGTTGTGGTTGGCGTGTTAATGTACATCGCGACGTTGCAGTGTCAGTGTTAACCGTCAGTGTCGAACCACGACTCGACCGGCAAATTGCTCGTGATTATCACATATCAGATATCCTACATACCGGGCTGGAGATAACTTGGGCAGTGGGCGCGAGACGATGGAGTGACCATCGAAGGTTGGGATGGGATGAGACGAACCATGGAGAGACTTGAGCTCGGTGCGGCCACACGGGGGGAAGGCAAAGAAGGGGGGTCGGCACTCCGTTCTGGTGACGTGCGTTTAGAGACAGTGAGTGTCGTGCGTATCGATAGGTCGACTGCAACTTTTCACACCTCGGACAGATCATGATCTATGTACAGCAGTAGATCATCTCTACCGTTAGTAGTTCCTCATCTTCCGTCGTGATAGGTTTTGCAGGATCTGTATTGCACAGACCCAACCCAGGAAACGTGTGCTACTTCGTTCATATGTTATGGTTCGGGCCCAGCTACATGAGGTAGATATTACAAGATCGGTAATAGATCTGCCTTGAAAGAACTAGAGTATATCATCAACTGGGAATCGATGATCTGTCCGAGGTGCGCAAGGTTTGGTTTATGGTGGAGTCAAGACCCACTGATCCGCGCCTGCACATAACGTTGCAAGACGTTTTGTCAAATTAAGATAAACTCCTTCAATATCGCTCACGCTATGATCACAGTACGCTGCAGAAACCGACGAAGCGAAGTGCATGGTTCAACAGGACGACGGGGTCAGCGAGGACGACGGGGTCAGCGAGGACAGCGGGGTCAGAGGTTAGTCGTGATACACAATCTGTGATCCGGGAAGAGATTTGACCATCGAAGGACTGCGCGCAACGTCGTAGGTTGCAAAGTCTTAATCTCACGGGGGCATGCCAACCGTAACCTCTACGATTGACAAACGTACGTCGAAATGCCTCTATATTCTCATTGGCGGAGATGCAACCCCTTCGTTACTTCTTGATGTTTTTCCATGCAGATACTTACTATCGACGACGATGAATAAATATAAGAGGGAGAAGAGTACGTGCAGCCCCTGCCGAACTGCAGGACGCCCCTTGGGATGGTTGGGAACCGGAGACGGGGACGGAAGCGTCGGAAGGCAGTCCGGATGATCGAGAGGGGAAGGCGCACACGAAGGTACCGTAGTACGCTAGTGGACGCCTCAGGGGGCGTGATTTTCTTTCGAGCTTGTGATATTCCGAGCCTGAAAAGGCGACCCGGGGCGTTTACCATGCGGTCGGGGCGTAGTTTGGAAACACTACGCGTGATGGTATGCTGCATTATGCCAGCGGGTGCGGTATAGTGGCAGCACATCCAGCGGACGAAACACACCTACAAAAAGAAAATAAGGCCGCCACCCATATCCCCGAAGCCACTCACCCCTCTACGAACCCAGTCACCCAGTCACCCACCCACTAACTCATCGACCCATCCACCCATCAACTTATCAACCCACCCGCCATGTCCTACAGCAGTACAGCAGTAGGTGCAGCAGTAGGTGAGTGCTCAGTTCGTACGTAGCAGCACCATGGTCCAGTGGTGGAAGCACAAGCGGAGTAAACAAAACAGTAACAACACGGCAACTACCCACAACCACGAACCCACTCGCCCACATACTTACCTACCCACACGCCCACACACGCACCAACTCACCCACCATGTACTACATCATTAGGTACAGCGTTAGACATGTTGGTTCATATCGCGCTTGTTCCTGTATTGTACTGTGAGTTCCGTTTATTTTTCCATACTCCGCCATGCTGGGGAGAGCGGCCCGCCACCGGGAGGGTGCCTTTTCACGCACCCCGTTCGCCAACTCCTTCAGCGGGGACTGCCAAGTGGAGTGGACGCAGCACGGTCGCGGTGCCGCGAGCGGCCAGGAGACGCACGATAGAGCCACTGCACCGCGTTCAAGACTGAAGCCGGCGTAGCTGTGACGATCAGAAACGATGTCACTACTACTACTACAACTACTACTACACTACTACTACTACTACTACTACTACTACTACTACTACTACTACTACTACTACTGCTACTACTACTACTACTACTACCGAGCAGTAGTGATGACCACTCAGACTCATATGTTGCCATTATTTTGGTGATGCGTGAAACACATATAGACATTTACATGTATCAGGACACGTCAACATTTGTATGCATCCCACCTCGTTTGCATCGGAAACAGCTCCATTCCCCTTCCTGCCACGACATCCCCACCTGACCCCGGGGCGTTTACCCCAATAATTTGAAAGGGCGAGGGGGGGGTGGGAGGCGTCTGATGTGTCACCGGGGCTTTTTCAAGAGGAGTACGTTTTTTTCCCCTATATTGGTGTCGTTTTCGCTGAAAAGGCGCCCCATTGGTTTGCGCCTGGCGTGGCGTTTACTATCATTATTTCGGTAGACGACGTGATTACGTCTTTTTTGTTGGACTATGGCTTGTAACGGCTGCACAGAAATATGCTTGCTTGCTGACGCTTTGCGCTCCGGTTAACATAGCTTTGCACAGCCACGACAACTTGTTCACAGAAAGTCGGCGTAATCAACTTTGTTGTTGCTGTCGTCTTTTTTTTTCTGTGCCAGGTATATATATATATATATATATATATATATATATTGTCCCATTGTGAGACAGAGCCATGCCCAAATGGAGGAAGGAATATCGACAGGCTCCCTACGGAAAGGGAGGTCATTACACGAGTGACCGAAGGAGTTAAGGCAAACTGTCAAGGGCGCAAGAGATTTCTGGTGCCCTTAGCTACGAACCTCGGCCTGGCCATGGTACAGAGGTTCGTCTTTTCAAAGTTTGACTGTTGCTCACATTCGGGAGTATATTTTGAAGTGTGGCGTCAAACCGCCACCCTCTATTAAGAAGTCTGGTCTGCATTCGCTGTTGCGCCAGATGGCACCGGGTATTGGCCGGGATACCGATTCGGAGGCTGAGGAAGGCACAACCAATGCCGCGGGGGTGGAAATTACGGCCGGCACTAGCGAAGCCGATGTCGACGAGAAAACGGACTAGCTGTCTTCGATCTGGTTAATAATTGTTGTCGTGTACAGCGGTAGGTGGTGATGGGCACGAATATTTTTTGTCGACACCCAAAACTATCGCATAACGCAGAGGTAGTTGTGATGGTCGTTGCAGTCGTGTTTTCAACCCCCCCCCTCATTATGTAGCTGTTGCCTTGCTTGGTAAGTTTTCGGCTGCCCCTCCCCCTGCGCCGAACCCTCGCAGTAATATGTTTCGCTTGTTATTTGAGGGGCATTCTTACTGTTTTTTTTATTCCAAGGCTAAATTGTGGTGCAGAAATTTCATTTCGTCGTGCATAATAGATAGCGGGCCTTGCCTCGAAGTCGGATCGAACGCCGTGGTCGCCAATACATTAGCCGGAGGAGGATCAAGGGAAGAGTGTGGAGATTTGGCGGGGCACTGATAAAGATACGACATTCAACTGGCCTCTCCTTCAATTCCACTGCCCCTCTCCCTCCCTCACCCCCTCGTAAGCTTCTGTATGTCCATCTGGTACGCATGAGGTAGAGTGGTGGATTGATGTTATTTTATAGTGATTGATATATGTTATTTTGTTGCTCCGTTCGTTTCCGTTTGTATTTACTGTACGAGTCGATATCACATTGTATGAGATGACCGACCTGGCATTCTGTGACATGGTTCGACTTCCGTACAATTGCCGAGAGACTGCCGTGCGAAAATTGTTGCGCTTAGTGAGGACTCATTGTGGTGCAGAAATCGTAATTTACGAAAGTACGTGCTCCTTAATTTGATACTATTAATACAAGACTTGCAAGCCAGAACACATCGACCGAGCCAAGCAGTGTACCTGTATCATTGCAAGCAATGACGCAACATCAACCGAGCATTCATGATAATACGTAGTGATCATTCTTTTATGTAAGCCACTCCCTACCCCCCCCCCCCCCCCCCCTCCCCTCCAACGCCAACCCAGTACCCCCCCCCCCCCCCCCACATACACATAGTAAATCTCAACACAACTACAAGACATTGAAAGCCGAGATTGCGTCAACCGAGTCAATCAGTCCATGTTGAACACTTGCTTAAATTGTTTTCGCTTGCATCATATTCGAAACAATGCAAAACCGCGTGCGTGCAAGCTAATAAAATAGATGAATCATGCCAAGGTCAAAACAAAAGCCATGAGGTCTTGCTCGTCTTGGTAGACGGGCTGTCCGTCTTTGACTTAGAAACACTCTTGATGTCGCCAGAGGGCTTCTTGCGCGGCAGGGTTCCGTTGACCCACAGCGCCTCCATGGCCGTCTGGAAAAGTTACAGCGAAACCAAGAGGGGAGGCAAGGAAAGGGGAAGGGAAGGGCGTGCAAACAAGGGGGAGGGAGGGGTGGGGTAGGTGGGCATCAGGGAATGTCGCAGAGGTAGTTTGGTCCCAGTACGGGAGCGTGTTAACTGTATCTATTTCCCCCTCGGATGACTGAGATGGCAATACTAATGCAGCGATACTACAGTAGTTTACCAAATTTACTGGACGCGGGACATCGGGCTACAGTAAACCACGGCCGTGTTGCTAGCATAATAACACGTGATGCATTTAAGGAAAATAATACATTACGCATTGGTCCATAAAAAATACTTCATCCAGTGAGGTGTATCCCTTTGACCGATTGCCCCGGTACTCGCGAGTAATACCCGTCTCCCAAATAATTTTCACGGATAAAAGTAGTACTTGGCACTTTTGTTTTTTTTTTAATCCTCTGGCGGATTGGTAAACATAAGCTCAAGCTCACCATACTTTCACGTTCAAATCGTGTCTTGTCAATTTAACCCATAGCTCCCGTTGCGAAGCGCGTTTCATTTGCCCCCCCGGGTACTCGTTCGTGTACTCGCTGTTGGAGATGCTGTCGTCCGTCTTTTATGACGAGAAGACGTAAACGAGCTGTGACACGCAGCGTGGTCGTTGATTGTTCGGCTACTCAGACTTGCTCGGGGGGAAACAAGTACGTCAGCTGCGAATTCGACTGATGTAGTGATTGATATTCAACTTTGAAAAGTGCGCGACACGTCAGACGCGCACAATTGATGTTCGATAACCCTTTCGGCTTTTGGGCCCCATGGTATCGACACCTCCTCCCCTCGCAAAGAGCACCACAAGAAATTTAGCCGTAAAAAAAACGAGAAGTAAGAAACTCGATACCGACGTTTGTATAGGGAACACGCTTCTCAAACGAATAATCTATCAATAACTTTGAACCAATTGATCTGCTTCTGATCAGAGGGCCAGTACCGTATGCTACTGTAGTCAGAACCAAAATAACGACTTTTTATTGAAACCTTACCAAGCATCCAAGCAAGTGTGCAAACCTAGCAAGATACAATATGTGTCCCACCCTGTTATCCTCGCAGTATCACGAGTCCGAACAGGTGTCGCGCACCTACCCCACAGCGACCCGGGCTGGTTGACGTTGTTGATATACCTGGTATCGCTTTATACAATACTCATATTTTTGTCGACATGTTGACCCTCTCACTCACGTCTTTTGTCATGCCATACTGCTGTAGTACTCGCGCAAATTATTTGTGCGCACATCATGTAACTCCAAGTAAGGGAATGCTCAGGCTGGAAAAAAGGGTGCGTTCTACTCGTATAAAGGCTCCCGATTCACTTGTTTTTCTTTAAATCTCGGACTGGTTTCTTTTTACTGCTTGTGGCAAGTCCTATTATAAATCGGACAGATCACGACCTCCAGTAGTAATAGATTATCTACAGTAGGTCCGCTATGGTATGTTTGGGAAGATCTGTACAGTATAGATCCCAGACAGGAAAAATTTCGTACTCGTAGAGATCAAGCAGGTTACACGGCTCCCACCCGCCAATATGAGCTGGCTACACTACAGATCAGGCTTTTGGCTGCTCTCTGAAAAATCTACCCTCGGGTTGATCATTCGTGTGGAAATCGATGACCGGTCCGATATGCTTTTTCCAAGTCTGTCCCCCAAAACGCGGCGGGTTCAGTTTTTACGGGGATAATAATAGAAACAACACGAAGTCCTCGTATCTCTCGTGCTCGTAAATCTTGCTACCTCGTACCTCTGGACAAAAATATGTGGACTACTGTTGTTGTCACCTGCGGCGTTCATGCCTGCTGTAGTACTGGTCCAAGAGGACCCGCCCTCTACCGGCCACTCTGTCACAGCCGTCGCCCTCTGAGCGGAAGCTTTCACTGATGATGCTGCTCTCCAGCGCCGTCCCCAAAAACACTGGCCAAGGCGTCAGGTGACATCTCCAACTGGCCGCCTTCAGGCGATCTTGTCGCGCACGAGAATTCGGTCAAGCCGCTGCTGTTGTATATGGATCCTGTAGGAAGTATTCCTGGTATACGAACACGTACTGCTGTACCGTATGTACAGGCAGTATAAGTGCAATAACAGACACACAGGCGTCAATCAGTGATGAAATACGAATTTTGAATTTTGAATATTATGTATGGATCGTGGGCCGCACTTCGTCGGGATATCGTAATTGGGAAGAAAACGTTCAAGCAGATATCAAGTTTGCATCGTGTGGAGTATCGTTTCTCAAACGGAAACTTGCGCCAATTAACAAGCCGTCCTGACTATGAGCACGCGAAGCAAGCGGCGAACGGGATGGGATGCAGCACTCGCGGTTAGGACAGCAGCAGCAACGACTCCGAAGATCGGCCATTCTTATCCCGGAAAATGGTATGCTAAAGACTCGATATTTCGGGCACAGCAGAAGGAGGCAGCAGAGCACCCATAAACCAACCATTGGCGCCTGTAGCTATAAGGCTTCGTCTCCAGTCCCCAAGTGAAGTGCACACCCTGGGTGCTCAATTCTGGTCTCCCCGGTCAGTAACGCATACACACAATGAACGCCATTTTTACACGTACGTGGGGACAGGGGATGGGCTTAAACGTCCCCTGTGAGTCCCCAATGATAGAGTCATTCTCATTGCGTCGCTGCTGGAACGATCCAAACGAACATCTCGTTCCCTGTGAGGCGATTAATCGGCGGCGGCGGTAGGTTCTGTGTGTTGAAAGCACAGGTTTCTGTGCTTGGACAGTGCTTGGAAATGGCTCATGTCTACCGACGGCACTGCCCTGGGGTTTCTACACGACGAAGGGAAATCCTGTTTTTTTTTTTTTCCGGTTTCGGCTCCCATAAGAGTCAGCCTGATAAATGCAGTGTAACATCTCTACAAGATTGGTTGGTTCTATGATACATGAATCAGTCATTTGCGTTACTAAAATCGATATATATATCGCGGTTCCCAGATGCAGTTCGTACGTAGTTTCTTTGTTTTTCCCACCCCGTCCATGTTTTGTCTTCGCACTTATTTTCTCTGACTCTCTCCCTTTCCTAACTCCGATCCGGGGTCACATAGCAAGCGCCCTCCCCTCTCCTCGTTACGGTGCGTGCCTTTAGTTACATCTCCAGAAGAGTCCAGCATTTTCTTCCCTCGTCGCCTCGCGTGTGAATAGTTGGGCGCGGGAAAAACACGTACGGATGGGGGAATAATACCTACCACTCTGGGCGGAAATATAGGGACCGCTTGGTGTTCACATTAATGTACCGACGGTCCTATCGTTCCGCTCAGGGTGGTACGATGTGTGCACCACAGTCCCTTTCCAGGACGCAGGGGTGCTTCTGCTGGGAATATATAGGACGTTATCTTGATTATCTCCGTATTGTCCCGGGCTTCGAGCGGCACACCATCGGGGGGCGGGGAGAGCTGCCGCAGACAGCCTGTCCGTAACTTCTGTCCCCGATGCCCATCACGCTCAACTTGCGCCAATCAGAATCGTTCTATTTAACACAAGTATGATACCTGGTGTACATGTATTTCACGGCCTGCTCCTACTTTGTGCCGCACTTCACAGCAGTAGCCCACCCTGGAGAGTCGGGGATGAAGATCCCACCACGATGCAGGGACGGCGAATAGAACACAGGGAAATCCGACAATTGATCCGATGTGCGGCTCTTCGAAACTGCAACAAGGAAACCAAGGCGATATATCTACGTACCTTACACCTCGCCCTGAACGCTTCTTGTAGGAGATACACACCCTGTTCGATACAGGAAGGAAATGGGAAGGGGTGGCCATGTACCCAAACTACCCTTGCGTTGACGGTGATACTCGAACTGTAATATGGCAGGGAGTTGCTGTGCCTATAACTGAACTACAAGGAGTAAAGCACTGAGAAAAAGCAGACTATTACGGGGGTCCATAGTTAATAGGACCTATGGTATACATAAAAACCTATATGTTTACCCATTCTTACTATCAATTTTTGGTCCTGTTAACCATGGCCCCCCGTAATAGACTGCAAACAAGACCCACTAGATTGAACCTCGTGAGAGAGATGGCGTACGCGACATCGACACCAAATGTGGCGATACTCCCTGGGACCCAGGGATATCTACTGGTTCTTCGGTTGGGGACAGATGACGCTCTCTTGAATCCCTCGGTTTTACGTTGGGGTCGTGAGTCGCGTGGGCGTGAGGGGCTGCCACAAAACACCTAAATCTCTCTCTGTCTCCGATACCCACCGTACTTGGTTAACGCCAATCACAATCGTCCCATACTGAAGACTACTCTAGACCAGATTCACCTATCAAATCTCACGGCCGCGGCACTTCAAAACACGTGGCACTCCAATTGAGTACAAATGTACAAATAACAAGAACTATTATATATACCTACGGAAAACTTCAGGATAAAAGAGCTATCTTCAGCATCGTCAGCGCAATGCGCCACTCGCGACTGCTAGTGAACGTTTTGCCGAATGGCCGTCGTGGGGTTAACATATGGTACAATAGTGCGCCGAGGCATCTCTTAAAGTTATGTGATTGGCGAACACGTGCCTTGTTCAACGTCCAAGTATCTTGCTCGAGACTTTCGGCAAGCCTAGGGAAAGGAGAAAGCCGAAGGACGAGTGGGCGCATTCACCACGATCAAGATCCGAGCTTGCGCAGAGCGCTGCAGGCCGGTATACAACGAATCATACATGGGTATTCCAGCCAGCAGAGGGGCATATTACGAGATCTCGCATCTCGCCCCCCCACCACTTTGTTGGGTAAGCAACAGGCGCTGGCGGTTATCCATCATACACAAAATACCAGAAAGTATTGGGCACTTCACGAGATAGTCTTGGTCATCTGCTGAAGTTTCACGTCAGCCCCTCTCTGACGTATTCAGGACAGGGAAACGGGAGGATTTTTCCCATCTCGTAACCCTGGGTCTTGTACCAGGCACACAATCGCGGGGAAATACTTAAGACTACAATTTCTATTACAATGTCCTCACGCTCCAGTTCTCTTCGACAACATTTCTCTGCACGACGCAGCACGCAATTGAGGCAGGGGCAAAGCGGGAGACAGATCGTGATCAGTACGTACCGACCGGTCGATCAAGAGGAACTGCAGAAGACAACTTAGAGAAGTCACGTAAAGGATATCAATCGAGTTCCCCCACAACTACGGTATGGCCTTAGCTCATATTTCGATGTCCGGAAATATAAAAACGTTTTGACATTCAATATGAATAACCAAACGGCCCTTACTTTTCCGGACACAGTGGTATGCCACAACCGGATACCACGAGCGAAATCTGACACGAGGGCATCTATACAGGGACGTCCAGAGCACCACTTCGCCCGCGGCGCGGTTCATGCCGTATCAGGTACCGGTTTGCGTATAGCAAGCAGATGAGCCGGCGTTCAGGGGAGTGCGAGAAAGATAGTTTCCGACTACCCATACCGCCGACCTGGTACGATTCTACGAATATGTGCAACGTTCATTGTTCCTTTCGTGTGGTCAATGCTGTGCACATTTTCCCGATGCCTGTTCACAGATAGAGGTTATGTCTGCAATGGTGAGGCCGTATCCTGACGAACAGGGGGCATCGGCATAGATATCGACTGCGTACATTCCCAACGGCACCTGATTTGATTTGACAATACAACGTCTAGTTGTGCGTCTTGACGGAAATCATGTCCACACACTCAAAAGTGGGGAAACTTGTATATTCGATACAGTCTCCGGGACGGCGGCAGCAGCAGCTTGGGGGACGACAACTTCGCATGCCACAGCAGCTGCGCTCAAAACACACCGAGACGGGGAGCATGATCTCAACGAGCAGCCCGAGGATAAACTCGACAAGGTTACTTTTGGTCGTGCTGGCATCAGCGCAACCGTTGAAGTTCCGATTTTTCGGCCTTGCGACGCTAGCGGTTTGTTTTATCTCATTCTAATCCATGTCATGTTTTCGCCGTAACTCAAGGGCCGTCGTCCCATAGTCGTGCCCCTCCTCCGCCCCCCCCCCCTCCCCTCCTCACCACGGTGTCCACCTTCACTGTTGCGAGTACCTGCGCGACGGGGTCGGCAACCACTTTTTGTAGACTCCCGGCGTCGAGGTGTGCTATATCACGTCACTGCTAATGTACCACGTTTCCCCCCAATTAGTAGAATGTTAACAATACAAGAATAAAGGACCCGAGTGGGAGCCGAACCAAGGACCCCCACTGAAAACTCGTGCTTACTAAAACATCTTGAAAAACAATGGTATTGCGAATGGTCTCAAGTCTAAAAATAGCAATAAACGAAAAAAAAAACGAAGGGGCTACAACGCATTTAGATTTTCACTCCACATTTTGGGGGGGTAAAGTACTTGTAATTAGTATGGGATAAGATTCGCAGCATTTAAGACCACACCCATGGACGAGCCAGCACGAAACAACAACGGCAACAACAACTAAACACCTGCGGCGGATGTAAGAAGCGTCCCGATTCCCCGTCCTGAGTAACGATTCGGCACGCTGAGCATGCCGAAGTACGCATTGATCCCCGGGTCCTTGCTAACACCCGTCCCTGACCAAGTCACGTGGACGCAGCCCACCACTACAGAAGAGCCGTCGACGTCCTTTTCCTCAGCTATCAAGAAGGCTTTGCAGGGCTGTTCAATTAACGTCGCCACTATTGTCAACGGAAATAGGCGAGGGTTGGGGGGGGGTGGGCGTGAAAGGGGTTACAGGTGAGCAGAACCTCGAACTGTCGAATAATACCCTAATGTGTGTCCATGTTGGTACACGGAATGCCGTCAAGTATGTATGTATACGTCGCTCAATATGGTAAAGCTGTCACTTTTTTTTATGGCATGAGCGTCTGGGGAATTGATGCCCGGCAGGTTGAGAAAACAAAAAAAACAAAACACTTGGTGTGCCTTTTTTTTCACGTGCCGCCGAGAAGGCATGAGCGAGTTGGCAATATACGCGAGTTGGCCAAAACCGGATCAAAACCGACGAGCAGTGGGAACGCTGAAGTCTATGCCCAATAAACACCAAGGCATAATATATACCTGGTACCTGGTATATAGCTGGGGGGCAAAGGGACGACACCTGTGACCACGGCTTGTCCAGAAGGTCGTTGGGTGTCAAGACCCCTGCGAATGAAGCTGGAAAGTAAAAAAAAACGACCCCCCCCCATAAAAAAACTAAGTCGTTGGAGTACTTACTGTATATAGTGGTCCGTGAGCGCGTTGAGACAATGAACATTTGCGAGACCTACGCCAGACTACAGCGATCTTATGCTGCAAGAAAACATTGTCGTATCATACCATCGCAAATGCGCAATGGGGAGCTGGGAACACGCGAAGCACGGAGCACCAGCCAAATACCGCTATAATATTACTCGTACGCCTTACTGTGATATGAGTAGAGTACTCATGGGCTATAGATATATATATAATACGTTGCAGTCTTATAGTCTCACGAATACGAGAATAATCCAAAGAATGGATTAACCCGGCGGATATTCCATTAGTCGAGAGTAACGTTCTTTTAGGAATGTTCCCTAGGGCGGATAACCCCCTAGACGAGAGTAATATTCCTTAACGCAGATAGGACCACGAAGTGAGAAGTTCTTATATTAGCAGAAGAACGACCGGTAGCCATAGGAAAGTTCTGTAGGCGTACATCAGATAAGAGGAATTTAGGATAGCTTGTGGCGTGGGGTGGGACGAGTATATCTGGGCGTCGAGTCCCGCCCCCCTACCTCTCATTTCTCTACCAGAGCACGTCCTCAGCTCTCGCCATCAATAAGAAGATCTAAATCAGAAGAAGCGAAGCACTGCTTTCCAGCTGCCAGAACAACCTGCGTCCCTTACCACTACCCTTACCACTACCCTAGAGCGGTCTCCGCTTCACATCACGTATCGGCAGGCAAATACGTGTCTTGCGCTACGAACATGCCAGGCATGACGATCAGCAAGGATAACGAGGCCCCGCGAATATCTCGGCGTATCCTACCGCTGGGCTGAACCCGTATTCATTGCGGGACCATGAATGAACGTAATACCAGGTAGTCACTCGTACGTCACTACTGCTACGTACACTTGATGATAAGGAGGCGCGGCGGTTACATCGTTCGTTATAACCTGGAGCAACAAACTGCTGTTAGTACCAGGTACGTATACAGTGGTACCAGGAACAAATACATGCCCAGGGCGGGCAATACTAGTCGGGACGATGCCCGGCGAGGAGAACCCAAGACGAGACAGGTCTACAAAAAAAACTGGTACCCATTCGTGTCTAGTGGACGACCTCCAAGAGCTCCACAAGCCAACGAGGGGTCCACGGAAAACTCCTCGTCGATGTTGTGGGCAACACCACCAGTAGCGGCGAGAAATGGGGCCGAGTGGTCATGAGGGGTCCTGAAAGAAGACGAAAAGTTCGAAGACAAGTACAATAATAATAGATGACTCGAGGGATGACCAGTTGCTGGGAATGATGAGGACGGGGGAGGGGGCGGGGGGGTGGCGAGGTGCCGAGCCTTGCGAGAGAGGCAGATGAAACCTTTAGTGTAGGCCAGTACGTGCGTAGTCATGGTGGTAAGGGGGGAGGAGGGCGGCGCCGTGAAAACAAAAGCTCTGTGCTGCAGCCGGAGAGGAGAGGAAGAAAGGGATGATGACAGAACCAACCGTGTGGCAAGGCTCCAATTCGACTTCGAATACAATCAATCACGGAATCGACACTTGTTCATATTATCGGTATGTGTGATACCTATCCCGCATCGGTACTTGATAGGGTGCACATGATGGATGAATGAGGATGGGTGTGGAGCTCAGATTCGCAGATGGATGCGAAGATGTAAGACGGAACGGATGCTTCGAATATCCACGAGTACCTCGATGTGTTCTCCTATCCTTTCATGTTGCGTGCTAGCATTTGAATAACAAGGAATTAACTACCGAGAGCGCGTAGCGTGGCTAGGCGCAGATCGACGCGAGCCGACGAGAGAAGGAATGGCTGAAGTCTTCTCGCGGTATAAATGAAGGCACGAACCGTATTGGGGAGGGGGTAGGAGAGTTTGCTACCTGTATGTGACCCCGGATCCGACTTACGATTGTGATAGGGGGGAAAAAGAAAATAATAACGAGGAAAGGAAATGGGAAGAAAAAGAGGAAGACGAAGAAGAAAAAAAGAAGGAGAAGAAGAAGAAAAAGAAGAAGAAGAAGAAAAAATACAAATGTTACAACAAATGACAACGATATCATGCGTCCGTGTTGCTGTTTTCATCATAAATATCCAGCACATCTAAGGTCCGTATTGACTTACTTTTCGTTCTTTTTTCTCTTCTCACTTATTTTCTCCGCCGTTATTTTCTCTCTCCCTCCTATGATACCAGTATTAGTTAGATACGAAGTCGTAAAGTCGTAAATCAGATGCGGGGTCACATAGGAGGCTCTTAGTCTCTCCTCCCCCCTCCCACTACGTACGGTTTGTGCCTTTTTTTATCACGTGAATACTTTACCCCTTTATTCCCTCGTCGACTCACGTCGACTCGCGCCTATGCTACATGCTGAAGTATGTATCGGCTTTACAATACCGCTCTATCACATCCATACAAATATACATAGTACGTGCTACCTGGTACCTGGTATGATGTAAAGAAGAAAAAAAAACGAAGCAGTGAGATCGAAAATTCACTCCAAACTCATCTTTTCTAGCTTAATTCGATCGCGCGTTCTAACGGGGTGTGTCGTTTTTTTTAGAGCTGTCTACAAACTATTACGGGTTGGAAAGCAACGAAATTGTATGAGGTATACATTACACGTAGAGAGTATGCCATACCGTTTGCAGCAAGATTACAGTCCGTAGAAGTCCCCGGGGTTACAACCTACGAAAACATCGCATACAGCAGTGGGCGCCCGGCGTTGAGAAACTTCAATTTTGCTTACTTTTTTCTGGCCTTGATCTAATAAGTCTATTGTATAGGATTTAGAGTTGGTCCCACTGTTGAGCTGCGTTTCTTAGCCTAATTTTCCTATTGTTCGTGCCGATCTGAGCCCTGTTGTATACCTGGTAGGATTTAGAGTTGGTCCCAGTGTTGAGATGTTTTTCTTAACCCAATTTTCTTACTGTTCGTGTCGATCTGAGCCTATATTTCTCACCACGACGTTTCTTAACTGCCGGCGTCCACTGTACAATAATACAATCAGTATAAGCCCACGAACAAGAGATAACCCAGTAAGAGCGTCAGTCGTAACTTTTTGCGGGACGCTACGTGCGGTAAAAAAAAAAGTTGGGTTGAGACATCGAGCTCAGCGGGGAAGCGCTACACTAAATCATACCAGGTACCAGTATGTAGTAGACTATGCTCACAAGTTTCCGGGGATTAGTGCGACAAAAATGAGGTTCCAAGGCTGACCCACGCTAACTACTACATAGGTGTTTATTCTTGGCTGATCCTTATTGTGCTAAGAAGGTGAGTGAGCGAGTGAAATGCTGGACGCACTATTGCTAGGCACCGGAGCGACTCGTAAGACGTGCGTACTGCTGTAAGAGCCTTCGATAACGTCTTCATGTTCGGTCGACGAGCGCAAGTACGATTGACTCGAATGAACAAGCAGGAGTCGATCAGTGTTCGCCTCACGGAATAGAGTGCCAATAGGTTGTCATCAATGGCGCTCTGCCCACGTCAATCATCAGTTCGGAGTTTGGATCGAATCGAACCGATGTCACAGCACCCTCAGAACAGGCTGAGAGATTCACGGGGAAAAAAGAAAAGCCGACGAGGTTGTCTTGATGCTGGTATAGAAATCTCCCTTCCCCACTTCGTCAATAATCCAGGCCAGGCAAACATATCCGATGTTTCATACTTGTTGTTTTAGTGGTATTTTCCATGGACGGTATACCGTGGTTTCTCTGCTCCACTTGCCGGTTCAGGGAAAATCCGCCGCAGCACGCACCTCGTCGTATTGGCAGTGCTCAATAGCCAAGCAAGGCAAAGTTGTAGCGCAATCTGGGCACTGGCCATTAATCCTACGGTATACCGGCCCCAAACTATCAGCATCGGGTTGACTTTCACCGTTTTTTTTTTTTTGGTCGAGGGTTCGCCGTTTAGTTGTGTACCGAAGTCCGATCGGTACATCCATCAGATCCCGGGCAACAACAACCGCGTCAACTTTAGAAGTAACCAAAGCAACAGCAGCACACATCCCACGGAGCAACAACATGATCGTACATCCAACAGAGCACCATCAATATTCATAGTGGGGGTCAGAGCATTCCATCACCTGCGACAATGCTCCGTTGCCTGTATTATGGAGTACGTTGTTGCTCCGTGGGAGTTATATAATTGTTGTCCTGTTTAGTTCTGATAAAGTTGACCGGGTTGACTTCGTCCGGGTCTGATGGGCGTACCGGTCTGCGTTCTGTGCACGATGAACCCTGGCCCAAAAAACGGTTAAAAGCAACCTGAGTACTGAGTACGTACATAGCCTGGAGTCGTACGGTTGAGCGCTACCGATACAAGAAGATGCCTTTTCTGCGGCGGATTCGTCCTGCACCGGCAAGTGGAAGAGAAATATCCCGGTACACCGTTGTATGGCCAATACATACTATACGGAGTATAGTCGATGAAACCGGCGGAGAGGTCCCAAGTGAAGTACAAAAGGCTGGTTCGAGCGAAAGGCCCCAAACTGCGCCAGCCACGAATGCCGTATGCAATAGCTACGTAAATGTCACACTATTTTACATCATACAGGCCGCAATACCCAGCGGAAAGAGACTGAGATAAACAGCCAGATAGCCAGTTTGTTTTTGCTGAGGGCCTAGGGCTGGTGCCAGAGGTGTCCCGACCAACCACAGGCTTTCCAAAAGGTCAGTGAACCAACAATGGTCAGGCGTTTCCGTCGGAAGAAACCATTGTTTTCATTTTTTCTGAACCAACCGGTTCCAGTTACTCCAAGGCGTTTCGCGCAAATATTCGAAGAACTCACTGAGTAAGGCCAATATCATGTCTTAATTAACACCAAAAGTTAAGCCTTTACTGAAATAAATTCTACCGCCGCATAAAGGTCCAAATGTCTACGCCGTCTGTTACAGATGTATCCTGAAGTTTAGCACACGTGCTCTGAGTTCTGTGGACGCCTTTCAACCTGTAAACGGACTTTGTTGTTCCCGCCAGGAATTTGGGATTCCTCAAGTCCCAAATATCGGGGGCGGGGGGAGGCGAATATGTGACGGAGAACAAACACATTTCGTTGACGGGTCGACAGGGTTCACAGAACACGAGTACAAAACTGCAGAATATGTCTCTACAAGAGGCTTGGACTTTCGACGCTTGAACAACTAGATGGATTCAGCTTGGACACGTTCGTGGTTTATATGCATACCACTGTTCAATATCTACCTATAGGCTCATTCTTATCGGAGAGTTTTTTTCCAGAATTTCCAAAGTTTGGAAATAATTGGAGATACGTAGCAAGATACAGAGAGAGGCGTTTTGTGACTATTCGTGAAATTCTCCAGAAGCAAAAAAATCAGGTTTGTTGAATTTCACATATTTGGAAAAAAATCAGGAAAATCTGGAAGATAAAAAATTGCGCGAAAAAAATATGGAAATTATGGAAAAAAAGCTCTCCGATAAGAATAACCCTTACTGTAAAGCTCGCCAAGTTCTCTTTATCCCATACTATACGTACTCAGATATGGGTTAATGTTTTACCCAGTTGGTCAGGAGGAAACACTTCCACCAAAGCTCTGACGTTATCGAGGACACGGGTTCGAATCCCGCTTCAAAACCCGCTTGCCCCATATAACATTTATCCCTGGATACCCCCAGATTATTGTCTTGTTTGTATGTTTGCTTTTATTTTCCGGCGGATCGGATAGGTTTTCACCACAATCGCACGTTTAAGATATGTTGTCGTGTGTCAATCTTAATCGTCCCTCCCGTTGCAAAAATCAGAACCGGCTGCTGCTACTACTACCACATGCGCGTGGGCACGTTGACCCGACCTGACCCCCGAGAGGAGCAGGTGCGGGGGTTGGGTACTCACAGGCGCGCACGACCGGTTATGGTACAGAGATCCGTCGCCCGGTACGTCCCAGAGGGAGGGGTGTTCATTCATCAACGTTCTGAGGCTCCATACAAATACCCTGATTCTACCACCGGGTACATAACAGTAGTAGTATCAGAGTACTCGTAGACAAAATAATATGTTTTCTTCTTATCCTCCGTAGATCTGAAGTTAACACCTTCACAGCTCACACGAGCTACCGTGGGCAAGGTGCCAGTCGTCCATCATTCGTGTGAAACAGGCGAGGAGAGAGACCACATGTCCGGCATATAGGTGTCGTTGGAGAATCGGAGGCTGAGAAAGTGAGTGTTATACGACGCTCGACGGTGTCCCAAAGCATTCGGCTCTACGGCTGTGTGCTGTGGTGGGATTTTGTTCCAGTTGTCACTGCTGCTAGCTGCTGCTACGGCAAAGAGTAGCTTCCAGTGTCGATTACGGGCTATGACCTATTGCTCATAGCTCATAGCCCATACAACATATAACTACGGGATAAGATACCAGTATGGCTTAATATTTACCATTTAGTATATACCTGGTATTCTACACTACGATGGTTGACGCACGCTGTCTGTACGAAACGGAGAGGTACATCCCTAACCATTGTTGACTGGGTCGGGGCTACTGTATTTAGAGTTGGATATCGCATGGTGTGAGAAAAGAGAATTGAGTTCGATACGATATACCGACAACCAAAACAAAAATACTCGATTGTTATGATGCTGTCTCGAATGAGGCCGAAAGCCCGATAATTACCTGGGTTCAAGGATTGGGATCGTATTTTTTTTTATAAATTTTGAAATACGTCAGCTGTGAGTTCGACTGATTAAATAGTTGATACTCAACTTTGCAAGCTGCGTAATACGCCTCGTCTATATTCCATTTTTACCTAATTTTACAATTATTGTGATAAACCGAGCGCGCGTATTCTATATGTGATTCCTTTTGTCAAAGATATAGGCCAGCGGCTCCCCTGGATACTGCCCGGGTCAACAGGACAATTTTAACTAATCATTCTGCGCACTGATACCATATAACCCGAACAAGGGATATTGACATGATGTTGCAACATGTTGAAACCTTTGCATTTCACAAATATTTATAGATTGATTGAATGTTGTTGATTTGGTTCTAAGTGTGAATAATTCTTTCGGAGATGAGCTGCTGCTGTTCTTGCTACACTGCTGTTTTTGTTACTTTTGTTGTTTTAGTAGTATGGTTCTAAGTGTGAATAATGTTGCTGTTCTCGCTGCTGCTGTTTTTGCTACTTCTGTTGTTTCAATGTCTAGATATTATTTTATATGGCTTTTTGTGTGGATTCGAAAGTAGTGTATACGAGACATGTATGTATGTGTCAAGATATGTCAAAGATCTACGCCAGGTCGTACTGGCGGGATCTTATTTGAATAATTTTAGCAAGAAGTTATATATGGTTCAGAGGATTACCTGCTTTTTCAGCAAGAAATTATTTTGGTTCAGACATATGTGTGTATCTAAGAGTATTTTACTTTCGGCTCTGAGCGAAATGGTTATGTATGTACAAGGATGTTCATATTGAATTCTCGTGTTATTACTGAGGCAAGGGTCGTGTTATTGTTGTTTACGAGGTACTTGGTACGTCGAGATGGATATGCAAAAGGGTTTTCTGTATGATGACCGGTCATTGTGAAAGTGTACGTATTGGTACAGCAGTACAGCCGCATCATGGTTATAGGGCACCCGTATGTATGTATAGGGTATAGATGTTTCTTACCTGGTATATTTTACATGTTGTTATTCGTGGTGTTTTGTTGATTGTCAAGGCGTGGTCCTATCAGTATTTTGCGTACAAATAAACCAGTATATTTATCACACGCGGGATGATAGGTGTCGAGATAAGGTTTTGAGGGGTGTTGTTGCTCATGCATAGGTATGAGTTGGTATTGAATTTGTAGGAGTTATTACATGTCACGTAATTGACATTTCTACAGCAGTAGTATTTGGTACGGGATGATATACACGGGATGATTGTGGTTCGGCTTGAAATTCTAGTACTTGGGACGCGTTTCGTAGATGGAAAACCAGGAGTTTTCCCAGCGAGGCAAAATGAGCCCCGACGGGGGAAGGGACGGCAGGGCCGTCTGTGAAGATGAAGGCAGCAGAGGCGGATATTAAGGATAGCTACCATGCTACCCAGCAGTAGCCAGTAGCCTATATTGAGTCGCTGATCGGTAACATAAGCCGTCTGTAGCAAGTAGACCACAGCAGCACAACGGGGTGCTATGGCAGTACAGCAGAGCGGTGTGTTACGTGCCGATTGAGTAGATATGCGGCATGATCAAATGTCGTTTTGGTATATTCAGAACACAAAACTCGGGAGAACAGATGATCAAACTGATGTTCAAGGGTCCCCGGGTTCCTCGGGTTTGCTACCTGGTATATGTCTACAGGTTGATGTAGGGTATTCGTGTTTTGTTTTTGTTTTGGTTGAGCTGAGACAAGCGAGACTGCACCGCGCACTCTCTCACTCTACTTCTCTCCCTTTCTCTTCTTCCATCCTGTCCTGTTGGACAAGACCGATAATGATACAACAGGCCTGAGAGCCTTTCTTTTGTGATATGCTCTTATGAGCTTGATGGGAGTATTACACGCAGCAATCAGCTGGCAAAGCTCAGCTGATGATAGTGCTTTCCTCCACCGCGGGCTGCCTGACGTAACTCAGGAGCCGCGCACCACACGCCCAATGCAGAATTCCTGTTAAGAGGTTATGAGTCTTCGATTTACCCACTAACCTATGCCAATGGAAACGCGAAATCCGAAACTTGAAAAAAAAAAATATTGCTTAAAAAAAAGAGCCGAAAATATCCTCGTACCGCCGCTGTGGGAAAAAAGGGAAAAAATGTTTGATTTTTTCTTTTTCTTTTTCCAACGGCTGCAGGCGGCGCAATTTGTTTCCTCTCGTTGCAATTTGTCAACACGCTGATAAAAATTAGCTCGTGCGACGATAGATGCTCGATCTCGATATAGACTCAGCCCAAGGCCAACCCGCTTGGTGTCGGGCAAGGCCAACGAGTATAGATGACGCCATCGAAGATAGAAAGTGAATACATGCTCTAGGGGGCGAGAGCTTGCCGGCGGCGTCCTGCGGTATCCTCCCAAACCTGAAAAAAAAACTGCTTTTTGCCTTTCGAGACAGATCGAGAAATTTTGTCTTCTGTTTTGTACACACCAGCGGCTATTTGTTTTTTTATCGTACGCCTGGCCAGCGCCCGCCGCACGTCACTGGCCATTGTGTGAAGACGGTGACCCAAGGGTGGGTCGGAGCCCCTAACGAGCGCACTCCGTTCAGAATTCATGACGCAGTCGTTGGTTTTGTCGATCGATGTCTGTCGAGGACTCGGAATCTCGCCGCTTCGAACCAAAGATCGGCCTGAGTTTTTCTCAAGCTTGGCCCAACATCGGCCCCAGATTTGCTTTTTTCGGGCTTTTCCAAAAGTTGGGAACTTTTTTTTTTTTCTGAACGTGCCCATAGGAAGCGTGTTCTATTTTTTTTTGGCGGGTATCTTTGGAATTCACACTTTTTATTGATACTTCGGGTTGCCATTGGCATAGGTCTAATAAGCACTTTTTTTTTTTTTTTTTCATCACTTTTACTTTCCAGCCCACTCGTAGGAGGTTTTACCCTCGACGATCTTCTGGACAAGCCGTGGTCACAGGTGTCGTCCCTTTTCCCCCCGGTACGTGCCTTTAGTTTTTATCGCGCATAGGGTTCAGCATTCCCACTGCTCGTCGATTTTCATCGAATGTACAGCTAACTCACGCTCTCGCGCTTTCCGCTAATCAATTTTATGCAAGAAAAAGTCCCTACGAGCATGCACTCGGTGAGACTCGAACTCACGAAATTGATCTTGACAGGCTCGCGGACCACCTACCAAGCCACCGGGGACGCCGGCACCCTACAGAGCTGCGAGCCATCAGCATTATCGAGACACGACAACGACTGAGGCGCACACGCTGCACACAGAGTTGCCACAGAGCTAGAACTGCTGTACAAGAACAACGATCTCAGGGAGAGCTACCACGATCTACATCGGGAGCTGCTGCTGGGAGGGACTGCTGCCACGATCATCTACATCTGGGAGCTATTGCTGGAAACTACGAGTACTGCTGCACGGTGGGGACTTCCAACCCCCGGCAAAGTGAACGTACTGCTGTAAAACACGGCACAAGCGGAGCAACTACTTTTTACGAGTACATTTTGTTACGTTTCGAGTAGTACGTAGCGGCGGGACTATTATTTTCGACTGCGATCGTCGGAAATACGGGGTCCGCTTTCGCGTGTGCGCGACGGGCTGGTTCAAGACTGCTATCATTG
Organism: Macrocystis pyrifera; assembly: GCA_031763025.1. Taxonomy (NCBI): domain Eukaryota; class Phaeophyceae; order Laminariales; family Laminariaceae; genus Macrocystis; species Macrocystis pyrifera. Next base: position 9,737,267 of record JASSKH010000005.1, on the reverse strand, counting down.
CTGCTGCATTGCTGCTGCTGGTAGAGTGAAGAACACCACGTGTTAACAAAAATCGCGAGGGTCCCCCGAGTCGAGCACGCAGAAGGAAAACGCGGAACGCGTGGAAACGAACAGAAGGCGGCGAAGGAGCTGGAGTCGAAGTACCTAAGGATCACAAACGAGACCATACGCGCCACACAGGAGGCGCTCGCGACCACGAGCATGACGTCGGGACAGGACCCCGACAACTACAACAACGAGCTCACGCGACTACGTAACCTGCTGACCGAGATGGAGGAACCTATCACGGGCAGGCACTTCAAGGGCATCGTTCTCCAAGGTCTGACGGAGGAGTACAGGGGCCGCCAGCTAGGGGTCGCCTCATCAACAGGGACCGCCAGCTAGGGGTCGCCTTATCAACAGGGGCCACCAGGCAGGGGTCGCCTCATCAACAGGGACCGCCAGCTAGGGGTCGCCTTATCAACAGGGACCACCAGGTAGGGGTCGCCTCATCAACAGGGACCACCAGCCAGGGGTCGCCTTATCAACAGGGGCCACCAGGAAGGGGTCGCCTCATCAACAGGGACCGCCACCTAGGAGTCGCCTTATCAACAGGGGCCACCAGGCAGGGGTCGCCTTATCAACAGGGACCGCCAATTAGGGGTCGCCTTATCAACGGGGACCACCAATTAGGGGTTCACCTTATCAACGCAGGATCGCCGGAAAGACATTTCACGGGATCGCTGCAAAAAGCGCTTGGGATTGCCAAAAAAGACAACTTTTGGAATCGCTTCAGCACTGTTCGATGGGGCTGCCGGAGTTTCCGGAGCCGCCACACTAACAACAGCAACGTGGGGTCGCCGAAGTGTCTTTTCGGGATCGGACGACAGTATATCAATCTGGGATTGCCGGGGGAGAATGTCTTCTGGAATCGCCACATCATCATCGATCGTTTTGGGCTGCTGGGACAATGCTTCTGGGGTCACGGGACATCTTCATCGTGTTTAGGACTGCGCCGGAACATAACTTCTGGAGTCGCTGAACGCCATCATCATCTGGATCACCAGGAGGACATCCGCGTCACCTGGGGTCGCACGGCAAGATTTCTTTGCTTCGTAGTACGTAGCACCACACGTCTTCTTTGCTTTTGAAAGGTCAGAAACAAACGTGGTTATGCTGCTAGACTATTTGTGCAAGGTTTTTGTTTTGTAGTAGCACCACACGGACGTCTTCTTTGTACGGGGGGGCGGGCAGAAACGTGGTCGACCGCTACAGTAAGTAGTTATTTCTATTTCTTGGTCAACAAACTGATCATTGGAATATAGTTCATTCTTGAGATGCAGTTGTGAGTTTTTGGCAGTAATACGTCTTGTCTCTCTCCAACACAAACCTGCCTTCAAGTGTTCATTCACCCTTTGGGCAGTACAATACCATGGCAGTATGGAATGTGTTTCAGAAGCAAAGTACGGCGGTTAACACTGCTATTTGACTGGTATCCATTCAGAAGTAAAACCTACGGCCAGCAACGGCGTCGTAGTGTGTAGCGTTCGGAGTAGTATCGTGCCGAGTATGTCTGTCTGGTATATGAATAGTGATACCCCGAGCGGGTTCCATGGCCTGTGTGTGCTATTTTCGGTTTACATGCTCGTCCATGCTTCAAACCGGTCACAGCAGTAGTATGCCTTATATATTGCCAGGTTATGCGTGTTGTTGCATTAGCTGTACAAAGGTTGGTCATCCATCATAAGCGAAGCAGGAACGGTTGATGTTGTTGCGACGCCGCAAAGGAGTAATGAAACTTTGTTGCGACATAGCGACGGATGCACACGTAAAATAAGCAGACGAGTAGTACAGACAGGTACACTGACCAAGTAACGAGAGTTAAAAACTTTCGAGCAGATATGAGTGAGTAAGTTATGACACTTTCAGTAAGTATCACGAAAGAGTACACTAGAACCTAGTGGTTGGGTAATTCAAATAGATAGTTGAATGTAGCAAGTTTGACTATGTCACCTCCATCGAGGGGTCGTATTAAGGATAGCTACCATGCTACCCAGCAGTAGCCAGTAGCCTATATTGAGTCGCTGATCGGTAACATAAGCCGTCTGTAGCAAGTAGACCACAGCAGCACAACGGGGTGCTATGGCAGTACAGCAGAGCGGTGTGTTACATGCCGATTGAGTAGATATGCGGCATGATCAAATGTCGTTTTGGTATATTCAGAACACAAAACTCGGGAGAACCCCAGATGATCAAACTGATGTTCAAGGGTCCCCGGGGTCCTCGGGTTTGCTACCTGGTATATGTCTACAGGTTGATGTAGGGTATTCGTGTTTTGTTTTTGTTTTGGTTGAGCTGAGACAAGCGAGACTGCACCGCGCACTCTCTCACTCTATTTCTCTCCCTTTCTCTTCTTCCATCCTGTCCTGTTGGACAAGACCGATAATGATACAACAGGCCTGAGAGCCTTTCTTTCGTAATATGCTCTTATGAGCTTGATGGGAGTATTACACGCAGCAACCAGCTGGCAAAGCTCAGCTGATAGCGCTTTCCTCCACCGCGGGCTGCCTGAAGTTACTCAGGAGCCGCGCACCACACGCCCAATGCAGAATTCCTGTTAAGAGCGGAGCCACGGGCACAACCGAGACTTGATCACGGTTGGTCCGGGCGACACACGAGGCTGGATGAGACACAACAGAGGGTTTCTGAGGACCTGAATCCGTTGGGTGCTCGGCTGAGTCGTGGTTGTGAAGTGTCGCATCTTCGATCCATTTTCCGAATTCTCCGGATTGTTTTAGTTATTTCCTGAGTTTCCATGAATCTGCATATACGACCCTTCAGGGTGGGCTAGTGTTATGGTATCCCCTCTACCCTGTTGCGGCGTTCTGATTTGAAGCAATCGTCCCCTCATCATGCATGGCAGGCGTTGTCGCCTGCTTTTCTGATGAGCGTCTCGCCCCTTCGTTCAGAAGACATCTGGCGAGGCAAACCGCAACTAATACAAGAGCTTAAACCATCCTCAAGCACCTCGTGTGAGTGACCAGAGCAGAGCCAAAGGCATCAACTTGCTAGCAGTAGTCGGTCTCTAGGTCCATACTGCCTTACACTTAACACGAGCTCGGCTCTTAGTTTCCGCGTGCACGAAAGGAATAAAACTGCTCTTCTTCTATCTCTAAGCAAACAACACACGCGAGTACCAAGGAGTACCGACTTAATAGGCAAACCTGTCCAGGGATACAAAGTGTCCCGACCTTGATCTTAACAAGTAGCGTCGTCGGCAAGTCGCTTCTCGGATGCAATCGATTTTATTTTTCTTGTCGTTTTCCTGGACTTTGGGGGGGGGTGTTTTTTATTTTCTCTACTTCTCGGCGTTTTCCGAATTTTCGGGTCGGCGTTTCATTCTGTTCGGTGTATTTCTGGTTTGTTTTTTCTTGGGCTGGGTTGGGGATGGTTTTGCCTTTTTTTGTCCAGCCTACCCCCCGGCTTAGTGTCGGGACTGGTCTGGGTAATCGGGCCACTCATTTGTGGCACAGGACGCGTTTCCAGAGTTGTGGGCTGGGTTTGGGTGTTTCTTCGGGTCTTCCGTGCTACTTTTCTTCTCGTTTTAGGTATTCATTTTGCGCTGTTTCATGCAACTTCCTCGCCACCCCCCCGTTGCGGGAGGCATGACGATGGCTTTCGTTGACGACTTATTCCTGCCCCTTAGGGCTAGGCCTTCCTTTCTTTCATTCTTTTCTTTTGGCGTGCCGTGTCGGCTTCTTAGATCGGCTCCTGGAAAAGCCTACCAGACACTCGGTTATATAAATAGTCCTCCTGTACGCAATACCATAACCTGGCGTCTTCGATCCTGGTACTACTTTTAGTTCGCTCTCTGTGGGTGCGATTTCCTACTTCCAGTACTACTAATTTTTCCCTGTCTCTTGTTGTTTCCTTTCACTCCAGGATTATGGAAGCTTGCCTGCTTGTGACTTGTGACCACGGATTTCCGGTAGATTACGGCGTTAGAACAACAAGTACGCCATATACACGACCTCCATTTCCGCGCAAGGCCCTCCACCTCCACACACGATACACCCGGAACGAGATTTCGATACGTATGTATCCGTTTTCATTTTTTTCGTCGGTCTGTGAGCTTTGCGGGTCTGTGATCAAGGAATACCAAAACACAGTCTGAGCACCAACGTCCTGTCTGTGATGCCCCAAGACGAAAAGGGTGCACACTAATAAGTGGCAAATAAATCCGTACGTAGCGCTGCATCCTATACCGCTCAGGTCATAGAAGAGGCCGTCGAATGATACTGTTTGTTGTTGTTCTCACATGAACTCATCGCCACAATACAATGAGGTCCGTCGTCGCGGGACAGGCCCCCATAAGGTTGTACGTACACATTACGTCGACGTGTATCTAAAGTAAGAAGTGCGCTATATCCCCGACGCTACCCTGAGACAGGCGGCGGGAGGCGGACTATTAAAAATCCCACATGTATTACGCTTTAGACAAACTGGAGCGGGCAGTCGTACCGTCGTAGCTCTATTTTTTAGCCGTCAGGAACTTTGCCGATCAATCTACTGTTTTCTCTCCGCGAAGCCGTAAAGCAACTTTCTGGTTATATAGCCGCCAGGAACGTTGCCGATCCATCTACTGTTTTCTCTCCGCGAAGCCGTGGTTAATAATATTGAGTATACTTTGATTTCTCCACGTTGCACTGCTGTGGCGACCCAGGGAACAACCATCATCACGTTCTTCGTTCCTCCTACATCTACGTCATCGTTATGTTGTTATTTACCAGAGGTTTGATGTATGATGTACTCTGGTATGTGATAGTTCTTGGAAATCTTCGTCTGGTTCAGGATGCGGAGGGAACACGGCAAGGCGGTGTCTCTATTCCCTCGTACTAGCTGCAGGTCCCTGCCTCGCGTGATATGGGAGGGATACGTTTCGGATTACACTATTTCCAGCAGTACAAGTACTCGTATGGATAGTAGCTTTTTTTGGGTGCTGCCTACGTACGTAGTGCCCACTTGTGCGCTGAAGCCACGACGGGATCGACAGCCACGTACTATTAATAGTATATTTGTACGTATTTACCTTCTTTCTGATCTACTTATAATACTCGTATGAATAGTCTAAACGTAACGTTACTTTTAATATTGATACGAGGGGTATAACCCAAGTACTGACTAAGTATCCAGCACTATTATAGCGTTAATATTAACTGTACATATCACACTACTGCTGTGGTACCAGCAGGTGAGTGGTGAGTGTAGCAGGAGGAATGCATCAACACGGAACAATAAACCAAAAAATGAATGGCGGAGCCAGTCTTTACCTACGAGTAGAATTAATATTAATAGCTCTATTTGGCAGTCAGTGTGGAACTATGCGCACGGCGAGGACTCGAGCGCTCTACTTCTACTACTAATACTAACTGTTCGTACTCGTGAAGCTCTGTGTTTAGTGCGCTTATTACGTATAGCATTGTTAAATAGAATACCAGGTATACTTCGATAATATGTATGTGTACACCAACCTACAACACCAAGCAAGCGTACTATATCACATACAACTAATGTAGTCGAGGCGAAGGCTCAAGTCGATAGTTAGTTGTTGTAACTGCTGCTGCAGTCTGGATATATTATAATTGGGAACGCACGAAGTTATCGCCAGCTGCAAATTCTGGGCACACTCTAGACGACCGGGTATTCGACAATAAGATACCGACCGGTATCACACGCTGGGCGATCTGTCTGCGATGATAGAGGAGACTGAAAGATGCGCCCGTTTGCATCATCCGCAGATATCAGAAGATAGATGAGCATGTACTCTGCTGTAGTATCGCGTGAGTCTCAGGGAATACATACGTACACACAACATGAATAAACTGAAACATTATTCAGATCCTAATGATCCCAACACTATTTAACTATTTACTGCTGCTGCATACTCGACGATACCCTGGGGCATACGTCGTAATAGTTTCAGAACGCCAGACACTGCCTGCCATCCGCCACTACGTAGATCCTGTTTGCATTGAATGATGTACGCGTCCTGTTGGCTTGGTTTCGATACCTGTCATCTGGTACATCGTCGCCGGTTGCCTGTATGTATACTCGTATACTTGTAGGGGTCCCCTACTGCTGTATTGCTGTGCCCTAGGTTCGAGAGCTCTACGAAAATGTCCCACAATCCACCAGCCTCGTGGCCCCAGATCTCAAGACTCAAGGAGACACGAAGGGTTTGGATCCATACCATGACTTCCTATACTACAGCAGAGTAGTAGTATACTTCGTGCATGAAACATTGGCGTACAAAACAACCGGAAATACATTTCTACAGAGCAAACACACAAACACACCCACACCCGCAGACGATGGCAAGCGCACCTTGGGTCCCGTCGGGGGAGAAACTCGGGTGGAACCTTCCACCGCGAACAGTGATGTGGAGTGGCGGTGCGCATCGATGATAATGCCCGTCACAGAACAGGCGTCCGAGAGCGTTGCTCTGCGAACGGAGACGTTCGAAATCCCTTCTTCGCCGTTGCCATTTACGCCGACAGCAGTCCGCCGCGTGTCGTTGCAGCCTCCAGCCGCCATCCCAACAACCACCGCCGCTCCCATCCGTACAGTAGGGCTCGACATCACGTGCATGTGCGTTATGCCTGCGTTCGCTGTGATAGAGATCCCCTGCGCGAATACTTTGAGATGTGGCGATCAAGCGAATCAATCTGGTATGATTTGAATGGGATTGTTTCCCGAACTCGAATTCCTAATTCCCCCAGAAGGAGTTCCACAGATTCAGAACGAAACGGCCATCCGGGGTTGCACTTGAGAAAATTACTGAGAAATTCTGTCAGGGATGCACAAGGCAGGAAGGAGGCTATAGGCAGAATGTTATTTTGGCAGGGCCTTGTTGTGCTCGTCTTGTCCAACTTGGTGCTGGAGCTGTCGGGTTTCGTGACCGTCCCCTCAACCTTGAGAGCCGGTGGTAAAGCGATGAGCTCAGCGGCAGCGGTCGACATGGTCGACGCAACAACGGCAATCGATGCAACATCGGCAGTCGAACCTACACCGCCCATCGTTTGGACCATTGCGGGATCTGACTCCGGCGGTGGAGCCGGCATCCAGGCAGACTTGCACGCCATGCACGCGCTGGGTGTGCATGGCTGCAGCGTCATCACTGCCATGACAGGTATATAGTGGGTCGTCTTGGGACTGAATGCCATTAATAGCAGCACATTCGAACTCTCCCACCATTGTACGTGCATGTATGAAGTGTGGTGATATGCAATTATTTGTTTTTTGTATCGATCATGGTGAAGCAGTCAGTCTACGTCTCTGGTGCGCCTGTGCCTCTTTGGTCTTTGGACTTTTTCTCGTACGTACACCGTCTTATAATTATTGGTGCGTCGGCATTGGGAGTGTGCTTGCTTCTACGGACGACAGCTACGTATGTACCAGGTACCTGGTACCAAGTATACACGGGTATATCGGTATGGTCGCAAATATAAAGTACACGTGAGCATTTCGTGGCAATTGAAGTGTCCCTGATGTTTACGATCAGATACTAGAGTGTTTGCGAAAGAACCGATTATGGTTGGGTCGAGAACGACAGGCTATTCACCAAACCAAAACAGAATCGGGTTTGAAAGTGATTGCGAGAATCCAAAGCGATCATTTCGGTTTTGAACTGGAAATAATATTCTAGGAAAATGGAATACAGCAACAAATGACAAATAACGAAATAAAAGTACGAAAAATGGAACACCAACGGCTTCGTGCGAGATGCTGCTCGCTGCTGCTGCTCGCGCTGCTGCTGCTGCTGCTTGGCTCGCTGCGTGTGTGTGTGCTTTGTGCTCTATGGCAGCCATGCGAACAGTGCCAATCGATGCGACCGAAGCCCGTTGTGCAGCGCGTGCGTAGGCGTGCTGTGTGTGGGTGTGCGTGTGGTGCGGTAACACGCGCCAGAGCCCTGAGTGCCGCTACTTTGTTGCCGCATCAAGAACAAGCAGCACAGCAGAGCAACAACTTCCGAAGCAGTCCACAGCGCACAGGGCGCCGTCAACGATGTTGACGCTGCATCCTGCCAGCCCTCCGCCGCAAATGGCCGCATGACTTTGCCGGTCTTCGCGAGGGCCTCGCGTTGATACGGCCTCGCCAAATGGGCCGTGCGCTCGGTTAGATAGCTTGGTGGTGTGAGGCAACCCATGTATCATGCCTCCCTCCTCGTGCTGGGCTACGCTGTGCGTATGAGCACGTGCGTAGATGATTATGATTTCTTGCCAAATACGATGTTTCATTCGCCCGGGGCATCTCCGGGTTGTCCTGGCCAATGAAGCTATGATCATAATCGAAACCCAAGAAGCCAAACCCAACCCGAAAAATTTATGAAGATATGGCCCATATGAGCCGATTTTGGGTCCTTATTTTCGGAAGTTGATTATTTTTTGGGATCGGGAGAATAGAAATACGCCAAACCCAATTATAATCGAAACTTCGCAAACACCATACACCGCTGTACCTACGTATGAAAGATGTACTCATGACATCACTCTCCTTGCGACAGCAATAATAATTATTCGGAGATTTGGTACGGAGGTCTGGGTTTGGTACGGAGATACGGCGGGACATTGCATTGCAGGATACGTGTGGGAATTGGCTTTGAGCACTGTACACAGCCTGCTGACCGAAGTGGGCCCCTTTCCGTGTTGGGGTGGGCACGCGCCGTGCCCACTCCACCTTGCCCTTGATCTTCCCTTCAAGGTGCACTATAATATACATGAACGAACCGGTCAGTCTTGGCCGACTGCCTTTATTCTGAGAGCCCCGTCATCTGGGTTGACAGCACCATTCATAATTTACCTATTACACTATTACGGGGGTCCATAGTTAACAGGCCCAAATTTTGTTAGTAAAAATAAGTAAATATATAGGTTTTTATGTATACCATAGGTCCTATTAACTGTGGACCCCCGTAATAGTGTCTCGTGATCGTGGGTGAGTGCTGTGAGAAACCACAGCCTGTGGTTGGCAGGATACATACATGTCTTCGACATTCGACTTCTCCGCCGAATATGAGGGATGGGACGCCATTCCCTCCTCGGCCCAGCAGAAGATCAGGGAGGCGCACCACGCCAGAGAAGCAGCCGAGGCGGAGCTTCTCCTTGTACAGCAACAAAAAGAACAAGAACAACAGGAGGCAGCCGCGTCAGCGCGGTCCGACATTCCTGCACTAGGCTTAGCACAAGCAATACAAGAACAAGAACAACAGGAGGCAGCCGCGTCAGCGCGGTCCGACATGCCTGCAACAGGCTTACCACAAGCAAAACAAGAACAAGAGCAGCAGGAGGCAGCCGCGTCAGCTCGGTCCGACATTCCTGCGCCAGGCTTACCACACGGGGCGGACACGCGAGCAGAGTCATCGGCAGCACCTGCACGAGACGAATCGCGGCTGACATCCGGTGGACGAGATCTGGCACACCAGCTGGCCCGAGCAATGACGCTCGGGGCTAACGCAGGCACGTTAACATAATATTCCATGAAGCCATGGGACGGTAAAATAGGGGCAGGGGATGACGAACAGACTAGGGTACAGGGGTTTTCTAGCATGATGATTGCTGTGTGTGGCCAAAACGGGACCTTGTCTGTGTTGTTTTGTAATTGTATAAACATGAAATGAGATGCACATCAGACGTGTACGTAAATTATTTCCCTCACTGAAGCTATCCTGTAGACGCAATGCAGGACTTTGACGTCTGTTTGTTTTATGATTGGCTGGTCGAGGGCTCTGGTTGGGCATCGATACGAGTACGAGTATGAAATAAAAAGGGTGAAGGTACTCTAGAATTAGGTTGGGATACGTGCGAATGATATGAGCTCAATGACTGCACGAAGATCCTTCGCCCATGTGCACCGTTTGGACGTCATTTCGTATTATATACAGCAAGAGGATTGATAATCCCACTCTATTGCTCTGTTTGGCATTGCGTCGGTCTGAAGCTGGCAGAACCGAGCAAGTACAAGTACAGCAGAAAGATGTGTATGTGTTGAACCCTTGTGCCCGACTACAGCAACACGTCTGTTTGCGGCGTTTCACATATTTACATCTTTGCATGCGGGTAACTCGTTTTTGAGTTGTTGGGTTGATGAGTACCAGCTGCTGTGTAGCACGACCCGCGCCACTTGTTACGTCCCAAAAGGCAAGATATTTGCGGACGGAGTAATATAAATTATAAGAGTACAGCAGCAGAAGTAGTATGGTACTGAGAGCGAAACATCAGAGTATACATGACTCAGACGTGAGTAAAATACTGACTGGAATGCAGAGAGCAACACCCCCTCGTCCAGCGTCTGTTGCCCCGGTACTACTGCTGATGACGGTAGAGTTATGGGTATGAGCTGAGACGAAAACAGTTTGCTTGGCACTGCTGTATATGTTCATGAAGTACGTACTGTAGTATACAGTGGTCGTGGAATACATGGGTTTGATGTGGGACCAGGTATTCTCGTCGACAGGTAACTGTTATTTGCAGTAGCATTTGAGAAGTTGAACTATACTCATAGTGGTAAAGAGTAATTTGCAGGCTGTGAATGCGTAAAAAGAGAAAAACACCCAATGCAGACCTAATCGCTCGAATGCACGTCTCATCCCTTGTGTGTACCAATTCAATGCTGCCGAGGTGACGTTTGATTTCACCCAGGAGGATAAGCTGGATGACCCGAGCTGCGGTGACGCCATGAGACCGGACGGAGAGGCAGCCGCGGCGGAGGCAACAGCAGTAGTGTTCGGGGCATGGGGGTGATTCTTACTGAAATGTGGTTGACTGTGAATCTGGATGAATATTTTCATTGTTGGTGTTTTTGAAATGTTTTTCTTGGTCGATTTGGATTCCGCGAGAGTTATTGTTTTCGAGTAGTTTCAACGTCAATAAAATTTCAGTGAAAAGGAATGTATGTTATCTCGCATTACCGTCGCGATCTGTGTATCTATGGCGGGAGTAGGGGACAAGGGGAGACTCTTGTCCGCAGGAACGGGGTTCCTTGCGATCTCTGGCATTTATTTTCTTGGCTTAACTTTTATTTTCGATGAGTATGGCTACTGCTGTAATATTTTCTATGATTGCATTGATTTCTCATGAAATAGAAGGAGATATATGAACAGTTTTGCAGGGATCTGGGGGAGATGGTGCCTGTTAAAGACTTGGGCCCGCTCAGCTGGTATTCGGGTTGTGTTTATGAGAGAAATTGGGAGTCGGGGCGTTTGACTATTTCCCAGGAGAACTACGCGTTGGAGCTAGCGGAGGAGTATAATATTGAGTGGGGAAAGGGTGTGCCGCTTGGTATTGGAGTTGGAGTGAGACTTGGAGAGTTTGATGTTGATGAGGAGGATGCGTGCGAGCCTTTTCGTGAACTGATTGGATCGCTGATGTGGCTGGCGACGATGGCGAGGCCAGACATAGCAAATGCAGTGCGCGCGATAGCGAGGTACTGTGCCCACCCGAAGCTGAGGCATTGGGAAGCAGCGCGAGATGTTTTGGGATATGTGAGGAGAACGAGTTCGTTGGGGATTTCGTTTGAGAAGGGGAGTGCAATAGGGTTGAGTATGCAGTCGTTTGCATATTGATGTGCGCCACCACTTTCTTAGGGAGTTGATGGAGAGGGACGAGATCAAGGTGATTTATGTGCCGTCGGCGTATCAACATGCCGATTTTCTCACAAAGGTACTAACCTGGGAGGCGTTTGATTTCCACAGGGGCATTGTCATGAATATTTGGAGTGAGGGATGGTGTTTTATGTGTTGATTTTTTTGTTTTGGACTGTATGTGTTGAAGACTGATTGAACGTGTTATTGCGGTGATATTTTGGATCACAAAGAGTCTTGAAATTGTGGTATCTAATTGCAAGTAGTGCCACATCGTTTGGGATTCAGACTTAATTGTGTGATGATTTGATTGTTGCTGGTGCGGCATGTGCCACCGTACCTAATGTGTTTGGTTTTCAGAGTCTCGGGGATTTCTTGTGTTCTATTTTTATGTGATGATATTCTTGGGGAGGATTATATGTTTGATATTTGACTTGGATTCGTGAGGCGGAAAACTTGTGTCAAGGACACTGCAGTAGTATGTGCTCGATAGTGGATTTTATGGGGAGGAATTAAGAGAGCATAAAGAAGGAAAGACATATAGGGGAGTGTTGGACAGGACACTTTCTCTGTGTGATAACTTGGCGTTACTTTGTGGGTGTGTTTGATGATTGAACGATTTGTGTTTGAAATTGAGACTGATGGAAACGATGATGGATTGATCACCCGTTATTTGAATTGAGTTGTTTGTGATTTGAGGATGACCGATATGATAGAGACAGGTTGTGCTGAGAAGTTTGAAATCGTATTAAAAAGTGATCGGGGATCTAGGTGAGGCTATAGTTTGAGTTTACAATTATCTAGTCTACGGACTATTGTACTTTGTGGAGTGTCTTGCCTGTTGACTATAGTTTTGAGAAGGCATGATTTTATCTGGAGTATAGTACGGAGGATATATTATGGGTTTTTTTCGTGTTACTGCATTGAGATAAAGGAAAGTGATGGCACGAGCAGGGGGAGTGAAAGATGTACTCATGACACCGCTCTCCTCGTGACAGCAATAATAATTATTCGGAGATTTGGTACGGAGGTCTGGGTTTGGTACGGAGATACGGCGGGACATTGCATTGCAGGATACGTGTGGGAATTGGCTTTGAGCACTGTACACAGCCTGCTGACCGAAGTGGGCCCCTTTCCGTGTTGGGGTGGGCACGCGCCGTGCCCACTCCACCTTGCCCTTGATCTTCCCTTCAAGGTGCACTATAATATACATGAACGAACCGGTCAGTCTTGGCCGACTGCCTTTATTCTGAGAGCCCCGTCATCTGGGTTGACAGCACCATTCATGATTTACCTATTAACCTACCTGGGTACTTATCATTCGTGCGTAAATACCAGGTACACTATTATAGTATCTACCTGGTACGGGCTGTGTTGCACATCAAGAAAACGAGGAAACGTACAGTACAGCAGTATCTTACCTTTTATGAAGGATTAAGGTATTCTGTTATAAAGTTTTTGTGTCACGGTTTAATAGAATTATTACACGGAACTTATAGGCTTTGTAGAGTACCGTGTCTGTGGGTAGAATGAAGAGAGATGGAAGGGACTCTTGTATATACTGGCGCCTAATCTAAGTGTTGAAACAGCTTGTTCATAGATAGGTTGTTTACACATTATTATTGTGCGTGTTAGTGTAAGGCAGTATGGACCTAGGGACCGACTATTGCTATTAATATGGTGTTTGCGAAGTTCAGATTATGGTTGGGTTTGGCAGTATTTCTGTTCTCCCGATCCCAAAAAATATTCAACTTCCCAAAAGAAGGACCCAAAATCGGCCCATATGGGCCATATCTTAACAAGATTTTCGGGTTGGGTTTGGCTTCTTGGGTTTCGATTATGATCATAGCTTCATTGGCCAGGACAACCCGGAGATGCCCCGGGCGAATGAAAACATCGTATTTGGCAAGAAGTCATAATCGTCTACGTCACGTACTCATACGCACAGCGTACCCCAGCACAAGGAGGGAGGCATGATATATGAGTTGCCTCACACCACCAAGCTATCTAACCAAGCGCACGGCCCATTTGGCGAGGCCGTGTCAACGCGAGGCCCTCGCGAAGGCCGGCAAAGTCATGCGGCCATATGCGGCGGAGGGTTGGCAGGGTGCAGCTTCAACATCGTTGACGGCGCCGTGTGCGTTGTGGACTGCTTCGGAAGTTGTTGCTCTGCTGTGCTGCTTGTTCTTGATGCGGCAACAAAGTAGCGGTACTCTGGGCTCTGGCGCGTGTTACCGCACCACACGTACACCCACACACAGCACGCCTACGCACGCACTGCACAACGCACTTCGGTCGCATCGGTTGGCACTGTTCGCATGGCTGCCATAGAGCACAGAGCGCACACACACGCAGCGAGCCACGCAGCAGCAGCAGCGAGCAGCATCTCGCACGAAGCCGTTGGTGTTCCTTTTTTCGTACTTTCATTTCGTTATTTGTCATTTGTTGCTGTATTCCATTTTCCTAGAGTTTTATTTCCAGTTCAAAACCGAAATGATCGTTTCGGATTCTCGCAACCAGTTTCAAACCCGATTCTGTTTTGGTTTGGTGAATAGGCTGTGGTTCTCGACCCAACCATAATCGGTTCTTTCGCAAATACTCCAATAGCACGTTGATACCTTTGGCTCTGCTCTGGTCACACACGAGGTGCTTGACGATGTTAGAAGTTGTAAGTTCTTGTGTTACTTGCTGCTTGCCTCGCCAGATGTCTTCTGAACGACGGGGCGAGGCGCTTTTCAGAAAGTCAGGCGATAACGCCTGCCAGGTATGATAAGGGGACAATTGCTACAAACCATAATGCCGCAACAGGGGAGAGGGGATACCATAACACTAGCCCACCCTCAAGGGCCGTATATGCAGATTGATAGAAAAATCAGGCACGAACCAAACCAATCCGGAGAATTCGGAGAACAGACCGAAGATGCCGCAATGCACAACCCACTCCCGCATCTCTAACTTTCAAGGCTGTAGCCGATTACACGTGGACGCTGCCAGACCTCGAACAGGTACCAAAAGCGTCCTGCCGACGACGCGAGTGTTCAGTTTGAGGCAGTATGGACCTAGGGACCGACTATAGCTAGCAGGTTGATGCCTTTGGCTCTGCTCTGGTCCCTCACACGAGGTGCTTGACAATGTTAGAAGTCATAAGCTCTTGTTTTATTTGTAGTTGCTGCTTGCCTCGCCAGATGTCTCCTGAACGAAGGGGTGAAGCGATTATCAGAAAGGCAGGCGATAACGCCTGCCAGGTATGATAAGGGGACCACTGTTACAAACCTTAATGCCGCAACAGGGGAGAGGGGATACCATAACATGCGTCACAGGCCCCACACCCAGCACGATCCCTCCTTGTTGTTATATATCATAGACAAGAACATAATTATCTTTCGTGGCGTCAAAGTTATCCCAACATCTGGACATCGCGGTTAACAAAACACAAAGAGTATGCGCATCGCGCGTGTCACATCTCGGAAGCAACAAGAACAAAGTGGAGAAAGACAAAAAAAAGAAAACCGCATACAAGTGCTATAATACAGCAATACAGCAGCACAGTACAGCAGTACTAAAATCTCACCACCAGCGAAACTCAAGCACCCCCATCCCTCCTAACACGACAGCTTCTGCAACGTTACACGAAGTCTGCGATGCAAGTTTGCTTCGTTTTCCTTGACGGCATTTGTGGTTCGCATACAGCGGGAGGGCTCGGCGTGTGGTCCGGCGTGAGTGTGAAGAGTGAGCCCACCGTGCATGGCATCGTGCTACAGCCAGTGAAGCTGTGAGTGGTACTACTGCTGTACGTACTGAGAGTTTTTATTTCTGGGCTGCAAGAGCGAAGGGTTGCGGTGGGTTCGATAAAAGAGAAAATGGGTTCGCTGTAAAAGGGGGTGCCAAGCTATTTTGACCTCCCTCAAACCGGTAATTATTTTGAATCAACTTCTCTTAAACCGTAGATGCCACTGTATATAAATATCCACTGGAGGTGTACGAGTATCGTAGGATACGAATATAATATGATATGATACGTATTATACCAGGTGCTATACACTACTATTAATAGGTAGTGAATAGATTTTACCCTTTCCTGCAAACACTCTCGGTGGTCCTCTTCATCGGTGAAGGCACCTGCTATTTCGCGGTGCAAGCACTCGTCTCGCCTTGGTGATGTGAAGGTATCACCTACTGAGCTATAGGGGTAAAAAATCGATCGATTACCCAGCCCAGGGTAATCCTTACAACACTTTCCCCCCCTCTGAACGGCGGGATGTTTGGGGCGTCGGTACCGTATACGGCCGTACGCTGACCTACCCGCTTCGTTTCAATACCGGGGGAACGCAGGAGACATGTTTTTAGGGACGCACGCGCTAGCGTTTCTATAGAGAAACGTTCGCAGTGAGACTCGAACTCGTGTCCTCGACGACGTCCAATGTGAAGGTATTACCTACCGAGCTACAGGGGTAATCGATTGCCCTCTTCGACGACGCCAAATGTCATGGTCGATGCTAGCCAGCACGCTTCTTCTTGGTATAGTTATTATTGTTGCTTATCTCATGGAGAGCTCAATTAGGATAAAGAAACAGAGTGAGATCGGGAGGGGACAGTTAAGCAACAGGCTGTCCCCTGAACCATGTATATTCTTAAATATACCATCTACTGACACGTTTCCGTTATTAGCACGTCAAGTGACCTCCTATGTGTAGTATGTATTTTGCCTGTCTTCTCAGACTGGTAAGTATTGCATCCCCTCAGAACTACGTGATACCATCACTGTGACCTTCCTGTCCCATGTTGCGTTCTGGTCAGGGTATATCCGATTGGAACTTCGGGCAAACGACCCTGCACAGGCTGAACATAAAATCAGCCAACTGAGTTTTGTGGCGGGACGGTGCAGCAGGGTGACTCTAGGACAAGGATACCGCTGCGGGGGCAGCGAGTGCTGCCCTACACAGGAGATACCTTGACACGCGAATAAGCTGACTAATACATGCGCAAGGCATGCCTCAGAGCAGGCAGTGCTGGCCATCCAAGTGGCACCCTCGGGACAATCTGCAGTAGAAGTTATGATATCGCCGTCGTGGCCCCAGGAAGCCTCATCAGTTTTGCACTTTTTCTATAAATAAAATCACCAGAGTCTCGCCTGTCGCCCTGTTTTTCCCCTCGTGAGCCTCCTGGTCAGGCCATCGTCGTACGTAGCGCGTGGCTCCTGCCGCAGGAGAGTCCTGTGGCGTCCACACACTCCCCATCGCGTGCTCCCATTGCATCTCATTTGTCCACATACCCCCCCCCACCCCCATATACATTATATATGGGTTGGGTTGGCGTCGGTTGGCAACGACACTGTAAAACATGCCGCTCACTACGTGAGTTAGACATCCAGGGTATCGGTTTTTTTTTTGGCGGTCGCCCACAGCTGGTCGTCGAGTTAGATCATTTGTGCGCACTAAAGAACCTTTACTCTGCACAAGGGAATTGATCGTATCACGTAGTGTTCAAGGTAAGGCACCCAAGAGGCAGTTCCATAGTACTCCCATTGCTGTCTCTGGACGTGGCTACACCGGAAATTGAACTGACTCATTGAAGCTGTCATCCATATGCAAGTCCGCCTCACAAGCGATTCTTAGTAGGATGCAGCTCACCCTTCATGCGACTCGCCGGGCACCTCACGGCGCTTCGCGCTTGGTGCAAGCGATGTCTGCCTGGTCGGTGCAAACCCGAAATGCTCCGTTCCGGCAATGTAGAAATGCGAGGGTCTACGGTCATACGACTACGGCCATGCATGAGATCGAGTACATCTCTCATATCGAATACACCCCCCCGTGAGCCTCGCGGCATGTAGCGCAACACCCCCGGCACCAATCGCTGCAAGTCCATCTCGCAATTTGTGCCCGTTCGGTCTGGCCGTTAGGTTTTTCTAAAATGTTCACACCTCGGATAACGTAACACTCGGACAACATTTATCTACGTTATGGGGCCTAACGCAGGAACGTGGTAACGTACTACCATAGTGTTAGCACTAAAGGAGCGATCACGGCGGTAACGCGGTAACACAGTGTTAACTGGAAACCCACGAACGTACTCGAGCCTTAACGTTATGTTGCTGCTCGGTCTCGTCCAGCTCTGGTACAGTAACATTATGTTATGCCGTGATCAGGCCTTGAACTAACACCGTATCACTGTGTTAGGCTTTGACCAAACACATACGTTATCACTAACATTCCCAGATCGATATCCGCATGTTTACTAACACGATAACATAATGTTATTGTCGACGCAGCGTTAGACGTAGCACAATAACATTATGTTACCCTTAGGAGGAGTGTTATAAATAACACCCTAACATAACGTTACCATGTTCGCCAGCACTACTAACACATAACATTGTGTTACAGATAACACACTAACGTAACATAACGCAATGACCAGCACTACTAACACTACGTTATCTGGACCCCCCATCTGATTGCCTTAGGGTCGGATAACGTAACACTTAACGTACGTTAGATACGTTACAATCTTAGCCGGCCCATGCGTAACATTATGTTAGGATGTTAGCCTAAAAGCGGAAGTCCCTGTAACATTATGTTACGGTGTTACCGTCAGTAAAGATCTGATGGTAACATTCCGTTACCGTGTTACCATAAAAACCAATCCGGGTCTAACATTATGTTACTGAGTTACCGTTGGGGCCGAAGTCGTTCTAACGTAATGTTACTACGTTACCCTTTGGATCTTCCCGAGATCTAACATGTGTTACCTGTGTTAGTGGTAAAGCGGGCGTGTGGGAGTAACATAACGTAGCCGTGTTATCCAATTTCGCCGACATCCCAGTAGGGGATACCTATAAAAATATCCCCGGGGGGAGGATAGCATGGCATCTCCGGTAAAAAAAAAAACGCCTCCATATTTTAAAACCCCAAAACAGGGGATATTTAGGAGGGATCCCCGCAAAAAAAAACGCCCCGTTTGTTTTTGTGGAAACCCCGCCAGTACGTTATCCATCTATAACGTAATCTGCACACTCGCACGTACGAGTTAACACGGCAGTAACATATTGTTCAGTTTAGATTGTGGGTGTACGTTATCTACTAACTTGTGTCACCACATACATTGCATACGAGTTAACAACATTAACATAATGCTATTAGACATATATAAAACTCAAGAATATCGCGATATTTGACATTTAGAGCCAAATTATGTGCCTCACGAGTTTTATACGGACGTCGGGTATAGCGATATTTTCGCCATACGTGGTCCGCAACACACAAATATATGCTTGGGGTATTTTTACCCCAAGCATATATTTGTGTTCTCTTTTTTGTTGGTAGAGCCGAATTTGGTAGAAACAGCATGTCCCCTCTACTCGGTCATCCGATCATTACCCTGCCAGCAAGCACCACAACAGCAGCAGCAGTGGTGGTGGCCGCCACGACTTGGTTGAATGAGTACGGCAGACGGGTGCTCCCTTGGTCGGAGAGAGCCGGATTCACGGGATGCCCCGGTTCAGCGGCACCAGCACAGCACCCAGTGCTCTGACTGGGCGTCTTTCTGCCGGAGTTGCTCAAACCCATGTCCCCAACACCGCACGCCCCACTTCATCCGGGAACAAGCGGGTAGCGCCAACCCGACCTTTAGTTTTTAGCGGACACGTCTCAGCACGAGCGCGAGACGCGCCATCGTCTATACCAAGAGCCAAATCCAGGGTGTACGCGGGCTCTGTAGCCTGCCGAGCTACGTCGAGAAGCAGCTGCAGCAGCAGCAGCGACGTCCTCCAGCCCATGCGATGTTGTACGTGTTTGTGCACTTGCCGCCTATTTTTAGTTCACCCATGTTTTATTTCACGTTGTTCTGGCAAGAAACCCGATATTGAGTTTTATATCGAGGGATTTGCGTGTGCGAAAATCGCGATATTGAATTCGGCGCAAAGAGTCGAAATATCACCCTCTGTTGAGTTTTATATATGTCTATTGATAGTGTTTTATCGATCATATGCGTTATCCGTTTGACGTATGTTATGTTGTTATGGCAGCAAGACTTTCGTAATACCCTCACATAACGTCGCTCGAAACGGACTGCTGCTGCGGCTGATACAGTAACATAATGCTAACGTTGTATTGACCATACATACACGTCATCCCTCTAACGTGTGTTACGATAGCCCCTAGGAATTTCACTAACACACTAATACCATAGTGTTATGTACGCGTTTATTTGGCCGTGTACGTTATCCGTCGAAAGGGTGGTACGGTAGCAATAAGAATCCCGCTGACACACTAACATAACGTTACTCGCTACAGGCTGATGCCGCTAACACGGTAACATAATGTTAACGTTTAAGTGACCATGTACGTTATCCCTTTAACGTGTGTCACGGTAACCACCAGGAATTCCGCTAACACGCTAACATAGTGTTACTCGCTATGGGCTGCATACCCTAACACCCTAACACATACACTGCGGTCAGTACGAGATCAAGGTAACACTCTAACATAATGTTACGCGATCGCCCGCCAATATCATAGTACACTAACACTATGTTATCACAAAACCCAGAAAGTAGTTAACGTAGTAACGTAATATTACGTGTGTTTTTTCGCTGACGCCTAACATTAACATAAAATGTTAAGTGTTACGTTATCCGAGGTGTGAAAATGTTTGCTCCCCTTCCAAAAGCCACGGACAGGGTGGGGAGGCTTGGAATCTGTTCACTTTGAAAAAAAAAAATGATATCAGCAGCAATTCTCGCAGACGTAACATTCCACATTCCAACAGTTGTAAGACTCTGTAGAGGAAGTTAACCCTTCTGCTGTAGTACTGCAGTCCCGTCTTGGGTACAAAGCACTCATTTTTTCTACGTAGTTTTGTCCCCAAAACGAGACTGCTGCACTCGAAAAGGTTAGGGCACGTCCTTATCACCATGTCCTAATGTGTCGCTCTCGGGTGCCACGTTTCCAGCACTATTAATACTTGGATTAATGCACGAGTATATTATTATGTAGTGTATGTTTTACCAGCCTTTTGAAGTTCCAGCAGTATGATTCGTACCTATTATTTTTAATTTTCTATCCTTCCGTTTGTGTAGTCGGCCGAGGGCTGGCTGGATTGCCCTTGTTTGCAATGTGTGCCTTGTCGTTTGTGGCGACCGAGCTTCTGTCATGGCTGGTACGGTGTGTATTTTGAAGGCTTCAAGAATGAGCACAGGCACTCACTGGGTGTGCTGGATGTCCACTAGTCACGGTTTAATGTGAGCAAAACACATACCACCCCCCCCCCCGCCCCCCGCCCTTCTTGACACACTACCCCCCGCCCTCCCCGCCTCGCTCCTCCCTCCCTCCCTCCCCCCTAACACATCAACACTTTATATATTAACGAAACATGTATGTTTGAACGCTGGTACTGCTTATTCGATAGTGTCAGTAGGTGCGACTACTGCTGCAGTAAATAGAGGGCAGTCACCGGTGCGCACCGCCCAACCCCGAACCCCCTGATCTGGGCACAGCATATTGTGGGATACAAGTACAGCAGCAATACGAGCAGCCGAAGATGCCCCCGAGCCTCCCAGAGGTGTCCCCACTCACCATCAACCATTTACCTACAGTGGTACCGTATATAGCATTAACCCATATGCATTTCTAAGTCGCTCGTCATAACTTTACCGGCTCTCGAAACGTGCGCTGTGTGCTTCCCTTGCGTTTGCCTTTTTTTGCTCTCGTAAATTGTCTGCTGCGTGCATATCATGTACCGCTGTCCGAAACCTGGCACGGGGCACCAGCTCAGAACAGCCACTCCGTAACCCATGTGGAATACGCGTCCGTGGAGATGATCCGAGAGACGGTAGCGGCGCTCGAGTCTGACCTCCCGCCGGCCGCGGTGAAGCTGGGCATGATGGGAACGGACGCTGTGGTTTCTGTGGTGGGGGAGTTTTTGGACGGCTATGAGGGCAAGGTGGTGTGCGACCCTGTCATGATCTCCACCAGGTGGGCCCCGTATGCCGGTACTACGTAGGCATACCAGTACTGTATGTATGCAATACAGGACGCCTATATAATGAAGAGCAAGAAGCAGGGAGAATGGCCCAGACCGGATTTCATTTCAAGGAATTGGGTGCGTCACACGCTGCTGTAACTTCAGCACAACGGTTCCCGAATTTTCTTTTTGTTTTCCTCCGTGTTTCAGCCTGTCTGCATTGGTACTGGTCGTCTTCTGACCCGTGCTAAGATAGAGGTAGCTTTTTGGCCAAAATCGTTTCTGGCGGACGGGGCGGAGCTCCTTAAGTGGAGAACTATCCTATTTTTCGTCTCCCCGAATTTGAAGAAAAATAAATCATCCCCCCCCAACGCTTGGTCTTTTTCTATTTTTGACTGGTGTTGTTTGCGACTTTTGGTTTCGTAAAAACACGCCTTTTGGTTTATTTCGTATCGCTGGAATGACGTTCATGTTTTCCAGTAGCCAACAGTATTCGTTGTACTTACATCCAGGCCATGGGGTTGCTCATCTTGATGTACTTCGTGTCTATTTTGTCAGATTTTTGTGTGTGAGATAGAGAGCTCCTGCAATAAAATCAAGTGAGGAGCCTCAGAAAAAATGGGAGCTATATATATTCGCTTCCGTACATAGCACGCGTCTTCCTACTATAGAGCTGTCCCGTACTTTTTACCTGGTGTAATTGATACGGTGTACTACTCACGAGTATAACTGCTGTCTGCAACTGATATACGTAAGCTGGGCTCGTACTTTGTACACTTGGGGCGCCTTATGTGATGCGCACGTTCGCTCAGCTAGAAAAAGCAAAACACGTACCATCGCTGTCGTTGCGCGTGGTGGGACAGATGTCTGGCCCCGATGAGTGGAGTTAGTGTGTGAACAGACCGAATGCGGAAATCGGACGATTCGGTATACCCGATCAAGCTGTTCGACTGCTCCCAACGCCTTAGCGTATCATGGGTCACTGGGGCCCTGGGCTCGGTCGGTGGTGGTCGGCGGTGTTGAGTGAAACGCCGGACATTTCACCTCGCGGCCGGCAGTCCCCGCCGGTGAACACCCCAAGCATCCAGGCAGCCCGCTGGCGTCTACAGCAATGTCACCGTCCCGTCAGTACCCCGCCCTTAGCCCTTTTTACCAGTGCGGAAAACTTTAGCACGCTTATTTCCGGGTGGTCAGTCCCCGGAGCGTGGGTTTCAGTTGTAAAAGGGTTACCTTGAGGTCGTTGAAAGATGACCCCACCCCCCCCCCTACTTGACTTACACCTAAAAGGCCTTCGCTGACACGCCCGCATCACCTGCACCGCCTGCATCGCCTGCACCGCTTGCATCGCCTGCACCGCCTGCATCGCCTGCACTGCCTGCATCGCTCGCATCAGCGGGTCCCGATTGATGGCCGAAGGCGCGCAAGATCAAATGGTGGAGCGCGTCTTTCCCCGATCAACGATGATCACGCCCAACCTTGTAGAAGCGGAGGCCTTGGTCGGACGGCCCCTGCGGAGCCCCCGCGATGTAGAAGCCGGCGCGGCGGAGCTCTTTGCGTCTTCCGGTGCCCGTGGCGTTCTGATCAAGGGCGGGCATGCGGACCAGGTGGAGGACGAGCAGGAGGAGAAGGGAGGGAGGGGAGCCACCGTGAGCAAAGGTCGCGCTCGCTATTCCCAGGACTACTGGACCGACGGGACGCCGTTAGGAAGCTTTTGGCTCACCGCACCCCGATCGGACGGCTCCAACACCCACGGTACGGGGTGCACGCTTTCCTCGGCAGCGGCGGCGTGCCTGGCCAGAGGTCTGGACTCCGCCGACGCGATCGTTATCGCGAAGGCGTACGTGACGCAGGGAATTCGAGCGGCGCGACGGCTGGGTCAGGGACCGGGCCCCGTGGCGCAGACGGCGTGGCCCTCCAGCGTGGATTGCTTCCCCTGGGCTACGGCGACGGCGGAGGGAGGGGCGAGCGAGCGGCCCGAGGCGTTCCCGCGCTGTCACGACGACTGGGGGCTGTATCCAGTGGTGGAAACGGCCGAGTGGTGAGATTGAGCGGCTGACTTCGCTTCGGGGGAGGCAAGGCTGGTTGTTCAAGCCGGGGGGATGTAACCGTCAGCAGCCGGTGTGACTCCACCGATATTGCTTCCGCTGTAGGGTATCGCGCGAAAACTCCGTGCGTTCCGTTGGCTGCGATGCGATAGTTTGCTGTTTATTCACGCCCGCTTTTGTTCTTGGTCCTGGTGTGTTCGGTCTTCTCTCTGCTTCTCTCGTGTGCGTGGCCATGGTCGAAGGGCACTATGTCCGTGTCTTGCACCTTCCACGCGAAGAGCCATCAAGCACTTACACATCTACAACCTCTCTGAAAATGCAGTATGACTGCGTTGTTTTCTTGTAGAAATTGACTGCTCGGATCTCCTTCCCTCCCTCTCTTCTCCCCTCGCTCTTTCCCTCCCTCTTGCGCGAAAAAAGGGTCGAAAGACTGCTGTCCCTCGGGGTTAGGGACATCCAGCTGCGGGTGAAGGGGGCATTGCCCGAAGCCCTCGACGCCGAGGTAGGGAAGGCGGCACAGGCGTGCCGGGCCGCTGGTGGGAGGCTGTGGGTCAACGACTTCTGGCAAGCGGCAGTAAGGCACGGCACTTACGGGGTCCACCTCGGGCAGGAAGATCTGGAGGCTGGTGGCGGGGAAGCGCTGGGGGCGATTGCGGCGGCCGGATTAAGGTTAGGTGTAAGCACTCACTCGTACCTTGAGCTGGCGAGGGCGACGGCGGTCCGGCCGAGCTACATCTCCCTGGGACCCGTGTTCGAGACGAGTTCTAAGAAGGTGGCGTTTTCTCCGAGGGGCGCGGTGTTGGTGAGGGCATGGAGGGCGCTCGTTGACGTGCCGCTGATTGCCATTGGAGGGATCAGTCTCGAGACCGCGCCTGAGGTGAATGAACCGAGTGTGTGTTTGTGTGTTTCTTGCTTTTTGTTTTGTACAGTACCTGCTACTGGCACCTGGTAACTACCTGGGATACACCTAACCAGCAGTTGAATTGTGGTATGAACCTGCGGTGCGGTGCTCTTTTTTGCTTGAGCGTGAGTCTTGAGTTACTTGGGCGTTCCGAGGGTCAAGTAGCTTTTTTCCTTCGACGACATGTGGCCTTGGCGTTGTGTTCTCTAAGTTGGTGTGTTCCCGATTCCAAGTATACATCTATCTCCGTGTGGTCGTTGTGCTTCATTCGGTCCATTTTGCAACAGCTGCCTGGATGTACCTGGACTTCTCTCTTGCCCAGGGGCCTGGTCCTGTGGAGCAAGTTCCGGTCGCCACGGCCCTGCTGCGGTCCCTTGCCTCTGCTCTTCCTGCAAAGTTATCGTGTAGACAGAGGTTTTGGAAACTTTTACTGCATGCAGTTTTGTTTTTTCTGATGACGAGTTCGACTCATGTTTCTTTTTGGTCTCTTTCTTTCGAAAGGTTTTGGACGCTGGTGCTGACAGCATTGCGGCGATTTCGGCCATAACCAAGGCGGACGACGTGGGCGAGGCGGTGCGAAAATGGAGTGCTCTTTTTAAAGCCAAGGGCTCAGAGTGAACCAGGATCCTGACTTGGACGACAACGACAGGCGGGGATCGGACGGCGCAGCCAACCTCGGCAGTGGCGGCGACGGTGGCGGCGGCGGCGAGAACGACGTCGCCGCCGCGGCTACAGCACCGGGGTGGATGGATGCGACGAGAGAGACATCCCTGCACCATTCGAACGGTAACGGCGACAAGGCAGATTGTGGAAGCACAACTGCCCTTGAACGACCACGCGCCCGCCTCTGCCTCCGGCAGGAGACGTCGGTGGGCTCGAAAGTTTAGCCTCTACCATCGTTGCCTGGCCCGTGCGCGGCATGCATCGTTGTAAAAGGATCGACCCTTCTCGACCATTTCGATTGGGAGTAGGTTGAGGAGCCGTTCCTGCTGTTGTACCTACATTAGATCTGCTTGTTTTGGTGGTATGTATTAATAATCATTTTTACTTTTTTCGGATCAACTCGCATGAGTTACAATTTTCTATGGTTGGTAACCTTGTATTTACGTACAAGCCGTACGTGGCTGCAGGAGTCTTCCTTTCTCCCACCCCCCTGGTATTATACGTGCCTTGATTTTTGTCGCCCATAAAGCTCGGCATTCCCTTTGCTCGACGGTTTCTGGGGGTGAACGGCGTGGTCAGGGAGAGAGGCGGCACGGGCCCGAACGCCTCCACCGACCGAACTCCCCTCGCGATGAGGGTCCGAGGGATGCCCGTAGATTACAGTTGGTTGCATTGGCGCTGCGCAGAGGAATTACTTCTTGTTTCGGGCCTCGTCGCGTTTTGCGGGGTACATTATGTTAATACGAGGTAAATCTGGCACAAGTTTGTATTTTCCTTCTGGGCGCTGTACGCGGGGGGAGGAAACAAAAAGAAACGACAAGAGAAAAAGTCAAGGAAGTGATTAAATACCCGGGTAACAGCTTGGATGTGACCGTACCGCGTGATACCACACACGCGAATCATGAAAAGGCAGGCGCCACGCTAGTCGCCGCTGCGTTCAAGGCATTCTTGGACTTCGAGAAATGTGCGCGGGGAAAAAAAACAATTCCACATCAAGGGAAGCCAGGCTTGGATATGACCGTACCGCGTGATAACACACGCGAATCATGAAAAGGCAGGCGCCACGTGAATCCTCACTATTAATACGTTCTTTTAACGACATCTTTGAACCCTAAACTGAGCTCGTTTCAGACTGAAAAATGACAAGAGAGGCAACTAACTGTGAATAGACGCCAACAGGTTTACCCATGGTGTTTGCCTCTCCATAAGCGGCAGGCGAATAAAGATTCGACGCCGCCGCGCCGCGCCGGCCCGCCGAAGCACCAGATACAGATGGCGCACATAATAATGCGTACTGCGCCTTGATATACCTGGTATTGCTTTGAACGTAAATGTATGGTTAATTTCTGTTGAGGGCCGTGGTGTCTTCGCCACACACGAAGCCTTCGCGTGACCGACTCAAATCAAGAAACATTGAAACTGGGACACTGGAAAAAAAAACTGGGTTCATAGCTAATAAAAAACTGGGTACTACTGCTCTTGCGCGTGTACCCCGCAAAACTTCACGAAATATGACGTACCAGTACGCGCCGACAAACATGTTGCGACAAGGTCTCCTCGATGCAACACAAGTGACACAAAGTAAACAATCGGGGCTCAACCCCAAAATCCTAACCCCACTCAGGCAGCGCATGCCGTCAAAACGAATGACAAAACACGAACTACTGCTGTTAACTGTAGACTATACCCCGAAAAAACAGCGAGAAAATGATAAACCAAGAACCGCTCCGTTTCGTGTACGTGTATCATACCTCAAAAGCCCCCCTTCTGAAATGCTACGTACACCTGGTACTGGTACAAGCGAAGCAAGCCTCATGTCTCGTTCTTTTTATTTCTTGCTGCAATTATCTGCGGTGGAAAGCGATGCGTTTGTCGCGGGAGGCACAAGCAAAAGCCGCATCCCTACCGCCTCAATAAAACTACAAACCCGGCCAAACAAGAAACGCCTCCCGCTCCGCAAGTTCCACCGGAAAACGCGCCCTGTTTGGTACCGCAGTACATACTACTACCGCTGTGCACTGTGCATTGAGTGTTGCTTGCTAACGCGGTCCCGTGCATACATAAAAGGCACCCCCCAGGTCGATTTCGCGCCCGAGTCACCGTGCGACCAACAAACCGGCCTACTTGGAATTAGTGTGGGTTGATTTTTGCAGTACAGTCGCGGTCCCTCTGCAATGTCGGTATCCGTCGGCCAACAATACCGGTACTATTCCGCAAACCACCACACTAGTTATAGTCCCATCTGTGCCTAGCGATTCCACAGGCACTACAGCGGGCAGCCGGCTAAATAGAGGGACCGCTACTGGAAGTAAAAGCGTAAAAAAAAAACAAGGCCGGTCAGGTTTCAGTCGTGAGCGAACAAAGCCTCGCCCCTTCGGGCGCCATCAACGACATATACAGCTCGATCGAGCGGCATCACATACCGACACGACTCAAACCATCGCGCCAGTCCTCTCGAAACGAAACGACCCCCCCCCCCCCCCTCCTCCCGCCGTCCCGCAAATAACAAACGAGCCATCCATCCCATGGTCCAGCTCTGCCGCACAATCAAACACGCGCGCGATTGTGCAAAATTTCTATACTAGACCTCTTGGGAGGAAAAACAAAACGCCATTTCTTGCAACAAAAAAACAACAAACACTGACTAACGTTGGTTAGATACCCCAACACTGCTGCTGCGTGTATTGTTGCGTTTTTTTTGTCGGAGACCCAAAAGAGCCCCCCCCCCCCCCGCACCCATCCGCCTCCCCCAGTGCGCTAAACACCCCGCAGAAAGTGGCGCAACTGCAAATCAGCTAAGGCCATGCGCGATGATGAGTACCTCTCCCCCCCCCCCCGCGCGCTTCAGTTTAGTTCTCATCGTCGTAATTTACGAAGGCCTCGGTGTGTCCAGTGTCGTCCCCATCCTTAGTGAGGGTCGGGTCCCAGATGTCGGGTCCCGCGGCGGGGAGCACGCGCAGGATGTTCACGACTCCCGGGATCTACAAGGCCAAGGAAATCGGAAGAGACCGACGCGAAACGAACGAGATAGCGGGTCATGGCAATAAGGGCAAGGACTCAACGATCAGCGCGAGAAAAAAAAAACAGCATGTTTCATAGTTGAGCGACTACGCACCGTACAACAACAGAATCGTACATAGACCGGCCAAAATCGGTCAAAATCAGTCATTTAGGGATATAAATTGTGAAGCACTTCAACTAAAAGGCGTTTTCCCGTAACACAACCAGGAGAATGAGCGTCTCGAATTCGTGCGCCGCTCGTGTGTTTTGGTAGAGAGAAGCCGTGCCTGTTTATTGTTTGCTGCCTGCGTTCACCGACGTACTATGGTTAGATCACTCTGGCCGGAAACATAAGCTACGTTTGATGTTCACATCAGATTCTAGCCGGGGACTACAATCACGGGCAGAGCGGCACGTAATAAGTGGTGGGAGGGTAACACCATCAAACACCGCGAAAGGGTGACAAGTACCCACACCCCCTTGCATGTTTCCGTTTCATGTTTTCTGTTTGCAGAGTTGAAAAATTGAGAAGATACCAAATTACGCCGGGTACCGGTAGTCCAAAATACCGGGTATAGCCTACAGTAGTTGGCCTTTATCCGTTAGAAAGAACACGAGACGGCAAGGGTAGTGTGTGTGACACAAAATATGCTATATTGTGTCAGCGGGATTCACACCGAGTCAAACGTTTGCTCAATGAAGTAGGCACCGGCCAACGATCAATCAACCAGGCGGGGAGTATCGTATATAGCACAGCACGCTCTGGGGTATATATAAAAAAAAAATGACGTAAGAGTCGAGCGCCCACCCTCTCTCCTCCAATCTAGAGACATGAAAAAAATAACGCAAGAGAGTCCATGCCTCCCGATCACAGGGCGCGGAAACTTTTTCACTCCGTCAAAACCGCATCAACGTTTCGGGCAACACTTGAAAAAAATCTGCAGCGCTAAAAAAAACGGTTCACACCTCGGAGAGATCGTCGATTCCCACTTCAATACCTACATAATTCAGGGCAGATAGATGTACTCTTGATCTATGTGATCTACTGCTGTAGCTCATGTTGCACCGTGGGAGGGGCGCCGTACAATCTGCACCATCTAAGGATGAATCTGTACAACACAGATCCTGTATGACATCTCATAACGGGCAGTCATGTTGGCGCGTGGGAGCCGCCGCATCATCTGCATGATCTAAGGACAGGTTTCTTGCGCTGGATCTGTCTGCATGTACTGTACAGATCCTGCATAACATCTAATATCGGCAGGCTGGGATCTAGATGATCTGTAAATGATCTAGATGATCTGGAGGATCTAGATGATGTGGAAGATCTAGATGATCTGTCGAACGGGTGAAAGCGTGCAAAATCTCTCTCGTACGTTAGTTAGAAAACTCTCGCCCCGTCCGACAGACGTGGGGAAAATACTCTAAAATCTCCTTGAGACAGTATCTACATAGATATGCATACAGTATGTACTCACACTGGGTACTAAATATAAAAAGTTGCAGAAAAACAATACAAAAAACACGCCAGCTGTGAGTGAGATGGGAGGATGTCGTCGAAGCTCATCGTTGCAGGCTGCGTGTGATACTATTACGGGGGACCATAGTAAATAGGACTTACGATCCAGACAAAAACCTACACATTTACCTATTTTTACTAGCAATATTCGTTCCTATTTACTACTGCTGTATGGTCCCCTGTAATACTGCCGTAGTGATACTGCGATCGCGCGGCTATCGGGTTGCAGAGCATGCCCTCATATCAGATGGGTTTCTTCTTCGAAGCAAAACACGCACGCGAGCAAGCACCACGAACAATCAATGCAATAGTCTATGGAAATCTTCACCGGCATCTTACCCGCGTACAGGGAAATGATGCCCTCTGCGCGTGTATAATGCTGTCGTAACTGTTACTGCTGCTGCTGCTGCTGTTGTTGTTGTTGATCTTTTGTTATCACCTCAACTCATCGCCATTGCCATATATACTACTGTTCCGTTGTCACAAAAAACAGGGTTCAAGAACTCTGGGAGTGGATGGAAGAACACCCCAAGAAACCTATTGCAACACTACTACATATTGCTATCGGGGTTATTCGCAGAAGAAGACGGTGGTCCCGGGCGGGAAACGCCTTCCTCTGCTTTACAAGAATACGAACAAAACAAAAAAAAGTAAAATATGTTTCTCCAGCAGCAACCAACGACCCTCTCCCCACCCGCCCATCTTACCTAAAGGGGAGCCCCGCGGTGACGACGAGCAGGTCGGTCGTTTTTCTCCGCGATCAGCTTTGCCTGCGCCACCTCACAACACTGCAGGGACCGGAGGACAACAACAGGGCAGAACCGAGTAGACAGTTCGGGAGGGGCAACGGCGCGGTAAGTCACAAAATATGTCTGAATTCACCGAAACGTCAGAAAAGGAAGGCCATTGGTTATCTAGTCTCTCTATACACTTGGTGCGTGATACACGATACTATGTTTTTTTATCACCTGCTACCTGGTACTGCTCTGGACCAAACGTAAGAACCGCTGTGGTGTACATATGAAGACCAAACGGTCCTTACACTTCCGTTCGTATTATTTGTTTACTACCCGGTGCCCTTCTGGACGGAAACGGAAAAATATGCGCGGTTGTGGTACAGACATGAAGACCAAAAAACTGTCCTAATATTTTACGTCCAGAGTTTAGTATCGCAGTCCCGTTTGGGGGACAAAGTACTTAGAATTAGACTGGTTCGTCCTCAAAACGGGATTGCAGTGCACACTGAAAGGGTTAAGAGCGCTGACTTCGTTGAGTTGGCACAGGGGCGCGATCGCTTTTCAGCGCTCGATTTTACTTGAGGACGGGAAAGGCCGCCACGTCAACACCGAACAATTATTACGGGGGGCTAGTGAATAGGACCAAATGTTATTCGTACAAATAGGTACATACCTGGTATATAGGTTTTTGTGTGTACCGTAGGTCCTATTCACTATGGTCTCCCGTTAATAGGTGTCACTCGGAAAGTATGTGATCGAGAGAGAGAGAGAGCCTTTCGAAACAGAACGTGCCCGGTACGACTTTAGCACCCTTACCGTTGTTGTCCAAAGGAAAAAAAAAAAAGATCGCACCTAACCCTGTGCGCACTCAACGCTCTTCTACGCTATTCGTTCTGCCATCCGACAGTGTAGCCGACGCCTCCCGGTGGTATCATTAATAGTGCTTACGTATAAACCTCGCAATTACTCGTAGGTCAAAGGTCGTGAGTTCGAATGCTGCCCAAGCAGGAACATTTCTTGTGGCTACAATTTACTTTGCTGAAAGCGCCCATCAAAAGCGTGGGTACGCACAATTCGACACGGACCTACGAGGAGAGAGAATTGCTTGACTCGTCCCGCGATGAAAACGAAGGCACGCATCGCAGTGGCCGGGGGGGGGGGGGGGGGGGGGGGGGGGGGGGGGGGGGGGGGGGGGGGGGGGGGGGGGGGGGGGGGGGGTACTCGATATCGCGCAAGGCCGTAGTCGTATGACCGTTGACCCTCGCATCCCTACAATGCCTCGACGGAGCACGTCGGGTTTTCACCGACTAGGGAGACATTGCTTGCACCAAGCGCGAAGCGCCGTGAGGTGTTAGGGGGGGGGTGGGGGGGTACTCGATATCGTGCATGGCCGTAGTCGTATGACCATAGCGCGGGGGGGGGAGAGGAGTGCCCGCTATTTGACACCGGGTCTGACTTTAGGAAAGGAAGATAGCGGGAGCTAGAGACATAGGGTCAAACCTAACAGATGGGATGGAAGAACTGAACAAAGATAAAGCGCATGTATGCGAGTACTCGTATTACGTACCGGCATCAAATACACTGTATCAACAGTAGAGCATTATAATCAATGGTAGAGCATTATAAACCTTCTGGAACCCCAGGTACGACGACCTAAACACTTCAGCAAACGCCATCTCGCCAAACGTAGATGATAAGGTGAATGAAACAATCTGTGTCCAAGAGGGCTATTATCATTATTATTATGTCGCGTTGCGAGACGTCAATTAAATCGTGGACGGGGATTCTTTTATTTTTCCTCGCAGCCTTATCCTAACCAATGGAGCTATGAGATGCAGCAGCAGCAGTCCTATCGGTAGTAATTAATGTGCTATACCTGGTACGTGTATGTAGTCCGTCATGCCCAGAAATTCCAACAATTGTCCCCAGCACCAATGGTGCACTTTTTCTAATACCAGGTAGTTTCTTAATAGTTCCCCAGCTTCTTACTCATCATTTCTCAGGTTCACATATTCATTTCTTACTTTCTTATTATCCCCTTTCTCTTCGTTTCTCAACACTATTTATTGCTCTCTCTTACCTTGAAGAGCATCGTGCGGAAGTTGACGTCGTCGCTGCCGGTATCGATCACGGCCGGGTACACCCCCCACGTCAGGGCTAGTCCCCGCGCGGTCTCGATGTTCGGCGTCACGCCCATCACGGGAACGTTGGGCCGCAGCTGGGCGGCCTTGTTGACCGTCGTCCCTCTGGAGGTGAACACGACGATGGCCTTAGCCCCGAGCGTGTCAGCCACCTGCGTGCGCCAACGAAACGCGGGGGCACAAAAACGGAGAAAAAGTGGTGCAAAAACGACGCAAAAGCGATGCAAAAAGCGGAGCAAATGCGATGCCAAAGCGGTGCAAAAAACGGAGCAGAAACGGTGCAAACAAGGGGAGGGGGGCGGGTTGTGATCTCGACGTCGACCGAGGCAGGCAACCCTTTTCGTGGAAGCTACGAAGGCCGAGGTCAACAACATACTCGTATTATATCGTATCTCTGTACAGACCTCCACCGGGACAAGTACAAATAATATTTATATATAGTTTAAAGAAAAAGAGTCTCAACAAAGCGCCACCCATCCAGCCGCAGACCGAGTGGAAAGGAACCAACGCCTACACAACGTGAACGGAATAGTGACTGTGAGCCATTCGAGGAGGCGATGGGTGGCCTACTACTGCTACTACTTCTACTACTTACTACTACTTCTACTACTTCTACTACTATATACTACTTCTACTACTACTACTACTACCACTACCACTACCACTACCACTACCACTACCACTACGACGACTACTACCACTACTACTACTACTACTACTACTGCTACTACTGCTGCTGCTGCTCTGTGTCACACGACGGTCGCACCGCAAAGCGGCACGCACCAAGTACCTGACAGGAGGCCTGCTCACACTAGCACTACTACCACTCCTGGTCCTACTACTACTACTACTACCACCACCACCACGACTACCACTACTAGTACCAATACCACTACTGCTGCTACTATTATTTACTACGAGCACTACTGCACTAACTACTACACCAACTACTGCTGTACTGAGCTGCTGCTCTATATCACGCGATGGGTACAAGACGGCGGGCAGCAAGTACAGCGAGAACCGCAAGTGTATCAAGTACCTGACGGGCGGCAATGGTGATGGCGTCCGTTGCAGAGCCGGTCCTCTGCTTCTCGCTCTGGGTGAGCATGTATCTGCGATACAGCTACAGGTGGCGGAGGGGTTGACGCGATTGAGGGGAAGAAACGTTAAGGATATTTTAGCTGTTGGTCGTTGTCGTCCTTGTTTTTGTTGCTGCTGTAGCTGATATCGTGTGGCAGCTAATGTTGTTGTTATTACGGGGGTCTATAGTTAACGGGACCAAATTTTGGTAGTAAAAATAGGTAAATATATAGGTTTTTATGTGTACCATAGGTCCTATTTACTATCTATCGTCCCCCGTAATAGTGTCATTTGTCGTTGTTGGTCCTAATGCTGCTGCTGTTCTACCTGCCGCTGTTCATGTTACTGCTGTTCGTGTTGTTGATGTTGTTGTTGCTGCTGCTGTCGTCCCAAGAGTCACGTATGGTGCCAATATAACAGCACGAATCGGGCGGGGGGAGGGGGGGGGGGGGGCAATCATGGGAGAGGTAGCAACAGTACCGCGTTCGAGGCACCCCTTGTTTGGTCCCCGGCGTCCCGCTTAGGTGGGCACGCATGTCATGCACCGGCATGCGTGCGCGCACGTCCGTGCATCTCACACCTTCGAAAGCAGAGCTACGGGCTACAGATCTCAAAACGAACATTGTGAGCTCTTACAAAATAAAGCCGAGCCAACATGTAGGCGCGGAGCGCTGTTTCGAGGACGCGAAAGAGAAAATCAAAAAACAGCCGCACGCCGTCTGCAGAACCAACGCGGCATATAATATACGTAAAACACCTACAGACAGTTCCACCGAAACACACAAAACAGACGCAGGGATCAACCTAGAAAACGGCAGGCAGCAGTAATCATTTGGAATTGAGCTCACACCGCAAAAGAGGCGGTAGTTCGCGTCGTATTTGATCCTGTAGCGGAAAACGTCACCAACCAGGAAAGAGCAACCCCTCCCTCCCTCCCCACCCCGCCAACCCACCCCACCCCCCCCCCCCCCCCCCCCCCCTCACGCCATTCTTATGCAAAAAAATCCGCCTCTAAAGCGGTTCTTAGTAGGATGCAGCTCACCCCTCATGCGACTCGTCCAACACCTCACGGCGATTCGCGCTTGGTGCAAGCAATGTCTGCCTGGTCGGTGAAAACCCGACGTGCTCCATCCCGGCATTGTAGGGATGCGAGGGTCTATGATCATACGACTACGCCCATGCATGATAATGAGTACACCCCCCCCCCCCAACCCACACCCCACCCCAGGCTCTCGGTCTCGCCCCTCTCTACCCAGCCTCACCGGGTCGTTCTCGACGGCGGTGATGATCTTCTGCTGCATCCCCACGCTCTCCAGAGGGAATTTACCCGCCGCCGACTCGGCGGAAAGCATGATCCCGTCAGCCCCATCGTAAATTGCGGTGGCCACATCCGATGCCTCGGCGCGGGTTGGGGTGGGGTTCTTTTGATCGGAGGAGAGAGAGAGAGGAGGCGCAAGCAGAAAACAAAACACGTGATGAAGAGGGAGGACGGGGGACAGGGAAACAGGGCGGGGGGGGTAGAGAGGGTATAAAAGGGAATCAAGAGGGGAGAGGAGAAGAGAAAGAGAAGGAGAAGGAGAGGAATAGAAGGAGAGGAACAGGAAAAGAAGAAGAGAACGAGAATGAGAGAAAAAAACAGACGGAAAGAGGGGAGAGAGAGGTCGAATAACGAGCATTAATCAGGATAAAACGTAAGGCACGAGGACGAGCGACGGTGGGCGACGAGGCTATGGCGAGGGCGTTGGCGGCGCGCTCAACAACAGCAGGCGGGACAGATAAAGCGGACGTCAAGCCGGTGCTCAAGGCAGCCTCGCCTCGCCTCGCCTCGCTTAGCGTGCGCGCCCACCGTGCGGCTGGTTGCGCATTGCCCGTGTCGGGCTCCCGGGCGGGCTTTCTCTCAAGGGCAAAGGCATCCATCTACGGGGCAGTTCAGGCACGCAATTCAACCACCGCCACCTGCTGCGCTATGATATCACACATAGCTTGCAAAAAGATTACTTTCGACGAAGTCCTCGACCATACAGCTGTTGTTTTTCAATTTGTAAAGAAGTATGATACCACCATGTCCCTCAATATAATTGAACTTTTGAATCGAATATTAATATACAAAAAGGTCTTCATGTTTCGGGACAGCGTAAATATACCACACCGCAGTAATCGACAGTTTTTTCAAGTTTCGAGGCCCCAGCTTCAAGCTAAGCTAAGCGCACCTCAATCATGGACTCGAGCATCTGCGTGGCGACGATGACTGGCTTCCCCTGGCGCCTGCAGCAGTCGATGATGCGCTTCTGCGTGATGGGCACGAGCTCGGGGGGCATCTCCACCCCAAGGTCGCCTCTGCGGCAAGGAGAAAGAGGGCAGACACGCAACGTTACGGCAGGGAACAAAAGGACGGCGTCACTCTTTCAAGGTTCCGGCACTCACCCGTACTCGGCAGCCTCACACCGATTATAAACTCGCAAGGTGGCGCGGACGGCACTCGGGGGCCAGGCACCTGTTGTGGACAGACACTTGTAAGCCAACGGTTTTGGCGGGTACAGCCAACTCTCGAGAGTGGGGCACGGGCAGGCCGGGCCGGGCCGACTTCGCTTGGCCAGTGATATATTCGAATCACGGGGCCGAAGCCTGACCCAGCCTGCGGGATTCCAATTTCACCGACCGTCGGCCACGCCCGGTCCGCGAGATTCTATCTCGCAGGCTGTCTGCCCGGCCTGGCCTTGTGACATTCTCAGATCATTTTCGCTTTTGTCTTCGAGCTGTGGCTCTTCCTCCTCGAAATTTGGAGGCCACAACCTCCTCGTTAGTCCCCGCCTAGCGGTGTCTTTGGGTATATAGCCGCCCGTTGTCTACAAGCGGCGTTCGAAGCAGAGTCTGCCACGCCCCAATACCGGCCTTCGGATACCGATGGTGCCGGTGTGGGATGCGTAGTGCCTTGTTCAGGCGTAGTTCGAGACACGGCTAAAGTCACGAATCGTGAATTTGTTGCTTTTAGGGAAAAGCTATAAAAATTGGCGTCATGAAGAATCGTGATTTTTTTTTTTTATCATGGTGTCACGATCAAAAAATCTGACGAACTGTTATTTTTTTTGTTCGTTAGGAACGGCCCTTACATACGAATAAACAGGCGTTTGCAGGAAGGAACTTGTAGGCAAGCACTTGAAGACAGATAGGTAGGAAAGCAGGCAGGCGGTAGCCACGCTTGAAGGATACGGTGCTGCAGTACGTCCAGAGCTGTGGTACTGGTATGGGGCCCCCGGCACAGTTCGCGGAATATCGACGTACAAGGTGACACAGTACTTGCCTCCGGCGGTGCTGTTTCTTGAATCCCCCACACAACTCAGTAGCATTCATTTTCCGTAGCGGGACGCAATGCGGATGGAAATTCTCGACCTCACAGCTGACGTGAGTTTTTTTTTTGTTTTCACCTCTTTAAAAATAAAACAAAGAAAAGCGTCCAGCACAACGAGAAGAGGGGGATAAAAACGTACCGGGCCACCATGATAGCGTCGCAAAGGGCAACGATCTCCTCCAGGTCGTCGACCGCTTGCGGTTTCTCGATTTTCGCCATCACCTGCCCGGGCACACCACAAGAGAAAGAATAAGAAAAGTGACGACGGGTACATACGTACGCACAAACGAAAATGATTCGTTTTTTATCCCTTACTGAGGGAGGTCATCTGGTGGTGCTTTTATTGGGGGCAATCGGCTGAAAAAAAAAAGTTTCTTTATTCAAGTCGGCGGCTGATGATATGTTTCTTTCATAAAGAAAATAAAGCACAGCACAGCACAGCACGGCAGGATGATACAACGTGAGCAGTAATCGCGGGCGCGGAAACTCAGAAAAAACAAGGGCGGCATTGTGCCGCACGTCATCCCCGTCCCCGTCGACGCCACGCCGCCGCCGCCGCAGCTGACGCCAACACGAATAGTCCAGAGAGGCGCAAAAGGAGGCATACCACACCAGCGTGGCGGGTACCCCACTGGAGAAGAGAACAACGACGATGCAAAACGACAGAGCCCCCCCCCCAGCCGCATCAGACCTCGCACGAAACGACCACCGCACTTGACACCAACCCACACCCCACCCCACCGCGCCGCACCACAGCACACCGCCAAACCACAAACACACCATAATAGTCTAATATCGAGTGTGCACGCGAAGCTGTCAGGTGGTCAAGTCAAGAATGGCTCCCGAAGAATCGTTACTGCGTATTATGTTTCACAAACCCAGTACACCTTGTTGTACGATGGCGTGATCATATTCACAATGAAAATGCCACACACACACACACACACACCTCCCTCACTCACCCTGCACCGCCCCTGCACAATATCCTTCAGCTCCTTGACGTCGGCAGCCTTCTGCACGAAGGACAGAGCCACCACGTCTATGCCCCCGGGCACGATCAGAGCGAAGTCCAGGTCGGCGCGGTCCTGCACCATGAATAAATTTTCCCGAGAGAAAAAAGAGCCATCATAAAATTCCAAGTGTTAATAAATACGGGGGATGAGACGACAACAGCGATATAAATATACACGAAAAGGGGAAAAACGCTGAACCCTACGTGCGAGTGCGTGATAAAAGTGGAGCCAGGGGGGGGGGGGGGGGGGGGGCGGGGGAGGGAAGACACCGTTGACCACTAGGGTAAGGGAAAACACCTGTGGCCACGGGGGGGGGGAGAAGATAGGCACCCTACCCTGTGAACACGTCTCGTCTAGAATGCCGCTGGTGGAAGAAAACCTCCCACAAGTTGAGCTGCATAATAAAATCAATGAAATAAACAACAACAAAAAGGTAGCGGGTGCGAGTATTCCATCTACTACATACGCAAGGAGGGCTCTTTTTAATAAATGTATGAATACAAAAAGTGCAACATGGAACCAAGGGACTCTGGGGTACTATGGATCGGTAGTAATCTCAGTACAAGAGGCGTGATGGGGGGTAGGGTGTTAGTTTACAAAGATTAAACCACCGAGCCACTCAGTCAGCGCTGACCAGGGCTTTTCTCAACCCCGGAGGATGTTGTTGGCTCGAGGTGGGAGCATCGAAAGGGCGCCACTCACCCGAATGGCCTGGATTTGCGATCTGTATATGATGGAGCGTCTACTCCCATGACGCCCTCAGCAGAAAACAGGACCAACTACGTACAGGAAAAGCAACCTCAAAGTGGGAATCGCTGACGGTAGTACTCGCTTGATTGAAGGATGAAAGATGAGATGACGGGACCACATAGTCTGCTGCTTGCTGTAGCTCTACATACTGCTGTTCTCGCCTTTGGGGTCATCGCGGAAATGGGCAGACGCACGGTCGGGGTGTTCACCCCCTTCTTGTTGGACAGCTTGCCCCCGACGTCGACCCTGCAGCTCACGTAGCCTTCTCCGCTGTCCACAACTGTCATGCGCAGCTTGCCGTCGTCCAGAAGGAGAGAGTCGCCCTGCATTGCGCGGGGGGGGGGAGGAGGGGGGGGACGGGGGATGTACTCGATATCATGCATGGTCGCAGTCCTTTATATGACCATAGACCCTCGCATCCTTACAATGCCGGGACGGAGCACGTCGAGGGGGGGGGGGGGGGGGGGTGTACTCGATATCATGCATGGCCGTAGTCGTATGACCACGGGGGGGGGAATATATCCCGGTTCCCCAGTTTTCGTTTTTCGTTATTTTTTCGTGTTCGTTTTTATAGATTTTTTTGGTGTTCCGGGGCACGGCGGGGGGGGAAAAAAAGATGAGAGCCACGGCTTATGGAGCACACTGTGGGAGACTCCGATTTAGCCTCAAGAGAGGTGTGGTACAGGCCGAAAACACCTCTCTTAACCCTCTTAAGACTTTAGGCAGAAAAATTGTCGATACAAAATGGACGACTACAGCAACGGCCATTGCGGGATCGGGGGGCGACACGACACAATCGATGCCCGAGTCACAATGGTTGAATGCAAGCAGGCGTACGCCACGGGCGCAGCATGATTCTATATGCCTGGTATACCGCTACTGCTCGCCGCTCAGGCTACTCGGAGGCGTTTGGAGAAAAAACAAAACAAAACAGTTTTCGACAGTTTTTTTTCGCTGTTTTGGCCGCTATCTCGGGAGTCCCAGAGGGGTTAACTAGCCTTCTATCTGACTAGTACGTACGCTATTACGGGAGACCATAGTAAATAGGACCTACGGCACACACAAAAAAACAACATATGTTACTATTTTTACTCACAATATTTGGTCCTATTTACTATGGTCCCCCCCCCGCAATGGTATGCACACTACTGTCGGGAAATACACAGCTTTAGTGTATGCGGGTGCAGTCGATTTGGCCTCTCCTAACTGCATCATACTATTCTCTTATACAGCGTGCCCTCTCTCAAGTCGGGATGCCCACTACTGCTGCAGCTACAGCAGTGCCTACATGTGTACGTACAGTATCGACTAAAACGATGATCGCGGCGAGTGACTGGTCGGACCAAACAACCACTTCATACGGAACGACCCCTTCGGACGAAACTATTGCGGCGTAGCTACTCGTACCGGAATAACTCCTCCGAGAGAAACGGTCACCGC
Organism: Macrocystis pyrifera; assembly: GCA_031763025.1. NCBI lineage: Eukaryota > Phaeophyceae > Laminariales > Laminariaceae > Macrocystis > Macrocystis pyrifera. The sequence goes on along the minus strand of JASSKH010000005.1, from coordinate 9,697,052 downwards.
ACCTAAGTCAGAGCCAAGCGCACAACACAAACCTCACGCCTTTAGAGCAAAAAACAGCTTACCTCCTGGAGGGTGTCGATGATCTCCTTGTGGGGCAGCCTCACGCGGGCCGAGTCTCCAGGCTCGTCGTCCATGTCGAACCGGAACAGCTGCCCGTCCACCAGGTTCACCTGTCGGCCGCCACAGCCAAAGAAAGGTCACAAGGCAGCAGACGGGGGCAGAGGGGCACTCGCTTCATGTCCAGAACTCGAGGTGGACTTACATCACGACGGGAAACAGGAGAGCACTGGGCTGCTACTGCTGTCTGCTGTACGACCTGCCGCGGAGAGCGCACACGGTCCACCATCCACCAAGGCAACGGGCCACAACATGCGCCACCCACCCACCCACCCACCCACCCACCCCCATACGAAATGCATCCCGCACTCCTTGAAAATGTATGTGATGGAGTCGGGCTTTGTTCGTGCTCTCTGCTTTTCGCTGCTTGTCTTCACACCCACAGTATTTAGTAGGTAGCTTCAATGTGAAAACGCCTTTGAATCCTACTGAAACCCAATCGCACAACCGTTGCTGTCCAGCGTTGCGCGACCGCCATCAAAGCACAAGCCTTGTGCTAATGCGGAAATAAATCCCAGTCTAATTTCAAGTACTTTTGTCCAAAGACATGAATGCCCTCGTTAACACGGTAATAATAGTTCGTCAAAATGAAAGTTCCTTTCCCATAAAATTGACAAAAAAAAAAAGTCCCAAAAAAAAAAATCGATGCGAAAAAATCACTCTTGCGGGGCTACTTAATAGGGGCTACCGTAGTACATATAAACAGGTGCAACGTACTTGTGCTGCAGTAACTGCACAATCGACCCCCCCCCCCCTTTCCCCCCGCCCCCTACACGCCTCCTTCCCCTCACCGTGTCCTTTTCGAAGACCCCAACTCGGAGCTTGGGCCCCTGAAGGTCCGCAAGGATGCAGATGGGGTGTTTGTATTTCGCCTCGATCTCGCGGATAATGGTCACCAGCTGCCGAGGGCGGGCAAACAGCAGCAGCAGCAGTCACGTCGACAGACAGCGGAGGGGGCAAGGAGCATCGTCGTTGTCATCATCATCGTCCTCGTCGCCGTCACTGCCATCGCCACCGTCGTTGTTCGAACAGCACAGCGGGAAGCGAGACACCGACGTATACAAGTATGCACACCAAAGCATACCAGCAAGCTTCTTTCGGTGCGCTTCCGCTCATTGAGGGCAGCGCCGCACGCCGCCGGACGGCTTGGTAGCTCTGGGGCGGATCAGCGGTTCACGCCTTTGTCGGAAGCTCAACATTTAGGCATCGACCAAGCCATACCGCCCCCCGCCCCCCGCCCCCACTCTCCCTCTCCTGTAGGGAATACGAACGGTGCTCAGTCCCCCTCCTCCTTCCCTCTGGGAGACAGGCTCCGTTTCGAAAGGGATGCGTGGTCAATGGTCAAAATACTATTACGGAGGGCCACAATAAAGGGGACCTACGGTACACACAAAAAACTATATATTTCCCCATTTTTACTAACAATATTTGGTCCCATTTACTGCGGTCTCCCGCAGTAGGGCAAGCAACAATGAGTACACCCGCCCCCTCTCCCTGCCACCACGGGCATGCATAACATGATTACTCCCCCCCCACCCTCTCCCTATTACATACCTGGAGTATATATGTTAGGTTGGCGTCGGTTGGCGACGACGCTGCAAAGCACGCCTCTCACTACGTGAGCGAGACAGCCAGGGTACCGTTTTTTTTTTTTTTGTTTGTTTTTTTCTGCGGTTACCACGGCTGGCGGTCAAGTTGGATCATTTTTGTTCGGGGAGAACCTTCCCTCCGCACAAGGGGGATGATCGTATCACGTAGTGTGTATAAGGTGAGGCACCCACGAGGCAGTTACATAGTAAACCCATTGCTGTCCCTGGAAGTGGCACACCAGAAATTGAATCGGTTCATTGAGGCTGTCATCCATATGCAAGAAAATCCGCCTCTGAAGGGGTTCTTGGTAGGATGCAGCTCACCCTTCATGCGACTCGCCCAACACCTCACGGAGATTCGCGCTTGGTGCAAGCAATGTCTGCCTGGTCGGTGAAAACCCGACGTGCTCCGTCCCGGCATTGCAGGGATGCGAGGGTTTATGGTCATACGACTACGGCCATGCATGATAATGAGTACACACCCCCCCCCCCCCCCCCCCCGCCCCCCCCCATCCCTCTCTGCCCTCATTTTTGTATTTCTAGCGCACCTCAGCCTTCTCCTCGTGCGCGCCGTGCGAGAAGTTGAGCCGGAACACGTCGACGCCAGCCAGGAAGAGAGCTTCGATCTGCTCGTACGTGCAGGACGCCGGGCCCAGGGTCGCAATCTAACCAAACGGCAAGGCGTGGGGTGGTGTGGGGAGGGCAGGGTAGGTTAGAGATTGATTGATGGGGGAGAACACCATTGGCAGCATGTGTACCGGTAGACGTATACTGTACCAGTACCGGTACCTGGTGTCATATACCAGTACCTATTAACAGTGAAATTATACCAGGTGCCAGGTAAGGTACGTATGTATATATGATACCTGGTACCAAGTACCAGGTATTATTTTTCCCGTGAGGGGGGGGGGGGGGGGGTGCCGTGCCCGCTATGTGCAGCTGATTTGGGATTTGGCCGGCAGTACATTCGCTACTGACTTGAATCAGCCCGTGTCCAGCCCTACGAAATGGAGTACACACATATTTCTCTCTTAAAACGTTGCCCCATTGTGTCGTGATACTCGTATATACTGCCTGCCGATTGCCCTTCATCAATACTCGCGGTACCAACCTGCTTGGTGTTCTTCTTCCATCGTGCCTTGTTCGCCGGGTACGCAAAGTCTTGGAAGTGGTCGATTTCCTCCGCGCTGCTGGCGGCGGTGCTGCCGTGGATGGCGGGGTCGAGCCTCGTCTGCTCGGGGATCGTGGCCGTGCAGGATACGACCGTTCGACGGGCGCTCCCACTGTCGGGGTAGGCTTGGCTTGGTCGCGTCACTTGGATGGCGCCTATTGCCGCTGTGATGCAAATATTAACAGCAGAAGTGTACCGGTTTGCCCAAGGTAAGGTACATACTTATACATACACAAGTTCATACCTATACCTGGTATACTATTCTCATCATACCTGGTATGGTTGCAGCATGCTCAGGTATCACACCGAGCTTTCAAATATGAGTCTAGAGGAATTTTTCAATCTACAAGCAGTAGTCTCATCACGTCAAGTACCGATACACCTGGTTTTTGTGAAGAACAAAGACACACATTTCCATTGTGGCAGAAGTCAGAAGGTATGACGTACCTGGCATCGTGCAGAACTAAACATAGTATTAATAGTAGTAGGGTAGCAACGACACACCATCGAGGGAACAAGCACCACATACATTTTCTCCATCATAAAAGTGATAGCGTGCATTCTATCATCCAGCAGTAGTAATAGACTACGAGTGCGAGCATCTTTTTTTGGTGCTTCGGTGGTTGGTGTTGCAAATGTCAAAGTTTTCGTGGGCTCGGGTTTTGGTTGACTCGGCCCGGGTGTGTCATACTAGATCATAGGTCATGGATAGGCCAACCGTGGGTGTGGCATCTCGAATCTCGACGCAAAACAAGCGCCGAACCTTCGAGCGGAATTTGGAGCGGCTTCGGGAGAGCCATGCATCCATTACTCACGGGGACAGCTTTGGTCAGGATCACTGATATACGAGTATAACACAGCAGCTGACACGTATTACTAGGTACCCTTGTATGGATATTTTAATCCCAGCACGATATATATAGCAGGCTGTCTGTGGACCTGCGGAGGGCCATGACATTCGCTCGGAGTCCCTGTCTATGCGACACGTGGTGCTTGCACTGTTTCCACGGAACCAACCAAATACTCGTCACGTAAGATACCACCTGGTAGGGGGCTACGTACGTACTTGCCGGGACACTTCTAAATGACCGTACTAAGACCAACTATTATTTAACAATGGTGGGCTTGAAAGAAAAGCAGGGAGCAGAGAGAGAAAGAGACGAGGATTTGCGGAACCCATGCATCCGCTGAGCAGGACGGAGCGCACGAGTCTTTCCCGCGCAGAAATCAGGGACAAACCCAGGGCAAACCCTAACACAGCGTGCTGTACAAGCATTATACATATATACGAACAACCAATACGATATGTATTCGAATTTAATGATGTCTGGTTGTGACTGACCTGGTGCACCGTCATACCAAAAAGGTATGACGAGGCCTTGGAAACAAATTTGAAGGATTTTCGTTTTCGGTTGGTGAGCAAAGGCCTCTGTCTGCTCTCTAGACTGCTGCGCAATGGAACCCTGTATCACCATAGCACTGCTTCTGCTGCTGCTGCTGCTGCTGCTGCTGCTGTTGCTGCTACTTTGACGATCTCCAGCGCACCGCGTCGAGTCCCTGCGCTGTTAGTACTTTCGTTTTTCTGCACCAGTATGCTGCAACGTCGCTGAGGCGAATGCCAACCGCAGACCAAGCAGCTGCAAGACACAACAGCAGCAGAAGCAGCAGTAGCTGTGGCATTTTGGGAAGCCGGCTGGTCTACGCACGCAACTTCTTCTCACACTGCATTTGGAGCGCAGTTCACTCACCTCCCATGTCGCGGATTGTTTGCCTGGCGATAGAGAGAGCTGCCGGGTTCGCCACGAAAGCTCCCGCCATAGGCACGACGGCCGCCGAGAGCATCAGCCCCAACGCCAGGGGTGCCATGGTGGCCGCGTGGATGTCTTAAAAATACTACGCGAGAGTAAGAATACCCCTCTCTTGCAATCTGGAAGAACCTTCAAGGTATAGAAGGGGTGGTAGCCAAGCTCGCAAGAGAAGCAAGCGTGCCGGTTGAGGAATAGAGATTCCTGTAGCCGCGGACTTGGTGGACGCGCTCTATCAGTGCTATAACCTGTGTGGCTCTCGACACGGTCGGGTATCGGGTGTTTCCGTTATCCAGGCAAGCAAGCTATTCCGAAGCCGCACGATGACACGATGACACGATGGAGAAATGCGGTGGTTGCTGTTGCATCCGACGAGTTTGGTCTTGACCAATCAACTCTCGCTCTTAATTTTGTGTCGGTTTTTTTTTTTTTCGTTTTTTAGCTTCTTTTTTTGTCGGACACGATCCAGCGCGATCCGCAAAACGAACGCCAACGGCAAAACGACCGTGCTCCCATCCTCTCATTCGAGTGAAACGGGTAAACCCACCAATACACCTCGCAGGGGAAGGAAAGAGACTGACTGACCAGCACTGCTAGCAGCTGTGCTGTCGCTTCAGGGGTTATATAAAAAAATTATAAAATCATTCACCATCATGATGACATTTACTTTATAATCAGAAACAAGTTAACTACTATAATAGTTGACGGGTTCGTTCGTGCCATCCTCCGTTCTTTCCGGTGACGATCTGTTTATATGATTATCTCATCTTGTATTTCTTCTCTCGCTCGTGCATATTATCTCGGTCTAGTCTATCGGCATACCAGATACCTGGTACAGTATTCACATGGTATTTGTTCGTCTTACGGGTGGTCAGATGTACTGCTACGACAGTATACTATTGTAGTATGTACTGCTGCATCTGTACGGAGACACTCGCCTGCTGTGCCAATCCGAGAGAGTTGTCACTTTTGACGGGGGGTAGTCCACCCACCCACATGTAGTACGTAGAGTCGGCAAATAAAAAAACGGTGTTGTAGACGGCGATGATGGTGATACAAACATTCATTTTGCGTTGCGCACGTGACATCATGCTTGTATGTATACATACATGCAGCATGCAAAAGAGAGAAAAAAAAAAGTGTGTTGCCCGGCAGCGAGCGCGCCGAGCCGTCGACAGAGTCAGAGGGGGAAAGGTAGGCGACGTAAAGCATATATATGTTCGTCATTCTGCTGCAGTTAGCTGTCCTTCTAACGACAATATACACCCATTCTACGTATCATCTGCCTCCCACGTCGTGTTGAAAACATATTCCGAGTTACGATTCAATCGGCGCAAAACGCCGAAACAGGCTCGCCCACTCTGTTGCCTTGTCCATTCAACATAATACGCACAATAACCTATCGGAGTATACAAGTGCGTCATTTGCGCGGATAGTATACGCCATTCTAGTGGCCCAAGCAATCGCTCGCTTTCACACAAGCACGCAGCTCAGGCTCCTACCGAGGTACGCAAATCGTGGAGTGCGCGAGTGCCTGCCTTGCCTCGCCCGTACCGTAACCTCTTGCCTCCCCACCCTGACGGTTCGGAGTTTTCGGGTACCAAGCACGCCTTCCTTCCGTATATCTTCGGAAAGTAGCGAGGAACAGTGGCCGTGCGAAAGGCGGCACCGGCTTGCGCCTCGGAACATAAGAATCGCTTACTATTAATAGTATCAATCAATTAGTGTTGCCCATGCATGCACTAAACAATCCAGGCGAGGCTCTGCGCATATTCGTCGCAACTTATCGCGCGAAAAAAATGCCAGCGTGTTTGAACCAGAAGTGCGGTATACTGCTGGCACAAGCCTTCTCCCCGCCACTAAAAGAAACAGCCACCACAGAAAGCGAGCGGTACGCTAACGGCCAACCCACCCACCCATCCACCCACCCACCATGCAGTCCTGATAATTCACGGGCGCGGGCGCCCCTCTACCTAAAGCAGAGAGAGCAAGCCAAACAAGAGCACCCAGCGTTGCGTTGCGCCAAGTCTCAGGGGACTACGTACAGTATGAAGCCGATAAGACGGCACCGTGAAAAATAAAACTCAATAATGCACGACATGATGAGTCCTGGCAGGTGGAGAGGGGCAGGGAGAGGGGAAAAAAACGTGGAATCGAACGTCATTGCTCCCGCGGCGGCAAGCAAGTGCCTCGACATTTTCAACATTCCGTAGACCGGAAGTGGTCGTCGTCGATTGTGGAGTACAGATGTCCCTCCGAGGAAAGGAATGCTGTCGCAGCCCTGGGAGAACGAACAAAAACAAAAAGGAGGCGAGAAGCGAACGGCCACAGCACAAAACGCAAGGGGGTGTATGGGGGGGCGAGGCGTGGGGCGGTATGAGCGACGAGTGAGGTGTGGAACAGTGGTCCAGAAGGTACCCACCCTTGCGGGCGGGGCGACGTCCACGTGTGTCGGCGAAAGTGCAGCGCGGCAGGAGCCTTCCGCAATTGTAGCGCACCCTATAACCACCGCGCTTCATAAGCCCTGCACCAGGGACGAGTATATAAGCAAAAGAGCAACCCAAACTAAAACGAGTCCAGGGCTGTGTTCAGTAGGGCATATACATACTCTGGGAGTATCCGGGTACATACCCATGTATGACGAAAACAACCAGGTATGGGACCTTGGTACCCCATAGTATACCAGGTACACCTTACTGAATACACTTTCGGACGGTTTTTTACATTTGACACGCAAAAAAAAAGGTATATGGGCACTGCTGTACACGAGAAGCCGGCACCGTACGATCGAGAGCTAGAACTAACAGCGGCAACGGGAGCAATCATCGACGAGAGGGGGGTCAGGCAGTACCGGTGCTAGCCGCGACCAAGCTACGACCTACACCCCCCTCAGCACTACGAGGGCAGCATGGCTATATAGCGCGTAGCACAACCATGAATACGTGCAACAGCACGTAGCCAAGATGCAGTGTAACACTCACTCGACGTCGCGCATAGAGATCCCACTGCCTTGCAGGGCGTTGAAAACGTCCGTCATGCTCAGACCCTGCTCCTCATGCGCACCAAGGTACAGGTCGCGCACCTGCCAGTCAAATATACAAGCACGTCACGGCGTTTTATCGCACGCGTTAGAACGCACAACCGACCAACAGAGCATTCGGTGCCTCATTCACCCCCATGAAAAAGTCAACGCAAAAAACGAAACAAAAACAAAAAGCACACAGCAACAAATTACGTCATCCGCTGAAACATCCAAATGAGGCACAGCAGCAAAGCAGCAAAGCAAGCGAGTGGTGATTTTCCGATGACGAAGATAACAGCATAGACCTTGCCCCAGCCTCGACAAAATGGCTCAAGTATACAGTACTTGAATGTAACCCTTACAACACTGTAAAAAGTATCTCACACTTTTTCCAAGTGTTTTGTCTCAAAACAATGGTTGCAGTTCGCAAGGGGGGTTAAACACTAGACCTAACGTTTTTGTTTCTTGTAGACCGTCAACGAAGAGAAAGTGGTAGGCTGCCAACCATGTTTTTCGGAGATGGGCCAAGTCCTGGGCGCTTCTGCTGGTCAGAGATCGGCAGACAAAATGGTTCGGCCAACCCGAAGGCTTGATTGGACGCTTGACATCCCAGGTTGGAACAGAGAGAAAAAGAAAAGAAAAAAACGAACCCGCAACTCCTGTCGGAAAACATTAAAAAAAAACAGTCTCCATGGCAGCGGTCGGTAGGTCTTACAACGGACATACGAAGTATATGATTTTTCATCGTTCGCCTGAACAATCTCGAACATTACCACACACCACGGGCATGCGATGCAGCACGCGTACACAATGGCAACCAGCACTCTGTAGAGGCAAGAATAGCTCGTGGCCCTGAGAACGAGAGCGTGCAGCGCGGATGCCTTGCCTTCTGTTGGACCGGGGTGAAGCCTTGCCCGCCTCCCTGCGCCCCCTGCTCGCTGCTTTGCATGCCACCACCACCCGGGCTTGTGAAACCTTGCTGCGCGCCTCCGCCGTGGAAGCCGGGGGAGCCCACGCCCTGCACGACGGAAATCAATACACGAGAGAGGTCGAGGAGGTAGAGTACAAAATGCGCATGTGGAATGCACGCACAGTAGTAGCAGTTATTACTGTAGTAGTACTAACATAGCGGTAGTAGAAGTAGTAGTAACAGCAGCAGTATCAATAGTAGCAGCAATAGTAATACTAGACCTACTATACTATAGTACTAGAAGTACTACTGCTGCAGCAGTAGTAGTACTACAGTAGTAGCACTGGTAAAACAGTAGTATCAAGTGTAGTAGCAGTAGGCGTGTTGTCGTTGCCGTACTGCTCGTCCGCGTGCGCGCACATGCAGCACACGGGGGCCGACTGGGTCTCAAGTAGCCGTGCACCCGAAGTCACTCAGGAGTGAGTTTGAAAACAAGGGCGCCACACTGCTGCAGCAGAGTACGCTACAAAGTCAAAGCACCTTCGCCGGTCTCACATGCATGGGCTGCGCGACGGCTGCCCCCCCACCGACCGAACTCTTCCCCGGCAGCGGGCCCTTTGTGTTGAAGAGGTGCGTGTAGATGATCTCGAGGGCGTGCATGGTGACCTCGTTGAAGTCCGCTATCGGCTGCATGTCGTACGCGACCGAGTGCCGGTCATCTTTCCACGACCGCACCTGTAAAAAAAAAAACCCGTAAATTCAGTCAAATTAAATTAAATTACATTAAAAAGTACACAAGAAAAAACAAATAACGCACGCACACACACGTGAAACGCTGAACGCAGTGGATTCGAAAGGACGAAATGGTTAACAATTCGAGGTGATGCTCTGCTGTACCCATCAGGATGTTCTGTACCAGGTATGCCTCTATCTGGAGGTGTTGTCGTCGTTCGTGGTACGCAGTGTACGACGACGAAGAGCGTGCGCTCGCGTTGATATATATAAAAAAAAACGTTGAAAGAACACGAAGCGTGCCGCCGTCTGCGCTTTCACATGCATGTGCGTGCGTCCGCGCCGTGGATGAGCTTCGTACATACACAATCGGTTCGGCTTCTGTCCATTTTTCTTTTGTTGAAGCAGCTATCAATGCGGGAGTGGCGGCCCTCGTCCCAAAAAGAGGGGGGCCCACTCCATGATTCTATGCTACCGTTGCGGGAAAGGCTTCAGGCGCCCCCTCTTCCGCGCCGCACCAACCAATCGAAACATTGGTCGGGAGGGAACAACAGCCAGCCTACATCGTCGCGTGACTAATTAGGCTATCTACATAGCGGGTTACCCATTTCGATCAAAATAAAAAGTCGCGTGACTATTTCGGCTGTACAGTAGTGGGTTATCCCTTCCAACCATATGGCATGCCGAACGTCGACCACATATTCCTTCCGGCCAGTACAATACCTCTTACGTACCGGGGCGAACAGGTACAGAGGGGAACAAACGGCTGGAGGACTTACGCTGCCGAATACTCGCACGTAGGTCCCGATCTCATTGCGGGCGCGCCTCTCCGCGCTGCGGTCGTTTGTGCCCTCCCCATCGCTGTGGAAAATCTTCACCTGCGATTCAACAAGAGCACGAGCGACAACAACATCAACAATAGCAATCACGACGACACACACGAACGCATGAAGTGCGACGCAGTGCAGTGGTCGGGAGTGTCGACATAATACATCACGAGAGGATTGCCCGAAAACGCATCAAAAGCGAGAAATTGACAGCGGGCGCATGCAAAGAGGACACTGCCGGCCAAGCGAGGGCCTCAGGGTTAGCATGTTCACGCTGCCCGTGTGTTGGTTTGATAGTGTCGGCCCGTGAACGGGCAACCGGAATTACCTCGGGGCCGTCTACGGTCGCATGAGAGTAACCTTGCGGGGTTGACAGCACAGCTGCATGGGCCAGAAAAACACGAGAGTTGCAGCCGTTGGGTGAACCGTGCATAGCAAACATGATAAGCAACCAAATCGTACCGCAGACAGTTCAAGCGTGCCTCAAGAAGGCTACCCATCGTCGCTCACGACGCAGGGCAGGGGGAGGGGGGGGGGGGGGGGGGGGGGGGGGGGGGGGGGGGTACGCAAAAAGAAGGAGCAACCAGGGCGGAAAAAAGGCTCTTTCGAACGCGTGCGTCTCCTTCGGTCATCAGGAACAAACTGTTACCGCATCACTCGTCGCAACCTTCGCCCGAGCTGGCGCCAAATCTGTCTGAGGAATCGTATCGATAGGAATATTATATTGCATGGCTGCATTGCGCAACGAGTTACTTTTGGGCTGTACATACACATGTACTACACGCGAAACTAACAGGTTGCGGAAAATCACCTTCAAGCGCCCCGTGGTGTCCTCGATGGTGTATTCGGTGTTTGTGGACGCGTCCTCCAACTCCACGATGCACCCCACCAATTTCACCTGTCTCATTTCAACGTGTTGCAAAAATAGTTTTTTTTTTCGGGATTTAGACTCAGCCGATTCCGAGACCTCAACGCCTACACTATCAGCAGTGATCGATTTCCGACGTGTTTTCTCTCAAGGCCGGCGCGGAGAGCCCACAACTGTCATCCGTTCAAAGCTGTATGAACGTACTTGTCGTAGCGTGGTAGTATCTGCCATGTACCACTAGCAACTCCTGCAAACCTAACGCGCCGTTCTAAGCCCGGACAATGTTTTTTAGCACCAGCCCCCCGCGAGTCGCGCTCCGACACCACCCACAAAACGTTTACGGCTGCGTCCGCTCTTTTCTCTTTCTCTCCCCTCCCCCATATCGAGTACACTTCCCCCCGCCGCCCCTCTCTCTCTCTCCCCCCCTCTCTCCCTCTCTTTCTCTTGTGTTCTCGCTATCTCTCTTGCACACCCACCTGGTTCACATCGACTCCGTCAATTTTGGCACCCGAGTCCTGGTTCGACATCTCCGACTCAAGGACCTGTAAAAGAAAAATGGGACGTGTCGCGCCACGTACAAAACGCCAATGGTTGAAGGGGTTAACATTTTTCGTCAGTTTGCCGATCGCCTCCTCGGCTTGTGTCAACTGGCAAGTTTCCATGTCGGGGAGAAACGTACTTGCTCCTTGTCCAAGGGTACATAAATGCAGACCGACCTTGGTGCATTCATCAAAAACGGTATGGCAATGATCCACGCGATCATAACGTGATGGGGGGAAAGACATAAAACGCGATCAAAACAACCGAGATGCACGGCATCTTATCACCCATCTAGTGTGCGCGCAGAAGCAGCAGCAGCAGCAGCAGCAGCAGCAAGTGTGCGTACTACCTACCATGCCGGGAGCGTCTAATACCAGTACTAACAACTCGTTATATTGTGGTTCGAAAATTAACCTGACCACACCCTAACCAAGGAGGTGGCGTTGCTTCGTTTGGTCGATGCTGCAGACGCCATTCCATTTTCTTCACCGTTCCCCTCTGTAGTCCCACACGAAATTCCTCTAGCAGCCCTTCGTACGACCCCCAATAACAAGCGTGTGGTTCTAGCGGGGCCAACTCTTTTAGGGCAGACCGCAGTCCCGTTCTCGGGACAAACCACTCAAATTCCAAGTAGTTTGTCCTAAAAATGGGGCTGCCGTCCTAAAAGGGTTAAGAGGCACAGCGCCGACTGCGCAGCTTCGTGGGCAGCACCTCGTGACGTTTGCAACATACCGGCCGGCGGGAAAGCCCGTTTTCTCCCACCAAATACGGGAAGGCTAAAAATTCTACAGTAGTGCACAATAGGGCCTCGTAGTGCCACGATTGGGTGATCGGTTGGTTTATTGAGTCGCGGTGATGTCACTGATTGGTTGGTTGAATAACTGCTTGGTTGATTGGGTGACGATTGGCAGGCTTATCTGACTGATTGATCGACTCTTATTGATTTACTGGCACCTACAAAGACTCTCCCCGCACCTGGTCTGGAGCCAACAAGCGGCGCAGGGTCCGACAAACGCACGCTTCGCGGCGATGCTGCAAGTGTCGCCGATTGTTTTGGTATCACACTACAGCATATGAATGCAGTAGGTCGTATCATACCGTAGCCACAGCATGTTCTTTGTAACTTCACCCACTTTTCGGGAGACGAACAAATTACTGTCGGAAAATAATGCAGTGTAAGGTCAATGTATTTCATTATAAATATATTGCGTACAATATGAATGGCACTCCCTCCGCTGGGCGACCTTCCGACGTACTACATGTAGGGTGGAATATTCAGGCCGCCCTCTACTGCTGCCTGCGTGTGCCCTTCACATTTATGGCACGTCCTCGGTTATATTCGGCTTCGAGCGAAAAATCTGGGCCCTGTGTCTGTGCCAGTTTGCTGTTCCTGCAAATACGCTTGCTGTCTTGTCCGTCTATGCGTAGCGGGAAAATTAATCCATGTGACGTCGCACCTCGTCCCTCTCGAGCATAGGGACGAAAGTCCAGCGCAACGATACTCTAAGCCGCGAACAACGACTCCTTCTCGAACCGGTAGGTACCTTGGACAGCGCCGAGGTTGCTCGGTTCCATCTCCGAGACACAGCACTAGCAACAAAAACGAACGCAGCGTGGAGGTGCATCACTTCGCCTCGCCGCGCAGATTTTGCTTCTCACCTGCTTGACGTTGACCGCGAGGATGGACTGCTTGCTCTTGTTCTTCTGTCCCCCGCTGCCGCCGCCGGCGGCCGGGCTGTCCACGGCGCCCCCGGCCATGAATCCTCCCCCCCCCTGGGAGGGAGAACCGCCGAAGCCGCCAGCTTTTTTTCGCGACAAAAAGAAAGCAAGAGAAGTGCACAGCAGATCGGGAGACATCCAAGTTGACGCATTTGAGCCTTGCGTACGCACGCATTAGACTATAGGCAATGCTTGAACCGTAAGTGAATTGGAGACGTGGGCACTGCTGCTGTGAAAAGTAGACCCAAGCCCGTGTTCCCTTGTTCCAAGCCCGTTCCTCGGCTGTGAGTAAGCTAGACAGTAGATACTCGTAGGGGCAGTGGGAATCTCATTAATCCATTCATACGAGCCACTGCTGCCGTGCAAGGTAGAGCTCTACCTAGGCTACGAGTAGTCTAGCGCTATATACGTACAGCAGCAGCAAGCTCTTAGTAGGAACCAGATGAGATACCAGAACAATCTGAAAGCTGAAGCTTCTCGGGTGGATGCACGGCGGTTGCGATCTGAAACTTTAACCTTGTGACGAGGAAGTCCAACACGAAAGAGAGTGTCGTGTCTCCCAAAACTGCTGTAGATAAAGCCACGACATTCCCGTGGGAGCAGAAAACACGTTACTTTGTTATTTTGCGCTAAAGGCTGTTTCCTATGCCTTTTAAAATTTGAGCTTCAGATTTTGATCCGGTCGCATTTTCAGCTGTGCAGTTCGCAAATCGAAACAATCTTCCTATGCGGAAAAAAACATATTTAATTGTGCGCAGAGATTCGAGCAAGCGCCGAGACCAACTGCTGTTGTTGTGGTCTGGCGCCGCGAAGAGACACGCTGGATGCGCTGCACTGCGCGTACGAACCAAGCGTCCGAACGCACGCTGACTGCCTTGGGTCTGGCGGCGAAGAGACGCGCCGAGTGTGCTAGAGTCAACCTGTCTTGGTATTTTGTACCAGTATTTTCACAATGTGACTGGCTGCTGCTATAGTCTGCGAGTACGTATCCAGGGAGAGGTGAGCGCCGAGTGTGTTTCTCTTGGTCCCTAGGCCCGAGCCCGCGCCAGCCGACTGTAGTCTGGCCACGGAGAGACGCGCCGCCTGCCGACCGCGCGTCGGGCTTGTGTCACCATCCAACTCATCGATCATTCTGATGCTGCTTGCTGTCATTGGAACATCTTGAATTTAGAGATCATGCCATTTTTCGATTGGAACATCTGATGATCCAAGTCGTCGGGTTTTGGGCCAAAATCTGTCGACTTGGGCCATCGGATTCTCAAATCGAAAAAAATCGGGAAAGATTTGGCATATTCGGACTGGATAAGCAGATCCTTTCATTTTTGGGATCGAAAAATACAAGTCTGAAGCTAAAAATCGAACCGCATATCTGGTACGAAGGAAACAGCCGTGGTTGGCTGCGTTGTGCGCACAGCAGTAATTCCTCAAAAGACAGCTCCATTTCACTCACTATTCAAGGTATGGAGCATGCCACCAATCGCACCACAGGGAGACCTTGATGGCGTCTACGTACCCAGTGTGTGCTCAATCACTCACACAGACTCGTGCCACGTGCGTATTATACATACGTACCCGGTACAGGTTCACCACGCATTTATCTGAATAAGGCCAGATCTTATGCAATATTTTTTGAGTGATTGAAAAAGGCAGGAAGTCGGATTTTCCTGCGGCAAAAAGCCACACCAGATCGGTGCGCCATGTGCCGTCTTATGGTGTTTTTGGTTTTATTTCATGGGAGAACAAAAAAAAAAGAACAGAACCGAGATCTTGAAGTTTCCTTGAACTCTACGTACGTGGACCACGACACGAACGAGTCGTTCACGCCGGGTTGGGCGATCAACCTTCACCACCAGCTCCTCCAAGGAAGGAACGGAACGTGGAACCTCCTGGGGAGCTGCGTAAGGGGTCGCTGGACCAGCAAGGAGCTCTCGCTCTCGCGGAGCATGAGCTGCTTGCGGCCGCCGTAGTCAGAAAAGAAGAACGTTAGATTGTTTTGATACTGCTGTAGTCTCGTCCTATTCGTATCCAAAGTTGTTTTGCCTAGAGCAGCTGCAGTTGGGCGGCCGCAAGGGACGCGATGGTGGCCAAGGTATTGATGCCCTCTCTCTCCGTAGTGGCCGATGCACAAGTGCTGGAGCCCAGCTGTGTACAAGAGTAACCAAGCATGTAGCGTCGTGACCCATCATGAGCCCTGTCTGTAACCTATACAAAATTGTACAATGCCTCCGAGGTCTTGTGCAAAAGCAAATTTTATCACTTTCAGAGTTGATCAGAAAAGGCTGTCAAAAAAAATCACTTCCTGGAATTTCATGAGTGATAAAATCTCGGAGGAACATTTTTTCCACCAAACAGGCCCCATAAGACGTGATTTTGATAAAATCTGATCAGAAACGGGACTAGATACCCCGAAGCCTCCGTAAACAGCCATATAATCACCTCAAAAAAAATTGCAAAAGATCTGGCCTAAGAGCAGAGCTCCACAATATTGGCACGTATGCTTCACGTGCAAGTACGAGTTTTGCGATTATGTATCATACCCGTACAGGCTGATATTAATATCATGCTCATGTGGACGTATCACGGCTCACGGACACATGAGCTCAGGCGCTCGTCGAAGATATTGCAGGTATCCCACCACAGACCATCAAAATGGCGCCAAAAACGTCGTCAAATTAGTGGAAAAACACAAAAATGCCGATCTCGCATTTCTGATCTTCAGCAGAGGTACAGCTGGATTGCAACCTTGCAGCGATGTTTTTTAGCCATCAGAACGTCGATCCTTGTCACACCCCACCCTCAGTCTTCTCACCGACACTTCAAAGTGTCAGAGGTTCGTCCACATGAACAATGCACCCGCTGGGCGTGCAGACACGGTGAAAAAAAAAAAAACTCGCAGACGACACTCGACGGCCGAAGCACTTGCTTGCTTGGTGTTGGCGCAAAAGGCTCGTCGACATTAGAGTGTTAGCGCTTTGTGAAAAATTGACTATAACGACCACTTGTATTCCCCCGTTACCGACGGATAGCAAATAACTATTTCCAAATTTACTCAAATTTACTCAAATATGGCCGCGTTATGTATATTTGAAAGGCAAATATACATAGAGCCAGAAAAATATACATAGAGCCGAAAACGACAACGACCACGTTAGACGGTTGGTCTACATCTCCCCGAGCCTCCGTGGTTGGTCAAGCACACCCGAAACAATACTGTGTAGGCGCGACCAAATGGAGCTGGCTGACCACCTGAGGCATGTGACCACACGCCCTTGCGTCGTTGCCTCGCGACATCGTTTGACCTCCACGTGTCGAGACGGCCCCCGTGCGATAGGCGTGCGGTCTGAGCCATATGTCACGGTGGGGGACAGGGCTGGGTGATGTGGAAACGGCGGATCCCCTGCGCTTTTGCGCCTTTTTTGCTCGTTGACCTTGCTGTTTACAAGACCCGTAGCAACAGCAGCAGCAGCAGCTAGCTATAGCTAGCTGTGTGCAGATATGTGGCAGTGGGAAAACTCTTCCTCGGCCAGCTCCGACGAGACAGGCGACACAGCTCCTCTGAGGATCAAGTACGCTTGTCTTTCTCTCTGGTGGTTCTCCTGCCTCCTTCTCTGTCTCGTGTTTTCGTGCGTAGTGTGTCCGAAGCCGCGCTCTTCTATCGTGATCATATACCGGTACCTGGAACCTTGGTACCACGAAACCTACTTTGTTAGGGTTAAAGTACGAGTACACACGTACATACAGCAGGTGCAGCATCTTGCTGCTTTTTTTTGTTCCTTGCTGCTACGTGTTGGGAGAGCGGCAGGGCACGGAGAAGATATGAAACGCAGCCCGCCAGAAGGTTTATTTACTGTATGCACTCTGCTGCTTTGCTGTGCTGATGTCGGGTTCGGCGCGGTGCCTTTATTTGGAGGGCTCGCCGCAGCGCTGTGTATCAAGCCGCACACTCAGGAACACCACGACAACAGCAGCGACGTTTGATTCGGGTACACAGCGCACAGCGCTCATCCATCGTATACGAGATTGGTACAGCATACCACGTACTTGCAAATTATTGCACATCGACACCCATCCGTTCTCGTTTTCCGAGAAGATCTTAAATTCATGCCAATATTTAAAAATTGATCAAGCGCATGCCGGAGAGACATCATTTTTGGATAAGTTTACCGACGAAAACACCCTATTAAATTTTCGTTCTGCGCTAACACTCTATTTTGAAAAGGATTTCAAAAGGTTTGAAAAGCCCTCCGAAAATATTTGGTACATATTTCGGGGTACGGAATGTAAACACGGCCCGTGGAGGGGGGTAAAGCACTATGAGACCAGCGTGTCTCGTCTCACCATTCATACCCCCATCTCCTCCGAACCCCCCTCCTCCGTACTCCAAGCCTCCGTACGACATCGCTTTTGCTTGGTCCCGCTCCCTGGTCTTGTTTTCAATCCAGTAGACCTCGAGCAAACTGTAGGTTGCTGCCTATCCGAGGTACCCACTCAACGAGAGCTAAAGCAGACCGCTACGAAAGAGGTAGGTATCGGTCGCTTCACTGGCTTGGCGGATCCTTCGGTAGCGCTGCTCCAGCGTACAAGACTGCAAAAGTGTGTCCTTCGAAGCCTGGAAGCCTCCGTTTAAAATTGAACGGTTTTCCATCATGGTCGAGAGGCGTACGGGATGAGGGGAGATACCGCATTGAATTTGTGCTGTGGGGGGGGTCGGGCCTCGCTGTGGTCGCTCTGCAGCTGTGTGCTTTATGGCGAGTACTGATGCAGTGCAGCCCGAAAGCTCCTACAAGATGGGAGTCGAAGATGCCGCTGACCGTCTGTATCGAAATAAAGTGATCTTGGCGCCAATGGTCCGTGCGGTGAGCACCTTGAAACATCTACGACAAACTATTTCTTATACGATACTTTGTTGAATACTGGTACGACGTACCTGTGGTACATCTCCACGATGAACGCGATTCTCATGATGGTACCACGAGTGCGACGACCTCATGAGTTGATCGCTTTGGTAAGTGGCGTCACTTGCAGATCGATGTTGAGCAAGCCTGAGCCGCCATTTTTGTTTTTGTTTCATTGGCCCGGTCTACAGCAGTACCTCCCAGTCTTCCGCCAACTATAATATTAATAGTCTACAAGCTTACACAGCAGTACGACACAAGTATATCATGGTTCGTGGCTTGCGCCTTTCAGTTTTGAATTTGCATCCACAACCCACCACACGCGGCTGCTGTGGTCGTCCTCGTGTATCCTTCCTCCGAAACGTGTGGGTATATATCTACCACCGCGATATTAATATTAATAGTGGTGGTGTACAAGCAATTGCTGCACAACAACGCCGGCTAATGATGTGGTCGTGAGATACGCTTTTCGGCCTGTGTTCTGGACCGGGGCTGACGTTCTCTCGCATATCCTGAAAGTCACCGTGAGTCAGTCACTTCCCAATTTCCACCCCTCCCGCTCCCTGGCACCGAGGAACGTCAGGGCGGCAGGACACATATCACCACGCTCCGCACTCGCTGGCGGAACCGAAACCGACACGAACCCGCAATATCTTGTCAACAAACCTCCAATATGATACTACTGGCTGTCGTATCGCCAGTCGGCCACCTGGCGAGACTCCGGTTCTGGTTCTGTATACCACAACGGAAGCTCGTGAAGCAGAACTCGGTCCACGTACCCTAGACCTCGGGAGCTCCGCGATAGACCTCCTCTCCCATTTCCCCTCCCCCCCCCCCCGCCGGTCCTAGGAGATAGGCGAGGCATGAAAAGAAACATTAGGATATAATATGGAAACAACGAAATTTTGTGTGTACAACGTGTGATTCCAGTAGTACGAGATGACATTTGATTTAGGATAACACGCAATAAAACCTACGAGTAGTAGTACATAGTAACGCTAACCCTTATGCTAACCCTAACCCCGACCCTTGGCCGACCTGTATGGAAGTTTTCATGAAAAAATCCGGCGACAACATGAAACAAAACGGGTAAAAACGTCGATCATATTACAATTTGTCCGTTTTTTTTTTTTTTTGCCATTTCCATGCTAAATACTATACCTGGCATACACTTATTCACGGCCCCCGCATATATTACTTGGGGATGGCCACAAAAAGCTAAACAGAAAGGGGATAAGGTACGTACATATCGTAGGCGAACGGTCTTCGTTGAAAAGACGTTGTGAACGCTCAAATGTCGGAGGTGTCTCTCTTAGGAGTAGGAACGGTTATTTCTCCGTCTCGAAAGGGACGGGTGGTCAATGGTCAAATGACGAAGACAAGCAACAAATGAGTACACCCCCCCCCCCCCCCCGCCATACACACGCGCCCCGTTGCACCCGAACCCCCGACAGGGCACTCTGCCGTTCCGCGCGCTGGCTCTTCGGTACGGAGCCGACACGGTCTTCACGGAGGAGATAATCGACCGCCGCGTTGTCAACGCTGTGAGGACGGAGAACCCGGTCCTGGGAACGGTGGACTACGTGGAGCAGCGAGGGAAGAAGGGGACGGCCACGCCGTTTCAGACCTGCGCGATGGAGCGCGAGCGTGTGGTGTACCAAATTGGAACGGGCGACGCTACGAACGCTCTCCGCGCTGCTCAGGTGCGCGCTCGCTCCGCACTCCCCCCCCCCCTCTGGGCTATGTAGATATTTTCAACTCTGCAGAATTATATATATACATGCAGCATTCACATGACAGCTATTGTGTCACAGAGTATATGATCTGGTTGTGATACTACTGCACCCTCTGGTCGATCGTTGCCGTCCGCCAAGGAGAAGGATCACCATATATACAACACAACCAAACTTCCTGCTGCAGCCAGCAGTCTATTATACCTTGCGCGTGTAAGCAGAGCGAAGGGCGGTTGCCGGTCGCCGGCGGTGAGCTCTAGTATGTACTGTCGGTGAATACTCGTGCGGCAGCGATAGGGTTTGGGATGTTCGTCGTGTCCTGGGGGCCAGCCACACCTGCAGGCCGGTCACGACGAGCACGATCGAATTCAATGCTGCTGCTGCACTACTATACGGGCTACCTCGGCTTCAGCACCGCGCTGTCTATAGCACCGCTGTACGTTGTGAACAAGGCAACGCGGGCACTGCTGCTGCTGCTGCTGCCGGCGAAGGCTACCTCGGCCGTGGGAGTCCCACGGCGGGAAGATCCACGTCGCACACTGTCCGGGTGCCAAACGTCAAGTCGTAGAAAACACCCACACGTCTATTATAGCGCGGAACTCGATCAACTCGGCAATAAGCTGTTGTCGTCGCACTTGGGCCCATTGTCGCCCCACCACCCACCCGCTCCGTCCCGGCATGGTAGGAGTGCGAAGGTCTATACTCCTAAGACTACGGCCGTGTATGATATCGAGTATACGCCCCCCACCCCCCCCCGCTTACCCCCTCTCGTGCACCTCTCTGTTTTGTCGCTGTTTGCTGCAGCATGTGGAGCGTGACGTAGCGGGCGTTGACGTCAACATGGGTTGCCCAAGCGGTTCTCCTTGCAAGGATGCATGGGGGCGGCACTTCTCAAACGTCCCGAGATTGCGGCCGATATCGTAGGGTACGTGGGTGGGTGGGTGGGCGGGTGGGCGGGTGAGTAGGTGGGACCTTTCTACATGTTTTCCGCCCTATATACAGCAGCCAGGTTACCGATGCAAACTTGTCAACGAGCGTCTTGCGCGGCCGGTAGACGTCGGGCTTTGTCCCGCCACCTTCGACGTTCCCCGTACTGTCATGTGCTGTCACGTTTGCGGCCCGCAAAATGTGCATGCGGTATTTAATGCTAGGTTCGTGTCCAGGCGTGTTTTGTCATGCCACGTTGCCGTTGTTGGCCGGCTGTGTTACCTCCCCTCCTTGGACGCAGCGACATTTTTCTTTTCCAACACAAGCAAGTGTGGTCAGCGAGAAACTCAGGCAGAGTGTATATATCCCGTTCTTTGTGTTTTACTGTCACAGCGCGTTTTGTTTCTGCACAAGTTGTGGTCAGTGCTAAAGGCAAGAATGGTGCGTTTGTTGGCTCGACACGGCGCGCTGGCTGCTGTGGCACCCCGCCCCTAATGACGACTTCGACGGTGGCTGGCTGTCGTAGCTTCCACATTGGCGGCCTGGGAAGGGATGCTCTCAGTTGGCGTGCCTGTCAATCCGCAGGGGAACTTTTTTTTTCGTTTCCTTTTGCCGACACTCGTGGGGTGTTTCATCGCACGGCCGCCGCATGGCTCAGGATAACTCTTGGCGTTTATGGCTTGCGCAACACTGATTCACACCGAGATGTTTAACACGTACCCGAGGATACTAAGGTAGTACCCCAAGTACGATAATAGCATTTTGAGTTAAAGATTGGGGTTTCGCCAGCAGGGGCATGTCCGTCTTTAAGTTCGTTCCCCTTGGGCGCGTGATTGAACGGCACCATTCAACCTCTGACTGTTACCCTGTGCTCCTGCAATCCATCGATGCCGCGACCCTGTCCTCCGCCTATTGGTAGGACTCTGAGGAGGAACCTCTCCGTGCCCGTGAGCGCCAAGATCCGCCTCTTGAGCTCTCCGAGCGAGACGGTAGAGTTCGCCAGGAGGATGGAGAAGGCCGGGGCGTGCGCTTTGACCGTGCACGTCAGGTCAGGCCTAATCCGTGCTGCCGCGCTGAACGAACAAAGCACAGTGTTAGTTCCACTATGCGCGGGGACATAAGAATAATTTCTATCAAATATGTATATACAAACGCTCCTTGTTTTGAAGTACATAGTGGTAGCAGCTCATCATAAAATATGTGCACCAAGAACCGCCCCCCCCCCCCCCCCCCCCCCATTTTTGTTTTTTCGTTGTGGGCCCCCCAACAGCTTTTG
Source organism: Macrocystis pyrifera (assembly GCA_031763025.1). Taxonomy (NCBI): domain Eukaryota; class Phaeophyceae; order Laminariales; family Laminariaceae; genus Macrocystis; species Macrocystis pyrifera. Next base: position 9,674,921 of record JASSKH010000005.1, on the reverse strand, counting down.
CAGGAGGCTCAGGCTTTCATATCATCGGAGCGTGCGGGCCTTTGGGATACGTTGCCGACCTTTATTTTTCTCGCCTCATCAGCGCTATATACCTACCGTACCTCCACGGTCGTCGTTAAATCCCTTTAGACCGCTTGCGAAATATTAACCCTTTTTATTTTTCCAAGTCGCAGGCTGTCTCCCCAAAACTTGGGGGGTCGTACAGCTCCGAAGTTGTAGTTAACCCCCTGGGCCCCCCCAAGACAGCGACCGAAACAATGGTTGGTAACTTTAGTGCTGTCAACCATATATTAGTAGGAGCAAGCAGCATGAGGACCCATAACGTACGGGTTCACAGTAGGATCATCTTTGCGCCCCGTGCTGTACGACTACTTGCATCAACCATTGTAACTCGGACACCATCTTGTAGACGACCATCCCCCCAAATCACGCAGCGGCCGATGCTGTATGTAACCGTCACTTTTTTATCGCCAAGTTTCCCTCTCTGATGTCGCAAGATGAGGGTTGTAACCCTTTTAGTACTAAAGTCCCGTTTTGGGGACAAACTATCACGGGGGACCATAGTAAATAGGACCAACGGTAATCACAAAAACCTATATAATTACCTGTTTTTACTAACAATATTGGTCCTATTTACTATGCCCCCCCCGTAATACTTGGAATTTGAGTGCTTTGTCCCCCAAAACGGGAATGCATTCCTACAAAGGGTCGAGCGATGTTTACAGTCAGACAAGGTGTACACACTAGACGAACGGTTGTGTTTCGAAGGGCGCTACGTAGGGGAGTGAAAGCGGGTGGTTTTGAGGGTAAGCGAATACTGAAAGCGTATCTCGACCCCCCATGATATCGATCAACAGACAATAGCAAAACGCCTCGTAACGTGGGGGTCGCTTGCCGCGGGTCGCAGAGTCCGTGGATGGCGTGTTTTGCTTGCCAAATTCCGCCCCCCTGCGGGTTTTTACCTTGTTTAGGTTGGTTGGTTGCCGGGGGGAGAAAAAAAGTGGAGATTGGCGATAGAGCAACTGCAGGTACAAGTACAACGTTTTCTTGTAGCGCTGCGCGCCCGCTGGTACTGTCGCAAACACTTGGGGCGACGGTGTCTTCGTAACACAACGAAAAGCGACGGGAGCGTTAGTTTTTTTTGTTCGACGGGCGCTGTGCGACCGAAGTGTGACAGGGGTGGGTGTGGACATTGGCGTGCCCAGTGTTTGTAAATAATCGACAATAACCCGGGGTTGCTACTGACAGCCCCCCCCCCCCCCCCCCCCCCCGCCCCCCCCCCTCGCGCGTGCAAAACCCCGCGCGTTGGTGCAGAAGCTATTAATAGTAAGCTAAGATGCCATCGTGGAGTGTAAGAAAAATGTGGAGAAAGTCGGCGGGTTACAACGAATGCAGCGCGGGCTGCAGATGGCGGCGCCCACGGCAAGCCACTCGCTATCGCGCGCTCTGTGAAGATTACGTTTGTGGCACAGTGCATGATCCAGCAATGTCGTAAAGTCGCGTTCTGTGCTGCTCCGTTGTTTGGCTTCTCCGCGGGCTTTCTCTGCACGACGCAGGCAGGTGGAGGACAAGCCGGCGTCAAAGGCGCAGTGGGAGGAATTGCGACCTGTGGTAGATGTAAGTCCGCGCCGAACAGAAAAAACCTTATGTATACTTTTTTTGGTTTCTTGATTTCTATTTTTGGTCCGCACCGGCAATTATGCCACTTTTCCCGCGCTTTGCAGGCAGCGTCACCACCGTGTTGGGGCAGAGTAAATAGCCTGGTACCAGGCAGGGAACATACACCGTGCTGGTCGAGGCCGCTGCGTGTTCGTTTGTTTCTGTCGACCCGTCGTCGAGTGTCAAACCGTCTATCCATAGTTGGTTTTTTTTTTCTGTTCGGCCGTTCAGCAGGCGTCCCCGTTTTCGTTTTGACGCGACTCACTCCCCCCACGCCGACAACTGTGCCTTTGCAGGCACGGGGGGTCGTAAGTGCTTCATTGATGGGCGTTTTGTTGGCTGTGATATATGCTCCCCTCCACCCTTGCAAGGCCTGTAGACTGTAGACTAGACTACCTACAGACCTTGGCCCAGTTTTGAAATAATAAAATGGTTGAAATATAGTTGAGTTCAAACCCTCGTTTTTTGCTTGTTTGCTCGGCGCGTGAAAGCAGGCGGTAAGCATTCCCGTGATCGCGAACGGAGACGTGTACACAAGAGCGGACATGGCCAGCATTAAGGCTCTGAGTGGCTGCAGGTGCAGCGACAGATGTTTTTTTGTTGTTGTTTGCGTCGCCTTACGCGGTGTTTTTTTTAATTTTTCATTGCGGGGTGCGGTTTTTGTTTTTTGATGAATCGAAGAGGCGAGTCCGAGTGTGCGGTGGCTGCAAATGGGAGACTGCAATGCGGTCAGGATCGGCAGGCGCGCGTTGAGCCGCTTGTAGCGAACACGGTGTAGGGAGAAGAAATTTGCCTGCTATTATAGGGGTAATGATTTATGCCGTCACCACAGGCAGAGCAAGACTGCAATGACGGAAACGTGTTTATTTTTTCAGTCGGAGACAACCCCGTCAGCCGGTTCATGTCAATCTTTAACATGCAGATCTGCTGCTGTTTTTCGATGCGAAGTTTTCCAGCGGCATTATTTCGTGTGTCTTACGTTGTGTTCCCTCTCTTTGACGACGCCATCAGCCGTTTCATGTCAACCATTGCTGTGTACGTGGCTCTGCTGCTGTTTAAACTTTTGTTTTCCTGCCCCGTTCTGTTTTTTTAAAAATGATATTTCCCTCTGTTACTTTCTCTATCGACTTTGCGGGCGTGCGGCTCGACGATTTTAGCTCGGTGATGTTGGCGCGGCCGGCGCTGTTGAACTGTTCCATCTTCAAGCCGGACGGGAAGGGTCTGCCGCTCCAAGAGGTATTCATTCTGCTCAATAACAACGCCGGCTTTGCGAATTGCTGTAGTAGTAGCGGCAGTGGTAGGAGGAGCAGTAGAAGGAGGCGCTGTTGACCTACCTCAGTGTATACATGTCTCTCGCCTCGTTGTGCAAACGCAATGCCTCGCATGACTCGAAGCTGAGAGCAAGCAAAACGAGTATTGCTTATTATTCGTTGTCTGCGCATCTTCCGTGGACTGTTTAATCTGCAGCTCGAACGGCGGCATTCATGCTCTAGTACAGTACAATTTTTTTATCCAAGTTGCAGTGACACATAGTAGCCGTGACAAGCGGAGGCCGCTGCCCTCGTGCCAGCTTGTTCAAGGGCTTCCAAAGCACTAGTCATCGCAGGTTTTCGTTTGTTCGCCGTGGTCAGCGTTTTTGCTGTCGGCATCGTAGCGCTTCGTCGTGCGCAAGCGCGTCTATTTCACTTTTCGCTGCCCTCGTGTTGTCCGAGGCTACCTACCAAGCGGGTATCTGATTTGTCCTGAACCCTACGTCGTACGTAGTCTTACCAGCCTCTTGGTGTCGACAAGACGGCTGTAGATATCGCGGCCTTGTCTTGCCGCTTTCCGATGCCGCGCGTGAACGAACGCTTGCTTGTGCTCCAATAATTTCGTCTTTTTTTTTCTGCTCCACGCTGCCGGCGCCCTTGACATGAAACTGCCCAAAGGTTATTCAGCAGTACCTGCGGGAGTGCTTCCGGTACGACTCGATCTACCAAAACGCGAAGTACACGGTGATGGAAATGCTCACGAAGAGAAGACACCCAGACCACCTCAAGGTGCGTTGTTTGTGCGTGTGGACCAAAAACAGGTTTCCCCTGGCGAGGAGCTGCTGGTCGATCACAAGGCCGCGTCCCCGTTCACAAACCTCCACCAAATACTGAACCACGATAAATACGATCTTGCTATCGGGCGAGGCGCCAGTTTTAGAGATGCTGTTTTTTTATTATTTGCTTCGTGACATTGCAGTAGGACGAAAAATAACGCACGCCTCAAACAGTATTAAAATGAATGACATACGAATTGTGATTTTGCGGAAAACCTTTTGTAGTTTGTACTTCAGGCGAAAAAGGTGTGCAGAGAAACGGGCAACTTTCGTTTGTTTTTTTACTGAATCACGCATTACGGCAGAAAGAGTTCGTTGAGATTAGCCCTCAGCGTTTGCCTAGGGTTCCTCAGCGTTTGGCTAGTGATCGGCACATTCCACACGCTCGGCTTGCCGCGACGCGCTGCCCGAACATATACATATACTTCTTGTCTTGGTATGGGGACGGGCATCAAAAAGAATCTCCCACGCGAAGGGTCCCGATCAGTGTGATTGCATGTACAGCGCGTGCCCCAAGGGTGGCTTGTACAGATGACACGTCATTCGACAGACCTTGCTTTTGCGCAGCCTTCGGTAGGTAGCCTGCAGCCAGAAGATATGGGTAGAGGGCGTCCGTCATCTGCCGGGCGTGCTAAAGTGTGCCCCTGCATCGATTAGCCTCGACGCGTGGTTTTGAAGATTTCGCGTTGTCACCCTTCCCGCCAGGCCTCGCTCTGCTTGGGTCTTCCGGCGGGTGCTCCTGGCATGCGGGAGGTTACCCCCGCGAAGACTTTGAGAGACCTGGCGGTCCTGTGGGATGTGGGCTCCGACTACGACGCGGAAAGTACCAAGTGAGTCAAGCGGCACCGCACTGTTGCTGTGTTGTTGTTGGTGGGTTCATCACCACAGAGTAGTCCTACATAGTCCGTGGTCACAAAACTGGCTCCAATACTTATGGAGTCGAAAAAATGAAAGCAAACCAGGAAAAAATTAACTCGATCCTATCATATGCATATCGCACCCAGCAAACAAAAACATGGAAATATTGTCAACAGCATGCCCACGTGAGGAACAGGCCCGCATAGGGTCCCGCACGGCGGCCAGCGCAACAGGACCAAGCATTTCAAGAGAGTGTTGCGCACGGTGTTGACTGCCGGGTATGCGATGTTGTTTGTGGCCGGGCGAGATGGGCGCGGACGAGCCGCTGATCACCCTAGCATAGACATGCGGCAGACAAGATACGCACGGGAGAAACGAGACGCGCGTTAAGAGGCGGGAAAGTGTAAGCAGTTGTGCTCACCCCGCGTCCCGACTGCAAGCTGCCTGACGCGCGGGAGTTGGTCAAGTCACGGCAGTACTTGAATTGATTAAGGTGTACTACCGTGTTGAGCTGTATTACACTACTACTGTCTGTACTACCCGTAAATGTGCTGCTATGGATACTACAGTATTTGCTCTGTGCGGTTTCCTGCCGTTCAGAGAGGGCGCTCTTGTGTGGACCGAGGAATGCCCGCGCGGGCGGGAATTATTGGTTACCTGCATTGTCCACCAGTTGTACCGCAAGTCTTTCGCGCCAAGAGGATGGCAAGGGTGTCCACGTCGGAGGGACTGCTTGGTTTTGACAGGGCAGCGGAAGACCCATTGTTGGACTATCAAGTACCGCCGCCTGCACCAAAATGCCACTGTTCAACAGGATATTATTTGTATGTACGAAGTTTCATTGCATCGCTTGCGTCTCACGGAAGGTCGTTTTGTATTTGGATGGCATCGTATGTTGTCGCCCGTGCTCTTCCTTCGGTGCTCAGGCGAAGGGAGCGCGCCCTTCAGCTCGGCGGGAGTTCTGCGTCTGAGCCGGCGGAGCGGAGCTGCATCCACAAGTGAGCGACGGCACTTCACGGGGTAAAAAAACCCAAACGACGCTGTTGTCAACGCGGGGCGGACCATGCGCAGTGAAGAAGGGCGCGCACTTTCATCGTGCTCGGTCTCTTTTCGCACCTCGAGCTTATTCTCTTCGCGCCTCTGACTTTTTGCGGGTGTTTCAACACGTTTTTTGGCATGTTTTGCGTGGTGTACGTAGTGTGCCTTAGCTTCAAGTGGTCACACACCAGCCGCCGCGGGTCACGATGTCATGGTACAATAGTGGTGGCCGTGACGTTGTAGGCTGAAAATACACGTTGGCTTAATACCAGCCGCAGAACTTCGGAGAGGGTCACTACCTCGCGACGTTTGATACCGTTGCGTTCTTCGGCGCGTGCGCCAACTTCACAGTAATATCCTTGCGAGAATCCCTCTGTATTAGACGAAAATTCCTGTACCGTGCCCACTATATGATTCTCAGTAACGGCAGCCTCCCCTCTCCGCGTGCGCTCGCTTCCGCGTTTGTTCGCATTCGCATCTGACTCTACGCGTGTTTGTTGGTGGTGCGACAGGTTTGACGATGCGTACTTTTTGGAGCCCGAAAGCGCCAAGTCTACGTCGGGCGAAGTCCCCGCCTCCACTGTTTCCAGCGGATGTGGGGTGGCTGGCGAGGGGGTAGCTGCCGCGAAGACCCTCTCAGAAAAGGGTGCTGAGAACCTTGGGATGCTACGAGTAGAAGGTCCTGCCGAAGTTGGCGTGCACGGCGGCGGGGCCTGCCTCAATGGGATCGGCGGCGCCGGTACATACGGGAAATCGAAAAACGGGGCGCTCTGTAAGCGGGAGCAGGCCAGGCGACGAGGAGAATGCGACGAGGAGGTCGTAGCACAGGCTGACCCTGAGACTGTTAGTAGCGGTGGTGTTGGAGCTGGTGTCGAAGGACGCCTGAATACCGGCGCTTGTACGGAACCAGGGTTGGGTGACCCACGGGGACATTCTGACTCTGCGGGCCAAGTATTGGTCGCCACCGATAGGGCATGCTCGAAGCGACCGCGGAAGGAGGAAGAGCGCGGAGCTCAGTAGTGGCGTTGAAGCACAGCCCGCGCGCTGTTGAAGTTCCAACATGCACACGTGCCTGACTTTTTTGGGGTTTGTTTTTAACTGGAATATCAATCGTACTCGTCGTGATGGTGTGAATACTGGGTGCATCGTTCCAGCCGTTGGCTGACCCCTTGTCTCCCCGTTATTTTCGCACTAATCCGCAAGAAACGGACGCTCGCGTCGATCGATATGTACATAAGAAGAGCCCAAACGGACGCTCTCTTTCAATCCACCTGTACATAGAACCCATAATATAGGGCACATGCAGTCTTTTTTCTTCCAACCTTGCGAATCTACCGCCCCGGGCTACGGTAGATAGAACCCTTTGCTGCTTCATTTCAGTGTACATGATGAAAGGCCCACTCTCGTCTGAGCGAGAAGAGGTTATCATGCCTTACAAGACCATGGCACGGTCAACTCTTTACGTACGAAATGTCAACAGAGCTACGCGTAGCAGTCGCGGCTGTGGGCGTGGTCGCGGGCACGCCACTGCTGCAGGGAGATGGACGAAACTGTTATTATTCCGCGCCTGCCTGGCCGAGACTGAACACGAGGCTTCGCGTTACTCATCCTCTTGCTGCGGACAGCCGTTCGCTCGCGCCCAGCGGAAGACGTGCTGGTGCCCTCCCGCCGCGGCCATGCGACACGTCCACACGCTCCACGGGCAGCCGTTCGCTCGCGCCCACTTAATCACGTGCAGCTGCCCTTCCCTAGCCGCCTTGGAGCACGTCCAATCGTCCCACGCACACCCGTTCGCCCGGGCCCACTGGAGGACGTCGAGATGACCGCCCTCTGCGGCCTTCCAGCAGGTCCGCGAGTCCCAGGGGCACCCGTTCTCGTGCGCCCACTTGAGCACGGCGAGATGCCCCCCGTACGCCGCCTCGCTGCACGTCCTCTCGTCCCACTCGGCGCCCTCCGACCTTGCCCACTGGAGGATATGAAGGTGCCCCCCTTCCGCCGCCCCCCAGCAAGTTTCCGCGGACATTTGGCAACCGTGCTCCCAGGCCCACTCGAGAGTGGAAAAGTGCCCCCCAAAGGCGGCGGCCCGACACGTGTCCCCGAACCAGGTGCAGCCATTTTCTCGCGCCCAACTAAGAACGTCCAGGTGCCCTCCGCTCGCAGCCCCTGTGCAGGTCAAGTGGTTCCAAATACAACCGTTCTGGCGTGCCCACTGCAGCACGCTCAGGTGCCCTCCGCGGGCGGCCCACTCGCACGTGCCGGAGTTCCAGGGACAGCCTTGTTCCCGCGCCCACTGGAGCACCTCGAGCTGTCCCGACCCCGCGGCCGCTCGGCACGTTTCCGCGTCCCAAGGGCAGCCCGCCTCGCGTGCCCACCGGAGTATGCCCAACTGTCCCCTGGAAGCGGCCACCCTGCACGTGCCCTCGTTCCAGGGGCAGCCGTTCTTCCTCGCAGACTGCAACAGCTCCAGGTTGCCAGAAGCCGCGATTTTGGAACACAGCCGAACCGTGTCACGCGGCAAGCCGCACTCGAAGCTATAGAGCAGCTGCGGCACCGTGGAGTAGGATGTCGTGTAGCTCGTTATCGTCTCGCGGCCTCCCCACGCTTCCCTCCAGGCCTTCGATACGGGCCCAAAGAAGAGGTACTGCCCGTCGTCGATGAACTCTGACACGTTCAGGAGGGTGTCCGCATTGGTTGTCAGCGCCTGTCCGCGCGGTTCCCTCATCGCGAGTGTGCTCTGTGCGGGTTGCTTTCGCGGCAGGGGAGGGGGGGGGGGGGGGGGCATGGTGTTAAACGTACACGGGCGAGTACACGAAGAATATCTACTTAGAAAATACGTCATTAATCAGTTGGACACGCACGCATTACGGTATGCAAATACGTAAAATATATCAAGGCAAGGTCGCTGCTGTTCGCATGTTGTGCAGTTCGATTTTAGTGTCGGTTCACTGCTATATACCAGGTATACAGCCGCAGCAGTAGTGACCGCAGTAGAAATCTCGCGCGCGGCTAAGCCGCGGTATTTAGGAAAATCCGGGATGTGTGTAGACACCAAAAACTACCGTGACCGTACGAATGAAACACCACATAATAAATGCCGGTTCATATGTTGCCGTACGTACACGCAGTTCCCGAATACCTGTAGAACAAACAAGTACGAGCCCAAATATCGTCGATTTACCATTCCCGTGTGATACGCTCGAACGTTCAAACGGATGTCCAGCAGACATCAATTTTAGGACATCGCGCAACAATAAAATAGAGTGCAAATATCGATATTTATTACCAATACCGCACAAGCGAGCTCTGCTTGTGTAAACATTAAGATACCCCTTCAGTTGGGATTGGCAGTTGAATTGACATACGCAAGCGCGCTCCGATTCCCACCCCACAAAAAGTCAAAAATTCAAGGGCAAAGGCAAGAAGGGCCCCGATAGTTTTGACAAGTTGAAAAGCCGTGCATCGTGGAGCCAGCGCATACCTCCCGGTAATGGATCAAGGGGTCAAGCCGCGTAGTCCATGTCAACCGGGTCGTCCTCAGAAGGAGGCTGTGGCGTTGTGGCGATGTTCATGACGAGCGAGCTAAAAGAGGAATCCTGCGTGTTGTCACGGGATGAGCGTCTGCTGTGCTGAAGCCGGCGGTGAAGACGAGTACGTAATGTGTCCACCGGTCTGCTACGCACGAAAATTGTCGCCATCGATGGCGAACGCGCTGTTGGTTGCCAAGACCTCAAGGGCTAGCCACATGCCAGTTGCGGTTTCGTATGGCTGGGAAGTTGTCACCAGGACTCCGGTATAGAGAGTCCTCAATAGTGTTGAGTGGTGTACGAACGGGCAACTCGATAGCAACCATCGCGTCGCTCAGCTTGAAGACATTCTCGGTCCCCTGAACAACCAAGACAAGTTCTTTGCTCGACCGAAAGCACTTGGAAAACGCCGCATTGGATGACGCTCCGAAAGTGTGGAGTTACTCCAATGCTTGCCCTGGTCACTCGTGTCCAAGTGGGCAATCAGTAGACAGAGGAGGATCTTGAACGCTGAAGGTCCTGTGTCGTCCGTGACAAGATGGAGGCGTACTTTTGATCAAGAACTCATCGTTTACTCGTGTCACTTCACTTCAGAGATCGTTCCTTCCGGGTTGGATATAGTCTTGCAGAAGCTCTTGGGTAAGGACCCTTCCCATCCCACTACCCAACATGTAGGGGTTAGCGCTGATGCGCCCTTTTGGGTACTAAGCAACGTGACACGCCACCGCCTGCAACTTGGGAGTTTTGTGATCGCTCAGCACGCTTGCGTGCGTTTCTTTTGGTGGATCAGCATGGAAATCTCCACCCGCTAGTGGATCCGCCGCTTCCTCCAATACCATGCGTGCAAGATTTCGTGCCAATAAGTCTGCCGGCTTACCCTCTCGCTCCCTCTACTAAGCGGACCAGGCATCACCGTCTGCGTCTGACCCAACGCGGCAACGCCTACATCTTTCTCTTCACCGACCGCTTCATCAGCCTCACCGACATGTACGCCGCAACAGGAGCCCAGTTCACCGCCACGGGCACCGCCGACATCCTCATTCACCAGCGTGAGGTACACTAGCTCTATGGGGGCCTCATCTCTGACAGTGGACAGCCGTTTAGCTCCAATATTTCCCGCGCCATCTGCGAATGCCTCGGCATGAACAAAATAAATACCAGCAGCCCCCGTATTATATCGCCCCTGCATTAATGATGCAACGTCGAGCGTGTCAATCACACGACGATGTCATTGAGGCTCACCTCGGGCTGGGTTGTTGAACAATCTTCTACCCTGTTAGCTCAGCACGGCAACAACTTTACAATGGCTCACGTATTCGCGATGGTGGTCAACGAGCAGCAAACAGAGAGGGACGTGCAGCTTCTACACGTCTGAGTCCGCCTCCGTCAACGCCGCTACACGGGCTTGTCCCCAACGAAGTACACATGAGCCGCTTTCCACATCTACCATGCACGATTTTTTAGCTCCCCGAGGACCTCGGACCGCGATGAACTGTGCTACCGCGACCTCGCGACCGGTCGTCAACGACGCTCCAATATCGCATCGTCCGCGTATACCACGGTGCCCCCGCTTCGCGTCTGGAACGCCGGAACAGCCCCATCATGGACGCCCTTCGGCTGTCCTTCCGTTGAATAGAAGCACCACAGTACCATTTTGTTTTTTTTTAATCATCATTTTCACTTTCCAGCTTAACTCGTAGGAGGTTTTACCCTCAGCGGCCTTCTTCTGGACAAGCCGTGGTCACAGGTGTCGTCCCTTCCCTCCCCCGGTACATGCCTTCATTTTTTGTCGCGCATAGGGTTCAGCATTCCCACTGCTCGTCGATTTTCATCGAATGTACATAGCGAACTCACGCTTCCGCGCTTTCCGCCAACCAATTTCTTCATGCAAGAGAAAGTCCTTACGAGTATGCACTCGGTGAGACTTGAACCAACGAAATTGATCTTAATAGGCACGCGGACCACCTACTAAGCCACCGGGGACGCCGGCACGTATTATTCCAGGGTACCAGGTACCTGGTAAGGGCCGTCGTTATCGGAGAGCTGTTTTTCCATACTGGTAGTTTTTTGTGAAAGATTTCCTAAGCAGTCAAATTTAGTTTTCCTCATATTTAGCCCTCTGTTAAATTTCACATATATGTACTTCGACTTAATATCGGACTCATTTCACTAGTACGGAAATTCTGGAAAAACAAAGCTACCCGATAACAACGGCCCTTACACCAAAGATAGCACACCCCCTTGGACGAAATTTCCAATCTGATTTTCTCAGCAACAGGGAGCGATGCATGCGTCCATATGGAGCGATCTCAACGACGAGATATTTCCAAAGCCACCGTTTTCGTCGTTCGTTGTGCGTGCCCCCCCTTTATTTCGGAGAAAATCAGCTCGGAAACTCATCCTGCGAATATGTAGGCGGTGTTTTTTTCACTGTGAAACGAGCATAACGACAGCCGTCGACGAAAAGTCATCTAACTGAAGGTTTCGGTTTTTCCGTCGATCGCCCGAAAAAAAAAAAGCCACCAGATCCCCGGCGCAGATTCTAAAAACAAAAACAAAAACAAAACAGACACATATTATAGTAGGCATATTCGGCAGCAAAATTAAATATACCGGCATGTAACTCATTTTGACTCCCCTTCTTGAACGATGTTCCATACAGCAGCAGCACCAGCAGCAGTTTTGAGCTAGGTTCACCGCTTTGTAGATATAATACTTTTCGAGGAAGATCCTATGCTCCGTATATGCTTGTACGTACAGGTACTGCAACTCTAACTAGCCCAAAAAAAACGTGGAGGGTGTGGGGGGGCCGAGGGTGGTACATGAAACAGCTCCGCGTGCCCAGCCATGATTTCGATGCTGGGTTCAATTTCCGGGTTGCGACGTTTTTCTTTCTTTCTTTTTTTGCATCCGACGATTTTTGACCGTTCGACGATTGCTGACCGTTCACGGTTCGCGCTTCGCGCTCACGGCCTCCGGCGGCTCCTGCGGAGGCCTAAATCTATTTCTGCACCTTGTGGGTGGGAGCAGGGTGCCACACGGGATCATCGTCTCGGCGCAACGGGACTGGACGGAGAAAAAAACCGGTGGAAGGGGAAGGAGCGATCGGGTGACGGTCGGTACGGCCCGCGGGACAACTCTGGTCGAGCTACTTCCCCCAGCTCTTCCTCGGACGGCAACACCAGAGCCCCCGTTCCAGCGAAGCACGCCATCAGCAAGAGGCAAGTGATCCCCTCGCTGACTGAGGTTGCTTCTTCCGCCGCGCGTCTTGGTCGTTTGACCATGCCCGATGACCGCGCCTTGCCTGTGTCATCTAACCTTGCTCACGACCGAACTTCAGCGATCGACTCCGCCGCCGCTGCCGCCGCGAAACAGCACGCTGCCGACGTACAACGGGCGTACAAACGCCTGGGACTGAAGGATATTTCGCGCATTTCTGTCTTGCCTTTCCCCTCCTCGACCGACCCTTGCGAGGCCGCACAGCAACTCATGCGTTCGGTAAAGGCCTCCGCCTCTGATATTCTCATGATGTGCAACGATGGCAGCCATGAAGGCCTTAGTTCTACTAACTGGATCCCCGGTTGGGAGTACCCTCTCAAGAAATCCTTCGCGCGCGCCATCACGCCTGACAAGCCTGCGACCGCCCCTCTCACTACCTTGATGGATGATTTTTTTGGACAGGTGTCGCGCGCCCTCGCAGCAGGATCGTCGGGACCGGAGGCGTTCACGCTCCTCCTGAGGTTGCTGAGCAACCACTTTGACCGCACCAACACGGGGGCCAGCTACACCAAGTTGCATAATTTTGGCGTGGCTAACGGGAGCCCTTTTTGCGATTTTAGTCGTGCCTTGCGAGGGGTGGTGTCCGCAGAGACGGGGACTGAGCGTGTTTTGGCACCGTGGGTGGAGGTCGTTTTGGAGGTAGTTCGGATGGCAGTGAACAAGCAGTACCCTAGCTTGATGCCGACGCTGTACCGGGAGTTTTGGCTACGGTTTCGTTCCCAGTGACTAAACCCAGGTAGTTACCGGGCTTTCAATCTCATACAAGACCATATCTTAACAGTGGGATCAGGTCCGGCTGGGATCAGGAGAGCCAAGCAGGGGCCTGTTTGGTTTTGTTTTTGTATGGAGAATATTCCGAGAAAAAAATATCTACAACACGGAGAACTCTACTTGCAGTCTTACGCCTGGCCTGTTATTACATCAAACGACGGGGACGGTCTAGCTTGCCATCTGACAATGTGTGTATTAATAGTGTTGTTCCAAATAAGACTGAGAAACAGAAAGTTAAGAACTCTCCAGAACAGGTATCATACGACAAATCAAAACCGATGTGACGCACGTGAAGACTACCACAACGGACTTCCCTCCATCTCATCCACCCAAAACGACCACTCCCCTCCTTGAGCACTCCCTGCTCCATAATAAGCATCTACGACGGTGTATATATTTTATATTGTACTCGTGCCCCTTCAGACGATTCTGAATTTTCAAACATCGATACCGAGAAGAGGCCTGGGAATCCTGCTGGGAACAATCTTGAAATAACAAACTTTTCATCTCGACTTTTTTCCTCGTCGACAAAACTTTACTATTATTGATATTATCATACCGGTATTAACAGTCACTTTCGATGAGCTGCTGCTATCATCTGCTGCAGCATGCTGCTGCTGCTACTGATGTACGGGCACGTACTACGAGATGGTACATCATACCTGGTAAGAGCTAGTGATGAGCTGCGCCGAAAACTCGCTACTCGTACCTCCTGATATTATTTTTTTTCCTGATATTAATGTAATTTACGCTTTTATCCGCTCCCCAGGGTTCTACTACGAAGAGCTACGTACGTACGTATCTCGTACGATTCACATGCTTGCTGGGTGCTGGTCCAGGACCGAGTTCAAATAACCTTAGAGGCGTGGAAATACCTCGTGGAATGTTGACACAGCAGCACTTGGTCTTGAGTTCACCGCAGAATGCAACAGGGACAGCGTACGTCGTGTTAACGTGTGTACCCTCTTGCTTTCCTGGTTTGAGTTCCCATTGGTTTGAGAGAAAAAAAAAAGCCTGCGGTTTCGTATGTTTGTGAAGAAGCCTTTCGCAGCGGGGAGCGGGTGTTGACAGTTGACTGTGAACCGAGATCGCTGGCATCCAGGACGGGATGGGAGCTCGTCTGACGCACTGTGATCTGGATCTCGCGGTTCTACGACCAGTGCAGTCAAGGGCCATATCTCATCAGCCCCCGCATCAGCGCGCACCGCACTAATCAAGCAGAGGCGCAGCCTGGATGTCTGAATAGGGAACTATCTGGGTAAGTATGTCATGCGCGTGCTGGTACCAGGTATCTGCTGAACGTGTCATACTCACCTGTATCTTCGTTTTTGAAACCGATTCGAGTACCAGGCACGCATTGTAGTATGTACGAATGCATGCATGCATTGGGCATTGAACGTTCGTGTGCGCATTGAGCATTCGTGTGAATATTGCGGCGGTTTTAATATACCAGATATTTACTTTGTTGCATAGGATACCTGGTACATATCTTGAGCACTACCAGGTATCTGGTAACGTACCGTTGTAGATTACGCCCACAGCAACAAGGTTGTCCAGCTCACCCGCGGGCTGATTGCAAGGACTTTTCTTGCATGAAAATGGATAAGCGGAAAGCCCGAGTTGGCAACATTCGATGAAAAAATCGACGAGTAGCGGGAATGCTGAACCCTATGCCCGATACAAACGAAGACACGTACCGGGGGGGAGAAGGGGCGACACCTGTGAGCACACGGCGTGTCCAGAAGATCTTTGAGGGTAAAACCTCCTGCTAGTTAAGCTGGAAAGGCAAAAAGTGATGATGATTGCTTTTTTTTCTATCTGTAGTTGATCACCGGTCAGACGCGGAGTTCTCTCACCCCACACCCGCTTAACATTGGACCAATCCTTTCCCGCACACGCCGCGCTTTTTTCCTTCAAAACCCAGGCGACAATGGTAGCTCACTACTCGTAGCACCTACACAACACGAACACTATTATATCGGCGTGTCGGGAAACGAAATTGACCCTTTTTCAACTGCACTACTTTACATGAACCTCAATGTGACTCTAATTCCAAGTGTTTTCCCTACCATACAACGGAAGTGCAGTTCTAAGGGAGTTGACGGTAACGAACGGTCGGGCGAGAGCGACGGTTCGCGCGCCGCACGCGAGCCAAGTCGCACGCACGCGCCAGGCTTCCTTATTTTCTGACTGGGCGTTGATACGAGGTGGCGACGATCGAGGCGACAATCGAGAAAGGCAGGTGGGGCAATAGCAAGCAGTAGTTCCACAGAGAAATGAGGGAAGTGAGGCACAGCTTATTGCGCAAAATGCACAAGCAGTCGCGCCGCAACCTACCGGACGTTTGAGCCTGGTATCCCGAACAGGCAATGGCGGAGAGGGTGCCCAGGGTGCGGGTGTGTGTGGGGGTGTACTCGATGTCATGCATGGCCGTAGTCGTATGACCATAGACCCTCGCATCCCTATAATGCCGGGACGGAGCACGTCGGGTTTCGATCGACCAGGTGGACGTTGCTTGCAACAAGCGCGAAGGGGGGGGGATAAATATGCAAATACTGCGCGGTTGTTGAGAGTGTTGGTATATTCGAGTACCATCGCATGCATACCGGTACGTCGCGATATTGAACAGGGGGCTGATGGGTTGGATCGCTAGAGGCGAGGGCCTGACTATTGTTGGCCATGCCTGATATCTGTCGTATTCGGCCCGTTGCGATATTCTCAACCAATAGATCAGCCGATTTCCCCCTAAAACGACCAAAAGTCCAGAAAAGTACGACACAAGGAGTCGTCTTTCGATGGCATCCCCTGAAAAAAAAAAAAACCGACAGCAGTAGATTCAGAAATAATACGGAGTAAAATGTAGTCTGTTTTCTTGGTTCACATTTTTTTTATTGTAACATGGCAACAATGGGCTAAGTACAGCGGGGGGAAACTTCACGTCCGCTTGTGGCCTGATCATCTCGCACGTACTACGCGTGCGTCGTTTGTGTGTTCATTGTCGGGACTCGCTTCTCTTTTTCGTCTTCGTAGGTATTCTGGAGATGTGCGGTGAGTAGCACCGACCGCGCACCTCTTCGAAGCCGTGCAGCACAGGTCTCGAGCTATTGCGAACGCACCACCGCAGTTTCACACCCCAACTACATTGTTAGATCCGCAACCTCTTCTCGCGCGCATAGATTGTATTCTAGCCTGTCTGCGTATTGTGCACTACGCCTGTCTGTATACGTAAGGATCCTAGAAGTCCTTAATATGATGTAAATGTGTGCCCCACTGTCGTGACCTTCCTGCCACGCACAGAAGGCTGACCAGCCAGTAGCTTGATGTGCACACCAGCACTGGCCGTGCAGACAGCGGCCAAAACTAAACCAAATGTTCAGCACTACCGCGAAACACTTCGAGCTCTGGTCAATTCGCCAGAAGAAGTCGACGACGGCTTCAACCCGTGCTCTCCGTGGCTTGTATGAGGCCTGCCCAAAACCAACGACGTTCGTTTGTTCGTGCAGGAGGGAAGGAGAACGGTATGTATGCAATGTGTGCAACGTATGCACGCGGCGTGGTCAAAAGCTTGCCCGCACATTTCCCCCCAGGTTAGTGTATTTCTTGTGGCTGCATAGGCATGCGCTTGCACAAACCCACGTTGTGTTGTGCATCACAGGAGGTTTTCGCTTGGTTTTTGATCGGTAGGCGCCACCGCGCGCATGAAACAAACTTAAAAGGGCAACATTTCGCCAAGCACCCTCCCCCCTCCCCCCGAAAGGGGAAAAACCAGTAGGTTTCGTGCTGTTCCACATAGAAGCCATGCATACAGACAGACTTGGTTTGCGCAATTATGTTGTATTCGTGCGTCGATACATGGTCTCCCGACAGCTGAAGTGAGGCTTCCTGGAGGTTTGATTTATTCGTTTATGCGTACTGTTCCCACCTTCGTATTCCATCGACGGACACGTCAACAACACGCTGATACGTATACGCACCCGATTTTTGTGGTGAATAAAATGCTCACTCTATGATGTTTCCACTTCAAGCTATTATTATTAGTATGACAAATTTGTCCGGACCAGTAAGGACCGCTCGGTTTAGTAATGTGAATACCCAAATGGTTAACGTATTTACAGAAAGAGGCGCGGCAGTAAAATCAACGCTCCGTTTTGGCGTTGTATGGGTCTGACCTAAAGGAGTGGACGTATGGCTTCTCCTCGAAGCGCCCGAAGTGCGCCTGGGTGCACTTGCCCCATAAGCCCGCCTGGAAGGCAGCAAGGCCCACAAGGTCGGTTGCAAAGAAATGGTTTCGTTGTGTCGGGCATGCACTGGCATACCCAAAACCGTCCGGGCGGTCGAAGGCTCTGTTATGAAACGCCTTCGGTACTTAACCCTTTCACTCAAATTGAGTACCACACATCAATGCCCAAGTAGTTTTCGTCCCAAAAAACGTGATTGTAGGTTTAAAACGTTTGCAGATATGCAGATACGTAGTCGCGTTATACTTGTGTGTAGCAGCATCTGTAGAAAATTGAAGGACGCTACGTCGCCGCCGAGATAATAAAAGGCAGAGCGTCAGAGGACTTTGTTGTATTTTAGTGGGGGGGGGTTGTTTGTTTAGTATATATATATATATTGCCACGAAACTACATGATGACGGCTACTTTAAAAGTGGGTCTGAAATAATCACGGCGTCGTTCTTTCACTGCGAACGGCGGTGGGCACGGAGGGTTCGGCGAATAGCATTAAGTTCTCGCGTGGCTCACACGTGCCAACCCTGCGGCATTATTGCTGACAACCACAGATATCAGAACCCACAATGGACCCGAAAAACCGTGCATGTTTACACACAATATTTGGTCCTGATTACTCTTATTACTATGCTCCCCGTGATAGTGTAAACACTCCGCACACCCGCCTGCCCGCACCGGCCCATGAAGGAGCTTGCCAACGTCCAGAAAATACACACAAATGACGAAAACAAACCTGATCTAGTGCCACAGAAATGCGCTCCTCTTGAATTGTAGGACCCCGTCTGGCCGCGAACCGAGGTTTTGTCTTGAGCAACGAAATCCCTCGGCCACCGCCGCCGCCGCCGCCGCCACCGCCACCACTGGCACCGCTGGCGCTCCTACTCCTTCTTGGCCAAACCCCCACTCCGGCGCACCGTTCAGGGCTGCGTGGGGGGACCTCAGCGTGGGGCGTCGTGCTTGCCTCCGGGGCGATGAGGTTAATGCCGTGGCCCCTCAGATCGAGTGCCAAATTCTCGCACGCCTGTGAGAGTTACCATTTTATTGAGAGTTGTCGTTGTTGAGATTGACTGTTCATGAGAATGATCGTCGTCGGGAAATTGTCGTCGTTGGGAGTTTTTTTTCCCCGTATGTACGGTGTGTGGGAAATTATATACTACATCGCAGAGATTGCAGAACAAGAAGAAGAGGTGAGAGCCGGTCTCGAAGATCTTGTGGTGGTAGATGGTTGTCAAGCTGTTGTTTCTTTCCACTGGATATATTGTCCCTTGGGCGTAGACAAAAATACAGCGAGCAGAGGTAACCTGCCTTACTTATAGACAGGGGCGCCGTTTATACACTGAATCCCATGAAATCGAAAATGAGATTGCAGGCAGTATGCATGACTTTTTTGAGAACTTCACATACAGCAGTACAGGACATCTATTGATTAGTACTAAAGCTAAAATAGTAAAAGAAAGATGAACGCTGGCCCAGGTTTGAATTCGTTCTAGATACCCCAACTTTTTTCACTGTGACGGTTCCGGATTTGATTTTTTCCCTGTCAGTCTCAAAACTGGCGTTCTTGAGTGCTCGTTATTTCTTAGCAGGTATCCTGTACTGCACCTTTATAGTACCAGGTACAGGCGGAAATGTAAGGGCTTTTTCGTCTGCATATTTATACTGTGACGGCCTTTCGTATGGGCCTGTACACCTGTTTGACTTTTGTCGACTTTACACGCTCATGTGCGCGACGCAATACTTGGCCTACAACGTACCTCGTTTTTTAAGCTTATGCCGAAGTTCTTCACGATCGTGTTCCTGCCGATCATATGGCGAAATCGTGCTCCACTTCGAGCGCGAGCGAGGGTCGCCTTCTCTTCAAGCACACGAGTCGAGGTCATTTCTTCCAGTTTGTTGATGCTTGACCTGTATTAACGCATTCGTTTCATGCGCACCGCCTAGTCAATTCGGAACGAAAAAAAAGCTCGATAACGTGTTGTCGGTCTCTATGTAGAACCCATTAAACGTGCGGTACGACGGACACATTCTGCAACAAAAAAACTTATCAAGCGGTTCCTAGCTGGACGTATGTATCAACATGTATGTTGGGAGACCGCAGTTTGACTTTTCCTGACCGCATCTACGTAAAATCTGGTATAAAAAGGCGAAATAGGCTTTCGCGCGCCCCAAAAGACCGGTCTCGTACGTATATGCCAAGGTAGTATATTTTGGCGTATCAAGGTCATAACGCGAAGCATGTCGAACCGCAAAAAACCTCTTGCCCATACGTAGCCGCACACTGCACCTCCTCTTTAAGCAGTCTTCCAAACGCCGCTGCTTCGACTCGATGGAAAACCCACACATGGGGGCCATGGCCAGTCTCGACAGACTATGGTCCGTTCTGATTGGCGACGGGCTGTTCCACGTCCCCTCTTCCCTTCCCGAGAGGCAAGTGGCGCTCCGAGATGACCCACCAACCAAAGAGCGTCGTCTAGTCACCGGCCGCTGTGTCGACGGCCGCTCCAGAGCCTCGCTCCACCATTCCGCCGCATGGTTTTCCTGCTCTCGTCGGTCACACGAAGAAAACATAGCGGTTGTGGCGTCAGTGCCGCTGCGGTTTCCACCGACTCCGTCTGGTGCCGCCATCGCGTTGCCCACCGCTTCTACCCCACCACCACCACCACCACCACCACCAATACCAAAGCCACCACTATCACCACCACCACCACCACCGTCACTACCGCCGCCATCACCACCAGTGTGAGCCGTCCCGGCCCCAGTGCCGCCGGCCGAAAGGAGCGGTTCATCGAGAGACGTTGTTGCTGCTGCTGCTGTTGCTGTTGCTGCTGCTGCTGCTGCGAGGGGGTCTACTAGACGTGGGGAAACGTCGGCGGTGGATGCGGAGGAAGCGCTGCTGCTCTCTCGAGTGGAAGGAAGCGGGGATACCGAGAGCGGAGGAGGGTGGTGCACCCTATCGTCGTCGTCGATCGCGATCGGGGAGAAGCGCGGCGGCGGCGATGAGGGGAATGATGACGATGAAAATGAGTTCTCGACCGACGCCTGTTGTTCGTCGGCTAACCCTCTCTTCTGAGTGCCGTCACCGCCGCTTCTCATCCTTTGGCTGCTCGTCCCGACATAGGTGCCTTTCCCTGTGCGGTAATTATCACATTGGTTGTCGGGCGCTGCTGCTTCTGCAATCAAAACCTCGTCGTCGTGGGCGTTGGGCAGTAGTCCCGCACAATCTTCAAGCGTTAGGGCGGAAGTAGAAAAATTCCGTGCTGCCCCCCCTCGACTCTTGGGCCCGAAACAGGTTGTCGTCGTCGTTGCCGCGGCAGAGGAATCTGTGATCCATCATCCTCGCACGCGGGTGGTAATGATGAGGGCGCTACAGATCGCGGTAAAGGCGGAAGTTAGCCGCCTCTATTTCCAGTCGGTCATAGAAGACTACGCGGCCTGAAGCAATTAATTCTTAGTACATGTAAGGAAGCAAAAACATGTTTGTGCTGTATACATCTTTCCGTACTGCATTTACGTATATATTATATAGTCAGTGACAAAACCGTGAGGGCGGTGGGATACTTCATGCTCTCAAGGCTTGGTGTTGCAAATTACATCGCTTGCGACTGTGAAGATAACAGAGGGGAGGCATTGGTAAGTACGTATATATTGGCGGTTTTATCAGGTGGTATTATTAATAGCTAGCGTTCGAGGTATGCGAATGGCAATCAGCTTGACGAGAGGAGCCGGCAATCGACAACCAACAAGCAGCAATAAGCAATCAGTCTAAATGTAAAAAAATTAGGCGACAAAAACAAAATTGCTGTTTCGTTTGCACATCACCCCCCCCTCACCTGTCGCAACCGGCTGGAAGGCAGAGTTGTTGATGTCCGCTTCCAGCTCGTACAGCTCTGCGGTACCCTCGCGCGCTGTCTCCGGTCTGGGGCGCCGGCCGTCAACGCTGCAAGGCGGTCGTCGCCTGGCGTCATCGCCCGCAACATTCGGGCCACAAACGGAAAACGCGCGCAAGGGTCCAGAAGAGGCGCGCATTTATGACCAGGAGGGAGGGGTGGGGGGGTTAAGATGCATGCTGGTGGCCGTAGAAGACACGGATGACTATTGATTATTCAGGGGGTGCTATTATAGAGTTTCTAGCGGATCCTAACAGGGAACATTTGTCGTCAGTGCACACGTTTTTTCACGTCACACTATTAACCATGAACCTAGCGCGTGTCAGCCATCATATTAATGCAGCCACCCTATCACCCGATATATAGGAGGGTTACAGCGTAGGGAGGGTTATAAACTAACAAGGGGATGCGAGTGTCACAGTGTTCAGGGTGAGGACCAAGTTGACACGGTCTGCCATATCGTACGAGATGAACACAGCAGCTCAGTGGTGGGACCTAGAAACGAGTTGTAGTAGTCCCTGCGCTCACTTTTCGTTTCTCCTAAGATAGCCACCATGACAAAGCGACCACGGCTATGGGTGGTTGAAGTTCAAGAGTATGCTGCACATTGTCGGATAGCAAATCTAACAATACTGCTAATAGTAACAACATTGGAATTCGACCTCTAGACGCACCATCTCTCGCTCTACGAGTAGACTATACCGTAAGTACACTTGACGGGGGCGGTGGGCGGGCGGGGGGGGGCCCAGGCGCCCAGGGGCCCAGGCGCCCAGCGCATGCTGATGGTGAAGCTCCGACAAAGAATGCGCCCCCGCCCAACCCCGCCCCGCCCCGCTCCGCCCCGTCCACCCTCCATCACCTTGGCCCGAAGCACGTAGAACGAGTTACCGTAGCCGGGGAAGGCTTCCGCCCGAAAAGCTTCCGTTCTTGCGCAGTCAGGACGGTGGTGGAGTCTGGGATACCCTCACAAGTTCCACCGCGGCCGACCATGAGACTGCCCTCACCGCCCCCACTGCAAGCATGAAAGCACCACACGGTCGACTCCTCGACGCCCCCCCCCCCGCCCCACCCCTTGCCGCCAGTCGCCGATGTGCTCGCGGCCATCCCCAACGTCGCGGCCGCTGATGCTGGCCTTGAGATCAGCAAAACGGACGAGGGCGTTCGTGACTCTAAAGGCACTCGGGTTTTCCCCACTGCTGTGGAGGCTGGCCTCCTCCGAGAAGATAGGAGGGAAACGGAGGGGAGGGGGGCGGGGGGGGAGGTACTCATTTGTTGCCTGCCCTAGTCATTTGACCTTTGACCACGCAACTCCCTTTCGAGATCGGGGGAGGGGGGGGGAGGTGGTTTTAGCTCTGAGCTGCTTTGTTTAGTCAGAAAGAGTCCGTAACGTTACAAGGGGTCGAGGTGACTAACCAAAGAGGCCGATTGGGAACGGAATTTCGGGAAAGGTCAGAGACGAGATCAGGAACAAAGTGTGTTTTGAACCGTTACAGCTGAGACCTTGGACTGCTGTGATACCGGGGAGGAGGAATCCGGTGAACCTTCTCGAAAAAAAGAGAAACAGGGTGATATCTTCCGCGATAAACAGCCGCAAACCTCAAGAGCTTTGAGGTACACCGTGATCGTCCGTGCGCCTCCAAACGCACGAACGGCAGGCCGTAACAAAACAATCTGCCCTCCGCTTCCCACATAAGCTTTCGAGTCAAACCACCGTCGTCTGCCGCCGAGCCAAGATTTCAAGTGAAAGCACGACAAGAATCGAGTACGTATACGTACCTTTGTGCAATATGCTCCCGCTGTTTAATCCGGAGTTCATCGCACCTATAATTAGTAGTAGACTCCGTGGACGCCCTACCTTTCTCCTCCCCTCCCTGCTGCTCGACGCCCGCTGCCGTCGCTTCCATCGCGCCAAGAAAGTCCGCTCGTGGCGAGACCTCCGGAGGTGAGATCACTGGAGGTGGGGAAAGAGGTCTCTGCCGCCGTGTCGCCGGAGAGTGCCAGCGACGAAGAAGAACCCTCCCGCTCCAGCAACTCCGCATAGCTCAGCGGCGGAACGATGCGGTGGTCCGCCGGTGCGGCGAAAACGGTCGGATTGTCCGGTGTTGCCACCTCCAGGATAGAAACCCACTGGATAGACGTGGGCCGGGGTCGACCAGGGAATTATTTGATTGGGAAACTGAACGGGGTTTTTCGTTCAGCGGGGTATGGGGCACGCTCTTTGTTTCAGGGTCGGGGGGGACACGGATGGTGGAGGGCAGATACGAAACGAAACGGGCACCTCATGCGCGACAGGCCTAGCAAGTACTCTCCCATTCGCAGGGGCAAGCACCAGAAAGTAGTGCCAGCAGTGGAGACAAATGGTTAAAAAGCAAGGAGAGGACTCTGCTGATAGAAATATAGATGCGGGTTTCAGTTTTTATTCGCATATTTGACCGACTGGGGGCGAGAGGGGGGGGGGAGAGAGGGGGGGCGGTCCACTCATGTCATGAATGGCCGTAGTCTTTTGACCATAGACCCTCGCATCCCTACAATGCCCGGATGAAGAACGTCGACTTTTCACCGACCAGGCATACATTGCTTACACCAAGCGCGAAGCGCTGTGAGGTGTTGGACGAGTCGCATGAAAAGTGAGCTCCATCTTACTAAAAACCAGCCGTGAGGCGGGCTCACATGTGGATGACAGCTGAATGAATTGATTTGTTTCCTGATGCGGGGGGGGTGATACTCATGTCATGCATGGTCGTAGTCGTGTGCCTGCAGACCCTCGCATCCGGGGGGGGGACAAGCAGGATAGATAGCCCACCTCATTTCTGTATTCGTTGACCTCCCACTTGTCAAACTCCTTCCTCGTCTTCCTCACCCTTAGTGCCCACATAACGTCCTCCACCCATAGAGTGTCTCTCAGCACCTTCCCCCCCCACGCGGCACACCAACCACAGGGGAGTTAACGAAGTTGCGGCCACATGTCACCAGCAAGAACAAACACGGTGGCTGACTACGAGGAGTCAACACAACTGATGTTCTCTTTCCGGAGTCTCGACACGCCAGACAGCCTCATACGAAAACTGCAGCTGATTACAGGAGGCGCTCGAGCAGGACATTTAAAAAACGATTCCTACGTACCCAATACATCAACACGCCCCTGGGGGAAGAGCGGGACCCATGTGCTAGGGTGAAGCCGGCTGGTGCTACGGTAGGGGGCATAGCACCTTCTGAGGCTCCTCACTTGTGGAACTCGATCCTATGACCAAGTCGTCAACTAGTCAATCACCCAAAATTGATTTTGATAAAAGGTAAAAGTGCAATCCCAAAGCCTGCACCGGTATATGAGTATCTCACGAAAAACATGGTAAAACACAAATTCCATCACAGTGCTATTGGGACAAGGAACCCGGCCGGTCAGAAATGGTTTGGCCAAAAAGTGATCCTACCCTCATCCCCATCGCAGCACGCCTCAGCAGTCACCAACCAAGCTACAGTACCAAGTGAGGTAAAAGATGGGCAAATTGCCCAACCGAGAGTGAACCTTCTCCTTGATTAATTTTATTTCCATAAGTTCTAGATACTTGTTCAAGTCAAGCAACAAACAAGTACGCCCCCCCCCCCCCCCCTCCGTGAACGGCACAATCTTTGTGACGTACCGATCGGTTGCTGGATCTCCCTATTTGAAAAAAAAAGAATTTACAATACGGTCGTTTATGAGCATGTATGTCTGCCTGCTTGCCTGCCTTCCCGAACTACAACCAATATTGCACTCTGCAGAAACTTAATTCTGACTCTAATTCCAAGTGTTTTTTTCCCATAACTGCAGTGCGGTCCTTGAGGGTTAAGAGCGCCAGGGAGAAAGAAGACATTGTTTTCGTGACGCACGCACGCCCCACAGCAACATTTCTTTGAAAAACAAACAAAAGAATCATTCACATATACGTACGGTACTAAGCGTTCGAAGTGAGATTCAAAACCGTGTCCTGCCGTCGACGCTATGTTTGAAGGATTCAGGTAATTAACAGACCCGCCGGCGTACAGAAAAGGCTAACCAGCCCATTACCACCCCAATCCAGGGTAAGCCTTCTACACCGACGAGTCGAAACAATCAACGAACACAGCGGCATGGGTCACACGTACTGGTGGCAAACCAGCGCTGTCTTACTGGGATACTATTAATAGGAGGTCATGCAAGTAGGCGCCAGAGAGTACTCTTCAAAGTAGCCACCTGTACAGCACGCGATCGAAGTATATTATCACGCACAGCTTGTTTCGGCGAAACCCCGATCTCCTCACAGCTGACATTTTTTTAGGTTTTTTATAAATGTTGAAAACAAGTCGCAACATGATATTGCTCGCACTGCGGCGCGCTCACCCTATTAACAATCCCTCCAGAACTTGAGTAGAACTGGCTGTATCATACGTACCTATTATATATCATTTCTTCAGGAGAAAAATACCCGGAGTTAGTGTAGGATACGTTTTGCAGTATATAGTACAACAGTAATAAAATGGTTGTTAGACGGCGGTTTACGTAGTGAGGCCGTGGTTCTCAAAATACCTGTATACGAGTACCAGGGTATTCTTCATGAAGGTCATGTACGACCGGCAGCACGCTTTGATCGAAGTATGTATCACGAGCAAAGGTGAGATTCGACCAGCTCCTCGATCTCACAGCTGGAGTGAGGTGTCCTTTTAATACGTAAAAATGGGTTACGACAGCAGACTCTTGGGGCGAGACCGCTCTTAACCCTTTTAGAACCGCAGTCCCGTTTTGGGCACGAACTACTTGAAATTTGAGTGGTTTGTCCCCAAAACGGGACAGCGGTTTTAAAAGGGTTAACCCGAAACCGCTCCGCGTTCGAGACCGATCTTAAAGCGAGACCGCGCTTAACTCTAGACCACGCTTAAATCGAGATCGTTCCTGAATCGAGACCGCTCTTAAAGCGAGAACGCTCTTGTAGCGAGAACACTCTAAAAGCGAGACAGCGTTCTGAAAACGGGTCGACATTGTTGACGTTCTCACCCTCACGGGTAGATCTCGCCCCCGCGCCTGCCAGTTTTGTCGCTTGGCAATCGCCTTTCCCACCATGTCGCGCAGGGTCGGCGGCGAAATGCCGAGACCGTTGGCCTTGACGAAGGCTTTTAGGTCGTGCAGGGAAACTTCTGACTGCAAATGAATAAAAGGTAAGAAATCAGCGAACGGAAGAAGTGTAACAAGGAGTGAGTGGAGACAGTGTCTGGTGAGACGGAAGGAAGGAAGGACGGAAGGAAAGATGGATGGAAGGAAGGAAGGCAAGGAAGAAATTAGGAAACAAGGAAAGAAGGACTTCGACACGCGACAGACAAATGTGCCACCTGCTGCAG
This sequence comes from Macrocystis pyrifera, assembly GCA_031763025.1. Taxonomy (NCBI): domain Eukaryota; class Phaeophyceae; order Laminariales; family Laminariaceae; genus Macrocystis; species Macrocystis pyrifera. The sequence continues at coordinate 9,648,235 of JASSKH010000005.1, read as the reverse complement.
CGACAAACACCGAGCACGCAAAAAAAAAACGTGTTGTTGCGTTGCGTTGCGTCAAACGTGGAGATTTGGGTGTTCACGGGAACGTCCTCATAACCCTTCCCGCGTTCGTTTTGGGGGCACGAATTACTTGGAATTAGAGTAGACACGATACTGCAGCGGTTAGTTCCCTTAGAGCTACTTATAAACCTACGCCACAAACAGAGAGTCGCAGCTTGAAGTATGAGTTTGACATTTTCAGCAGTCAGCAAAAGGGCGAGCCCAAATGCGATCGATGGGCGCCACTTTGATGTAAACCACAATTCGTTGCAACCAAGGCTAGCAGCAGCGCTCGTGCCCTGGATATGGACGGATCAGATGCTGCACGCACTATTAATAAGTCAACGGGGCGGTAGTTTCCGCCTCGGATATACTCGGGTTTTCTTCTCCTTGCTTGGTGGTGTAGCCTCTACTATTAAAATAGTCAGTTAGCTGTTTTATGGTTGATTGTGCAGACTATGTCGTATGTATGATATCGACCAACATGATGGCCAGCATTGCGCGTTTCTTCAAGCTCCGACCCGAATATAGTAGTGGTCGTCCTTGTCTTACCGGGAATCTCAAGCTGATGGCCGCGAAGGCCGCCCTCACCACGGTAGACTTAATCTTTACCAACACCAGTCAGTTGGTTGGGTGGCAGCCACAACATTATTTTTCAGGATCACGACAATCACGGCGAACAAACGAACGCACATGGATGGGGTCGGAAAAAAATGAGTGATACATGAGTGTGCAAAGCGCTGCGTATATACTACAGAAGCAGGTTACAGCAGTGTACACGAGGACGTGGGAACGAGACGTACTTGGTGAGAACGATAAGCATCCCTACCATTCGATGCTTTTGGGTCAGCTTTTCTCGTGTTTTTGTGTATGGATACCCGCCGAAAGGGATTCAGTCGGTATTTGGTTGGGACTACGCGCGCCCTTGGTTGGAGGGCCAACTAACGTGTTGAGAAACCTTGAGCATTGCACCCATCCTACATACGTATTACTTGGTATGCGAGTACGATGATCTCACACGACCATGCACTCCATATGCCTCCATCCGACGTTTTGAGGCTGAAAACGCTGAGGGATGACCGTACATGCTGGTCCATCGTGCAATCCGGCAGTGCTGTCAACATTTATTTTGTGATGGCGTTACCTACTGAGCTATAGGGGTAAAAGATCGATCGATTACCCAGCCCAGGGTAATTCTTGCATCACCCCCCCCCCCCCTCTGAACGGTGGGATCTTTGGGGCGTCGGTACCGTGTACGGCCGTACGCTGACCTACCCGCTTCGTTTCAATATCCGGTGAACACGGCATATATGTTTTTAGGGTTTAGGGACGCACACGCGAGCGTTTCTATAGAAGAAACGTTCGAAGTGAGACTCGACGACGTCAAATGTGATGGTATTACCTACTGAGCTACAGGAGTGAAAGATCTACCAGTATCGATTACCCAACCCAGGGTAATCCTTAGAACAATATCAACACTATGTACAGCATGTCGTGACGATCCGGAAATCGCAGCCCATATATTGGTAGACAGCAAGAAGTGTATCTATGTCCCGTATATCGTAGGAGACCTTTCATCTCATCACGAGCGAAAACACGAAAATAAAGAGGCAGTACCCTGCAAGACCATGAGGACAGTACTAAATATTAATATTAATATTAATACTGTATTACGGGGGTCCATAGTTAACAGGACCTATGGTATACACAAAAACCTATATATTTACCTATTTTTACTAACAATATTTGGTCCCGTTTACTATGGTCCCCCGTAATAGTAGGTTTCGTTCTCTGTCGAGGCTTCCTGCTGCTGCAGCAGGTGTATATACTTGATAGGCAACAATGACAGCAGTGGTTTCGTTCTCTGTCGAGGCCTCCTGCTGTATAGACAACAATGCCTGTCAGCAGGGTTCGTTCTCTGTCGAGGTCCCCTACTGCTGTAGATACAAGAGTAGACGACAATATCGATGAGGGCGAAACGTTTCGTTTTCTGTCGAGGCCGCCTATCACTCGTATGCGATACAGCATCCAGGGGAGCCATCTTTGGCAAGGAATTACATACATCATAGAATACGCGCATTCGTCTTACTTTACAAATTTTGAAATATACGCCAGCTGTGAGTTCGACTGATTAAATATTAATGGTTGATTATTATAACAACACTTGTAAAAATTCAGTAAAAATGGAATATAGACGAGACGTATTACGCAGCTTGCAAAGTTGAGTATCAACTACTTAGGTCGAACTCACAGCTGACGTATTCCATAAATTTATAAAATACTCGTATAACCATGAGCTCAGTACGTTTCGTTCTCTGTCTCCAATTGATACCGCACCTCTTGCACGGACGGATCGAATGGCAGAGGACGAGGAACGCCGGACGGACACGAATGGATGCACCAACTTGCAACACAATCATTCAACGTCACCTACGCACCTCCGGCGGCTTTGTGACCGCATCCTTTTCCGCTATTCTTAGCTTTGTAGGAACTCGCCATGAAGAACAACCTTGCTGCTGCTGCTGTTGGCTTTCGCAGGCCAGCATCATGATGACGAGTATAATAATAAGTAGTTAGTGGTGGTCAGAGCCGCGGGCTTCGGTTTCGCTTGTGCAACGAACGAACGGACGCGAGCAGGCTTGCTTTTTTCTGCAGAGCGCTCAGCGGGCGCGACAAGCGAGGAGGGCAGTAGCGAAGGAAGCGACACACTCAGACGCCAGACAAACAGACGTGTGTGCCGCGCATTCTTTTGTGCTGCTGTGTGGGCAGCATGTTGTTTGTATACCAGGTAGGTATATCTGTGGTTCTCGGCTTCACGCGAGATGCGGGACAATTCAGACAGCAGTTACGGATCCCCCCCCCAATATTCCGCTCTGTTTTTTTTTTTTTTTTTTTTTCCGCTCTGTCGTAGACAGAAATAAATGTAAGATGGCGTATTTCATAATTTTATACCAGGTAGAATGGAAGATGGAAGATGTTTGGTATTCATATTTACGCGCTGACGATCCTTGCATTTTAGTTCAGAGTGGTGCCGGGTATTTAGACACTCGTATCGTACTCTGTGATTTGCCTTTCAGCTTCAAAGATGCCAGGGGACGACATCATGCATGACCACACGTTTTTTTTCTTGAAAAAATTACGATTGACTATATACTGTTTTTTTGTGTTTGGGCGCATACATACATTCGTGCATACAAAGCGCATACAGCAGTACAATAAATAGCCATTCTGGTCATATTTTGCCACTAGTAGAGCTTACCACCTATTAATATTGCGGGGGAACATAGTAAATAGGACCAAATATTGTCAGCAAAAATTGTTAAATATATAGGTTTTAGTGTTTACCGTACGTAGGTCCTATATATTATTTACCATGATGCCCCCCTTACGACCAGGTATTCGATAGTCTGATTGGCTTTGTTAGGGTCAGGGTTAGGTTTGCTCTGAGTGGCCTACTGTAGGGTTCGATAGTGCTATTAATTTCATACACAGTAGTGTGTGTCAACCGTTTCCTCGAACAAGTAGTGGGAAGAAACCCTCTTGGCCACAGCCGTTCGTTGGTAGCAAAACCCAACGCTGTCGTGGGTTGGGACAATTCTAACAAGAAATATATAACCAAATTGGTTCAATCGCAAACACCCCTCGTAGCTCAAATAGAGTGGCTCGCTGTATATTATACTGCAGAGCAGGGAAATCGTTGCCCTGCTAGTCCCTAGGTGTTCCCATTGAGTAGTTTCGTAGTTATGTGTGGTTGTATTGATGACACCTAGTACACGATACACAGCAGCGCAGAGAGTATACTCGTCGAACAAAGACACGGTGGCTGCGAGCGAACGATCGACGGTCGCCACCACTTCTGTATATATACTCGAATCTATTACATAGGCAGCCTGACGCAGGAAAAGAAACATCACGAGCCGATCGAAAGATGCTGTGGCACGGTATAGGAAGAGTCAAAGTAAAGAATTTTATTTAGCACGGTATACAACACGTAGAAATAGTGAAAGCACATGACCACCGTCACAAGCGAAGAAACGCGCTGCATATAATCTACGCGGGGCTGTTTACTCTTACTACCCCGGGCACCTGTTCGTTTGGATCGTTCCGGCAGCGACGGTTACAAGTTGTAGAGGGTTGCATATGTCTTCGCAGGCGTTATTATGAATTATGTCTTGTGTTCATGAGGAGAGTTTGAGCAGTCCGTTCTCTGCTTCGTTCTCTGCTCCGAGCTACGAGCTAGGCTCCGCTCTCTCTCCCCGCATCTGTCCTTTAATACAACGACTATAAAGAATCTAATCAGACCACGTGGTGGTCAGGGCATCCAGGCTTGGACTCTACGAACACGCTGGTGCTTGAACGTTTGAGGTCTGGTACTGTACAACAGCATGATATCTAGCGAGCGATAACATGTTCTTGTGCACTTGTTGTTGCTGCTGTTGTTCTTCGGGGTGATCGTTGCAAGCGCTTAGCGGACCCACTTGGTCCTGCTGCAGCAATGCTGCTGTTATTGCAGACGTGACTGCTGGCTGCTGTTGCCGTTGCGGCTGCTGCTGTTCCCTGGCGCCATCGCTTTTCCTTTGCACTTCACCTCCTCATATATATCACCTCACCACCTTGCACCTTCACCTCACTTATCACCTTGCACCTTCAACAGATGCTCTTCTTGTGGTCCTGCTGCTGTTTGTTGCAGACGTGTCTGCTGGAGCTGCTGTTGCCGTTGCGTCTGCTGCTGCCTCCTGCTGGTGCCATCAATCTCCCTTTGCACCTTCACCTCCTCATGTATCACCTCATCACCTTGCACCTTCACCTCACTTATCACCTCATCACATTGCACCTTCAACGTACGCTCTTCTTTGTGTACTTACTTGATGTGATGTCGTATGCTGATATATGGTATCTGGTATGATGGTCCTACGTTTGATATTCTACATGGAAAAAATGCGATATGGGATATGGGATAATATGTTGGTATGGTATATGGGAAAAACACCGTATGTGGTATGGTATGTGTTGGCGGTATGGTACGGGAAAAACACAGTATGTGGTATGGTACGTTGACGGTATGGTACGATGGCACGGTGTCGTGGATATATTATGCGGCTAAATTTGCCTGGTGGTATGGTATGTTCCAGTATACAAGGTCCGCAAGGGTCGAATACGTCGTACTAATTATCTGTAACGACCATATATGTCGACCATTGGAAAGTGTTCGAAAATATAAGCCATGCGAACAGACAGACAGACAAGTTTGCAATTACCGCAGCTGAGACTCAGACAAACTGAGAATTTTTCTTCATTCTTTTTTTGAGTTTTGGTCGATCAATTTTTTTTTTTTTTTTTCGTTTTCGTTTTTTGCTGATTCTTTACGTTTTTCTTCGGTTTCGTCCGTTTTTGGTATTTTGTCATTCGTGAAGTATTTGTTCAGAAATAAGAGCTATGCTTGATTATTCGTATGAGTTGTAGAAGGAGACGCACGTAAAACACCGCGTGCATGTTCGTTTTCGAAGAATTCACGACGTCTACCCCCCATTTTCGCGATTTTTTCATCGTTATCCGTTTTTTTTGCGAATATCTCGCTCAGTTTTGATTATTTTCCATTTTTTTGTTTGAGTTTTGGTCGATCGATTTTTTCGACTTTTTTAGCTTTTTTTCATTTCCGTTTTTTGCTGATTCTTAGCGTTTTTCCTCGGTTTCGTCCTCTTTTGGTATTTTCTCATTCGTGAGGTATTTGTTCAGAAATATAAGCTACGATTGACAATTCAGCTGAATAAGAAAAAGCGCGGAAAGAAAAAAAAATCCCCGTCCCCTCTCATGTAATAATTTTCTGCCTGATTGGAACACCTTGCACCGGCCAAAAAGAAAAAAATCGAACAGCAGAGCTCTCTCAGCCTCGTACGCCACCCACCACTTCACCACCGATTCGGTCCGGGTAAAGCTTTCCTCCCTCTCTGCCACAGTGAGCCCCGTCGCCCACCTCGCGTGAAGCTCCGGTGCTCACCGTGGCCCTCGTTCGCCAGCTCGACGAAGTTGGCGATCAGACTGCGAAGCTCTCTTTGTGAACATTAGCTTGGTCGCAAAAATAAGCACCGCTTGAATATTATTTTGCATATCAAAACGACCCTTATAGACTCGTACATGGTACAAGGTTCCCCTTCGGGATGTCGGTGGCATGAAATCCGGGGGGCGTCGCAAGTTGAAAAGGGAGACGCAGGAAAAACCCTTGCACCTCTGGTTTGAGTAAAAATGATCTCGGGGTAAAATGAGTCATGGGTTACAGTAGTACTCTGTAATATTGCTAAAAGCGAAGAGTAGTAGTCTAGCAGCAGCCAGCAGCGGACAAACATATTAAAACTTGTTGGGTCTCCATTGTCCTGCTTGGCTCTAGCAGGTCGGAATGACTCCCCGTAGTTATTTGCCAGAATTCTCGACTTCGGAGGCCCAGAGCACGCGTCACAGACCTTGGCCGGGGCTCGCATTTGCGCCGTGGTGTACACGCGGGCTCCCTGTGTGCCATGCAGCCTAGAGTGCGAGGCAAGACCCGCGGCCGGACGAGAAAAGTAAAGCATTCCGGAAAAAAAAAGTCCATTTGGTACAAAGTAATACCAAGTATACGCGGAGCCACATCAGGAGGCCAGACAGAGCCCATTCGTGCTTCCCTCGTGTCTCGAGGCACACGCGATTCCTAGCCACGAAAACGGCGACCGCGCTCCTTGCAACCCCCCCTCTACCCGCCAGCACCCGCTGACACTCGCGACGGCGCCAGGCTCGCCCGCAGTGTCGTGCTCTGAGTACACGCACGCACACGAAACGAAAGAATTCTTCAGAAATATAAGCTACGCTTGACTATTCGTATGAATACGATCGAGAAGGCGCTTGTATTAATGAACGCGGTTTTTGTTCGTAATTATAAGCTACACCCGGCATTGCTTTTCTACCAGAAAAAGGCGTACCATGACAGAAAACGTCATCTAACTTGGGTTTGGCGTGCCCTCATCACCTCGTTTAGTTTTTCTGTACGGTAAACTGGCGAAAATAAACTGGTGTACCGTTTCTTGTCATATATGTTTTGCTAGAAAAAGGTATACCGTGACAGAAAAACGTCATCTAACTTGGGTTTGGTGTACCCTGATTTGCTGGTTTTCATGTTTTGTACCGGAAACTGGCAAAAATCACTGGTGCACCGTTTTTTTGTCATTTTGTGCAGTAGGAGAGCTTTTTAATTTTGCTCCTAGATACCCTAGGTAAACCTAGGGAATACGCACGTTCCACACGTGAGAAGAAGAACGACGAACTCGCACGGCATGGCCTGGTACACCTTGCAGCATTTCATCACTACCGTCGTACCAGATACTACTTTCAAGTTTTCGCGTCATGTATGTATGGACTCCACGCTGACTGCTGACACCCTTTTTTTTACGCCCGAAAAAAAAACATACTGGAAAAACTAAATATACTCAAGCGAGGAGAGGAGGAGCCCGGCCGGGCACGCTTGCCTGTCATCGACTGTCTGCACACAACAACTTACAGCTTCAGGCCAGGCACAGGCCACAGACAGCAATGACCGCAACAACAGAGTGGTTAACTATTAATATGATAGTTCATTCCTCCGCGATGATTTTCGGCACACCAAATCATCCTATTTATACGTATTGCTACAAAAAACCGATTCTCTATCGGAAAGGCCAGCCACACCGATCGCTTGATATACAACGCCCCACCGTACTGTACTGCACCGTACCATAACGTGCCGCACTGCAATGCCTCGCACCGCAGCATCCCGTACCGTTCCGGACCTTTCCGTACCGTTCCGTCCCGGACCTTTCCGCACCGTTCCGTTCCGGACCTTTCCGTACCGTACCGTACAGTACCGTACCGTTCCGTTCCTTTCCGTCCGGTTCCGTTACGTCCCGTTCCGCTCCGTAGTATACAGCTCCGTACCGCCCCATACTGTACCGTACCACAGCGTACATTAACGCACCGGAACATCCCGTAACGTGCCCTCCCATACCGCACCGAACCCAACACAAAACGAAAACAAGAACACACAACGACAGAATCGGCCTCGGGCGGTCATCTTCGACCAAAACTCCAGCCAGCGTGCAAACACACATACACGGGTACGCGCACCATCATAGTTCACCTCCAAAGCGGTTGTTCCTTCTACACCAGAAAAAACAAAACAAATGTCAGTCAGCGCATACATACTTAGCTAGGTACATGCCGCAGCGGAGAGAAAGGGACTACGAACGTGCCAAGAGTATTTTTTCGGATACCCTTTTCCCGCCAGAAACTACGCATGTTTTTTTTCCTGACTGAAGCGATAAAAATAGGCTTTTCAACGTTCCCAAATATTGACGTCATCCGCACTAAACAGGTCCCAGTGACAGACAGCAGTGAGAATGACGTCACGATTCATCCAGGATTTTCCCATAAGAAAGACATCTGTACTACTGTAAAAAAGGACCAAATCGGAAAAAGAGCTGACGGTACGAAATCCCTTTCTCCATGAAAAACCTCTCGTGAACCTCCCCCCCCCCCCTCCGTTTTTCCTACCCTTCGCCAACAAGTCGGTTGGGCAAGCAGGCGGGGGGGGGGGAACAACCAAAGGGGCCCTACGTCGAACTTACTCCGGAGGGAAAAAAGGATTGCATCACCCACCCCACCCCACCCCACCCCACCCCACCTCAATCGCGTCCCGACGCCAGAGTACTATCAATACTACTACTGTACTAAAACAAACGAAAAAAATAATAAGATGAAATCCTACCCCCAATGGAGAATTGTACGAGCATGATACGTACGTAGTATAACTAGAAGAGTATAGGTCAACGACGGTACAATATACATGGTGATTGACAGCAATCAACCGACCAACGGGTGAAATGCTTCTGTATGTATGCCTGCAGTCGAACCAACAATCAGCCGGGGGGGGGGGGGGGGGGTGCCGCCAGTACGCAATACGCAGCCCACCTCACGCATCCCACCCCCTCCTCCCCACCTTCGCGCGCAAAGCAACTTTTTACAGAAAATGAAAGTCCCAACAAACGTCGCCGGGTAGGATAGGGTAGGGTAGGGCAAGGCAAGGTATGCAGGCTAGCAAGGTACAGTAACATAGGGCTCGTCATGACTCCAGTGCTGGGGGTAGCTCGCGCCTACACGTCGGGCACTCCATCTTTATGTCCATCCAGCGGGTCAGGCACCCCTGGTGGAAGACGTGGTCGCAGGGGGTCAGCATGTAGTCCACCAAAGCGCTGTCAACCGGTGCGTAGCAAATTGCGCACTGCCAAATGCCAGACATTCGGGAGGGAGGGAGGGGGGGGGGGTGACAAGAGGGAGGGAGGGGAAATAAATACAGGCCGTCAAGCCAAGGATATCCACACGTATTAGTATGGCGAGGGGGAAGGATGGACACGTGGTCATGTCAAGGAAGGGCGTTGTATACCCGTATGTGTGCTGTGTATGTATTGTGTGCTTTCGCTCCGTGCTACTATTGATAACCGAATACCACGGAGGGACTACTGAATCACTACTAAATAGCTATACGCCGTATATATATAAGGGTACCTGGCCGGCTTCAGTCACACTCCATGGTGCTTGCATACTGACTGCTACTACTAAAAACGTACCTTAGGTTGCATGCGCAGTGTGCAAGTTTTTAACAGGGCGACGGGTTTCCAGGGGGTGGCCTAGGACAGGTTGAAACGACCATCAATTCCCACTTCATCATGGGTCTACCTTCGTAGTACATCTTTCAGGGCAGCAGCAAGGTCCCGGCTCCTTTATGATCTACCTCGTGTTGCCGGCTGGGAGACTACAGCCGCGTAATAATCTGCATGGTTCACAACATCTCATGAAACGGTTGGTTAATTCATGTATCTGTATGATCTATATAATCTATACGATCTATGTACGATCTATACCTTGGTATGATCTAGATCACTATCTGCCCGACGTGTCTAAAGTTGGTCGAGACAAGGGCTACTACGGTGAGGCGAGGTTTGACCCTTACAGGAATGCAATCCCACTCAAATTCCAAGTGGTTTGTCCCCAAAACAGGACTGCGGTACCGAAAGGGTTCAGGGCCGTTACTATCGGAGACATATTTTCCTAGATTTTTCCAAAAAATGTGGGATTTAAAAAAATTGAATCAAGATACGGAGGCGTTCTGTCACGATTGGTAAAAATTGAAAGCGGGTCAAAAAATCAGGAAACTTAGACTGCACGTTATCGTACCATTTCGTCGCTCTATCATCTTCCTGATATTATTTCGCCAACAAAAGTGTACAGGCTGTGCAACATCAGCGCGTGCGCATGGTAAAAATCTGCAGTACCCGTACATATCTCAAATCTTACACGTATCGTTCTCGTATGTAGGACCAGGTATACGTCATACGTACAAAATTGACGTATTGTTCTCGTACATAGCACCAGGGCATTTATTATTGTATACATTTGCGTAACAAACAAAACGCGACAAAAAGATAGTGACGTATTGTACTCGCCACTATCTCAAGGGTTAGACAAGTGGCAAGTAGGCAAGAGGCCGTTTTTTGCAGGCTCTTCGCGGGTCATGCGCGGGTCGGGTCACGGGGTGTCCAAAATATCACGGGTCGGGTCGGGTCGGGTCGGGTCGGGTCGGGTCAGGAAGTGTTCAAAATCTCACGGGTCGGGTCAAGAGGTTTTCAAATCTCGCGGGTCGGGCTAGGTCCGGTCAAGAGTTCTTCAAACCTCACCGGTCGGGTCGGGTCGGGTCAAGAACTTTTCAAATCTCACAGGTCGGGTCGGGTCGGGTCAAGAGGTGATGAAAAGCTCACGGGTCGGGTCAGGTCATGACCCGTGAGAAACGGGTCACTCGCGGGTCGGGCCAGCGTGACCCGCGAGTTGTTTTCTGCTGACCCGCGCATCCGGCCAGCGGACCAGCGGATCCGACACTTGAAACACTTCCCGCTCTCTTACCGAAAGGTTTCTCTCGTACAAATACTCAATAATACTCCTTGGGTATCTTATTCAAACATTGAAACACCGCCAAGTCTATATGCGCATGCCTGCATCTATCCATACCCACTACAGCCAGGCCACATATCGCTGCTGGGCACAGAAATGCGTATTAAATTGTTTTTGGAGCGTCGACCCACGGGCCGGACCCGCAGATCGGACTTGCGGGTCAAGATAAATGGTCTCGCGGGTCAAGGTGACCCGACCCGCATGAAACCCGTGTCTCACGGGTCAATCCGAAAGTGGCGGGTCGGGTCGGGTCGAGTCAGGGGATTATCAAATCTCACGGGTCGGGTCGGGTCGGGTCGGGTCTAGAGGCTTTCAAAATCTCGCGGGTTGGGTCGGGTCAAGTCAACACACCTCAAAATTTTCGCGGGTCGGGTCGGGTACCCGTGAGGTTTGACCTGACCCGTGAAAAGCCCTGCTTTTTTGTTGGATTTTCACATCTTGGGAACCTGGTGGACCAACATTGGTGTCCATACGAGGTGTACACCCACTTTTTTTGGCAACATATTTCTGAGATCAAGATGTGAGAGCCACAAAGTGGTACGATAATGTGCGGTCTTAAGTTTCACGTATTTGGAAAAACAAAAAAAATCAGAAAATTCTGGAAGCTGAAAAAAAAGTGCGCTGCGCTCGCAACCCTCCCCCCCCCGTGTGGAAATTTTGGAAAAAAAGCTTTACGATAATAACGGCCCCACAGTATTAACGGATCACACGGGTGATCAGATGACACACCCGCCGTGATGAATTTCGAGTCGATTTTCACGAAACCAAGCGGGACACAACACACAACGAACAATGATCAGGCTTGAAAAAAAAAAAAAAAAAAAATCTCGTCGAGAGATAATTCGACCGGCGCTTAGTAGCATCGCTCGGGCTATACATTTTTTAATCTCGCTCCGTTGTCGAGAAACAAAACGGCTTTTTGTGAAATCGGTTTGTTGTTATATTTTCGAGTGTAATACGAAACCGCTCTGGGCGTAAATACAAGGACCGCTTGGTATTGATATTAATGTAGAAACGGTCCTTTATTTACGACCACTCTGTTTGCCGGCCAGAGCGGTGCCAATAACATCCAAAGGAGAAATCCACCGCCTTCGCCTTCACCTGCTTGTTTGCCCTGCAGGCGTGGGCGGAAGCTATATCAATAATATGAAGGGAGCATAACGAAAGTCTTACCACGTACTGCGGTAATTACCGCTGTAGTTAGTCTACACCAGGTACGTACGTATTTTCTTGGTTTCATCTATTTCATTTGTTTCTTACGATTTTCATCCCTCATAGATTGTAGACGTCGTGCCTATCGTATCCAATATGATGACATGGCATTGCATCGTCTGCCCTGCTTACTGCATACCAGTGCAGGCTGGCCAGTATCTCTTGTGTCGTCAAGTTTTTTGTGACCACAGAACTTGTATCTCTCTAGGATTGAAGAATCGGCACGGACACTGGTTGTGCTGGATGTCGACGGGTAGAAAGAACGGATAAGTGTGAACTAAACACACATGTGCCAGGTACACTGCTGTAACTTACCTCCAAGCAGTTTCCACCTTCGAGATCTCGCTTCTCCTCGCTGTGCTGCCCCCCCGCCGTTTCCGTCCCAGCCTGTGCGTCAAGTTATCAAAACATGACGCAACTCATATTAGACGCTAGACAGAGTACGCCACACAGACAGTCACACGAGACACATGGCGCAGGGTTTACGTATATCGGAGGTGCTACAACAGCACGTGCCATGAGCACAAGCTTTACACACGCACTGTTGTGCCAGGTATCACAGCAGTATTTCTACATACCGTACACTCATCCGATCGTAGAGCATCACGTGCATCATCAGGCGCAGCGTGACTTAAGCATCACAAGCAGCTGGCAACATACGATTTTTACTACAAAAACACATTTTTGTTCGAACTCCAACGACAGCTACGACGATCGCTCTTCATCCTTCTCTTTCTTTTAACCCTTTTACTACTGCAGTCCCGTTTTGGGGACAAATCACTTGGAATTAGACTGGTTTGTGCCCAAATCGGGACTGCGGTACTAAAAGGGTCAACGTTTCAACCAAAAAAAAAAAACATTTTTGTTCCAACTCAACAACAGCTACGACGATCGTTCTTCATTTGTCTCTTTTTCTTTTATCGTTTCAACCCAGGAAAAAAACAAAAAAAACGAACCTGTTGCGCTAAAAATGTTTTTTTTAAACCGTTTTAGGACAAAACTGCAGTCCCCCTTTTGGAGACAAATCACTCTAATTCCAAGTGTTTTCCCCCCAAAACGGGGCTGCAGTCCTAATAGGGTCGACCCTTCGTAAATATATACATGATATGTATATATTGTATACCATGGTATTATATATATACCACCGCGGTGAAACATGCGAGATAACACACACCGTCGGCCGAAAACTTCCAAGCCAAGCGCTTCTCTTCTCGCTTTTAACAACGGGGGAAGCGCAACAGGCGCCGAGCGAGGCAGGCGTCCATCTACATGACAAAATGTGTCGACGACGACGAGATCAGCCCAAAGCTATCACTTTGGTGGTGTGTGTGCTCCCACCCCCCCCCCCCCCCCCCCCCCCCCCCCCCCCCCCCCCCCCCCCCCCCCCCCCCCCCCCCCCCCCCCCCCCCCCCCCCCCCCGCCTGGCCCATGTCTAGGAGAAAATCGGCCCTCCCGAAAATTATGCCAGAAGGTGCGCTTCATATTGAACTTAGTATAGGGTGAAATTTATATTTTGGATAGTTAGTATAAAAGGGCTAATATATTGAAGATAGTACAGGGTGGCTCTAGCCGACGAGAAAAGCAATAAAGTTCTCGATACCAGGTACAAGGTATCGACCGGATCGTGATATCAACATCTCATACTCCAAACCGTATACTTGTACATACGGAAACCACTATCCGTATTAAAAATCTCCGGCAACAAACTATTATGGGGGACCACCAAAGCAAATAGGACCAAATGTTGTTGGTAAAAAAAGCGAAATAGATAGGTTTTCCAAATGTTGTTGGTGAAAAAAGCGAAATATATAGGTTTTTGTGTGTACCGTATAGGTCCTATTTAATATGGTTCCCCGTAATACGCCCTGGCATCCTGGCTGGCACCGACCGACACACCAAACTTTTTTACACTGCAGCCAATTAAAACAGCACAAAAAACTACCAGTATACTACAACTCCTAAAAAGGTCAAGAGTGAAACCCCCCCCCAGAAAACATAAGCGGGTGGGATGGAGTTCTGTACGAGATTAGAGCAGAAAAAAAAAACTGCGCTTTTTTCTTCAAATGGTTTCAGTATATAGCCCCTCCTGCCCTACACGTACACAGGTTTCGGAAATATGGAGGTGTTTCAGAGTTTTTTTTTTTTTTTTTTCTGATATATACCCCTCGACGCCCACATCATATTCAAGGGTTAGATGCAATGAATTATGTTGGCAATTCGGGAACAAGATATACACAAGTGCCGCTATTTTTCGCAATTGGTGGACACTCATACAAACAAGTACGTATGTTGAGTGCACTCGTGTACTCGGGGTTTAGATGCATCAATGTAACGGCAAGAGACAACAGGCACCTTTCTCTGTGATACACTTCCCAGCATCAGGAGGTGCCGACCAGGCCAGGCACTCTATAACGACACGTAAATAACGGTACACAAAATATAAAAAAAGGCGCCACGCTCGCTCACAAGGAACGAAAAAAAAAAAAAAAAACGAGTGAAGTGGACAGAGGTCCACGATTGCAGACGCAAAACTGTCGACTTGCGTGTGCGAAGGGCTCCTAAGAGCACGAAAACATTTTACACTTGTAGGCCGGGCAGATTTTGATGTCTTCGTTCGTACTTGACACAGCGAGCTGTATATAGATGCTCGACGAGCACGCTGGCTCTCGTCAGCTTTGTCTTCTGGCTTGCGCTGTCGCGCTCTGGTCAGGCACGTACTTGCTTTGCTTCTTTGTGCAGGGCTTATATGGGTTCTGCCGTGCGGGTGATGTGCTTGCGGTAGATGCTCGACGACAACGTCCTCGTGCGTACAAAAAAATAGCCACAAAAAAAACAGAAATTGTGAAAAAGAGAAAAGGCTTGACGGCAAATAATAGAAGGACGAGGTCCTAAATCGGCAATGAAACAACTCGGGAGGATCGATCCCCACCCCACAATATTCTCTATCGGCAGTTTCGGGCTGAGGAGGGCTGTGGGGGTAGGAGAGCGAGAAAATTTGAGGGTCGAACTATTACGGCACTTTATGTCTATACCCTTGACCTCTTGCATCGTGAGCGCCGATCTACCAACCCATCCCGGCCCAGCCCATCACGCCAGAGTCAGGACACGCTATCATAGCGATCAATACTACAGTAGTACATCACACCAGAGTCAGCGCTGGACACGCTGATTGTGATTAATTATTTTCGCCAACTATTCCTGCATGCGCACCTCCTCCAACAGCTCCGGCGGTATTGGTCGGTGGTAGTCGAACTTCGGCGGCTGGAACCGGGGAGGGACCATGAAGTTGCGCCCGTACCTTCTCTGCGCTAGCATGAGGCCGACCTGTTTGCAACATAACAACACAACAACAGAATCGTATGGGGGGGGGGGGGGCGTACTCATTTGTTGCTTGCCTTAGTCATTTGACCATTGACCACGCATCCCTTTCGAGACGGAGCAGTAGAATCGTAATGGGGGGGGGGGGGGGGGGGGGGTGTACTCATTGTCATGCATGGCCGTAGTCGTATGACCATAGACCTTCGCATCCCTACAATGCCGGGACGGAGCGCAAAATCGTATGGGGGGGGGGGGGGGGGGGGGGGGGGGGGGGGGGGGGGGGGGGGGGGGGGGGGGGGGTGAATACACGCGACACACACGCGAAACACCAAAAATACATAGCAAAAGCATCGACAGCAGCGGGAAGTACCAGGTACCGAGTTAAATCGTGGACACCATTCACTGGCGGGGCGTTAAATGGTGGTGGGCCCTTGGCGGTTGGTTAAACCCTTGTACCTGGTACCTGATAACAACGTACTGAAAAAGAGTGTCCCACACTAACTCCAACTAGTATGTCTCCCCCAAAAAGGTACCGGGTAGCAGTTACGTAGGGGTTGTTAACCTACAGTATAACCCATTTGGGACTGTGTAAGGGGCAAACATGGAGTGACGATGTGAAAGGACGGTTACAGCATCCGCCGCACGGCACAGCCTGGGCTACTGGGGGAAGAGCCAGCAAGGCTCAGTCAGTCCGTTAGCCACGGTTTCCTCCGCAGCCAAGGCCGGTCCACGAGGTCGGGGGGAACTCGCTTTGAATCGGCCTCCATGTATGTATAGAGGGCGAGCAATCGAACGAGCAAGCCGGCAAGCAGGCAATAACGCAACGCAACGCAACGCAACGCAAAGAAAGCCGAACCCGTCAACATCCCCACGAACGACGTCCCATCACAGCAACAGATACAAACCGCGGGCAACAGAGCAAACTAAAAACAGAAAAAAAAAAAAAAAACTGCTCGGAGAGAAACTCAAGTCGCCGTCTCCAACAAATTACCGCCGTGCCGTTGCACGTACGTCAAGGACAAAAAAAAACACGAGGGGAAAAAAAAAAAAAACAACCAACCCCCCCCCCCCCCCTGGAGCATTTGTAGGGGTGCGAGGGTCTATGGTCATACCGCTACGGCCCCGCATGATATCGAGTACACCCCCCCGCCCCCGCCCCCTGCCCCCCAGGAGGAGGAAGTAGATGCACAAATGTTATGTGCCCGTGTGGCAAAGCAATAAATAGTAAAACTCACGTAGCAGGAGAACGTCAAACGTACAATGGAGGAACGGGGTGTGTTAGCAGAGGAAATGAAGGAAATAGACGAATGTGACACAGAGGAGTTCGGTACACGCTATTATAGATAGTACGGGGGTCCACAGTTAACGGGACCAAATTTTGTTAGTGAAAATAGGTAAATATATTGGTTTTTATGTACACCACAGGTCCTACTAACTCTGGACCCCCGTAATAGCAGCCACACAACGATCGCCACCCTGCAGCAGGAGATAGATGGTGGCCACAGGCGGCGAAACAGGAACGGGATAAGATTTAGCAAAAAGTTCCCACGTAATGTGTGGAAAACAACGTAATGAGCGCCCGGATGTTGGAGGCGTCTCCCTTAGGAGCAGGAACGGTGCTCCGCCTCGAAAGCGATGCACGGTCAATGGTCAAATGGCCAAGGCAAGCAACAAATGAGTACGTCCCGTCCCCCCCCCCCCCCCTTCCACCCCCGGCACGCCCCGCTCGGGTCGAAGCAAGCGAGGGGTGGGATTGATCAGCGGGTGGAATTGGGGAGGTGAGAGGATATCTGTGTGGGTGCGTGGGTGGCTAAACATGGGTGAGTCGGCGCGTGGGTATAAGTGGTGGTGGTGGGGGGGGGGGGGCGTACTCATTTGCTACTTGCCTTGGTCATTTGATCATTGACCATGCATGCATCTTTTTCGATACGGAGGGTGGATGGGCGGGGGGGGGGGGCGCGGGGGGGGGGCGTTGGCACAAAATCATGGAGAGGTAAAAGGTTGCGCAGCCGGCCGCGGGATATCATGCAAATGCATACATTACAAAAAAAAAAAAAAACATTGAAAAGCAAAATGCGTATGTATCGCATGAAATGCAAAACGCAGCATGCATTTATTTGCACGCGTCATCATGTATGTGATGGATAGTGCGTCACGTACCCGACAGATAAGCAGGCACATCTGCAGGAGGCAGACCATGGCGAACACCACGGTGTAGCTCAGCGCCTGGGATGCCTGCGCCCCCTTCGGCTTGTCCGTAAACTGTTTCACGCACGTCACGTTTTTATTTCGTACCAAGGCAAAACAGACGGTTCGGTAGAGAGAAAGCGGCGGGGGGGTGGAGGGGGGGGAGAGAGTGGAGGGGGCGATATCTCAAAACAAACACAAAGGCAACAAAGAGCGGCCAGCCACGAATTCAATGACGTGAGCAAAGAAGAACGGCCAAGGAGTGGGTGCTAGGTTGTAGGCCAGGCTTTAGGTCAGGTCAGACCCGCGGGTAGACTGTACAACGAAGGTCTCGTCATCGATGCAACGCGCCACCCATGTACATTTCCTCAGCCACACAGCAGTGCGCACAGCACTACCTGGTCGAGAGTGCGCAAAAAAAAAAGAGAAAACGACCTGATACTTCACTCCTTCCCGAGGTTGAACTCGAGAATAAGAAACAAACCTGAAGGGTGACATTTCTGGGACGAACTGCAAGCACAACCTGTTCTTCCTGAATAACGCCTACTTGTTCGGGTTTTACAGTAGTATAAATACCCCCTCCCCTCGTTCGGAACTCAAAAAGAAAGGGGCGCGTTTTTTTTTTTTTTTTTTTTTTTCCGAAAACCCCTGGCCTGGTATATATATATACAACAACACGTGTATTTTAGTTGGTGAGGTCTATACTACTTACTGCGTGTGGACGGTATTGTGTTTCGGTTGGTGCTTGTCTCCTTGCACATACCACAACCTCTCAGTCACACTACTTCGTAGACGCTAAGCAGCAGGCATTTTTGCCGGGGCGAAACTGATAAATAACGAAAAAAAAAAAGCTTGGACCAGAGACTCGGAATACACCCTGAGGCCCCCGATTCCATCGAGGATGAAGCAAATTCGAAACTCCTCTTCCCGCAAAAAACAGATAAATCCTAACACTCCTCCCTTCGGCCTCTATATCGTACATACCCTCGCGCTGCACGAAGACGCATTCCCCGAAGGCACCCATTCTCCCCGCACGAAAAAAAAAAAAAAAGTACTGCTCGTATTACGGGGGTCCATAATTAATACGACCTACGGTATACATAAAAACCTATACTTTTCAATATTTTTACTAACAATATTTGGTCCTGTTTACTAGGGTCCCGCGTAACAGGTCGGGTTATAACCCTTGTAGGACCGGTGTCCCGTTTTGGTGGACAAACCAGTCGATTTCTAAGCAATTTGTCCCCCAACACAGGGCCGCTGCAGTTTTGCCTTGCTGAAGGGGTTAAAGAGCGCGCAAAAAATAATACATTTATATACTCCCCCTCGAAAAGTTATTCAAGCTGTTTTTTTCTTGACGACGGGAAAAGTGAGTGTAAAACCGCAAATCGATGCGCGTCTATATGGGAACATCTCGACAGAAAAAAAAAAAAAAAAAAAAAAAAAAAAAACTCGGTTTGGAGAAAAACATCGGGGGTCTGAACTTCATTCAACCTAAACCCGCCGGGATAAAACAAAAAATGTGCCCCCTCCCCCCCCCCCCCCCCCTCCCCCCCCCCCCCCCCCCCCCCCCCCCCCCCCCCCCCCCCCCCCGGCCTTATTTTGTGGGAGAAAATCGGGTAGGAAACTCATCATCCCAGGGGGGGGGGGGGGCAGGTTATCACCCGTGTGATGAGGTAAACGGTAGAGCTGTGAGTTGGATGCCTAAAAGTCGCCAGCTACTGTACGTATTTACTACCAGGTATAGTCGGCGAGGAAATTACAACTCTAGATAGTTGCGGTCCGGGCGCCAATATCCGACTATTAGGGTTTCCTAGCGTATGGACGGCTTCTTCGCTACTGGGAGGGCCACTCCCCGTGTGAAATTCTTCGCTCAGAGAGACAGAGAGACAGAGAGGGAGAGAGAGATCTACAGCAACTCATGACAGAGAGGGAGAGAGAGAGAGAGATCTACAGCAACTCATGGCGCATCAAAACCCCAACGCCGTCGACCGTGTGCCGGTCTGCAGACGGCAGCGCCGAAGGCCATTTTGGCGTTTCGTGCATCGTGGGTTTTTTGTTACACATGAAAAATGAAACCAAACACACATCGCCAGCCGACCACTGATATGTCAACCAAAAATGTCAAGTCAGTTGGTTGGCTCGCTATTGAAAATAGCTGGTCTTCGCCAGCCAAGTACACCCTGGTATACAGTTTTTTTTTTTTATTATTTGATTTGATTCTCATTATTTTTTTTCCCTGAGGTAATCTTCCGCTCCAGTTTTTGGAGCCTGTCCTGTGACCTGTGACCATGGACTCAGCACTTTAATGATTTGGACATGACTAATGTGAGAAGAACAACAACAACTGATCGCGAGCCGGGTAGTCCAGCCAATTTACACCCCTTCTAGGGCTCATACCAGAACAAAGGGACGGACGGTCAAAACATTGGTCATGGTTTGACACCAAAACACCAAAACGTTTGGCATCGCCGCGGCACTGCTCCGTGTGTGTACCTGCGGGCGAACACACGCAGGCACACGAAGGCCATGAGGGGGACCACCACGCGAAACGCCTGCCAGGGTATGCACGAGTATACACGAGTAATGCAACACACCTCAACGTCGATCTTCGCCCAAAAGTCGCAGTTGATTCCAACCAGCTCCCCGGACAGCTTGGTTGTTGGCACATGAAATTTGAGAGCGTCGTTGTCTTCTTCGCCTTCCTCGACCGAGATCGCGTCTGCTTCCTCCGCCTGTCGAAAACATAAAATAAAAAAACGTACCCAGGTGTACGTACAACATCGCCGCAAATTTGGTTACAGCAGACACGGGTACTCGCGACTACCTACTGTACGCATACTGTCAGTAATCCTCGCGGGTATGAACGAGTAGCGCTTTCGTACTCGCGAGTACGTGGGGCCCAAGTACTGTATGGCATTTAGTATGGCATCCTAGAACCCATATATATATATATAATTGTATGGCATTGTAGAATAACCATCCTAGATTCCGTGCGATTTACAGTGGGCACTAAAACCCATACACTTTCTTTGTATGTCGCTTAGTATATCATACTAAAATCCATAAAAAACTAAAGAGCGGAAGTACACGCGAGTACTCGGGTATCTCGTTTGTTTCCCCCAGTTTCGACGAGTATGCACTCGTTGGCCGCGAGTCCTCGCAAGGGCACAACTCTACAGCATACGTACTGAGTAGATCAGTCATATACTCGTAGCTGTGGTTTCTAAACTATTCCTTCTTGCATCCAACAGCGCTCCGAAAGAAAGGGTGGTTCTATGAATAATACCCTCGCTACCTGGTGTACGGCAGTAGTGCTACACAGAAGTAGGGCGCCCCCACGATGTCACAGCAAAAGAGTCCTACGTTCATAGAAGTCCTGCACGGCAGTGCGAATCCCTACAAAGTGTGAGTCCCTGCGTACACAGCAGCTAATGCTGCCTGCACAACAACAGCCCCATGAATATAACCAAAACAAAAACATTACAAAAACAAATCAAGAGATCAAAGCGATCGAACCAATCAAAGCAGCCATCAAACAACCACGACAATCAAACAATCAACACAATCAAACCAACAGAACACTCAAATAACAACGATAAAATCAAATACTATGCCAGTAAAATCAAATCAAATCAAATCCATCAGCCTAACAAATTACCAGGGAATACAACCAAGTCCGCAGCGAGACAAAAAAAAACGAGATAAATCAAACGAACGAAACAACCAAACAGCACAACAATCAGCCCATCAAACAACAATAAGGGGCTGGGCACTGGCACAACACGTACTGACAGTATTAATAGTAATCCATTGCCAGTATATATGTACTGATTGAGCCGGCCAGCAATTGCTGCCAGTATGCTTGATATCACGTACGTCTAAGAAACACGCCATACATTACGGAAACCCATTGAAATGATATGGTGGAAATCGAGCTTATATATAAGCATTAAAATCCGGTAGCATTTGTTACGAAACATTTTTAGACCGTTTTTCCCCTAAAATGCGTTTTGGAAGGAAAGAGGACAGAAGAGAGAGACTCGAGGGAGGTCTCTGTTTCTTGGAGAGAGACAAAAGAGAGAGACTCGAGGGAGGTCTGGTGTTCTGTTTCTTGGCGAGAGCCTACCACTTTGTGCCGCAAGGTCAGGAGCGACGGGAGTAACATTACGTATCAGGGTGTATTACGATGCTCCTGTACGACGACCAGTATACTGATGCAATCCAGCATACCGGTCGCTGCTGGGGTCAGCAAACTGCATTGTACCAAACTGACTTCTTTCCGGAATAGTTTTGGTTTTCTCCTTCGGACGCGGGTCTTCTCTAGCACTCTAGGCTGCGTGGCGCACAGGGAGCCCGCGTCGACACCACGGCGCAAATGCGAGCCCTGGCCGAGGTCCGTGGCGCGTGCTCTGGGCCTCCAAAGTCGCGAATTCTGACAAATAAAGTCATTCCGATTACCTACAGCCAATCAGGACCATGGAAACCCCACAATTTTAAAGATTTCCACAATTTTAAAGATTTTGTCCGCTGCTGGCTGCTGCTGTATCATGTCCGATCACACCGCTCCTCGAGCTCTCTCTAGTTTGGTGGCCACAGAACAGCAGCAGTGGCTCATCAAGCTTGTCCTTTTGTGATGGCTTACGGCCGGCGCACTCTGTGTGCGTGTGCGTGCGGTGTGTGGACCGTGATCCCTGTCGACCTAGCAAGCAGGAACGAACACATACATATTCTCGGGAAAGGTGCAATCGGATGCTGCGCAGGGGGCAGGACGACGATTCGTACAGACTCACACTTCCTCGGCAATTCAAAAGCAACAGCGCACCCACGGCATGCACGCCCTACAACAGCAGCACCACCACCACCAGCAACCATTACAACAGCAGCGTTCGTATGTATGCTTGTATGTGCGTGTGCAGTGTTCACCGGGAGACAAGCAGTACAATATTAAAATACGGCACACGTCGTCGAACCTCGTCCTGTCACACAGCCCTACACAGCAGTACTCGGGAAAAATTAAATAGGGATGCCAGACGACGATGATGCTCCCCCCTTTTGAACTCGCGGCACCCCCGGGATTTCAGGTCAACGGCATCCCGAGGGGGTCAACCATGTAGTATCTACTGATTGAGGCTGCCCGTGCCCAGTCCTTCCCAAAAAGCGACCAAGCAGCAAGCAAGGCAATCAGGACAATTCGGAGCAATCAAAAACAGCACCACTTGCATTCCACCTGTTCTGCCTACCCTCTTTCCCTTCTACCTTTCCCGCGTCCTCGCCCCTCTACTAGAGCAAAAAAAAAACAGCGCACATGCAGCGTCACCAGCACTACAGCTAAGACAACAACAGCAACAGCAACAGCAGCAGCAACAACAACAACAAAAATAAGAACAATAAGAACAACAAAAACGGGCTTCGTGAATTGATTTTAATCAAAACCAAGCACGAAAAATAATCATATCGTACGAGCATAATCAATTCAGTATTGTTCATGTCTATACTTCTATACTATTACGGGGGGTCCATAGTTAATAGGACCTATGGTATACATCAAAAAAACTATATATTTACCTATTTTTACTAACAAAACTTGGTCCTATTAACTATGGTCCCCCGTAATAACTACCCTCAGCGCTCAACCATCGCATACCAAACGCACCTGCAGCGTCGCGTACACAGCTGGTTCGTCCAATAAACCAATCACGGGGCCCACGTGATTTGATTATGACCACCAACACCATACATACAACCCTCAGGTCTCAACTAAAAACCACCGCGACTGGGACGCCAGTATGCAGGGAAGACAGCTAAAACTAACAAAAAAACACACACACACACACACACACACACACACACACACACACACACACACACACACGAAAGTAAACCATGATTAGAACGAGCCCTGTACAACCACGCAAAATAGGCGCGCAACACAATTCAACTTAACTAATATCATACGGAGTAAGGGCAGAAGAGCACACAACCAGCGAAAACGGCCATTTTCACAACAGCCACGATGAGGGTATCTTTCGCCTTACCTACCTAGCGATAATCAATTGAGTGTTTGATTGCAAGCGCCACCAGTATCAATACCCTCAATTCTACAATCGCCGTACGCACCTGCAGAGTCAGCAGGAACATGCACTCCGACGTGTGCATCTTTTGACCGGAATACATATCATAGGGCAGCGACCCGGACCCTTGCCCCTCCGGGACCCTAGCGAAGTAAGGCACCACTCCCGCCGGAAAAGCTCGCATCATCTCCGCTCCTTCGCCCTCCAACCCCGCCTCAACCCCGCCTCCCGCTTCGACCTCCTCCGCCTCCACCTCGGGCAGAGATTCGCCTTCGGTTTTGGTGCTGACGGAGGCGTCCAATTCCACCGTCGATTCGGCGAGCAATCCCGCCGCGTTTGCGGGCTGCTGCGCTTCAACTTGGGCTTTTTGCGTCGCTTGCGTTTGCGTTTGCGTTTGCGCTTGACCCCGTTCCCGCTGTGCTTCCGTTCGTTGCGGCACCTCTTCCGGATCGTCGCCAAGACGTCGCTCCTCCGAAATAGGCTGCTGCTGCGTCACATGGTCGTAGCTGTACATTATTCGCACGGAATTCACGGCACAGACGAGCCGTTTTTTTTTTTTCAGACGAAACGGTGCCGCTGCCCCAACGGCGTGTTTATAACCGGGTGTTCTGTAACTTCATTTATGAGTTACATTTTCACCTTGCTACCTCGTTCCTACCCCGGTACATTTTTTCACCCCCCAACGGTGGTCGAATATCGTGGGTGCATGAGTACGTGGTACGTGCTTATATACTTCGTACACAATATTACAAGTAGCACTTCTCTCCAGAAGCAGATTAAGCCCTTTTCCGTACCGCATCGTACCGTGCCGCGCCGTATCACATCGTACCGCACCGCACCGCACCGCATCGTACCATACTACCAGGTATCGCACAGCACCATTTCACACCGTACCGTACCATACCGTGCCAACCCGTACCGTACCGTATCGTTCCGTACCCCCCCCCCCCCCGAAAAAAAACAAACTACATTGTGTGCCGTGAGGCAGCACGGTGCGAGTGCCACATAATAAACGTAGTACGTGCACATGCGCGCATTCTCGAGAACTCTACTATCTACTATCTCTCTCACCTTCCCATAATGCCTTCGCTTGTTAGCCCCGACAGCACCCTAGCGCCCCCCCCCCCCCAACCGACGCCCCCCCCCCCCCCCCCCCCCCCCCCCCCCCCCCCCCCACCCGCTTTCCGTGCTTCCCCCGACAGCCGCCCCCGCCCCCGCTCCCGCTCCCGCCCCCCGACCCCACTTCCCCACCCCGCGTTAATCTGTTCGGGCCCAAAAGCGTCACTCCCAGCGGGACTTTGGGATGATTTCCGTCGTTGATATCGCGCCGACCCCCCTTCGCTCGGCCCGCTCTATCATATCTACCCCCCCACCCCTCCACCCTTTCTCCCTCCCCCTCCTCCTCCCGTCCCCCAAAGGAGGCGTTGTCTTTGGCCGGCGTCTCCATCTTCGTCGCCGTCGTCGCCACTAATGCTGTTACTACCCGCCTCGGCGGTGGCGTCGGCTAGAGTTGCTGGAGGAGGTTCCGTTCCGACCACCGTCCGGGCTCCAATATTGTTATTGCCGCTGTTATTGCTGCTGCTGGTATTTTTAGGGCTGTTGTTTTGGTGGTGGTTATTGTTGCTGTTGCTGCTGCTGTTGCTGTTGCTTCCGGAGGCTAACTGGCCGCCCACAGAGTTTACGGTCGGGGCGAGGGTCTGCAGCGCCTCCGCGTTCCGGTCCCAGAGCACCTTCAGCGCCTTGCCATCCACGCCCACGACGGCGGACATGTAACCATACTCGTGGAAAAAGAGACCTGCGTTTCCATGAGGAGTTCAAGAGACACGGGGTAGCATTTTTTTCCGGCAGTAACGGGGGGGGGCGGGGGGGGGGGGGGGGTGAAGGGGTTACTCGTGGAAAAAGGTACCTGCGTTTGGAAGAGTTTCAAGAGACACGGGGTTACATTCAATTATCCGCAGCAAGGGGAGAAGGGGGTGGGGGGGTACTCGCGGAAAAAAGAGACCTGCGTTCTGAATAGGATCTGAAGAGATAAGAGGCTGCATTTGAGGGTAGCTTTTACCACTTATTCGACGAAATCGTTCGTTGGCTGTGGCCCACCCCCGAATTTAGTCGGCATGGCATCAGGAGCGCTCTTTGGTGAGTCCTGTCGGGGTGCAACACTGTGCGAGGCCAGGGTCAGCTCGGAGCGCTCAGGTCCAAGTGGGATCAGGCTGCCAAGCAGGAACAGGATACAAATAGTAATGTGTGTGTGTTGTGTGCATGTATTGATCAATGAAACATCTCGAAACAAGAGCAGTATCGTTAATAATAGGTAGTTTACGAAATGACGGGGGTCAAGAGTAAGCTCTACCGTGCCTAGCACTTACCGCCAGCGAGGGGGCTGTCGGGGTGGGGGGTGAGGGGGGCTCAAGATGTACGAGTTGGCGTTTACCGGCATTAGGGGGGGAGGGGTGTACTCACGCCATGCATGGTCATAGTCGTGAGTATGACCATAGCGGGGGGGTGAGGGGGGGGGGGGGGGTAGTTGGCTCCGGGTGGGGCTGAAGCAAAGTTAAATTGCGCCGGATCGATCAGCAACCACATACACGCACACTCGTATAGACATGTCACGGAAGCCAAGTTATACACTGAAACCAGTGTAAGACGCACGCACATGCCTCACGCAACAAAAACAGACTGCAAAAAAATGTACCTGGTACCTGGATATATATCTGATACCCGGGTATACCGTATAACACGCAATATTCTAACACGCCCCCTCGAACGATTTTCAAAGCTGGGTTTCGAGACGACGTGGAGGGCGTACTGAAGATGCGTCTATGAAACCTTCTCGACGGTTTTTTTTTTTTCCAAAGCCACCATTTTCGTTGTGTGTGCCCCCCTCCTCAAGGCATGTTTTGGAGGAAACGGGGTCTGAAATTCGTCCCAGGGGGTGTGTCATCTTATCACCCAGTGTTATAGTGCTATACAGTGTACGGTATAAATAGTATAAGCCGTCGCTATATCGGTGGGTGCCCCGACTTGAGAGAGGGCACGGACACGCGAAGGGAATAACATTATACAATTCGGAGATGCCAAATCGACTGGACCCGCTTACACGATAGAGCTATACATTTCCCGCTGCTGTGGATAAGAGAGGAGGCTAGTTAAGAGACGGTCTTTTCGGTCTGTGCCACGCCTCTCTCAAGTCAGGGTGCCCCCTGCTGATCAGCAGAAGCTCGCTCAGCAGGATAGTAACAGTCCTCAAGTCAACTGGTGACCGTTGATTGCTTTCGAAAATTAAAAACAAGCCTCGGTCGGCGGTCGGACGGTCGTTTGATAGAACCTCGGTTGTATACGTACAGGACCCGGCTTCCTTCCTTCGGCCAGCGCGAAAAATGACTCAATTTTTTGGCGTGGCGGAAAATAAAAACTCGCACTCGCTCGCAAGTACCTCGATTTTGCTCCTGAAGAAAAAAACCGATCTCGTTCGCGTGTAAAAGCTCGCATTCGCTCGTAAAACCTCGAACCCGCTCATATAAAAGCTCGCCCTCGCTCGTCAAAACTCGAATTCACTCGTGCAAACAGATATCATAGGGTTTTTCTCAAGTGGCGGCCCGTACTGCTGTACATATATACTGCACGGCAGGACCCACAAGCAAACAACGAGCTCACCTTCAAACTGGACTGGAGATTCTGTGTCCCCGAGATTCAGCAATCCTCGGACCCCGCTAACGTTTTCGTTGTCTTCCTCAGGATCCTCGAACGGCATAACCTCCTGCAGATCACACAAAAAGGCCAAACGTCACAAAAAAAAAAACAGCGGTAAAGATTTGTTTCAAGTTTCCATACTTCGAGACAAACAGAGTTTAAACAAATGAGCTGGGGGAGGTAGGGAAGGAGGGAGGAGGGGCATTATTGGTAGGCTCGTAAGATCGATCGAATGTTTCTCCTCCGTGTACAACATGGGAGGGGGGGAGAGGAGGGGAGGGGCGAAAAAAGTAGAGGGGGAGAGGGGCAGGCGAGAGGGCAGGAGGGGGGAAGGGGATGAATGGGGGGGGGGCAGGCGAGGGGAGTAGAGGGGGAGGGGGGGGGGGGGGGGGGGGGGGGGGGGGGGGGGGGAGGTGCAGCACGGTCCGCGATGGAAGCAAGAGGAACAAAAAAATCAAACCGACGAACTTTTGAAACAGCCGCTGACGCACCACTACTCCGGAGCTCGAGTGACTCGCGCCGTTCATGTGCTTGTTGATACTCCCATCGGACCCCCACGAACCATGCTTGCCGCTGTCCTCCTGCAACACGGCGAAGGTGGCGTACCGACCATGCCCGGATGTCATGTCAAATGTCACGACGATGAAACGCCAGTGCCATCACAATGCCACGCCCATGTCGTGCACAGCAGTGTCGTGATCACAATGTTGCGTCAATGTCCCGACAATGTCATGTCATGGTCATGAGGATGTCACGCACGCCCAGTGTCGCGACAGTGTCGTACATACCCCCCAGAAAAGAGCGGCACGGAAGATCGACGGTGCACCGTAAAAGCGGGAAAAGAAGGGGGAGGGGAAGGAAGGGGTAAAGGAGGTGGTTGAGCGGGCGAGGGCAAGGCAAGGCAAGGCGCGGTCGCGACAAGGGGAGGAAAAGCAAAGCAAGGCCGTACGTACGCATGCACATCCTTACACAGAAACTAAGCGTCTACGCCCACCCTGCTTCCTCCTTCGCGCAGCAGCAGGGTACCGGTACCGCGCGCCGTTCAAACTACAGCAACATCATACAGCTTCGGGGGAACATACTAAAGTACTCACAACCAAATATAGTTAGGTGGACATAGGGATATATATACATATACATTATGTTTTTTTGGGTCCATCGAGGCTTCTGATTAATATGGCCCCCCGTAATACTACGTCGGTAGGTGCTAACGATGGGACGATTTGTTTGGTTGGGAAACGGGAGGGAGGGACGGTGGGGTAAGGCGCGCGCGGGGCGGGGGGGGGGGGGGGGGGGGGGGGGGGGGGGGTACTCGATATCATGGATGGCCGTAGTCGTATGGCCATAGACCAGGGGAGAGGTGGGGAGCTACGGTCGCGGCTGCAGCCAAGCATTACCTTTTCACCATCTTCTGTTTGCTTCACGGGTAGCACAGTCCACATATTTTCACGATTTGTTCGCTTCCAATTGCCTGCGCATTGAGGCGTTCGTTGTCCAGGCGAACCAAGCGATCAGGCAGGTAGCGTGCGTGCGTGAGCGCGTGAGCGGGGGGGGGGGGGGGGGGGTAAGAAGAAAAACAAGGATGGAAAGCGTGCTGGTGTACTTGCGGCCTGCAGCAGTCGTTTGCCTCGAGCAATAACGGAATACATCCTACCAATAACGGTCCAGTTCTTCTGCAGCCGCCCGATACACCGCCACGCGGCGCAGCACGCTCGCCTATATAACCTGGAAGCGTTTACCGCCGACAGCACACCAACACCAATACCACCACCATCACCAAGGCCAACCCCATCACCAGCAACAAACGACGGAAGGAAGGTGGGCCACCTGAAGACCACATCAGCATTGCTCACAGGACATCTGCTCGGAGTTGTGGATGCAAGCGGAATAAGCTCGTGACCAAAAATCTTGCGCGGCGTATCGTGCGGTGTCGCCACGCACCGTGACACAAAAATAAAAAAAAAAACAAATCTCGCGTAGTGGCCGAGGGTGTACACACGGCCGCTCGCATTTACACGCCAAGCAGACGTTCCGTTACACGTACTGGCGGCAGCTACTAATAATGTACATACATGGCCGCTCGGGCGAGCCCTACTTTACGTAGGGCGCGTGTGCACACACCCACCCGAGATGACGGAGGAGTAACTGAGACGGTAGAATCTGTCGTGCTTCTCCATGTCGATCTCCTCCGACAACTTGTGGATCGTTTCCTCCCTGGTGGCTTTGTTGTTGGCTCCCGTTGTCGGCTGCCCCGCCCCGCACCGCAGCGCGCAACATCAACAGGAGAAGCAGGAGCAGGAGGGGGAGGAGGAGGAGGAGGAGGAGGGAGGGGGCGAACATAATGAGAAAGGTAAACAGGGCGCACAACGGTCGCAAGAATGGTTGAGGGAGCTTCAAACGACGCCGCTCGACCCACACAATACACGCGACCAGACCATACCCCATTCCACACTCCACCACACCCGACACCCAAACTAGATCACCCACATACCAGCCCAGCCCAGCCCAGCCCAGCCCACCCCAGAGCATTGGAATAATATGCTATACCTGCGGGTCGGGTGAGCCTAGCGCGTCCTGGGGGGTTCTCGAGTCCATGAAGAAGAAGAGCAGGAAGACCAACAGCCCCGTCTGGAAGCGCCGCCGACTCCTCGCCTGGCGCATCCCATCGTCATCCACGAAGCTGGCACCCGGCAAGGGGGAGGGGGGTGGAGGACGGGGGGGGCGACGGGGAGAGGTGTATATGATGCACGTGTACTGCTTCTGCTGTTCGTACTTGACCCTATTAGGGCCGCATTCCCGTTTTGGGGACAAGCCAGTCAAGCTTCAACTAGTTTGTCCCCAAAATGGGGCTGCAGTCCTAACAGGGTTGAAGTAATGATGACTGCGACGGTCATTGGACAGAAATTATGATACGACAGAGTACATACCCCGTACGTAATTATAACAAGGCTCATCAGGTACAGCACAGTATTAATAGTAGTGGTCGTGTGCCGGCAGAAATCACAGTTAAAACCAAACGCTATCGCATCGTTTGTGCAGGCAGGCACAGCACAGCAGCACTGCTGCTACAAGGTACAGGTATAAAATAACCTCAGAGTTCGAGGAGGGGATACAGAAATACGGAAACTATTTCTGTGTTGCTGTGGAGCACGATACAAAGCAGTACGTACGTATTATTAATAATATTAATGACTGCTGTACTACAGTACTGGTACACAGAGTTGTTGCAGTACACCAGTCGTATCACACCCTCAAAACAGAACCGGCTGCCTGGCTTTCGGTTCAAGTCAAGCTCGATTCAGCGAAAGCCTGCATGCATCCTTGTGTTTTTGCTTGTCGTTTTTTTCGCTAGATGACGTAGAGGCAGCGTACACTTACACTGGTAGCCCATACTGACTGTCTGTTGTAGGTATAAAATACAAGTTACTAATATTAATATTAAGTGCCTCGTAATTCTGCTCTGCCCTATATAGTGAAGCACGTACCTGGTATCTGGTACCTGGTATACTCGGAACACGTACCAGCAAGGTACAGCGATACATCACTGGAATACGAGGCAATTATAGAGCCAAGAACTGTACTAATAGCAGGCAGCACGCTGACGTTTACATGAAAATAATATGGTCGTCATGTGGTAACGCAGAGTTACAGCAGAAGGTAGAGAATGCACCCAGTTCCCATTTTCCAAGTAAGCCTGGACCCGATTCCTGTTTCTGTCCTGTGTACCTGGTCTATTAACACGTCGTACTCCTCGTGTGCGTAGGGTACTTGAGTACAAGAATAGACATCCACAGCTACGCGATATCACGCATGCTCGGGCCATCTGCTGGAGATAAAACATCAGCGTTGATTATCATACCTGCTCGATTTGGATAGTTGATACACGACCTGTTAACACATTGTCGCAACTCCACGAGTAGACTCATACGATATACCTGGTACCTGATATATGAGCATGGACGAGAGAATACTGCTGAAGCGGTACCCTACGGTGAACTCGTATGGTATACCTGACGTACACCTGGTCACCTGATATGCCATACTTGCATTGCCTAGTATGTACCCAAATTTTGATGATAAAATACCTGTGGGTGGTACTATTATTAATAATAATGCTTGTACGAAGAAATAGTCTAAAAATTACACGCTCCAGCCACAGAGCTACCCCCGGTTACAACCCTCGCCGGCACAAGGAAGGCAATTTCGAATTGATCCATCCACCATTCCTCTTCCCGCGGCCATTCCGCTCTGGCCAGCCTCACAAAAAACGTGCAAGTTGGTCGCGTACTTGAGGAGCTCGGGGTTAGTCCAGCATTTACATACACACGAACTGACTGCTAGGACACTGCTACCGTTCTGAAGCAAAATAAAAGAGTGCGACGATAAAAACCGAGACTCGAGGTACAAAATCTCACGCCCTATGTTCACCCGGCCCTACCATACGAGCCATACGCAATCACAACCCCAACAAGGATAAAATCTGTGCTATCACTTACTCGGCGTCCATCTCTCGCAACCCAAGGGCTCCACTCAAAGCTCCGCTCTCTTCCTCTCTTTCACGTCCTGTTCTGGCCGGGGTAGAGTTGTATTGTATTTTGGATGCTTCGTACTATAACTATAATATAAATAACAGTACCAAAACGATCCCCTAGCCCCGGGGTTTAACGAAATTTTAAAACTAAATAATTATTTTGTAGCCCCGATTGTGCAAGGCCTCTTCGCAAGTATTCACGAGCAGGTTCCACGTTCCACCGCCGTTCCTCGTGCTATTCGAAGATTCGACGATTCGACGTCTACACGTCTACTCCTGGTACCTGGTACGTATTATCGTACGTATACGTGTGAAAATTGGGAGATCTTGTTTCCTTCGGCAGGAGATTTCCCATGCTATCGTTCTCTCCGTATCCGTCCTCACAGCGTGCCTGTCGGTGCGACAAACACCTCACGCCAACAACCACCCATTGACACGCACACGTAAAGGCAACACGTATCACCAGAGGTGGCCATTTGCTTTTTCAGCAGCTTTCTACTCTCCGTCGTCTCTCGTCCGGAGCTCCGCTGTTTGATCAGCGGTTCTACTGCATTGCAGCTGTGCTGTTTTTTTTTTTTTTTTTTTTTTTTTCATCATCACTTTTACTTTCCAGCCCACTCGTAGGAGGTTTTTACCCTCGACGATCTTCTGGACAAGCCGTGGTCACAGGTGTCGTCCCTTCTCCCCCCCGGTACGTGCCTTTCTTTTTTGTCGCGCGTAGGGTTCAGCATTCCCCCTGCTCGTCGATTTTCATCGAATGTAGCTAACTCACGCTCTCGCGCTTTCCGCTTATCAATTTTTTATGCAAGAAAATGTCCCTACGTACGAGCATGCACTCGGTGAGATTTGAACCCACGAAATTGATCTTGATAGGCACGCGGACCACCTACCAGAACTGAAATGTCACGGATCGTGATCTTTTGGCATGCCTAAAAATCACGAATCGTGATTTTTTTTCGGTTCGTTAGGAACGGCCCTTATACTGCTGCTGTGATTATTATTATATGATTATTGCCCTTGGACTTGTTAATATTTTGTGTTGATGTGATGATACTATTAATATTAATAGTGTATAATCTGTTGTTTTTTTCGTCGTCGAGTTCGTCTGTTTATTATCATAGCGTATCTATCTGCTACCACTCTCAGTCAGCTTTGACCGTTTTTTTTTTTTTTTTTTAGTCATCACTTTTGCTTTCCAGCCTAACTCGTATTAATAAGAGGCTTTACCCTCTGAGCGACCTTCTGGACAACAAGCCGTGGTCACAGGCGTCGTCCCGTCTCCCCCTCGGTGCGTGCCTTTATTTTTTGTCCCGCATAGGGTTCAACATTCCCACTGCTTGTCGATTTTCATCGAATGTAGCTAACTCACGCTCTCGCGCTTTGTCGTAACCAATTTTTCGTGCAAGAAAGAGTCCCTACGAGCATGCACTCGGTGACACTCGAACCCACGAAATTGACCTTGATAGGCACGCGGACCACCTACCAAGCCACTGGGGACGCCGGCTGGAAGGCCGTATATACCCGGCAATCAGCAAAATATACCAGATATGTTTTAGAGTTCATGGATCTCGCCGACTTACAACAGCAGTGTGTGTGTGTGTTCTTCACATTAAACCGTTCTTCTACTCGTCGACATCCAGCAAGCCCAGTGTCCGTGCTGATTCTTCACCCTAGAAAGATACGAGCTCTGTGGTCACAGACTACGACACAGAGATAACACGCCGTAATGCATTAATAGCCTACGCAATACCATGCCTTCGCACTAGGTGCGGCCGACACAACATACATACATACGCCAGCAACCAAAATACACCATAAAGAAAGAGAAGCAACGAAGAAACCAAACCGAAAAAGAACAAGAAAAAGAAAAAGAAAAGGAGAAGAATCCCAAATAAATAAATAAAATGGGAAGCCAAAGCTCAGACACATACATACTTACCCGAGCATGAGCCAAAAGGGACGTGCAAGGGGAAAGATGCGAGAAGGAAAAAGGGGACTATGCATCCCGGTGAACACTTAACTAAGTAAAAAGAGCAATAGTGAGGGGCCAAAATACGCTCGTCACCCACCCACTATGTAGTACTTCTTTCATAAGGATAAGAAGGGAAAAAAATCAAAATGCATACCGAACGGCCGCAGCAGTTGGCGGTACGAGTAGCAAGAAAAGTCCAACCTATTAGTCGGCCTGGTACCTTGCTACCCTATCTGCGGTCTCTCTGCTACTCTCTTCTACCGCGGTTTCCCTTCTATTCCTCCTGTTCCCCCCCCTGCCCCCATACACTTGTACGGTGTTCCTTCTACCCCTCCTGCTGTTACCCCTCCCCCCATTCCCTCTAACACTACCTGCAGCGGATGCACGGCGCTGTCTACTCAGCTTTGCCTCAGCCTCGTGCCACCTGCCCATGAACTGTTCAGCTGCTTCGAGGATTCCCCGGTACCACTTTCCCGTCTGTTTTGCTGCAGTGGGCCACAGTACGCACTCGTCATGCCCGTACCCGTTCTTCCCCTTTACGGCCAGGGTACGCACATTGTAGGTCGCTACCACCACAAGTCCCGCCTTCCGCCTCTTACGAGCCTCGCGTGCTGCTTTTTTTGCCAGCCGACGAGAGGCTCGTCCCCTCCTCCTTTTTTGCTTTTTTTGTCTCTTCTTTTTCTCTTATGATAATATTGGCTCTCCGCTTTGTAGCCCGGTTCGCGCCTTTGTTTCCGTTGGTTGGGTGCAGCCGTCCCAGCCAACTCCGACACCCCCATCCTTCCTGTCGCGCTTGCGTACCCACGCGGTGGCCAGCCTCAGTAGTAGTTATTGATCCCCCGACCCCTCCCCGCGCCACACGCTATTATTGTTGGTTGTTGTTGTTGTTGTTTTCTTCACATTAAACCGTTCTTTCTACCCGTCGACATCCAGAACAACCAGTGTCCGTGCCGATTCTTCAATCCTAGAGAGATACAAGTTCTGTGGTCACAAAGCTACGCCACAGAGATACTACGTTGCCACGTATGCAATGCAATGCTGTGTCATCGTACTGCGTACGACAGGCACGGCATACACATTCCGTGACCTAGAGAAACTGAACGAAACAGACAATTCGAAAGAGTTTTTTTCTTGTTTCTTTTTTTCTTTCGAATTGTCTTTGTTTTTATTTTTTTCTCTTTGTTTCGTTTAGTTTCTCCAGGTCATGGAATGTGTATGTCGTGCCTGTCGTACGCAGCATGATGACACAGCATTGCATTGCATACGTGGCAACGTAGTATATCTGAAACCCCAAAACGCCGAGAATTCGACAGGCAGCTTTTCTTATCCGATGGAGAGCGTCGACACCGAACAGTCGAGAGGGTCGTTTCCACTCTTAACCAACCTACCCAGCCTCGTAACACGTCTGGCATGGTTGAGTTTTTCACCACAACTGTCATGAATGCTGTTGAGAAAGAGGTGCCACCTCCACCACGTCGCCACCACCGAAACGGTTGGTGTGAGACCCCCGAAACGGTGGCCGCTTTCAAAGTAGCATGGACAGCGAGGGAGGATGCGAGACAGCTCTTGCGTGTCTACCCCCGAGATAGTACAGCGTGGAAGAAGTTGAGATCCGCCTGTGCGAATCTGCAAGAAGTGGTCGCCGCAGGAGTCAATGCGTATTTTGAAGAGTACCTCGCTGAAACCGAGAAATTCCTCGCGAATTCCGATCAACGAGGGTTCTACAAGCACCTGAAGAAGTCCGGCGGGAAGGCCTCATAGCCTTGGTTTTTGTTAGTGGGTGAGCGCGAGCAAGTCCCACACTACCCGGGAGAGATGACTTTCCCGGGTGGCTATCTCCACCGCACCTGCTCCTCTCGGGGGTCAGGTCGGGTCAACGTGCCCAACTGGGCTAAATTGACACACGACACGAAATTGGGAACGTGGAAGTGTGGTGAGCTTAAGCTTTATTTTTACCAATCCGCCGGAGGATTGGAAAAAAAAAAAAAAAAAACAACTGAAGAGCACGGTAGGGTTGCAAGGTACGAAAGCGAGGAGTGAACAGTTTATCATGGACGAGGATGGCACGCTGTTGCGGGATCAAGCGCGAATTCGTGAAAGATGGGCGAGGCACTACCACAAACTACTGAACACGAAATCGCTGAAACTTGACCCCACGATCATCGACCTAGTGCCACCACGACCGCTGAAACTATCCCTTGGAAATGAACCATCCATTGACGAGATGATGGAAGCAGTGAAGGGTATGTCAAAC
This sequence comes from Macrocystis pyrifera, assembly GCA_031763025.1. Taxonomy (NCBI): domain Eukaryota; class Phaeophyceae; order Laminariales; family Laminariaceae; genus Macrocystis; species Macrocystis pyrifera. Next base: position 9,611,957 of record JASSKH010000005.1, on the reverse strand, counting down.
TGGAAAGCCGTTGGACCAGATGGTCTCCCGGTCGAAGTACTGAAACTTGACCACCCCGCTTTCGTGCAGTATTTTCACAGTATCCTTGTTAACGTTTGGGTAACGGGAGAAGTCCCCCAGCAATGGAAAGATGCGATCATAAAAACCCTTCATAAAAAGAAGGATATAACTGACTGCAACAACTACAGAGGTATTTCGCTTGTTGCTCACGCAGGCAAGGTGTTGCTGAAAATCGTTGCGTCCCGTCTAAGCAGCTACTGCGAGACCGAGCATATACTCCCTGAAGAACAGTGCGGCTTCCGCCCCGCACGGTCAACAGTCGATATGCTGTTTGTCGTGCGCCGGTTGCAGCAGCTCGGGCGGCAGAAGAAAATCCCCCTGTGCATGTGCTTCATCGACTTGCAGAAAGCGTACGACTCTGTCGACCGAGAACTGTTGTGGGAGGTACTCACACGCCTTGGTGTACCAACCAAGATGCTCACAATCATTCGCAATTTTCACGAAGGCATGCGGGCTCGCGTGCGTGCGGATGACGGTGAACACTCGGACTGGTTCAATGTAACCCAGGGGCTGCGGCAAGGCTGCGTACTATCGCTGTTACTGTTCAACGTGTTCTTCGCCGCTGCGATACACATCGTGCTGGTACGCCTCAGCAAAGACGAATGCATCGTAAGGGATTTGGTTCATCTCGAAGAGGACAGGGTTGTCGGAAAAGAGGAACCGTTGGCATGCGTGCAAAGGGCTGTGTGGGGCATGTTGTATGCAGACGACGCAGGAATAGTCTCGAAGTCGGCGGAAGGCCTTGCAAGAATGATGACAGTCATCGTGACTGTCTTCGAAGCGGTAGGTCTCACGGTATCCGAGAAGAAGACAGAGACGATGCTCCTACGAACACCGGATCAGACGTTTACCACCTCACCGCTCGCGATCGAAGCTGCAGGCCAAAAGTATAAACAGACGACCCAGTTTTTGTACCTAGGAGGCATTATCCACGAGAACGCTGACCTCTCCTTCGAAATCGAGCGACGAATCCGTCTGATGCGGGCATGCCTCAAACGGTATGGTCCGGAACTGTACGATAGGACGAACGCACCGCATAGTCTGAAAGTCCGGATGCTGAAGGCCGAGGTGATCGAGACCTTGCTGTACGGTTGCGTGACGTGCACCCTCAATGCGGACCACTTCGCCAAGCTTCGATCAGCCCACCACGAAGTCCTTCTGCGAGTCATTGGTTTCCAGCGCCGACTACGCACCGACCACACTACCCTCTCGTATGCGAAGGCGCTCAGGATAACACGATGTGAAAGTATCGAAACGACCATCCGTAAACGGCGACTCTTCTTTGCGGGGGCTGTGGTGCGGCAACACGAGGGGCGACTGCCCAGTCGGTTGATGTTCGGGACGATCGCTGGTGGGGGGAGCCCGAAACCAGGCGGGCAGCCCAAGACTTGGCCTAGGGCCATTGCTGAGGACCTTAGAGTGTTCAAAGCCACCGAGGGATCAACGGAAGACTCCCCCTTAGTCTTTGGAGTTGGGACCGCACTGTAGCCCACTGCAGCAAAACAGACGGGAAAGTGGTACCGGGGAATCCTCGAAGCAGCTGAACAGTTCATGGGCAGGTGGCACGAGGCTGAGGCAAAGCTGAGTAGACAGCGCCATGCATCCGCTGCAGGTAGTGTTAGAGGGAATGGGGGGAGGGGTAACAGCAGGAGGGGTAGAAGGAACACCGTACAAGTGTATGGGGGCAGGGGGGGGAACAGGAGGGGTAGAAGGGAAACCGCGGTAGAAGAGAGTAGCAGAGAGACCGCAGATAGGGTAGCAAGGTACCAGGCCGACTAATAGGTTGGACTTTTCTTTGCTACTCATACCGCCAACTGCTGCGGCCGTTCGGTATGCATTTTGATTTTTTTTCCCCTTCTTATCCTTACGAAAGAAGTACTACATAGTGGGTGGGTGACGAGCGTATTTTGGCCCACTCACTATTGCTCTTTTTACTTAGTTAAGTGTTCACCGGGATGCATAGTCCCCTTTTTCCTTCTCGTATCTTTCCCCTTGCACGTCCCTTTTGGCTCATGCTCGGGGCAAGTATGTATGTGTCTGAGCTTTGGCTTCCTATTTTATTTATTTATTTGGGATTCTTCTCCTTTTCTTTTTCTTTTTCTTGTTCTTTTTCGGTTTGGTTTCTTCGCTGCTTCTCTTTCTTTATGGTGTATGTTGGTTGCTGGCGTATGTATGTATGTTGTGTCGGCCGCACCTAGTGCGAAGGCATGGTATTGCGTAGGCTATTAATGCATTACGGTGTGTTATCTCTGTGTCGTAGTCTGTGACCACAGAGCTCGTATCTTTCTAGGGTGAAGAATCAGCACGGACACTGGGCTTGCTGGATGTCGACGAGTAGAAGAACGGTTTAATGTGAAGAACACACACACACACACATATCTGTGGCGTAGCTTTGTGACCGCAGAACTTGTATCTCTCTAGGATTGAAGAATCAGCACGGATACTGGTTGTGCTGGATGTCAACGGGTAGAAAGAACGGTTTAATGTGAAGAAAACAACAACATATGTATATATAGCAACAAACCATCGTACCCCCCCGCCGCAGGGGATCTGGCAGACACTTGAAAAGGAGATAGAAAACAAGTAAAAGAAGAAAACATCACTACGCGTAGTCGTCAACAGAGTAAGACTAAGAACCAGGGGAAAATAACGTTGCCACGTATACAATGCAATGCCATGTCATCACTCGTACTGCGTACGACAGGCAAGACACACACATTCCATGACCTAGAGAAACGAAACCAAACAAAGAGAAAAACGAAAAAAAAAAACAAGCAAAGACAATTCGAAAGAGAAAAAGAAACTACAAAAAAAAAAGAAAGAAATATATACCTGGTATATGTATATATAGCAACAAACCATCGTGCCCCCCCCGCAGGGGATCTGGCAGACACTTGAAAAGGAGGAGCTAGAAAAAAAAAGGAAAAAGAAGAAAACACCACTAGTCGTCAACAGAGTAAGATTAAGAACCAAGGGAAAATAACAGGCAAACCACACAAAGCACAAGGCATGCTCCAGGTAGCGGCAGCAGTTTATGGTACGAGTAGCACAGCCAGGGTCTCCCTGCTGGCCCGCCTGGTACCTTGCTACCCTGTCTGCCACCTTCGTCCAGCGTTCGTCAACTATGCCCGGCCCCTCGGCGTCAGACAATACGAAACAAGCAAAGCGGGCCCGTCATCCACCCACGCCACACGACTCCTTCAATAAGGCTTATCAATCGGAGAAAGGAAGAGAAAAAAAATAAAATGAAAATCACATAGGGTCAGCGCAAAAGAAGAATATAAAATGAAACAAAAATAAATTGGTGCCTACAAGTAGGCACACTCTGACACTATCATGATCATTCGTTTTGTCTACAGCGCGCACACTCGAAAATATAATAACAGATTACGAAGCTAGTGAAATGCAAACTCATGACACATCCTTTGTTGATTACCAGGTATGTATATAGCACCACCTGCTAGACCACACAGTCAGAGCTGAGTGAGTGGTCTAGCAGGTTGTGTATATCAACAAGTTCTCTACCACAGCAGCAGCAGTAGCAGCAGCAGTGCTTACCGTGCAGCTCCTGCGTCTCTTCTGTGTGTGTGTGCTTTCAGTTCTTTCTATACCCGTCGACATCCAGCACAACCAGTCAGTGTCCGTGCCGATAGTTCGATCCTAGAGAGATACAAGTTATGTGGTCATGAAACTACGCCACACACAGAGATACTAGATTGTTACCTGGTATGCAGTTAGCAGAGTAGACAATGCAATGTCATGTCATCGTACTTGCTACGACAGCCACGACATACAATTCTACAGAGGCGTATTTCGCAGCTTGCAAAGTTGAGTATCAACTATTTAATCAGTCGAACTCACAGCTGACGTATTTCAAAAATTATAAAAACGAGAGACAACAAAATAAACAAAAATAAATCGAAAGAGGAAAAAGAAGAAAAACAAGAAAAAATGTCGTGCCCCCCGCAGGGGATGTGGCAGACAGCTAAATATACAACACCACCTCATATACACTCGTAAACAGAGTGAAACCAAGAACTAAAGGAAATAACAGGCAAACCGAAGCACAACAAATGGCTACGTAGTGCTGCGTTTGAGCTCGAAGGCCATCGGGTAGGTTCAACTTTGTGTGTTCTAGCCGCCCACGTAGCTAAATAGGCGGCTGCAGTCCAGGACGAAAGCGTTCGATGGTGTGTGATCCTGATGCGCGCGTGAGCGCATGCCATGTTGTGTCAAGTGCAAGGCAATATGGACCTAGGGATCGACTAGTGCTAGCAGGTTGATGCCTCTGGCTCTGCAATGGTCACTCACACAAGGTGCTTGACGATGTTAGAAGTTATAAGTTCTTGTATTAGTTGCTGCTTGCTTCGCCAGATGTTTTCTGAACGAAGGGCGAGGCGCTCATGAGAAAGGCAGGCCTGCCAGGTATGATGAGGGGACGATTGCCACAAACCATAATGCCGCAACAGGGGAGAGGGGATTCCACAACACTAGCCCACCCTGAAGGGCGGTATATGCAGATTCATAGAAAACTCAAGCACGAACCAAACCAATCCTGAGAATCCGGAGAATGGATCGAAGATGCGGCACTTTCACAACCCATTCCCACACCTCTTACTTGCGGGGTTGTAGCCGATTACACGTGGACACTGCGAATCAGACAACGAGTTCGAAAGCACGGATACACGAGAGCAGGCAAAACAAGCTAGAACTACCCGGACGCTAAATCGAGGAACAAAACTCGAGGAAGCGGTGTGGCTCGCAGAACCAGGAAGCGACCTAAGCTCAAGGTTAGTCGAGCAATCTATCATTTGAAAGTACCTGAGAGCGAAACACAAAGAGTAAGAAAATAAATACATATTACACTACCCACTGCGAAGGCACGGGGTGCTTCGAAGAAAATGAAAAACAAACTGAGGGGGTGACGCAACGGAGCATGTACAAGCGCGACGGAGCTCACTCGAACAGTGAGAACAGTGTCGGAAGACAGGAAATCACGCAATGAGAAAACCCGAGACAATCAAGACTCGAACGCATAACAAGAGGGCGCAAAGGACGCGTGCGAGATTTCGTTGACACTGATCATGCAATGAACAGACATCGTTACGGCCTATGCAAGATCGCGTCGGAGAGGGCGGAATGCAGACTGTCGCTGAAGAACGAAATGTATCACCTCGGCCCGCTTGGGGATACTAAGAAGGCGGAGGGGAAACGCATGAACGGCAAATGTGGTCAGACCTAAACCTAGGGCAACCTGTTTGATGCGTATAAAAAGCTCACCGACATGGCCTCGGGAAAACCAGAGAAAGGCCAAGGGATACAAGAAAAACAACAAAGAACTGGTACGACTGGTTACGCTGGTCCCGAAGAATCGAAATAGGTCTCGAGAAGGAATCACAGAGCGAACGAACGTTTCCGCCGCTCTCGAAAAAAGGGGCGAAGACGGTGGTAGATACGGAACGTAAGGGGTGCATAACCGAATGGCAAGGAGGCAGAAGTTAACCCAACCGTAAGCCCGATTGGCGCGGGAACTCAGCAGCCGGTTGCCGTGAAAGCAGGGAAACGACTAGAGAATTCGTGGAAAGTCAAACAAACAGTACATCTACAGCACAGCATGTTCGTTTGGATCGTTCCAGCAGCGACGGTTACAGGTTGTAGAGGGTTGCGTATATCTTCGCAGGCGTTATTATGAATTATGCCGTGTGTTCACGAGGAGAGTTTGAGCACTCCGTTCTCTGCTCCGTTCTCTGCTCCGAGCTACGAGCTAGGCTCCGCTCTCTCTCCCCTCCTCTGTCCTCTAATACAACGATTATAAAGAAACTCATCAGACCACGTGGTGGTCAGGGCATCCAGGCTTGCACTCTACGAACACACTAGTGTACTTGAACGTTTGAGGTCTAGTACCAGAAGCCCACGATGCCCTCGAAGGGATCGGCTCAAGAAGAGCGCGACTCTCGGAGTGACGTTGAAACGCTGCGACGCGAGGTCAAGCTGGCGATGGAGAAAAGAGAGGCGTCGATGCTGAACGCCATGAGGGAAATGATGACCGAGTTCATGAGGAACAACGGTCGATCGGAGCCAGGCAGCGCTGAAGGCAGCGTTGCTGTAGGAGAAAGTCCAGCAGAGGTAGGAACCACTGCTGTAGGGGAAAGCCCAAGAGGGGCAGTACCCACTGCCGAAGTACGAGAGACTACTGCTGCTGTTGAAGCAGGCATTGGTCGATCGGAGTCCGGCAGCGCTGAGGGTAGCGCTGCTGTAGGGGAGAGCCCACAAGGGGCAGTACCCACTGCTGTAAGAGAGATTGCAGCAGAACAAGAGACAAATTTGCGTGCGGGCGCCTCGCCAGATTTGGGAGCAACTGGACGCGGAGGAACTGCGTTGCCTGTCGAGGTTGGCCCACCGAGGGGTCATCCAGACCAGCATGGGAGGACAGGAGGATGGGGTGCATACCCTGGCGGTGAGTTGGGTGGTGGATTTGATCTGCCTCTATCGCGCCATTTGGCCTTCAAACACACTCCTGTGCCATCGTTTAGTGGGCTAAAATCTGAGTTCAACCCCTGGACAAGAGATGCTCGGTACTACGCCAAAGGAGTTGGTTTCTTGTCTGCTTTCGTGTCGGATCCACCACAGTACATTCCCGTAGGGGAATTAGACACCGAAAACTCGATGGGTTCGTCTCAAGGGGGCGCCGTGGACGCCTCCTCGGTCCCGGCAGGGAGGGCCGAAACACCCGAGACGATGGGTTCATTTCAAGGGGGCGCCGTGGACGCCTCCTCGCTTCCGGCACGTGGGGTTTTGACCTGGACGCGTTTCTGCTGGAGCGCGCACAGCAGGCACCTGCCGCCGGCGAGGCCGGCGGCGAAACAGCCGAGACGATGCGTTCGTCTCAAGGGGGCGCCGTGGACGCCTCCTCGGTCCCGGCAGGGAGGGCCGAAACACCCGAGACGATACGTTCGTCTCAAGGGGGCGCCGTGGACGCCTCCTCGGTCCCGGCAGGGAGGGCCGAAACACCCGAGACGATGCGTTCGTCTCAAGGGGGCGCCGTGGACGCCTCCTCGGTCCCGGCAGGGAGGGCCGAAAGACCCGAGACGATGCGTTCGTCTCAAGGGGGCGCCGTGGACGCCTCCTCGGTCCCGGCAGGGAGGGCCGAAACACCCGAGACGATGCGTTCGTCTCAAGGGGGCGCCGTGGACGCCTCCTCGGTCCCGGCAGGGAGGGCCGAAAGACCCGAGACGATGCGTTCGTCTCAAGGGGGCGCCGTGGACGCCTCCTCGGTCCCGGCAGGGAGGGCCGAAACACCCGAGACGATGCGTTCGTCTCAAGGGGGCGCCGTGGACGCCTCCTCGGTCCCGGCAGGGAGGGCCGAAACACCCGAGACGATGCGTTCGTCTCAAGGGGGCGCCGTGGACGCCTCCTCGGTCCCGGCAGGGAGGGCCGAAACACCCGAGACGATGCGTTCGTCTCAAGGGGGCGCCGTGGATGCCTCCTCGGTCCCGGCAGGGAGGGCCGAAACACCCGAGACGATGGGTTCGTCTCAAGGGGGCACCGTGGACGCCTCCTCGGTCCCGGCAGGGAGGGCCGAAACACCCGAGACGATGGGTTCGTCTCAAGGGGGCACCGTGGACGCCTCCTCGGTCCCGGCAGAGAGGGCCGAAACACCCGAGACGATGGATTCGTCTCAAGGGGGCACCGTGGACGCCTCCTCGGTCCCAACAGGGAGGGCCGGAAACGACCCGGGCGCAGCATCAGCCTCCGACACCGTCCAAGGGAACGGTGAGGATCCCCCCGCGGTCCTGTCGGGGAGGACCGCACACGAGCTCAGCAGCTGGGGCCGGCTCCCCCCGACAGTACGGGGCCGGACCCGGGGTCAAAGCCAACGCCTGGAGGGTGAACCTGCTGTGCACCAGGTAAGGATGGATGAAGGAGCCGCAGACGCGCTGCTTGCGGCAGCGTACGAGTCGTGGACGAAGCCTGGGAGTATGCTGGATCGTACGTCTTGGACGACGGAGGACGCAGTGGCTTTGATGGCCGGAGGACCTGCTGTGGAGAACAAAGGGGAGTTGAGCGTGTGCATGCCGAGTGGGTTCCCGGAAGACGTAGAACCGCCCCCACAGTCCGTAGCAGATGTAGAGCGTTCTCAATACAAAGCGGCGTGGCACGAGGCCATGGAAATTGGGTTGGACGGTCACAAAACGACCGGTACGTACGAAGCCGCGACACCGCCAAAAGGGCGGAAACCTGTAGGTGCGAGGTGGGTGTTTACCTACAAGACGGATAAGGATGGCTTGATAGTAAAGACAAAGGCCAGACTTGTGGCTAAGGGTTTTAGCCAGGTGCAGGATGTAGATTATTTTCAAACGTTTGCACCGACTCCCTCGTCAGCGTCAGTTAAAATTCTGGCGGCTGTTGCAAATGAACATGGTTTAAAGATTTTTCAGCTAGACGTCGCACAAGCTTTTGTTCGCGCGAAACTCGACGCCGAGATATACATGAAACTGCCCGGTGGGTGTGGTGACATGTCAGGAAAGATCGTCCGCCTAAACAGATCACTGTATGGTCTAAAGCAGAGCGGACGGCAGTGGGCCGGATTATTGGTAGAGACCGTGGTAGAGTACGGAATGGAGCAGTGTAGGTCTGACCCGTGTGTGTTTCGCATGGTTGTGGACGGCAAGGTAGAACTGATCATGGCCGTTCATGTAAATGACATCGTGATCGCAGGATCGCATGAGACATGTAGAGATTTCCATGCCGCGCTAGCTATGAAATTTCCCACGAATAACCTTGGCGAACTGACTTGGTACACTGGTTGTGCTTTCAAACGCGACTGGGAACTGGGGGCATTGGAGACTACGCAGAAGGCGTTCATTGAGAGCATGCTGAATCGTTTTGGTGTTAACTCATCCTCTGATATCCCCGCGACCCCCGGTGTGGAACTAGGTCCAAGAGAGGAGGGCGAACTTGGAGGAGACTGGCCGTACAGGGAGGCTGTGGGCAGCTTGATGTGGCTGTCGACCATGACGAGGCCGGACATCTCGAACGCTGTGCGTGTTAAGAAGTTGACGAAATCAGTGTATTGGCATTATCAATGTTCTGTAGCGAATGTACAGCTCCATGTTAGCACTTGCTGCAGCGCCACAGCAGTAGCAGGTAGCCTACAGAGTTGCTCATCGGTACGACAAGTGTGCTTGGTGGGGTGTGTTGGAATGTTACGCTTGTACAGACTATCTGCATGTGTTGAAGCTGGTTGGTTTGGGTTCCACCGCGTTATTGCAGATTGCGCCGCATTTCTTTGTGTAACGTACCTACCGGATATCCACGAGTACAGAGTTCGTAGTCGGATATCCTAGCTCAGTTCTTCGTCTGGCTTCCCTGCGTTTGTCTACGTGGTTTGTCTACCCTTCCCTGGTTGCGACGTCTAGCTCTACCAAGCGGCTCTACTGCATTGACGCAGGACGAGCGTCATCGCTGGTATCATCAAGTTAATTTATATGAAGTGAAGTGAAACGAACCTTCTAAGCGTTATCAACTTCTCACATCCTCGACACAGCGTGTCTGCTCGGTCAGTCTAACGACTACCAGCACCAGCCTTTGCAGCCTACTGCGAAGTACCATCTGGTGGTATCTTTAACAGTGCGTGCTGTGGCGCGCCACTCCCACAACCCAACGGAGAGGCACTGGAAGGCAGTTTTGAAGATTATGGCTTACCTCCACGGGACCAGGTTTATGGGATTGACTTTTGTACGGGGCTCGGGTTTGGATTTGACTGCGTATAGTGATGCTGATTATGCGGATAAGTCGCACGATAGGCGCTCGGTATCGGGGACGGTAATTACCCTAGGGGGTGCGGCCGTCAGTTGGGCAAGTAGTACGCAGAGGTGTGTTACGTTGTCGACAGCAGAAGCAGAGTATGTCGCCCTGGGTGAAGGGGTGAAGGAAGCTTTGTTTACGGGCGCGGTGTTGTCGTTTATCTGTCCAGAGCTAAGCGGATCATGTGTCGGGTTTTGGAGGATAACCAGGGGGCCATAGCGTTGGCTGAAAACCCTCTTAGTTCTGCTCGGAGTAAGCATATCGACGTGCGTTTTCATTTTGTCAGAGAGCTACTTCGTGCCAAGAAGATCGACATTCAGTTCGTAGCTTCGGAAGAGCAGCGCGCGGATATTTTGACGAAATCCCTTGCTGCGACCCCTTTTAAGTCTCATCGTAGGTTCTTGTTGAATCTGCCTTTGGAGGTGAGTGAGGGGTATGAGCATTATTCGATGAGTACCATGTTTGAGTGATGCGAGGAATAATTTGTCAGGTCGCCAACCCTGCGCTACTTTGAGGGGCATGGGGGAGTAGGGCACCGCTAGGCATTTTATTTTCTGGCCATGGTCATCGTTTGGAATGCGGCCGTTGTTTCAATTGCAATGGTTTGGAGTATATGTGTTATACAGGGGGTTTTGACCCGGTGGCCGGGTTTCCTCCTGCGGGACTGTCGTTGGCTGTTCTTAGGTCCTAGCAAGTCTTGAATATCTTTTCGGTCTCGTCACTGCTGTGAAGAGCCAGGGAGGGTGTTCGTTTGGATCGTTCCAGCAGCGACGGTTACAAGTTGTAGGGGGTTGCGTATATCTTCGCAGGCGTTATTATGAATTATGCCGTGTGTTCACGAGGAGAGTTTGAGCACTCCGTTCTCTGCTCCGTTCTCTGCTCCGAGCTACGAGCTAGGCTCCGCTCTCTCTCCCCTCCTCTGTCCTCTAATACAACGATTATAAAGAAACTCATCAGACCACGTGGTGGTCAGGGCATCCAGGCTTGCACTCTACGAACACAGCAAACAAAGAAAGCACAAAAATAGTGACTCGACACCAACCCCAGCCCCGGTGACTACAGACGACACGCATGCGAAAACTAAAATTGGCTACGGGGACGTGTTCAAATCGGCAGAGCCAGCTAATTCAGCTCCGCGGGACTCGTCGACGCAGCTCACAATGCCACGCATGAGGGGGCTTCCTTGGTGCACTTGCAGACACCAAGAGCCGCAAACGGCTCCAAGAGCCGTAGTATACCGAGCAGAACATAGCGCGAGCTTGACCGGTCCGGGGTCGTCCAAGAAGCGAACTACGTACTGTCCAAGAGTGAGAAGTGTCTGCGGAATTTTTTGAGAGACACCAAAGATGATCTTGACCCTTGTACTGAAGTAAACGCCGAAAGGCCGGGTGATGCCGCTGAACCGGCAAGTCCACGTTTGCTGGTCGACGTAGCTGTATCCAGGAGGCAGAAAACGGGCGCCCTTGTGGGTATATTCAAATCGCAAACGATGGTTGGCCGCAGAAAGGAAATACCAAGCCTTTTCGGGCGAGGTAGATTCAAATCGCAGTCAGGGCTTCGCTGCAGAAGAGAATCACCAAACCCTTCTGTGTGAGCCAGATTCAAATCGCCCACAGTGGTTTGCCGTAGAAGAGAATCACCAAGCCCTTCCGGGCGAGGCAGATTCAAATCGCAAACAGTGGTTCGCCGCAGAAGAGAATCACCTAGCCCTTCCGGTTAAGGCAGATTCAAATCGCAAACGGTGGTTCGCCTCAGAAGAGAATCACCAAGCCCTTCCGGTTAAGGCAGATTCAAATCGCAAACAGTGGTTTGCCGCAGAAGAGAATCACCAAGCCCTTCCGGGCGAGGCAGATTCAAATCACAAACAGTGGTTCGCCGCAGAAGAGAATCGCCAAACCCTTCCGGGCGAGGCAGATTCAAATCGCTGACAGTGGTTCGCCGCAGAAGAGAATCACCAACCCCTTCCAGACGAGGCAGATTCAAATCGCTGACAGTGGTTCGCCGCAGAAGAGAATCACCAAACCCTCTCGAGCGAGGCGGATTCAAATCACCAAGAGGGATTCGCCGCAGAAGAGAATCACCAAGCCCTTTCGGATAGCCAAATTTCTCGGCGGAGAAAAAAAATCAGACCCCGAACAGGTGCCAAAGAGTCTAGTCGACGACGCCAGTGTTAAGTGAATTGCAGGACCTAGGGACCGACCACTGCTAGCAGGTTAATGCCTGTGGCTCTGCTCTGGTCACTCACACAAAGTGCTTGACGATGTTAGAAGTTACAGGCTCTTATATTAGTTGCTTCTTGCCTCGCCAGATGTCCTCTGAACGCAAGGGCGAGGCGCTCATCAAAAAGGCACGCGATAACGCCTGCCAGGTATGATGAGAGAACGATAGCTACAAACTATAATGCCGCAACAGGGGAGGGGGGATACCGTAACAAATGGCTATACCTGGTGCACCAGCGGCCCGTCGACTTATATGAAAACCACAGCAAGTAAACTGCAAACGTTCAGTCGGAGGTCGTTTTTTGTCTCATTTCGTACACCCCAAATTTCGACCAATTTCGACCACTGGAGCACCTCTAAGTCGAGGTGTAGGCCTCTGTTGAGAACGGGCGGGAGATCAATCTCGAGAGAAATACAAGTTGCTGTGATGAACTTCTAACAAGCAGCCGTCGCTCTCCGGTAAGCACGAACCAGCCGAAGTTCTCAACACAACGTGCCAAGATAGCAGTGTTTTTTCTGTTCCGAGAAAACATTTAGATAATAGAGTGACCAGAAACCCGGCGACCAGGAGACGCTCGGGTGCCAGCGTGGCCTTGACAATCGCTGGGGACCCAGGACAGGAAGAAGAGTGTTTATCAGATTATTGACACAAGGGGAAATTCCCTTTTTCTTGAAAAGGCGTTTTCCGTGGTGGAGGTTCGATCTTACGACTAACGACCCATGTCCTGCCGTCGACGCCATTTGTTGAGGTTTTAGTCTATTGGGCTACTGGTAATAGATTAACCAATGGCCTGACCAATCTAGTCATTTTAACAGCTCTGTTATAAGGAGTACCTTGAGCTGGGTAATCGATCGATCTTTTACCCCTGTAGCTCAGTAGGTAATACCATCACATTTGACGCCGTCGAGGACACGGGTTCGAGGCTCACTTCGAACGTTTCTTTTATAGAAACGCTTGCGCGTACGTCTATCAAAACATAACTCCCTGGCCCCCCAGGTATTCGAAACGAAGCGGGTAGGTCGGCGTACGGCCGTATATGGTACCGACGCCTCAAAGATCCAGCCGTTCAGATGGGGGGAGAGTGTTACAAGGATTACCCTGGGCTGGGTAATCGATCGATATCTTACCCCTGTATGTCGGTAGGTAAGTTCAAAGTTACTGCTATTCAGGCAATGATGAGTCTGTTTACAGTCGACTACCGTATATTACAGAGTATATCATCCCCTCGGTAATAGTAAATTGTTTTTTTAATATATTTTCTGCCCGGTGGTATACTGTGGGGGTGTGGTATACACGGTAACCCCGGTGATAAAGTGGGTGGCCGTTGGGGATTTTGGATCACTCACCACCCACGGGTAGTAATTTATTTTGTTCTCTTTTCTTCTTCCCTTTTGTTTTCTTCCCCCTTCTTTTCTCTCCCTCCTAACCATGAGTCAGACCCGGAGTCACGTGGCAGGCTTTCCCCCTCGCCCCCCAATACGGTTCGTGCCTCGCATTTTTATCGCGAGAAGACTTGATGAGCCCTTTCTCCCCTCGTCGACTCCCGTCAAAATACTGCAGGGGGTGTGATAAAAAGGAGGGGTGATAGCAGTAGTTACAAACGACATGCAACATTCAACACTCAACAACATATTACGATGGGGCTAGGACAGCACCAATTCACTCCTACCTCCAACCGTCTACCATCTACCAGCGCACCCAAGTTGACGACAGCTCCAAATATCCTACTGCGCGAGTACCTACTCTAGCGACAGCTATACACCATCTTCTTAGGCGTCCAAGACGGGCAATCTACGGTGCGGCTACAGTTCTCAACACGTGCTTGAAATCGCGAACTTCGTTTGGTAATTTGAGAGCCAGATTGTTCACGGACGGCACATGCAAAACACGAGTTGATTGAGTGGTAAACTGGTCTGTGATGGGATTATTTGCACAACTCACCACAACGGCGGTGATAGACCATTCTCACAGATATTCACAGGAATCGGCCCGTCTGCTGATGATGAGGCAATACCTCAGGGAATGTGTTTTATACCAAGTACACCGTACCCTGGATGATAACTCGGGCGGCCTTTTAGGAATTTAGGAATATTGGCCACGCGGGTGGTATACTGTGGGGGTATGGTATGCAAGATGGGCTGTTTTATACACTGTCATATACGGTACATCAGCTGGCATTGTACCAGGTATGAAATTTGTCTATCCAATCGTTGACCAAAGACTACCCCCCTTTTTGATACTTGCCCGATGCGCCCTCTCGTTCACCAGCTACTCGTACGTGCCATATAATCGTACGTGTCATATAACAGAAGAGTAATAGCTGTCAGCGTCACGGAAGACAAAAATAGGAGGGAAAAGAGCACCCGGGGTAGATACGCCAGTGTAAGAAAAAGCATCATCATGGGTTCCGGGTCGTCGCGCAAGGCGAAATCTATGAGCCAAGACCTACGCGGGAAGCACTTTGTTGTGACAGGCGCCAACACAGGGATAGGGTATGTCACAGCTCGCGAGCTGGCAAAGATAGGGGCCAAGGTGACTCTGGCGTGCAGGAGTGCTGACAAGGGTCAGCAAGCGATCGACAGGCTCCGCGAGGAGGCACTGGCAATGCCGGTTGAAGAGGTGAGGGCCAGCCTACTGCAGTACCTCCCTCTCTCCCTCTGCATGACACGATATCTTATGAATTCTGTAGTTCTTGTTTTTCTGCTCGAATAATCTTCTTCTGCGAGAGAGTTCTTCTGGACGAGAGTTCAGTTGGCATATAATTTTGGTGTATGGAAGATTTGTATTGAGTGGCAGCCTGGTCGAATTGTCTTCGACCTAAGGACACACCTCGGCTATCAAAAGACTTCTTGTCCTAAACTTCCTTATTTTCTATTTTCCATGTTTTTTTTTTTGTATTTTTATTTACAGATTTTCCTGGCTTTGTTTTCTAAATTTTGAAAACAAATTTGCTGATATTTTTCCCTCTGTTAAATTTCCTATTTATGGAAATGTTCCCTGTTTTCTCCTGGAAAAAAAGAGTGGAGAATCTGGGGAAAAGCTCTCCGAGGAGTAAGGTCCTAAGTGTACAACACAGCAGTATCGAGGGTTAATCGTATCCTACGTAAAACATGCTCTGGCTCGTGTCGGTTTTAACAGGAGGAAACACAGGAACCAGTGTAAGAGCACTATCGTATGCAGCAGCAGAATCAGCAACGAATATAAAATCAAACATCATCGCATCCGATTGACATAGCCTCTACCAGAGTAACATATTGAATACCCTGACGCCGACAGCACCGTTCATGGTTTTCGATCGTCTGGTGACTATTTCGCTTCTGCCATCGTGCGTATCACATGGTGATGATGATTGCGATGATGGATGGGCTACAAGGGCGTGGACCTGCTGGAAGAGCTGGAAGGGCTGGAAGGCGTCGACGTGGGGGTACAGATCTTAGACCTCGGATCTTTACAATCTGTGGTCGCTTTCGCCTAGAGGTTCAAAGCGTCCGGGGTCAAGGCCGATGTCCTCATCAATAACGCCGAAATCATGGTCATCCCGGAGAGGCGCGAAACGGTCGACGGCCTCGAGATGCAGATTGGGGTGAACCACTTCGGCGGGCACCTCCGAGGTATGTACATTATTGTCTTTTTTCGCAACATGCCGGGGCATGCCGTGGCACCACCTGCGGCAAAACCTTCCACGGCATCTTCCACGGCATACCACGGAACCTTCCACGGACCTCCACGGCATACCATGGGACCCTAACCCTAACCCCAACCCCAACCTAGGTGCCGTGGACATTGGGGTGCCGTGGGGGTTGCCATGATATGCCGTGGGATTGCCATGGAGTGCCGTGGCGGTAGCCGCGGGGGTTGCCATGGTACTACCCATGGCATGTCATGGCAACCCCCACGGCGTGCCATGGAATCTTATGCCACACCATGGGATGCCGTGGTGATGCCATGGTATGCCATGGGCGGTATCATGGCAATGCCACGACATGCCCATGACAAGGTCAAATAGTGTAGAACCCTGGCACCTCCTGACGAGACTGATGGAGCCCATGATCTCTGACGGCGGCCGGGTCGTCTTCCTGTCGTCCTTCGCGCACAACCCGCCCGGCGCCAAGATTACCATCGACTGGGACAATATCAACTACGAGAAGCCCGGCAACTACAGCAGGATGATCGCGTACTGCCGGTCCAAGCTGGCCAACATCCTCGACGCCAAGGAGTTCGCGATCCGACTGGCTGGCCGCGGGATCAACACCTACGTGGTCCACCCGGGGTTGGTCAACACCGAGCTCTTTCGAAACATGACGGACGGCAGCCTACTGTCGCGCCTGTCGAAGCTGTCCTCTCCGCTCTCCAAGTACATTCTGGCCTCCCCGCTTAACGGGGCTTACGTCACTCCGGTGCGCCGTGGACCCCACCCTGTCGGCGCCCAAGCTCTCGGGCAAATACTGGGCCTACATGAAGGAGACAAAGCCGTCTGCGATAGCGCTGGACCCCGTCAACCCAATTCAGATGTGGAACGTCACGGAAGGCATCCTGGAGGCGAAGCTCGGAAATTCTTCGTAGACGGTCGTGATTGGGGTGGTGGTGGTGGTGGCGGGGTGGGTGGGTGTGGTAGGTGCCATCGAATTAGCTGCAATAGGTGGGCTGTTTGTTGTTGCTGTCTATTTTTTTTTTGAGTATCGTGATGTGGCGGACAGAGCGTCGCCTGCGTCTTTGTGGCTTGCCTCTCTGGATGCGGTGACGAGGAGTGTTTCAGGTGGGCGTCGTCTTCCTGTTGCCTACTTTCCTGGACGGATATTCGTATGTTATAAGCGTCTGATTTGTTGTACTAGGACGCGACCGCGCAGTTTTAGTTGCGTGGATCAACAACGCTGCCGGCGCTTGATGGGCACATAAAAAATCAAGCCAACGGCCCGCTTTTTGACGTCAGCTTCGATGTGTGCTCAGCAACTTTGCAGTGGAACGGCATGCATACTACGTAGCGGTGCTTGGTAATTCTGTTTTGGCTCTCCGTACCGGGTACATCTCCATCAGTTTTTTTTCGGTACACCACACAAAGCTATGTTCAATTTGCTGCAGTTTGGAGCTACACCCGCATTTTAGGGGACATACTGCTTGAAGTTGGTGTGGGACAAGCTTTTCCGGAATAGTAGTAGGAGGGTTAACTTCTGCACAACGCCAGCCACGTTTTCGGCGACAAGAGACTCGGAATTAGAGTTGGGCCATTGCAGCAGTGGTGATAGTGATATCGATTTGTCTTTACAACACCTTCTTATTCGTTACCAGGTATATTGCATGGCATGCGCGGGTGCGAGGAGACTTCTCCCCCCCTCCCCACGTGTTGTCAGTTGTCCTATTGGTACATCCATTTGTCTGATCCTGCTCGCTTTTTTCTCTACCTTAAGCTCAGCTAAACGGCGGGGTCGCGTTTTTGTAGCAGCAACAACAGCAGCAACGGCAGTCCCTGGCGGTTGAGATCATGTTCTTCAATGTTGTTTATTTGTAAAACGGAAACGGCTGGCTCGTTCATAGGCCGTACTTTTTTAGCGGCCACGCTGATGTTCGCGTGCGCAGCGGTGTCGCCGGGCGAGTTCCGACCAAACGGCGAGCGATCCGGGGGCGGAAACCGCCCCAACCATGTTCTTCAATGTTGTTTGTTTGTAAAACGGAAACGGCTGGCTCGTTCATAGGCCGTACTTTTTTAGCGGCCACGCTGATGTTCGCGTGCGCAGCGGTGTCGCCGGGCGAGTTCCGACCAAACGGCGAGCGATCCGGGGGCGGAAACCGCCCCAACCGAGCATCCACGCATCCGTAGAGTCATGGATTTCAGCTGTGTTCGACCGAATGATATCGATCGGATATTGTAACATGAATATATATATATACCTGGTTTTTAACTTGTGCTTAGTATCTTACTCATCCATTTTTACATGTCGATTTTCCTCGCCTGGAACGTACAGAGAAAAATCATTGCTTTGTGATTTCATTGTGTATATGTTCATGTTTTCAGCAGCAGTTGGGTGCCAGGTGTCAGATACGTAGTCGCAGATTGCAGGTGATGGGGGGCGCGGAACCGGCGAGGGACCGACGATGCCGACAGCGTATTGCCGACCCCTAGGCTGCTTGCACCCCCGCTCTTGGTTTGGTTCGTTCGCCTACAGCATAGATCCGTCAACAATAATATTTATCTGCGCAAGGCTGGAACCTTTTTGGTGATGCCAACTTTGATTGCGCATTAGGGTTTAGTGTAGCGCTCGAAGCTGAGCCGGTTGGTTTCTTGGTCCAACTTTCCTAGCGCCCCGAGCACGGCGAAACTTCCTTCCTTACTGAGTCGCTCGTTGCTCGCGGGCCCGTACGGTATTTGTCTGGATAGTCCTCGTGGCTATTTAGTAATGAGGCGCGCGAGCGCGAAGCGCGAGCCTTTTTTTCTTGATTTTCCAAGGAAAAAAGGCCTCTTTGTATCGAATCGTACGCGAGTAGGGTGCCTAGTTTTGAGTTCCTTTGGAAGTGTGTGTCACTGTGTCATCGTGTATGTGATTCGACATTTTTTTCAGTCACGTTTGTCCACCGCGCTCAACGCACACTGCACCAGTGCCAGTCCCGGCGGGCTCTGTGCACGCACACACACTAACGAAACCTTGTAGAGAATGGGAAGGACACAAAGAACTGGAGAGCATAGCTGCTAGATCGGGGCTACAAGACACATGTCAGGGCAATATGCATCTTGATGTGTCCTTCATCCGCCATGAAGATAAGGCAACATAGCGATAGTGCTGGTGCGGTTGTGAGTTGTTCTGAGTTGATCGAGCTACTGTAGGTGCGGCAACTTGTGTAGGTGTTGTGGGTCGCGATCCTACAAGCCATGATATGTAGGGTTAGGATGAGTTTTACTGCCGTCTCGTGTCCGCTGTGTGTGCGCGTCTATCATGGTTAGTTTGTTCCTCATCGCTATGTCGCTTTTTTTTTTTCACTTCGGCCCGGGTGAAGGACATATCAAGGAGCATATTGCCCTGACATGTGTCTTATAGCCTGGATCTAACTGCTAGGCTCTCCAGTTCTTTCTGTTCATCCCTTTCCTTTCCCTTTCCTTTTCCATCTCGTGACGGGGGGGAGGCGACGCGTTCGTCGGAAGCCTGCAACGGCATGAAGTCACCGGACATCAACCAAGCGGCTCAGATACTCACCAACCCGGCATCCCTCACACGAAGGCGCGGAACGACTCTCATCTGAGTCAGCCTTGGCGGGTCCACCTCAATACTTGGTATTGGGTGGAAGCATTCACTCGGCTTCCATTCGACTTTCATTCAACTTCCAACACTTCCATTTGACTTCCATTCAACTTCCAAAACTTCTGTTTAGACTTCCAATAAGGGTATGGGCGGCCCGGATGAACTCGGAAGAAACACCTTTGGTGGCGACGCGGGCCAGAACGATGGTGGTCGACGGGTCACAGTCGGGTGTGAAAAGCCGCCATACGCGGTGTGCCGCTAGCGAAACATCCGAGGCTGTCGCGTCGCGTGTACTCTGCATCCAGCGGAGCTTGACGTCGAGAAAGACCCAGTTATTAGGCTCAAAAAGTGAACGTCTGCAGTTGCCGGTGCCCAGTGGGTATGGGGACTGGCAAGGGTTGGGTCGGTAGTAGTGCCTGGGATGTTGTGGTCCCCGTTGGGTTTTGAGGAGGCTAAGAGGTGGTGGTCCGCGGCTACGTGTGGAACCCAACCGAACCTCGACCCACTCCCCCGACACCCCTAACCACCCCCCCCCACCACAGACACGCCCTAGCCGGCCACACCCCCCCCCACTCGACCTCGACAACGCCCACGACAACGACAGCGCTTCCTCCCACACGAGCGCTCAGCCTGATTCCGGGAGCCACTACGGAGCCCATGACGGAGGCGGAACGTCGCAGTGCTCGGCGCCTCTAACATCCGCCGGGATAATCCTTTCTTTGGATTATTCCCGTAGTCCTGAGACGACAAAACAGCAGACTATATTGTCTATATCTATAGCCGATGCGTACTCCACTCATATCACATTAGCCCACCCTGAATGTCCAGACCACCAGATGGTCCTGGGACGAGACAGCTGGATGCGCTTCGAGCAACGCTCGCATACCACGCTCCAGACACAGCCCGCCCGCCCCCACCAACCTCCCCGGCGAACCCGTGGCGAGCTCTCCTTGAGTCACCACGACCCCAATAGAGCCTCATCATTCATTCCCGACGATTGTTCCACTGACGACGTCTACCACCTCCGATTGGGGAAGTCAAAACGGACGTTTTGGAAGTTGAATGAAAGTCAAATGGAAGTTTTGGAAGTTGATTGGAAGTCGAATCGAAGTCGAGTGGAACCTTCCAAATGGAAGCGTTCATGTAAGTATAATAGAAGCCCATGGAAGATAAACTTCCATGCATCCCTGCGGTAAGTTCCATCTACATACGTAGAAGCTTCCATCCACTCCTATACGCAAGCATGACTTTCACCTACTTCCACCTACTTCCATTCCTTTCCGTGAGCTTCCAGGACTTCCATTTTTTATCTGCTTTTACGGAGTCTTCCATCTACGTCCGTAGAAACTTCCATTCACTCTCATGTGCTCTGAAATACCCCATTTAAACTACTTCCACCCACTTCCATTCGTTTCCAATAAGCTTCCAGTACCTCCATCTGGCTTTTATTTTTACGGAAACTTCCATCTACGCCCGCAAAAACTTCCATTCAATCTCATCCGACGATTTTTGACCGTTCGGCGATTTCTGACCGTTTACGGTTCACGCTTCGCGCTCATGGCCTCCGGCGGCACCTTGTGGGTGGGAGCAGGGTGCCAAAGGATATCACATCCGGGCGGGATGAGGTCCGGGTGGAGTATGGGAGCGAACAGAAGCTTCTGCGGACACCGATGGACGTTTCCTTGAAGGTAGAAGTCAAATGGAAGTTCTAGAAGTCAAGTGGAAGTTGTGGAAGTTTTAACGAAGTTGTGGAAGTTGAATGGAAGTGGTTGGAAGTGGGTGGCAGTAGGTGGGAGTAAGTGGAAAGAGGTGGGAGTGGATGGAAGTAGGTGGAACTATATCAGGGTGTATGGAAGCTTAGTGGAAGCTGGACGAAGCTTCCACCAGGCATGGCCGTGGAAGTTTCCACTTTGCTTCCACTTTCCTTCCGCTTTGGAAACTTCCACTGGCTTGCACTAGCTTCAAAAGTGGAAACGTCCATGGAAGTGCATGAAAGTTTGCATCTACTTCCAATCCACTTCCAACTACTTCCATTTGACTTCCAAAACTTACATTTGGCTTCCATTCAAGTTCCAGAACTTCCATTTTGACTTCCAAAACTTCCATTTTGGAAGCTGAATGGAAGTCGAATGGAAGTCTAGTGGAAGCTTCCACACATTTACCAAATAACGAGGAACATCGGGTACATTGTTGGTTTTGGTAGTGGAAGGTACACCACAAATCGAGCACGTGTACAAATGGTCCAGGGTTAGACCGACAAGCCGAGCGTACAGCGACGCTGACCCTGGCTTCGTGTGCCCTGCTGCTGCTGCTGCTGCTGCCGCTGACGATTTTTTCCTTGAAATGGTAAACCCAAACGTCACGGATACATACGACCGCGTACGTACGTAGATGTTCGTTCGTGTTGATTCAGCGCAACAATCCGTATTCGCCCAGCCTGATGCATCGCAGATATGACTACTGCAGGTACTGAGGTCGCGCCTCAATACAACCAGCTACTGGTAATTCAGCCAGGCACTACTGTAGGTTGGTGGGTGGGTATATAGGTAGCTTAGGTCGTTAGTCGTCGGTAGATCCCGTGTATCACGATGTTCATTTTGTTTTGGTACAATTTCTACTCCTTGTGCTAGGCGTAGGACCTGAGGCGGCAAAACCTACCGATTACTGTTCGGCGGGTACCTTTCTTACATCTATCTGATCTGGTACCGTGGTATGGCAGTAAGTCAGCACAGGTATTACTACATGTAGTACATATCCCTTTGATGTATGTGGGACCAGCAGCAAGAAGTGCAGTAGCAGTAATAATGGGGTTTGGTGTTTCCGTATCGAGGGGCTTGGGAAGGGGGAAAAGAGCGTCGTGGTCTGGCTGTTTGAAATTTGACGAGACTCTTCGCGCTTCCTTCTGATTTTATAGTCTGAAAGAACAAATGTGAAAAACAGTAATGGTGTTTTTGAAACAGTCCATTTACTACTGTACCAGGTGGGATATAGTTGATGTACGCATGTCTCTGTTGGCTGTGATATGTAGGCAACAAAATGCTACATACTAGTTCCTGTTATTAGTATATTCTGGCATTCGTGCTCCGTGGTACGTAAGTGTGCATATAATTGTGCCTGTCCCGCCGTACGCACGAGGCACAACATACACGAGGCTAACACAGTACTCGAGGGGGGTAGCCCCCGCCAACTGTCGTGGTCGTGATTGATCGCCATGGAGGCAATACAATTGCGTTTTCGAAAAATTCTTCGCAGCTTCTCATCCGTCGGAATTTTCTCCATGTCACTAAGAGGCGGTGGGTGAGAATCGTGGCGGGCGCAAGTCACAGGTACAGTAGCCGCATGGGGTGCAACTCTGCCTGGGGCTGAGAACTTGAAGTCGCAAAAAACAAAAAGTGCGAGAGTTATGCCTGGATCAGACTGGATTGAAAACTGGGGTATAGTTGCGGGAGCCTGCGCCGCGGGAGGTAGGCTCTCCTCGGAGGGTGAATACCGCGGCGTGTCGTCGCGACTGTGGCCGGCTCTGACGAATTTGTTTTCTTTACCCCGTCCTGAAACACGGACCAAGGAGTCTAACATACCCGCGAGTATAAGGGTGTCCAAACCCCCGTGCGCAGTGAAAGTGAATGCAAGTGGGAAGCCGCAAGGTGGCACCATCGACCGACTACGTCCCTGCGGGGTCGAGGTTTGAGTGTGAGCGTGCATGTTGGGACCGGAAAGATAGTGAATTATGCCTGAATAGGGCAAAGCCAGGGGAAGCTCTGGTGGAGGCTCGTAGCGATTCTGACGTGCAAATCGATCGTGAGATTTGGGTGTAGGGGCGAAAGACTAATCCAACCATCTAGTAGCTGGTTCCCTCCGAGATTTCCCTCAGGATAGCTGCAACCTGCGTTCAGTTTTATCAGGTAAAGCGAATGATTAGAGACTGCGGGGAAGCAACTTCCTCGCCCTGTTCTCAAACTTTAAATGGGTAAGGGACCGGGGCCGCTTAGTTGGACCCTATGTTGGAATGAAGGTTGCTAGTGGGCCAGTCCGGGTAAGCTGGACTGGCGATGCGGCATGGACCGAACGCCTAATTAAAGTGCCAAACTGCCCGCTCACCTAGATTCCACAAAAGGTGTTGGTTCATTTAGACAGCAGGACAGTGGCCATGGAAGTCGGAACCCGCTAAACTAAGGAGTGCGTAGCAACTCTCCTGCCAAATGAACTAGCCCTGAAAGTGGATGGCGCTGAAGCGAGCGCCTTATACTAGGCCATTGGGGAGAGTGCGTTTCCTCAATGAGTAAGAGGGCGCCGGGCTCGTAGCGCATCTTCGGCCGCGAGGCGGAGTGAAACGTGCCCCGGTGCAGATCTTGGTAGTAGTAGCAAATATTCAAAGGATAACTTCAAAGACTGAAGTGGAGAAAGGTTCCATGTGAACAGCAACGTTGCTAGTCGATCTTAAGAGATAGGAGGTTTCCGTTCGGAATCGCAACCTTCGGGTCGCCACTATCGAAAGGGAAGCGGATTAAGATTCCCGCACCGGGACGTGGATACTTGAGTGGCGGCATGAGCGTAATGGGAGACGTCGGCGAGAGTCCCGGTGAGAGTTGTCTTTCTCGTTAACGCCTTTTGGCCGACCCTGTAATCGGCTTGTCCGGCAATAGGGTGTGCTGGGCGGGAAAGCGGGGCACGTTTTACCCCGTCCACTGGGGAATGTTTTGGGGAATGCTGGCAGCGACTATTACTGTAGCTGAAAACAAGTACCTGTTGTGTACCAGGTACTTACCTGTCTGGCGATGAAGAGGTATTAATACACGATGTGGCACGCATATATTGCGTACACCCATACTCGACACAATATTGAGGCAGAACGTATTTCTCGAAGGAGGCTTGGCGCTCGCTAAACAGGGAGAGAGTGTGCTGCTTGCTTCTTTGTTCGTGAGGTCGCTGGATGTCGTTCATCCTTCGAAATGGCTGCAAGACCAATCGCGGACATATGTTAAGTTCAAGGTCGGGACACGTTGTATCCCTGGACAGGTTTGCCTATTAAGTCGGTACTCGTCGGTTGGTACCCACGGGTGTTGTTTGCTCAGAGATAGAAGTAGAGCAACTTTATTCCGTTCGTGCACGCGGAGACTGAGACCCATCAAGCTCGTGTCTCGCTGGGAAAACCCCTGGTTTTCCATCTAAGATACGCCTCCCAAGTACTCAAATACTATCCCAACACCTGAACTCAAGTAATTACCGGGCTTTCAGCCTCATTCAAAGCGGTATCATAACACTAGCTCACTTTGATGAGCCGTATATGCAGAAATATGGGAATTTCATAGAAACCTCGATTCCACGAACTAGATCATGAGTCGAAGATGCGGCTCCTCATAACCCACTCCCGCACCTTTGAACGGCAAGGTAACGAAGCCGACAAGGGACGTCTAAAAAGAGAAAGAAAGGAAGGCCTAACCTTAACGGACTGGAAAAATCGTCAACGAAAACCATCGCCATTCCACCCGTAACAGGGGGGAGGGCGAGCAAGTGTCTACGGAAAAGCGAAAAGTGAATACCAAAAAACTAGAAGAAAAATAACACGGAATACGCCAAGAACCACTTCAACCCAGTCCAAAACTCCGGAAACGTGTCCTGTGTCACAAGTGAGTGACTTGATTACCCAGACCAGCCCCGGCACTGGGCGTGGGGGTAGGCAGGACAAAATACGCTAAAACTATCCCCAACCCAGCCCAAGAAAAACAAATCAGGAACATACCGAGCAGAAAAACCCCGACCCGAAAACTCGGAAAACGTCAAAAACCACCCTCCAACGTCCAGGAAAACGGCAAGAAAAAAAAAACGAGTGCAGCCGAAAAGCGTCCTGCCGACGACGCCACTTTCTATAAGTTCAAGGTCGGGACACTTTGTATCCCTGGACAGGTTTGCCTATTCAGGCAGTACTCGTTGGTACTATGGTGTGTTGTTTGCTTAGAGATAGAAGAAGAGCAGCTCTATTCCTTTCGTGCACGCGGAGACTGAGACCCAACTTCGTGTCTCGCTGAGAAATGCCCTGGTTTTCCATCTAAGATACGCCTCCCAAGTACTACAAGTATGATCCCAATACCTGAACCCAGGTAATTACTGGTTTTTCAGCCTCATTTAAAGCAGTATCGTAATACATACGCTACGATTACATAAATTATCGCAAGTACAAGGTGTTGTCGAAACATAGCACCTCGGGGGAGACAGAAGGATGGGCCTGTGTTGAGACCTAGAGGGGGGACAAAAGCAGGCTGAGCACTGGTGGATGAAGGAGAGCCTGCTGCTTCGTTATTTTTTGTGCGGTATCGTTTGAAATGGCTTTAAAATTGGGAAAAAAAAAATCGACGCTTGGTTGACCATTTCGTCCGGTGTCCAATTTCTGTTGGGAATCAGAGCATCGGTGAAAGTTCTCAGGCCATATGACGAAGACCGGTTCAGAACGATGGCCGACTAAGTGTGAAGCGGTGACCGCTCTAGGGTAGTGGTAAGGGTAGTGGTAAGGGACGCAGGTGGTTCTGGCAGCTGGAAAGCAGTGCTTCGCTTTTTTCTGATTTAGATCTTCTTATTGATGGCGAGAGCTGAGGAGGTGCTCTGGTAGAGAAGTGAGAGGTAGGGGGGCGGGACTCGACGCCCAGATATACTCGTCCCATCCCACGCCACAAGCTCTCCTACATTCCTCTTTTCTGATGTACTCCTACAGAACTTTCCTATGCCTACCGATCGTTCTTCTGCTAATATAAGAACTTCTCACTTCGTAGTCCTATCTGCGTTAAGGAACATTACTCTCGTCTAACGGGCTATCCGCCCTAGGAAACATTCCTAAAAGAACGTTACTCTGGACGAACAGAATATCCGCCGGGTTAATCCATTCTTTGGATTATTCTCGTATTTGTGAGACTTCAAGACTGCAACATATTATCTATACCTATAGCCCATGAGTGCTCTACTCATATCACATTAGCCCACCCTGAATAGTCGTATATGCAGACCACAAGATGGTCGGAGGGTGATGACAAAGTTCATCCCAAACGGCCAGGAAAAAGGTGGTCGAAGATGCGGCTATTCGAAACAAAAGAAATGAGGCTATAGATCCCCCCCACACCTCGTAATAGAACCCAAACACTAAGAAAAGGGGGTGTTCGCTGAGAACAACCACTAAAGGAGAGAGAGACAGCACTCAAAGCGGAGGCGAAAGGAGAAATCACCCAAAGTGAAAACAAAGAAAGACGAACGCAGAAGGAGACAGAAGCCGAAGCGAAGGCTGAAGAAGAAAACGAAGACCGAAGTGAAGGCAAAGGAAGGACGTACAAACGTATTACTGGAGCCATTGTCTGGGGCCCAAGGAGGTAACAAAGGGTTGTTCGCTGAACCGGGTTGGCGAACGAGGAAACTCAATAAAGGAGACAGTGATCCCAATTCAAAAACATATACATATATATATATATCCGCTAAGCACCATGCCTTGTCTTGTGGCGAAGGTCCTAACATGGTAGACATCACGCGAGACAGAAGGGACACAGCTAGAGTCCTATGAGGGCTGTGTGCACTATGGATGATGTTCGTAGAGTCCAAGCCTGGATGCCCTGACCACCACGTGGTCTGATGAGTTTCTTTATAATCGTTGTATTAGAGGACAGAGGAGGGGAGAGAGAGCGGAGCCTAGCTCGTAGCTTGGAGCAGAGAACGGAGCAGAGAACGGAGTGCTCAAACTCTCCTCGTGAACACACGGCATAATTCATAATAACGCCTGCAAAGATATACGCAACCCTCTACAACTTGTAACCGTCGCTGCTGGAACGATCCAAACGAACATGGACTACTAAAACCGATAGACGGAACGAACAACGCGGCGTCTCGGAGACCTGTGTTTGGTGTGAGCAATACCAGCAAACGTAGCAAGGTAGGCAACTCAACAAAAACAAACTCAAAGACGGTGGCGGCAAGAAACTCCGCAAGAAAATCGGATTAATGCGTGCAGTTCGAAGTGGTAGATAGCGCGGGGCCCAAACACTAGCGTGTGCAACTCGGTCAACCGGGGCGACAGCAAACTTGGTATCGTTTGCCAGAGGACAGAGGGGTGTGCGGAATACCGAACAAGAAGAAAAGAGGAAGAAAAGGGAAAGAGAAAACGAGAAAACATCGGGACCAGGAAACAGACCAAAAGCTGGACATAGGTCAGGAGAAATCGATCATGTCCGAACCACTTATGTATGACCGATAACTTAGCGGCCTTCCGGGGCGGCAATGCTATCGGGACCCTACTTGGTAACCATGGAAGAAACACGGGTGAGCTGGAAGCTCGATATAGTCCTAGCTCGATGACCGTCTGAAACACGGGTCGGCGGAAGCCGACGGAGGTCAGGATACAGCCCAGGCTACAACACGATTTCACCTCGGCGGGATATCGCCGATATAATAGGCTGTAGGCTATTGGAGACAAGCACAAAGGCAAATGAAGGTATCGCTACGACTCAGCGGCCTGAACGTAAGGAGGCTACACGGAGACGTAGGCGATAAGAAAAAAAGCAAACTGGGGGGGGGGGGGGGGGACGATGATACTCCCAAACACGCCCAAAAAAACAGAAACATAAACGGCCTCGGATCGATAGCCAACACAGGGTCGGTCAAGCGATACCGGTGGCGGTAGATGGAAACAAACACTCCCAAGAAGATGACTGCTGATGACTATTGAAGACTAACCCTGAAGAACTACTCTTAAGATATTGTAGACTAACCAGAACCAAATACCCAGAACTAACAAAAGGCTAAACCAAGGCTAAACAGGGGGGGGGAGTGGAAACGGTGGGGGTTCCGCGGGACACATCAGAGTTCCGCAGCACCCCACGTGCTACGCTCCCATTCCCATGGCGTTGAAGACACCACGATCCGTATACGGCGTTCCGTGCTGTAGTGTAGCGGGCGGGCTGAAGGTCGATCTTGATCGGGCCGGGGTCGTCCAGGATCCGGACGATGTAGGAGCTTCCCGGTGAAGACTCCGGCGGAGTTCCCGAAGAGGCGTCAGGGGGTGAGCTGTGAGCGACCTTGCCCAGCCACCAAAGGCCGTCGCGCGCCTTGTACCATATGTGTGCTCCGGAGGGAAGGATGGTGGTGCTGAAGTTGTGGAGCCAAAGGCTGCGGGAGACCAAGGCGTAGCCTGGGGCGAGGAAGATTTGTCCTTGAGATCGTGCCAGTTCGCGGTGAGCGGCGCCGATGCGCATCTGGCGGTAGAGGCGGTTCGTCTGGCGGTGCTGGGTTGGTGATCGTGACCAGTACAGTAGGATGTGGCGCCGGAAGTGTTGAAGGTCCAGCTCGCGTTCCCAAGAGGGGCTGAGAAGCCCAGTCCAGTGAGTCTCGTACAGAGCGGCGATGACCCCGCCGCGGCCGCGTACGAGTTGATGGCCAGTGATCTGCTCGACCTCGAGGCGTTCCGGTGGAGGAGTGACGTCGTCGAAGGTGACGTGGTAAGGTGGGGACTTGGCGGCAGAAGCTGTGAGCACGTATGTAGTAAGGTCCGCGGGCAGATGCTTGGGGATGTCGCTGGTGTCGTCGGGGTTCCGGCAAGGTTTGCATCGTTGGACGGAGACGCGTGGCTTGGAGTCCCGTCCCGGAATGTCAGATGGAAGGTCGAGGAAAAGTAGCTTGTCGTGAAGGGGGCGGTTGTCTGGAGTGTTTGAGGCGGGCGTCGGCCCTACGGCGAGGACCTTGAAGGGGCCACTCCAGTTCAAGGGAAGCTTCGTCTTGAGGACGCTTGCGTCGGTGCCTTTTTTGACGCCTTGGCGGATGGTTGAGGCGGAGTTGTAGACCCAAACCCAGCCGCCTACGGTGAAGGGGGGGGATGCTAGGAGGGCGGCCATGATGGGCGCGTTGCGGCGCTGAAGACGCGAGACGGCGAGTCGGTGTAGTTCGCGGACGAGGGAATAGGGCGCGCCGTTGTCGGTCGGTGGCGAGGTTGATGTAAACCAGGTGATCGCGGTTCAAGCTTTGGTGACCGCCGATGTTGTCGGGTTCGAAGACCGAGAGCGGGAGGCGAGGAAGGCGGCCCATGTGAATTTCGTTAGGTGCAAGCCCTGTGGCGCCGTTCACGGAATTGTTGTAGGCCGACGACACGTGTGGGAGCAGCACGTCCCAGTCGGTCTGCCGTTCGTTGCCAACCATAGGGAGCATTTGGACCAGCACATGGTTGACGCGCTCGACGCCGCCGTTGGTGCAGGGGTGGTAGGAGCTGGTGTTGACCTTGTGGACGCCGAGGCGCTCGTAGACGATGTTCGCAAGCTTGGACGTAAAGTGCAGTCGGTTGTCGGAGAGAAGTGTAACCGGACACCCCCAGAGAGGGATGTACTCGTTCAGGAAGATGTCGGCAGTGCCGGCGGCCGTGAACTGCGCCGCTGAAACGGCATACATATTGGTGCGGCGGCTGAAGCGGTCTGTGAAGAGGAGGATATGGACGTTACCGCACGGCGTGAGCGGCAGGGGGCCGAAGTAGTCGACGCTGACGGTGATGCCAGACCCGTTGGGCAAAGGAAGAGAAAGGATGGACCAACGAATGGTGTGCCGGGAGGTCTTCCGCGCCTGGCATTGAAGACAACGGCGGATCCACCAGCGGACGGAAGCGTCTATGCCAACCCACCAAAAGAAACGTGCCAGCATGCGGACCGTTCGGGTGACTCCCAGGTGTAGAGAGGTGATGGCGTGGCATGTGTTCAACACCCAAGGGCGCATTAACATTGGCACGTAGACGCGTGGGGTAGAGGGGGCGGGTGGTGGTAGGCTGTTCCCGGGTGAGGTTGTGGGTGGTCGTTGGACCAGGAGGTTGGTTTCGTCGTCGGTACGGTGCAGCTTGCTTTTGGATGCAAGAGTGAGGACGTCCGAAAGTTGTGAGCGCCGGGTCGGGGGGATGAAGTCCAGGAGGTCGTGCGGCGTGGGGGCGGGGGAGTGCAACGACAGGAAGCGGATGGTGGCGCAGCACAGGGGCTCCGCGCGTTGTTCTCGCGCCCAGTCTTTGTAGGTGTAGTGCTCGACGCAGGCGAGGGGGTAGGGGTCGTCATCGGGTTCGACGACGGGCTCCGGAAGGGGCACTAACGGAGGTGTTGGTGCCGGCGGAGAGGGCGTTGTTGAAGGGGTAGCTCTTTGTGTAGTGGGCGCCAATGGCTTGGGTGGCGTCGACGGTACGGGTGGCGCGG
This sequence comes from Macrocystis pyrifera, assembly GCA_031763025.1. Classification (NCBI taxonomy): domain Eukaryota; class Phaeophyceae; order Laminariales; family Laminariaceae; genus Macrocystis; species Macrocystis pyrifera. The sequence goes on along the minus strand of JASSKH010000005.1, from coordinate 9,581,455 downwards.
GGGCTGTAGCTGGAGGCGTCGTCGTGTGAGGAAGTCTTGGCTGGGCCCCGGCCGGGGGCGGGGTCGCACGGAAGGCGGGTGAAGGTCGTTTGTGTATGACGGGTGGCGGTCGGCGTCCAAACCGATAGTCGGCTGTAGGCCGAGGGGTTCCCGCGGAAGCGGCGACGCGATGGCGGGCCCGAGAAGATATCGAACCTGGAAGGGCTGGTGTCGTGGCGCCAATGGTGGGCGGCGGAGAGACGACGGACGGCCTGGAAGCCGAGCCTGGAGGAGCTCCGGTGTTCACGGCGGCATTCTCGGTGCCGGCAAGCTGTCCGGTGGTGGAGTCGCGGGTCGCAATAGGCCCGACGAAGGTGTGGGTTCCGGAGAAAAGGGTGGGGTGCTCCATACGTGGCCCCAGTAGGCGGAAGTCGCGGAAGTCGTCGTCGGTGAAGGGGAGCGGCTGGACAGTTGGGATGGGTGTGGAAGGGGGGGACACGAGCCCACCCAAGCCGATACCCGGGGCGGAATGGCCGTTCGGCGCGAAGCCGCAGGGGCAGATGAAGTAGACGCCGACGGTGTCGGGGCCAGTGAGGCGGTTGCGTCCGGTGCGGTCGGCGTCGGTGGCTGGTTGGGGAGCCGGGAGAGGAAGTCGGCGTTGCCGTCGGCCGCGCCCTTCCGGCACTCCAGCGTGTAGGTGTAAGCTGAAAGGAGCTCGAGCCATTGGGCTGTCCGGGGGTACGGTGATCTTGAACGGCATGAGCGAGCACGAGCCGAAGTCAGTCTTGGTGGTGGAGAAGATGTCCTGGAATTCGCAGAGGACGTCGCCCAGGTTGTTGATCACGGATGGGGTCCATCCAGAACCATGACGGTTGAAGTCGACGTTGCGTAGGTGTAACGGCAGGCGTTGCCAGAGGTCTAGGAAGCTTTCCCGTTGATCGGCGTTGAGGCGTGCAAGGAGCGGTGGGCACGGGGCTTTTGGTGCAGTGGGGGGGTCGTCTGTCCATGGGCTCTGATCGGCCACGGGGATGTTGTCGTGGAGGGCATGTACATCCGGAATCGGAGGGAGATGGGGAGGGGCCAAGGAAGGGTGTCCAAGAGTGGAAAGTGGCGCCTGTACCAGTGGGGAGCAGGAGGTTCCGAGGAGGTCGCCCGGCTCGAGATCGGTAGATCCAGATAGTGGGACCGTTTGGTATCCGTCGGAGACGAAAATGGTCGTGTCGGAAAGGGGGTTCTCGCGGGGGAGCATGTTCACCATGTAGTTCCCGGTAAATGCTGGAGCGCCTGACTGACGCACCAGGTTGACCTTGACGAGCTTGGGGGTGGAGGAAAGCGACGACGCCAGATGTGAAGCGGTGACCGCTCTAGGGTAGTGGTAAGGGTGGTGGTAAGGGACGCCGGTGGTTCTGGCAGCTGGAAAGCAGTGCTTCGCTTCTTTCTGATTTAGATCTTCTTATTGATGGCGAGAGCTGAGGAAGTGCTCTGGTAGAGAAGTGAGAGGTAGGGGGGCGGGACTCGACGCCCAGACATACTCGTCCCACCCCACGCCACAAGCTCTCCTAAATTCCTCTTTTCTGATGTACTCCTACAGAACTTTCCTATGCCTACCGATCGTTCTTCTGCTAATATAAGAACTTCTCACTTCGTAGTCCTATCTGCGTTAAGGAACATTACTCTCGTCTAACGGGCTATCCGCCCTAGGGAACATTCCTAAAAGAACGTTACTCTCGACTAACGGAATATCCGCCCGGTTAATCTATTCTTTGGATTATTCTCGTATTCGTGAGACTTCAAGACTGCAGCGTATTATTATATCTATAGCCCATGAGTGCTCTACTCATATCACATACGGTCTCTGGAGGCTAGCGCGGAGCTGTGGTTGTACTACAGCTCGGGGCTACGGTGACGACGATATGTATGAGGTTGGCGTTACAGTTTCAAGTGGCGCTCTCGGGCCAAGGTAGAGCTTCACGATGAGGGTTCAGGAACTGGGGGTGAAAATCGAGAGTAACCTTGTGGGCGCGCAAATACCACAGCCTTTCCTTTGCCTCTTACGATAACGCTTACGTCTTGCTGCCACGTGTTCAACTGTCAACCTATCGACTCAAGTTCCTTAGCGGCACAGATGCTAATCGTCGAGCCACAACTTATACACGAATGAGCTCGTTGAACCGCAAATTACAGGGCTACCGTATATACTTTGTTTACGAGTACGAGGAAGAAGATACGAGAGAAGGTACAATCGCACGGCACACATGCAAATGATACATACGATATACGACTTTCTAAATACCGGTAGACTCTGCTTCAGAGTGTGGATACTGCTACTACTATTACTGCTACTACTATACTCCTTCTACTACCCATATTAATACTACGAATACTGCTGCAACTACTTTACTACTACCATACTACTATTAATTACTACTGTTGTACTAACTACTACTACTATGCCGGATGCACACCGAGACAAGGGGGGGGGGGGTAAAGGGAGAGCGCGGCAGAATGAGCCTGGCTCTGTGGCTTTTGCCCTGTGCGATTACCTGCCGCTGAGAGCGTGCGACTGAACAATTCGCTATTAATGGAAATTGGGAAACGACTGGCAGAGAAGTGCATGAGGGATGCTACTGATTTACGGAAGGATATTCACACTATATAGGAACGGCATCTACGCTATATTGTCGGAAGGCAAGCAAAATAATAGTAATAATAATAATAATAATAATAATAATAATAATAATAATAATAATAATAATAATAATAATAATAATAATAATAATAATAATAATAATAATAATAATAATAATAATAATAATAATAATAATAATAATAATAATAATAATAATAATAATAATAATAATAATAATAATAATACTAATAGTAGTAGTAATAATAATAATAATAATAATAATAATAATAATAATAATAATAATAATAATAATAATAATAATAATAATAATAATAATAATAATAATAATAATAATAATAATAATAATAATAATAATAAATAATAATAATAATAATAATAATAATAGGTATGGTACCTACACATACAGTAGATACCTGGTCCAGGTAGACCAACCGAGGGAGCCAAGTTTTGTGGTCACGTACGTGCTCGGTGTGAGGTGTGTGGTGTACGTCAAAGGACTAGGCGAAACAAACATGACGCTCGACAGACGTTTTTACTGCTGCTGCTTTGCTGCTGAGGTTGATCAAAAACAAAAACTGGACAGGTAAAAAGCGGGCAATGTCAAAATTGTTGAGATTTTCAGCACAGAGAAGATTCAGCGGAGAAAATTCTTCGTTATCGAAAGTACACACAGCTCGTCGTGTCATACGGGATAGAATATCGGCCAGGTGTGAAGTGAGGTGCAGAGATACAAGCTGGTAAGGGGCACACGGATGTCGATGCTGGGTAGGTTACGCTGCTTGTAGTTCACGAACTTCTTATTATTGCTCCACAAGTGAGTTCAGGGAAAGAGAGAACTCGAGTGAGCGAGGGTGGGCTTTGTCCGGGACACAACTCAGCTCAGACGCCGATCAAAACTAACCTGGTATGCAGATACGAGTATTCCCATAAAGAAGGTTCCCAAAGCGCTACGTACATGTAGCCATATAAGAATCGCATACGGGATATATATTCTCAAAACGCTACGCGTAGCCGTATAAGATTCGCAAACGGGTATGTACGTTCCTATACGGTAGATATGCTACTCCATCACATTGGCCCACCCTGAATAGTCGCAGATGCAGATCACACGACGATAAAAGATGATGACCGTATCATCCCAAAACCGGGAAGAGAGATCGAAGATGCGGCTATTCAACACAGAAATGAGGTGATACATCCACCCCACACCTCGTAGTGAGGCTTCGACGCCTCATTCAATAAATAGCGGCCAGGTGGCCGCCAGGTGCTGACAATACCCCTATCCCTAGACCTAGAAGGTAGCCCCGCCGTTCGAAAGGCGGAAGACTCGCGACCATCGTTGACCAGGAGATCCGTAGAGCCACCTGTCCCGCCATCCTTCCCGGTGACGTGCAATATGTTACGACACCGCAGGACCCGGATACCAGGAATGGTCTCTCCTAGCGAGTGGGCCCCAGCTTCCCAGTCGAAGACCGACCCAAACAGGGACCCCCAGGATATCTCCGGCTATGCCCGCAGGCCTTCAGTTTGTCTACTGCTTCAGCGGAAATAAAAGTCTGCGGCGAACCAGTATCCAATAGAGCGACAGTGGCGTAGCGTTTGACGGCGTTGGGGACGCTTCGCGCCCTTGTTGTGAAGGATGAGTCGTCGATTGTTAGGACGCCGCTGGAGAGGCAGGGTCCATATTCTGGTATCGTAGGCGCGGCAGCGATGGGGTAGGTTTTGACTGAAGGGGCAGGTGGCCGGGTGAAGTGGCATTCTGGGACTGCGTCCGGGGTGGAAGGAGGCAGGAGATGGGTAGTAAGCAGGCAACTCGGTGGATGTTGCGGGGGAGTATCAACTGTCTCTCCGATACCGTTGTCGGTGGGGGTCACTCGGGTGGAGGGTGGGGTGGTGCTCGGGGGATCGTGGGGCCTGGAAGGAAAAAAGGGGGGGGAAGAGAGGGGGGGGGGATCCTGGCGGACGGACATCAGCATTCGCCCTAGAAAAGGTTAGAACCCTTCCAAAAAAAATCAACTCGGAACTCAAAAATAGCAAGCCTCTCATGATGCTCATAGGGTGACAGCCGGGGAGGGTAGAAGAAGCCTTTGAGAAGCAGGTGCGTCTAGCTCAGCGGTGACCAGGCTTCCCGACGTCGCCAAGTGTGAAGTGGGGTGCAGAAATAGAAGCCGGTACGGGGCACACGGATGTCGATGCTGGGTAGGTTACGCTGCTTGTAGCTCACCAACTTATTATTATTGCTCCACAAGTGAATTGAGGGAAAGAGAAACTCGATTGAGCGAGGGTGGGCTTCGTCCGGGACACAACTCAGCCCAGACGCCGATCAAAACTAACCTGGTATGCAGATACGAGTATTCCCATAAAAGAAGACTCCCAAAGCGCTACGTACGTGTAGCCATATAAGAATCGCATACGGGATATTCTCAAAACGCTATGCGTAGCCGTATAAGATTCGCAAACGGGTATGTACGTTCGTATACAGTAGATATGCTACTCCATCACACAGGCAGTCGGGCAGTGTGGGCTGTGCCCGATGTCACACGGGGCAGTGCAGTGAGACGAGAGGCAGTATGGGCCTAGCTCTGTGGCTCTTGCCCGTTGCGATTGCCTGCTGCTGAGAGTGTGCGACTGGACAACTAGCTAGGTATGACACCAATAATACCTGTGGTATCAAATTATCGCAGGTAGACCGACCTTGGGAGGCAGTTTTGTGGTCACCAACGTGGGTGTACACCCGTCAAAGGGCTTAGTGCTGCAGATACGACGACCGACAGATGTGTACTGTTGCTGCTGTATGTTGTTGTTGTTGTTGTTGTTGTTGCTGCTGCTGCTGCTGCTGGACAACTATCTAGGTATGGCACCAATACCTTGTGGTATACTAAATTTCTCCCACACACAGGTAGACGGACTGAGGGAAGCAGTTTTGTGGTCACGAACGTGCTCGGTGTTGGGTGTACACCCGTCTAAGGGCTTGGTGCTGCGGATACGACGACCGACAGATGTGTACTGTTGCTGCTGTATGTTGTTGTCGTTGTCGTTGCTGCTGCTGCTGCTGCTGGACAACTATCTAGGTATGACACCAATACCTTGTGGTTTTCTCCCACACACAGGTAGACGAACTGAGGGAGGCAGTTTTGTGGTCACGAACGTGCTCGGTGTTAGGTGTACACTACCCGTCAAAGGGCTTGATGCAACAGGTACGACGGCCGATAGATGTGTACTGCTGTTGCTGTTGTATGTCTGCTGTTGCTACTTCTGCTTCTTCCGCTGAGGTTGAAAACATGTGTACAGCAGAGGGGGGTTAAAAAAGTGGTCGAGGGTGGCGGGCTTTTTACTTTTGAAAAAACAGATGAGGGGTTCTCCATGTCACCTACTTGGCTCGGTGAGGCGGAAAGCAGCCTCTTCTTTTTTAGAGCCAACTCAGCGACGTGAAATGCCCCGAACACCGCCACGGTGCTCGGCCGGGATCCAGACATGCGTCGAAATGTACCACTTTTGCCCCCTTGCTTGCCCCGCAGCCAAAAGTGCGAGAAAGTACCCTTGGCCGCCGGAGAACAGCACGCCAAAGAAAAGGTGCATTTTACATATATGACCCGGGGAACATCCAGGGAAGTCACTGACCTATATCCTCAACAAGGAATTACACATAGAATACTGGTAAGCGCAAACGGCTTATCCTACAACTTGTAAAATTAATTCAGTAATAAATGGTTTATAGACAAGACGTATTACTCAGCTTGCAAAGTTGAGTATCAACTTTAATGTTAATATCAAGGTCGGGACACTTTGTATCTCTGGACAGGTTTGCTTGTGAAGTCGGTACTCGTTGGTACTCACGTGATGTTTGCTTGAAGAGATAGAAGGAGAGCAGCTTTATTCCTTTCCTGCACGAGGAGACTGAGAGCCGAGCTCGTGCCTCGCTGGGAAAACCCATGGTTTTCCATCTATAATACGCGTCCCAAGTACTACAAACACGATCCTAGTACTCGAACCTAGGTAAATACTGGGCTTTCAGCCTCCTTCAAGGCAGTATCATAACACTAGCCCACTCTGATGAGCCGTATATGCAAAATTATGGGAAATTCATGGTGAGCCCGATTCCACGAACTAAAACATGAGTCGAAGATGCGGCTCCTAAAACCCACTCCCACACCTGAACGGCTGTTCATCCCGGTTGTTTCGGAGCTCGTTGACGATGTGTCATATTCCTGCGCTGGGCAGGGTATAATGGCGGAAAAGGCTCGCCTTTTTCAGGACCACGACGCAGCGGAGCGGATTCTGGCCGGAGAAAGAGGATCGGTCCCGGGTCATCCAAAAATCGAATCAAATATACCCCATTCGTTGGTGTAGTCGCGCTGATTTTCCTGAGCCACCACAGACAGTCGTTGCCCTTGTACCAAAAGTGGGCCCCGTTGGGAAGCTCATTGTTGCTGCATCGGCGAAGCCGATCGACGTGCGATACGCAGCCATAGCCGGATGCCAGAAACCGCTCGCCGTTACTCCGAGAAAGCTCCCGTTGTGCCGCGCCAATTCTCATTCGGCTGTACAGGCGGTTAGTTTGGCGGTGCTGGTTCGGGGTGCCGGCCCACTACCGCAGGATTTCGTGGCGAGAAAGCTGAAGGTCCATTTCCCGTTTCCGTACATCACCGCGATGATTGTCCTTCCGATATGCCCGGCGCTGATGCTCGCGTTCAACGCTGCAAGCCCTGTGCCAACCCTGACGACCGTGGCAACATGCCAAAGTATTTGCCGGCGGGGTTAACGCAATGCGTGCTCAACTTCTCGAAGAAACCCCCCACGAACCACGTCAACTCAGGATGACGTTTCGACCCCTCTTCAACGACAACGTTGTCCGCATTTGGGCGTCTACCAGCAGACTGAGGACATGCGGCTCCTCACTACAGAGCAGGACGGATGTCTTTGAGTCTAGGTGTTTGTACGGCCGTTAAACGTCGGCTGTGTGGTTTTTCGCGGCGGCTAGACGCCACCTGTTAAGATCAAGGTCGGAACAATTTGTATCCCTGGACAGGTCTGCTTATTAAGTCGGTACTCGTTGCTATATACGTGTGCTGTTTGCTCAAAGATAGGAAGAAGTCTTAGAGCAGCTTTATTCCTTCCGTGCACGGCTAAGAGCCGAACTAGTGGAAAACCCCTGGTTTTCCATCTACGATACGCCTCCCAAGTACTATAAATACGATCCTAATACTTGAACCCAGGTAAATAGGTAAATACCGGGCTTTCAGCCTCCTGCAAGGCTGTATCATAACATTCATCAGTCGAACTCACAGCTGACGTATTTCATAATTTATAAAATATACATATAGGCAACTAGGTACCTGTCTTCAACACGACTCGTCGATGGGGTGTAGCAGTCTCAGGCAATTCGCTACTACTGCGTGAAATAAATTTCGTTCCAAGAAACGTACTTTTCTATCCTAAAAAAAAATGTGAACGAACTTTTAGTGAAATGGCGTGCTAATAACGTGTACCTCCTTTTCAACTTTGCGTTGGACTGGGATGACATTATTCTCGTATAAACAGTACAACAGCAACATTGATAACTAACTGTACTTCGCATCTATGCTGTACGTCTGAAAACATGAGTTGATTGTGCTTGTGCAAGATACGATCGTGATGACAGTTTCAGAAGTTTGAGAAGTTCCAGTGATAGCTAGGCTTTGCTACTGCTTTTTGCCGCATAGAGAATGTGTCCGACAGTTACAACGGCGTTGAGTTGATTCCTGGGAAATTGTTGGATTTACAGCCAGCATAGGTCATTTGCTACGTATGCTGCTGATGGTTTTTGGTACTACAGTGCATACGTAAATACGGTATGTTAATTCTTGGGGATTCTGGCCTTTGGTATTGGGATTCAAGAATCTGGTTTGAGTTGTTGGGATAGTTTTGAGTCGTTGGACCGCAACTCTTTATCTGCCTTTTACTGCACAGCGGAGGATATCAATTGCGTATCTGAGTGGATAATATATCATCGCGCCGTATCGGGTACAGCATAGTAGGGAGGATGTTGATTGCGTGCTTGTGCAAGATACGATCGTGACGACAGTTTTAAAAGGTTGACGACTTCCAGTCATACAAACTGTTGTTGTAGGCTTTGATAATGCTTTTCGCCGAAGAACAAATTAGTCCGCGCTGTCACTCGAATTCTACGTGTCAAGGGTACACAGTCGGTACCAAGGTTTATGTCGTGCTTCCGAGCCTCATCTTCTCCCTCCCGTTCCACAACTCAACTGCCCGCGCTTCAGGATCCAAGAAACAACGAAGACAAGAGCAATTTCGTATCGTACGACGATTTGAGTGTTTCTCGAAACAAAACCGACGAATGGGCCGGTGTTGGAACCTCGAAGGGGAGTCAAAAAGGGGCTTGGCGCTCATGTTACGGTACTGCTTTTCGATGTACTCCTGGTTTGTTTTTCTTGGGCTGGGTTGGGGAGGGGGTTTCGTGCATTTTGTCCTGCCTACCCCGCGCTCAGTGCCGGGGCTGGTCTGGATGATCGGGCCATTCATTTGTGGCACAGGACGTGTTTCCGGAGTTGTGGTCTGGGTTTGGGTGGTTCTTGCGTCTTCCGCATTATATTTTCTTCTCGCTTTTGGTGTTCACTTTTCGCTTTTCCATGAAACTCCCTCGCCCTCCCCCCTGTTGCGGTTGGAATGGCGATGGCTTTCGTTGACGATTTATTCCAGTCCCTTAAGGTTATGCCTTCATTTCTTTCTCTTTTTTGACGTCCCTTGCCGGCTTCGTTACCTTGCCGTTCAGAGGTGTGGGAGTGGGTTTTGAGGAGCCGCATCTTCGACGCATGTTCTACTTCGTGGAATCGGAATTTCCATAAATTTCCCATAATTCTCAATATACGGCTCATCAAAGTGAGCTAGTGATATGATACTGCTTTGAATGAGGCTGAAAGCCCGGTAATTACCTGGGCTCAGGTGTTGGGATAGTATTGGTAGTACTTGGGAGGCGTATCTGGTTCTATCTCGAATGAGCAAACAACACGTGAGTACCAACCAAAGAGTACTGACTTAATAGGCAAACCTGCCCAGGGATACAACGTGTCGCGACTTCTCGCCGACGAGGGAGAACCTGTTGCTTCGTTGTTCGTGGGGTCGTGAGGTATCGTTTGAAATGGCTTTAAATCGGTATCGATGATACCCGGTGCGTGCTTAGACACCAATATGAAACGGAGCACCTCCGGAGGGAGTCGTAAGGATAAGCCGTCGTTAGGACCTCAGGGGGAAATAAAAGGAGGCTCGGTGTCCTGTCTCCGCTGCTTCCTTGTTAGTGGGGTACACTGTGGGTTGTCGTTCGAAACGGTTTCAAAACGGCAAGAAAAAAACTCCCGAGGGTCATACTTGTTAGAAAGTAGACAGAAGAAGGGGGACATACAAATATCGAAGTTCCGTGACGGAGATATCCCAGGAAATACCGGGGACTGAACGTATATATTTACGATGAGAAAACAACTACATTGCAGCGCCAATTAGCGGTATTGGCGTGCTGCTCCCCGTTGTGATCCTTACTGTAAAGAGGTTGGATAGTCGGACGAAGAACCTACAACTATATCAGCAGCAACGCACTGGGGGCCAAGAATCACGATACGACGTAATCGGGGGATAAAAAAACGTCTTGCAAGAATCGCGATAATCGGGGTCAAGAATTGGCGTCAGATAATCAAGTCAAGGTGCGCTTCAGTTTTCTACACTGGTTCGAGATTTTAGTCCAGACGGTGAACCTAAGCGTAAACCGTTAGGAATGCGCGGCGTGAGCACGATCATATTATGAGACATTCAGAAGAAGCAACACTTACGGAGTTGATACCTTTGTTGGTCACGGACTCGGCAATGGGACGCAGCGAAAGGTTTCCCGGGGGCGACAATTATTCTACTACTGTAGCTTCCTTGTCCTTGGTCGCTCCTACCGATAAAATAGTGATGCTGTCCTACTATCAAATTATCGGTGACTACGAACTGCTACGGGGAACCATAGTAAATTGTAAGGCAGGGCAAGGGTTGCCCCGCTGTTCCCTAGGGTTTTACCATAAAACAAAAGGTTGGCCGGCGGTATGACAATTCTCTCGCGACGTCGATATTTGCCACGTAGAATATTACTTGTTTGCAGATGCTGATGTTGCCGCTATTTCGAAGCAAACACATAAAAAAAACGTCACAGTCGAGCATCGCGCAGATTTTGCGATGACCTCGACGTGTCGCGAACACACCCACACCATAAAACGCTGCCGTGAAGTCAAAGATGACAAAAGGCATACAAGTAGACTTTTCGCCGATGATCGTCACGTACATGCACCCCGTAAACAACACTCTGTCGACCGAACAGTTAATATAAATGTAGCCGCGCAGAACTCGAAAGGCTGGACGTGCCGTGCAACATTTCTACAAAAATTGTTCTAGCAAAAAGAGGGAAACAAGAAGGCAGGCAGTCCTAATCGAGAAGCCATATCACATAAAAAATCAAAACGTTTCAACACACATGTACACGGGAGACGCTCAAGGCGGCGGTACGTCGGAGTCGAGTCAGCAAGGCACAGCTGCGCTCCCCACGTCGTAGTGGCCAGGACTTCGGTAAGGCGGAGGCATGATGGGTCATTGTCTAGTCGCCTCGATACTCTTCGCGCGTTCTTGGCTTGCGCGCTCATGGTAGCTAGCACTACGGTATGGTGTCGTTTGTGCCTGGGGAACAGGCAAGGTCATAGACTTTCGAAGGTAGACATACATATGCTGGAAACCATGATACCAGTCATAGTCGAAATCGTCGCAAGACGTGGTACTCCCCCGAGTATGCGATCGTACTTCAACCACCGCCCTCTCGAACGCAACTGGGTCTCGAAATGGTTCGGAAGGGAGTAGATGACAGCTACGAAGCAGTACTCAACGCCTATCATCAAAATGGGTGACGGTGCTGGCGGCTCTCCGGCGTCCTCGTAGATGTCTACACGTGCAGACGCGAAGAAAACGCGATCTGGGGCGTTGTCCGCACTCCAAGGAAGAATTGACCATGTGGATGTGCTGATGTGCCGAGCGCAGCTCTCGTCGCAGGGGGCCACGGAGCAGGTCCAGGAAATGGGAAGTCGGAGGCGGCTCCGGTTAGGAACAAGGCATTGACTGCATCATGGAGTGACTGGGGCGGTCCGTGCGGAATCAAGATTGGTGCGGGATCTCGCCATCGTGCACATTGGAATGCGGTTATCTCGATATGGCCATGGTCTTCGATATGGCAATCGGTAGTGTAGTGCCAGTTGAATCCGAGAGCCGTCCGAGCGTACATGATACGAGCATGCCGTTCCACGACGTCACCTGGCCACCCGCTGTTGGGGTGGAGTTGATCATCAGGTCGAAGGGTGACCGCTTCGTATATGGAGCCTGGCGTTCCCATTAGGGATCCTGCGCCCGGTAGGCCGCTACTACCAAGGATCTTGTCACGTGCTTGGGCCAAATAATCCTGCATTCCGCCAAAGAATGCGACGCATACCGAACGAAATGATACAATACGTTTAGAAGACACATGAAAGCACGACGTAGTATTCATGTATATATGGGTACTTGCGGGCGCCGGTAAGTATTGGGGGTATTATTACGACGAGATGTGGATAGCAGAACAAGCAAGAACTTACCAAGAGGGTGCGTTGGAGAGGCTTGCCGTCGAACATGCAGGCACGCACAGCCGCAAGAGTGGAGAAGAAGGTGGCTCCAGCTGGTGTTGCCATGGTTGGGTTGGGGAGAGGGTGTCCTTCCCAAGCAGCTATGGCGGAGGCGATGGCGGTGTTGAAGAAGCAATTGTTGTTCTCATTGGGCGGCAGAAAAGGTGAAGGGCGGATGGAGCCGGTGTCTGTCCGTCGTTGGTGTGGGATGTATAACTAGCCGGAGGACTTGTCGTGGCCGGTCGGAATGAAGAGGGATCATCCAAGAACAAGGCTAGTGTAGCCTTGTCGAGGCGTTCGAGGTAGTCGATCATAGCCGCTACATCGTCGTCCTGTGGATGGGTCAGATCGTCGAGAGTAACCGGCGACAGCAAGAAGAGCTTGCTGGCATCGGTCGCTCGGGACAGAGCGACGTCGTACCGTAAACTGGCAAAAAAAGCGCTGGTGTACCGTTTTTTGTCATTTTGTCCGTTAGGACAGGAAATTAATTTTGCTTCTAGATTACCCTATAGGGAATAGGACCAACTATTGTTAGTAAAAATAGGGAAATATATAGGATGTGTCTACCGTAGGTCCTATTTACTGCCAGTCTGATCTTAAATATAAGGGACAATTACATGGTATCTAAGTGTTCCAATGTGCCTTATATTTCTGATCAGACTGGTATGGTCCCCCGTAATGCTATTACTAACAGCTGAGGCCGCGTACGTAGGCATAACTCCACGACGGACACCATCACCACCGCTATTACAGTAGCAGCAGAGTTACTGTAGTAGAGGCGTGGTGCGGTAAGGGTAGAATTTCATGTTGTATGTTTCAAATGCTCCTTCCCCACTTGAAGAAGAGCTCAAAACCTGTCATAGCCCGCAACGATCGGATTCGACGACAAAAAAAAAAACGTAAGCTACGTAACCATTTCAGGACCGCAGTCCTGTTTAGTGGGCAAACTACTTGGAACTTACCGTAGAATTCGAGCGCTTGGTCCCCAAAACGGGACTACTGCAGTCCTAGAAGGGCCAAGCACGATACACAGTGCTATGTACTAACGTACGTATGATCCGCGCAAGACAAATTGTCCAATCTGTTTCCGGCTGATAACTTTCGAAACACGACGAATTGAAAGACAAACCGACCACACAGTAGTCGTGATCACCTGGGCTGAGCGAACAAGCACTGTTTGTGGGCAGTCCCCCCCCCCCCCCCCGTGTACTCTCAACATCAAGACACAGCTCAGCGAATGCCAAGATCAGCTATTTGTCCCAAAACCGGTATTATCTGCCGAATTTCCGTTTCTCTTAAAAAATGAAAACCCGAGCACCGTGGGGTTTGGCAAAAAAAAAAACCGTTCGCCACCCTTAACTTTGCAATCCTGTTGTAGGCTCTCATGAAAGAAACCAATCTTCATGACGTTTTGGATCTGGTTCATCTGCCTATTTCTCTTTCACTTTTTTCTCTACAAAAACTCAGAAGAGCGATCGACCTGGTGGATGACGAGATCTATCGAATGCCACCCTCTCAATTAGCTTCTGAAAACTGCACCCTCCAGAACAAACCAATAACGTTTTTGTGGGTTTTCGACAAAATAAAGAGGCAACAAATAACAATTTTCTTTCTTGTTATTTCTTCATTATTCGAAGGAGAATTTCTGAAGACTGTTACCACGTATTAGCGCTACTATGAGTGGTGTTCCAAAAATAATATCGGAGCGAAATTCCCCATCCCGCGAAATTTGCATCTGGGTGCTGGGGAACTATTGGACCATGTTTCTTGCGCGGACAACAGAATAACAGGAATCATATTGGGAGAACAGACTGGACACGAAGGTGTTGGGTAGTCCGTCAGTGACAGTGTTTGGGCTCAATTGCGCAACCCCAATTACCTGCCGCAGCGCGGCTCATCACCGGCCAGTCGCCTACGAACTCGTCACACCGTGCTGTCTGTCTTGTCTTCTTGTCCGTTTGTCTGTGTGCATCAAAACATGCACCCACCTCTTTCTACAGCTATAATCATCGTGCATCCCGTTCAGGCAGTCTTTGTAAGGTCCTCCTCCCTCCCTCCCTCCACCCCTCCCTCCCTTCGGCTCAATCACAGGTTGGCTCAGCGAATGCCAAGATCAGCTATTTGTCCCAAAACCGGTATTATCTGCCGAATTTCCGTTTCTCTTAAAAAATGAAAACCCGAGCACCGTGGGGTTTGGCAAAAAAAAAACCGTTCGCCACCCTTAACTTTGCAATCATGTTGTAGGCTCTCATGAAAGAAACCAATCTTCATGACGTTTTGGATCTGGTTCATCTGCCTATTTCTCTTTCACTTTTTTCTCTACAAAAACTCAGAAGAGCGATCGACCTGGTGGATGACGAGATCTATCGAATGCCACCCTCTCAATTAGCTTCTGAAAACTGCACCCTCCAGAACAAACCAATAACGTTTTTGTGGGTTTTCGACAAAATAAAGAGGCAACAAATAACAATTTTCTTTCTTGTTATTTCTTCATTATTCGAAGGAGAATTTCTGAAGACTGTTACCACGTATTAGCGCTACTATGAGTGGTGTTCCAAAAATAATATCGGAGCGAAATTCCTCATCCCGCGAAATTTGCATCTGGGTGCTGGGGAACTATTGGACCATGTTTCTTGCGCGGACAACAGAATAACAGGAATCATATTGGGAGAACAGACTGGACACGAAGGTGTTGGGTAGTCCGTCAGTGACAGTGTTTGGGCTCAATTGCGCAACCCCAATTACCTGCCGCAGCGCGGCTCATCACCGGCCAGTCGCCTACGAACTCGTCACACCGTGCTGTCTGTCTTGTCTTCTTGTCCGTTTGTCTGTGTGCATCAAAACATGCACCCACCTCTTTCTACAGCTATAATCATCGTGCATCCCGTTCAGGCAGTCTTTGTAAGGTCCTCCTCCCTCCCTCCCTCCACCCCTCCCTCCCTTCGGCTCAATCACAGGTTGTCAAAAGTATTTCTTGCTTTTGTTCGTTTTATTCCAACAGAACTGTTCAGGAGAAACGTTAAACGTATCAAACCAAACCCCACACCCCAAAAATCACCCCCCCCTCCTCCCCTCCCCCCCCGCCCCGCCCCATGCACAAACGCACAACAACTATAATGCCGCCCCCACACTCCCGCTACCATCCTCAGGGGATGCCTTCAGCGCTTATCGTAAGTTTTCTCTCACTCTTTCATGCCTGTGAAACTGTGCAAATTCGCCAAACACAACAGGAAACGACCGGCAATTCATGTGCCGGTTGAGACCCCCTCCCGTTTGCTGCCGCCACACACAAGCACACATGACCGCCCGATCGTGTTCATCTACGTACTACTACAACAAGAGGCCCACCGTGAAACCGGGGGTCACAAAACGCGTCGAAACTCTCTACGAAAAAAAAAAACAGTGCACGCCAGCAAAAAAAAAAACAAAAAACATGTTCTGCTTGCTCGCGTGTAAACACTAAACGACACGATTTCGTACCCGAACCTACTGATACTGTACGGTAGTCGTACCCGTAACGCATTACAATCATCCGATATTACATCAGGCACGGCGTTTCTTCTCCTTCCTGTTCTTCTTCTAGCCTCGGGGCGAGGGGCGACGCGGAAACGCGCTCGCTCCCGCAAAAGGAACATCGCGTCGGCTGGGCTGGGTGCGCTACGCTACTCTAGCAATGCTATCCGGAGAGCTACATATCATCACCGAGGTTTCTGTCGACGATTCTAGCGGGGAATAAATCGGCCGGGGACGTATCCACCGGCATATCCACCGAAAATTCAACCGAGGTGTTCGGATTCCACGAGAGGGGTCCACCGATAACCCGAGGGTTTATCCGGGGTCTTCAGGACAGCGCACGGGCCATAGAATAATACACAGCAAAAAAAAAAAAAACCGCCGTCGCAAACATGAACTCACAAAGTAAATCCCAGCATGGAAAATTTTCTCAAAATCAACGCTGGTTTATGGTACACACAGGCCAGGCCAGGGTTCCGCGGAGAGAACCCGATTGGACAATTCACACTTTCCACCAAAGAAAAATAATATTACCACACCCGATCCCTAGAAGTATTCGGAGAGCACCCAGGATACACGGCTGCGAGTCAAGCCGACCACCACAGCTTTACATTTCTCGCCTTCTCCCCCCCCCCCCCCCCGTCCCCCCCCTTCTCCCCTCGCACGACATCAAGAACTTAAACCCAGACCGTGCGGGCTGTGGATCTCGAGCTACGCACAGCGACGGGACCGAAGACAAAAAAAAAAAAACCCCACCAACCATTGGAGCATTTCCCCTCTCACCCTAAAGCCCCTCCCGGTCTTTTCAAAAGCCACAGTCCCCGAAACGCCCCCCCCCCCCCCCCCGAGCGCGTCCCAAAATACATCCACCCTTTCCCCCCCGCGCTAACCCAACCCTGCCCCTCTCCCGCGCTCCGCCCTTCCTCTCCCCTCCCCGTCTGTGATATAAACTTTCCGGTGGTATCTTCTTCCCACCACCAGCCGGAAAACGGTGAGTGGATTACGGGTATTATAATAGGTTGCTATATAGGGCGTCGCCACTCCCCGTTGTGGAGCGTCGCAAACGCCCCAACCCAACCCAACCCCAAGGTTCATCAACCGTCGGTGTCGAGCAGTGCTATAGGCCATCGCAAAACTCAACCACGACAAATCAGACAACGCGACAGGTACACACCCAACCATTCGCTACAAAAAAAAAAAAAAAAAAACTATCGCAATCGGCCATTTTTTGCAACCGATCGTCGAAAAAATCGACGCCTACAAAATCAGCCATTGCTACGCAGCAGCCGCAACCATTTTGTCGCCAGCCAGCCATCGCAATCAGCACCATCGCTACCCAACCATTGTTATCAAAAACCGTTTTTCACCCACCATCGCGGCGGCATACCTGGTACCCCATTTAATCTCCTTCCCTTTCCCCCCCCCGTTCCATCTCCCGTCCGCGGCTAACATCTATCTGGTCCTCCCGCTCTTTCCCCCCCTTCCATGTCTTTTCCCCCTTCCCGTCACTGAGCACGGGCAGGCAGGCAGGCAGGCAGGCAGGCAGGCAGGCACCACCTTCGGCGCCTCCTACTATATTATTTATAGTACGCCGGGAGCTAACTTCTTCTTCCTCTTTCTTTTTTTCTTCACTATTAAAAAAGCCAGCGCGTTTTAATCTTCTCAAGCGCTGCATACGAATAATAAATATGAGGGAAAACCAACAATATAATCGCGCAGCAGCCGCGCCGAACCAAAAAAAATCAAGGGCCCAGCTGGATGCCTCGCTGCTTCCCACGGTCTGAGGCTTTCAGTCGAGGTACCTTCTTCTACAAGGGCCCGCGGCGCGGGAGGGGAAAGGAGGGGGTAGGGAGGAGTCGGGTGGGAAGCCAAGGGTCTCGGGGTGAGAGATGGGATGGCGTGGAATAGGGTGGGGAATGGGACAGGGGCAGGACTGGAAGGGATGCGGTGGGGACGAGGCGGGATCAGATGGGATAGGATGGGTTTGGGTTTTTGGTGAGGCGGGGGGGGAAGACTAAAAAACGAGGGGGGGGGGGGGGGGGGAGGGAGGGAGAAGGCGACCGTCTGATCTCAACGGAAGGCGGCTGTCTAGTATCTACGGAAGGCGATCGTGTGATCGCTACGGCGTTGGGAGGTGGATGCTGCTTGAAAAAATCGCGCGTTTCGTTTTCTGTGCGGGAGAGCACGTCAGTGCCAGCAGGGCGGGGAAGCGGGGGAGTGGGCGGGCGCGTGCTCACTTCCGTCGGAGCGACGACAAAAACAAAACAAAACGACGGGTTAAGGGAGGCAGTGGGGGTAGGGGAAAGGAATAGGTGAGGGGGATGGTACTCATGTCATGCATGGCCGTAGTCGTATGGGCACAGGTAGAGGGGGGGGGGGGGGGGGGGGGGGGGGGTCATAAAAGCAAACGCCGAAAGCGTCATTAACCCGCACGCTGCATGGCACAGAGGAAGACAAGGAAGGTGCCCCCTCACGGCAGACATAAAATATTACGGGGGATATAGTAAATAGGACCTATGGTACACACAAAAAAACACATATTTACCTATTTTTACTCACAACATTTGGTCCTATTTACTATGGTCCCCCCCCCCGCAATGGTACAAAATTGGTCCCAGTACCCCTTTCGGAGGGGTAGCAATAGTACAACATTGATCCCGGTGCTCCCTCAGGGAGGCAAGGCATACACAATCGATTTCAGCACGCCCGTTGACAGATATTAACAAAACAAAATTGATCCCGGAGCAGGAGGAGGAGGAGGAGGAGCAGGAGGAGGGGGAGGAGAAGGGGCTCCAAGAACCCCCTCCAGAACGAAGTGTGGAGGCGCTTGTAGCGGGGGGGGAAAGCAAAAAGGGCGCTCTTCTCCGAATCCGAGGTAGGCACACAAACAGTCGGCAACATGTCTCGTCGACAATGACCACTCTGCAACGTCATTCGGTCTCCATACACACGAGACGAGAACGAGAGGTTGACAACAACCACTCCGAACGTTCGTGAAACTTCTACACAGAAGCAAGAGAGGGGGAGGAAAAAACATGCTCGCGTACAGCAAGCACGGCGCGCAGGAGGAGGCACCATGGCGAGCATAATATGCGACAGAATAAAAAAAGTGGGGGGGGGGGGGGGGGGGGGGGGGGGGGGGGGGGGGATCAGGGGTCGAGGTCGTTCGAGAAAAAAATCACCGCGCCCTGCCCCGCTCGACAGCCAGAGTGAGTAAAAATCGCGCAGCGGCACACGCACGCGACGCTCCAAACACCCGACCAATCAGCTCTCACCCCTGTGCGGTCCTTCTGGCAAAGCCCGGTAACCGTGCTTTCTTCTTGCCCGTGTTCTTCTCGCAGCTCCTTCATGAACGTGTCAAATGTCTGGTCCATGATCTTGTTCCCCTTGCCCTGCAGCCAGACAAGCGTCGAGCGAAACAGCGAGAGACGCGAGCGGCACGCGCCGTGGGGATATAGGGTATCACAACACGTACCATCGCGATTACAGGTTTCCATCGGCAAGAAATCGTGAAAAAATGTGAGCCCCAGCTGCAACTACTGACCAGCTACTACCAACGAAAAGCAGCAGCAGCAGCAGCAGCAGCACGCTGTCTGGCCGCGTGTTCCATCAGTCTGCCAGCACCGTCCAGTGTGCTGTACCCACTTGGTATTTTCCGACCCACGCTCGCGCGGTTTGCGCGGCGACGAAACGACAAAAAGCGCATTTAGACAACAAAAAACAAAACCCCAGACAAAAAAGAGCTCACCAACATAACTTTGTTGGCACGCACGCGAGTCACACACGTTCTGTTCTCGTGTTAAATTGACCTCTTTTAGTTTCTTGAAAAAAAAAAAAAAAAAAAAAAAAAAAAAAAAAAAAAAACTCCCACCTCTTGACCACAACATATATGTATGTTGCTCATTCCAGACGCGAGTGTATGCGATCATCCTCAAACGTGGGTATTTTTTTTTTTTTATCCAACATGGCCACTTCCGAGCGACCCGGGCGCTCATTTCAGCAGGCGCTGATTCAAAGCCGAGGCGGCTCAGTTGCTCTATATATCCAATCATCACCGCGTCCCCCCCCCCCCCTCCTGCCCTCACCGCTCCTCTCCAACCTCCCCTCCTCCCCGAGCTGGCCGCGAGCCGAGGTGGCTCCGTGGCTTAACGATCCCACGTAAAAAAATAACACTCCGTCTCGACAGGGATGCGTGGTCAATGGTAAGACTAAGGCGAGCTACAAATGAGTACCCCCCCCCCCCCCCCCCCCCCCCCCCCCTCCCCCCACTAGCACCCGCAGCTCACCTGCTTGCCCCCCCCAGTCTTTTCCCAGACCGTCTTCGCGACGGACTTGGGATGCGGTGCGTGTATCACGAAGTTGACCGGCATAACGTAAAACGAAAACCCGCTGTACCGGAGATGGTTGATCCTGCCGAGTGGCGGGTAGGTGCGTAGGGGGTGGGGGTGGAGGTGGGTTGGGGTTGGGGGGATCACGCAGGGGCCGTACACACACCAGAGCGGGCACGCCTTACAAGGGTTGGTGGATGGGGTCGGGGTGGCGTGGGTGCCTCGAGTATTGAGGGTCGGGGTTGGGGATCGAGGAGGCTTTTTTTTTTTTTTTTTCTTCTTTTTTTTTTCTTTTTTTTTTCCTTTTTCTCTTTTTCTGCTTGTTTTTCTTCCCGATCCCATTTTTATATATCTTCTTGCTCTTGCTCTCCCTCCTACAGCACACGTAGCTGAAAAGATGCGGGACGACGCACATATCAAAGGCTCATCTCCCCCCTCCCTCCCCACCTACGACAGTAGTTGTCGCCTTGCACTTCTATCGCGACAGGGGTTCAGCGCTCTCTTCTTCCTCTTCGACTCGCGTCGAAGTGTGGGTGTGTCAAGAGTTGAGGGTCGGGGGTAGTGAGGGTATGCATGCCACAGGAGGGGGCTTCAGGGTCGCGGGTTTGCGTAAGGGTGGTGTGCGTCCGGCACGCGCGTCAACAGGTGGCCGTCTGGGCTACTCTTATGACAGCCGACGAAATGTACGGTATTGGTGTGTAGAACATGTATCCGGTATACAAAAACAATTCTGGACGGAAATATACAGAAGAGTTTAGGCATCAACATCAAGACTATTACGGGGGTCCACAGTAAACAGGACCGAGTATCGTCCGTAAAAATAGGTAAATATATAGGTTTTTATGTATACCACAGGTGCTATTAACTAGGGACCCCCCGTAAACACCTAAACGGGCCGTGTACATGTGAGCCCTAATAAGAGTGGTGTACGTGGGTGTAACGTATGTATCCATCCGCCCGACTACCTCATCTGAAGCAACAACAAAATATACTAGACAACCCCCCCCCCCCCCCCCCCCCCCCCCCCCCCCCCCCCCCCCCCCCCCCCCCCCGCTCCGTCTCGAAAGGGATGCGTGGTCAATGGTCAAATGACTAAGGCAAGCAACAAACGAGTACGCCCCCCCCCCCCCCCCCCCCCCCCCCCCCCCCCCCCCCCCCCCCCCCCCCCCCCCCCCCCCCCCCCCCCCCCCCCCCCCCCGCGCGCGAAAACTACAAAAAAATCAAACATACAAAGCGCGAGACACTGGTATTGACAAACAAAAGAGGGCCAGAACGTACACCAAGAAACAAAAACAAAAAAGTGTCCGGGGGGGAAAAGAGGGGGGGGGGGGGGGGGGGGGGGGGGGGGGGGGGGGAAGAAGGCCCCCTTCCCTCCCCTCCGTAGGGCTGGCTACATATAGTTATAAAAATA
The DNA here is from genome assembly GCA_031763025.1 of Macrocystis pyrifera. Classification (NCBI taxonomy): domain Eukaryota; class Phaeophyceae; order Laminariales; family Laminariaceae; genus Macrocystis; species Macrocystis pyrifera. The sequence continues at coordinate 9,559,903 of JASSKH010000005.1, read as the reverse complement.
AAAAAAACAGCACCTGTGAGATCGAGGATTTGGTCGAAGCTCATTTTTGTATGCTGCGTGTGTGATACTACAGTAGTGGTACTAGTGATACTTCCACCGCGTGTACTACGGGCTTTGTATGGCCTCCTGCAGGAAATAAATATAGTCCATATACGAGGCAGACAAAAATCTGAAGCTGCATATATGACGTGCGTACACGCGTTTCGCCGCCAAATCACGCCACGAAGCACCAGCAGACCCCACCGGACACACAGCAAGGATAGAGAGATGCCTTGGTCAGGAACGAGACACGTACGGCACGGGCTCGCCAACAAAGAAACAGCTCATCTGAGCGAAGCCTCAAGCCTTCGAACCTTCCCTGTGGTACCACCATCCTCGAACAACCTTTTGAGCATGGGCTGCTCGCTTTCACTACTGTGTAGGATTTCGCGTAGCGCTCGTCGCCGAGCACGGCTCCTTCCTTACCTCAACATATATTCTCAAGTAGCAAGCACCCCCCCTTCCCCCCCCCCAAAAAAAAGCCACCCTTACGTTCTTATATTAACCCTTTTAGTGCGACAGTCCCGTTTCGCGGAAAAAAAAACTACTTTAGAATTTAACTGGTTGGCCAGCAGTACCAGCAGGAGTAGGATCAACTAGCATCGGTGCCGAACCACTCCTTGCGTTTCATGCACAGACAGCCCCGAGGACAACAACCGGTGAGCTATCATCCACCTTGCCGAACCGCTCCTTGATTTTTTTTTAGTACAGCCAGCCCCGAGGACAACAATCAGTGCGTTATCACCCACCAACCACAAAAAGCAGCCGTTCGCTGCAACCGGCAACTTTGTATCGTCAATTTCCCGTGATTCACTACCCACGGGGCCCACACTGCCACTCGTGTAAGCATGCATGCCGCCAAGCATCACGCCGCTCGGGCTAAAGCACCGAGACCCCGCCGCCGCGGACCCCGACAGGCAAAACGAATCGAGAGAGAGAGGGACCGAGAGAGGACCGCAGAGTCCGATGGTCGCGAGGCGTGGAAGTGAGAGACGCATGCACTCACCACTGGATCTTGTTCTTCCCGTACCCCGAGAACCTCTCGTCGAACATCGGCAGGATCGCGCTCTTTCGCACCACCAGATACGGTTCAAACCTGCAAAAGGTAAATGCCACCATGTCAAAACGGTCAGCAGAATCGAGGGAGGGAAAGGGGGGGGGGGGGGCGTACTCATTATCTTGACATGGCCGTAGTTGTATAACCATCGACACACGCATCACTACACTGCGGGACAGGGGTGTGCGTACTCATTGCCATGCCGGGACGTAGTAGTACAACCCTACGCATTCCTATAATGCCGGGACAGAGCGAGTGGGGGCAAAGGTGGGGAGGGGGGGGGGGTTAAGGCCGAGGGGCGAAGCCCACGAGTTTTGTAGTCAACACGCGTGTTTTTTTTTCGAAAATTACGTTGAAAATCGATAAACGGGTTTCTAAACGACGAGGCTTTTTGTTCAGAGTCCCGCCGCTACCCCGAAAAATCATTAAAAATAGACGTCTAGCCGATGCCGGGAGCGAGCTCACTGGGCAGTAGAGGCGAAGTTGGGGGGGGGGGGGGGGGGGGGGGGGGGGGGGGGGGGGGGCGTGTATTCACTATCATGTATGGCCGTAGTCGCATGACCATAGACCCTCACATCCCTACAATGCCGGGACGGAGCACGTCGGGTTTTTGACGATCAGACGGACATCGCTTGCACCAAGCGCGAAGCGCCGTGAGGTGTTGGGCGAGTCGCATGAAGGGTAAGCTGCATCCTACTAAGGCCCGCTTTTGAGGCGGATTTTTTTTTGCATATGGATGACAGCGTCAACGAATTGACATAATTTCTGATGTGGTCACTTCCAAAGACAGCAACGGGTTTACTATGTAACCGCCTCGCCGCCAGTCTCCCCCCCCTCCCTTCTCCTCCTCCTCCTCCTCCTCCTCCTCTTCCTCTCACCTGTGCGACTTGAAGCACAGGATGTGCTCAAGCGAGCGCTGATTCGGCTGCCTCAGCATGCTGCGCCAGTAGTACACGTAAGCCGTGCCTTGCCCCGACTGGTTCGCGGCGTCGAACCTTCCGCAGGTGTTGGACTCCAAGCAAGGCTTGAGATCCGTTATCGTTTCTGGTACGTCCGATGCATACTGCACAAAAAACAAAAACAAAAACAAGAGCCGACGCCAAACCGTTGCGATTGGAGGGTCAACGGAGGGCAAGGCAGAGAGGGAGGGACGACCAAAGGTGGATACATCAGGAGGGACGGGTTACATTTGACACACAATACAACGTATTCACACATTATAAAGTGGACGTACTGTGAGAGCTTATAAATTAACCCCCTCAGGGCTTTTAGAGAGCAAATTTTACGCTAAAGAGTGAAAATTTCAGGAACATAAAACTGCGTGGATGGGGCGGGGGCGGGGGTACTCAATATCATGCATGGCGTAGTCGTATGACCATACACCTTCGCATCCCTACAATGCCGGGACGGAGCACGTCGGGTTTCACCGACCAGGCGGGGGGGGGGGGGGGTGTACTCATTATCGTGCATGGCCGTAGTCATATGACCATAGACCCTCGCATCCCTACACAATGCCGGGACGGAGCACGTCAGGTTTTCACCGACCAGGCAGACATTGCTTGCACTAAGCGCGAAGCGCCGGAGGGGGGGGGGGGTGTGATACAAAATGGTGTTCGCGTTCCACTGCAAGGATCAGTACGCCAAGGGTGCAACACGATTGCTACGCGTGCCTCTGTATATTGGCCCTCCCGCTGCTCGCGGACCGTTTATCAACACTGAAGGTATCAGTTGTTCTGGTTGCCATCTGGGGTCTCGAAGGAGGTTAATAACCGTTTTACAGTAGTACCGCATTCCCGTTTCGGGGACAAATCCACTCAAATTCTACCGTGGGTGCTTTTTATCCCCGTAAACGGGACTGCCGAGTATGCCTACTATTACGGGGGGCCATGGTAAATAGGACCAAATAGTGTTCGTAAAAATAGGCAAATATATAGGTTTTTGTTTGTACCGTAGGTTTTATTTACTATGGCCCCCGTACTAGAGGGTTACCTGGTACCACTCTGTCCGGAAATATAGGGACGGCTAAAAAAAAACAGATAAAACGGACAGGAAAATTGAAAAATTGGAGGTTAAAGGAGGGTAAAAGAGGAAGAGGGGGGGGGGGGGGGGGGGGGGGGGGGTCGAGGTAGCTTTCAACCTTTTCACTGCTGCGAATATTCCGTAACTCTAATCTCAACTAGGCTGTGCCCCAAACGAGGATAGCAAGGGGGCGCGTACTCGATAGGAGAGATGTACTCGATCTCATGCATAGCCGTAGTCGTATGACCATAGACCCTCGCATTCCCACAATGCCGGGACGGAGCGCGTCGGGTTTTCACCGACCACGCGGACATTGCTTGCACCAAGCGCGAAGCGCCGTGAGGTGTCCGGCGAGTCGCATGAAGGGTAACCTGCGCTCTACTAAGAACCCGCTTGTGACGCAGACTTGCACATGGATTACGGCTTTCAATGAGTTAGTTTCATTTCTGGTGTAGCCACTTCCAGAGACAGCAACGGGAGTACTATGTAGCTGCCTCTTGGGTGCCTTACCATAAACACTACGTGATACGATCATTCCCAATTGTGCGGGGAGTGGGGGGACGGGGGGACGGGGGGGACGGGAGGTTAATCAACCCCTTAACGGCAAGCAGCAGTCAATTGAAACCTTCCTTGGGCGACTTCAGAGAGAAAAATTGACGGGGGAGACAAAAAACGATTACAGCAAAACGGCCACTGCGTGATTCTTTGGGAGGGGACGGATGGTACACCTTGGGGGTGTCCGAGTTACAATGCAAGCAGCCGCACGGCAAGGGCGCAGCTTGATCCTCCCACCCATACTGCACCAGGTGCTGACGCTGACCGTACATAGACGGTTTTGGTGACAGCACCACCGAAAGTTTTGGCTGTTTTGGTTGCTCTCTCTCTCTCGGGGCACCCAACGGGGTTTATTCAACACGATCTGCAACTAATAAACAGCACAAAACAAAACAGCCGCCCGCGTGAATGAAGCAGCGATGCCCGTTCATATCATATTACTACTGGGGTCCATAGTTAGCAAGACCTATGGGGTATATAAAAACCTATATATTTACCTATTTTTACATACAATATTTGGGTTCTATTTACTACGGACCCCCGTAATAGCAGCCCCCGCCTTCGTCTTAACTCAACTCGTGCGATAACTGAAAAAAAAAAAAGAAGAAAAGGAGCCAGCCAGCGAGCGCAGCCTGACTGAGCCTCTCGACGGCAAAACGCTCAGTTCATACAAGAAATATGCAAGAATGGATGCCACGGCCAATACAAGTTCATGCATAAATGCTCCAAAAAACTTCCGCACGGAGTGGTATATCGTCTACGTATACCAATCTGGGCGTAAATCTGAGGGCCGTTCGGGTCTCCGCACTATTAGTGCAGTGGGTGCCCCGCAACAAGGTAGCAATGGCGACGAAGACAGTTGACCCTGTCTTGTTGCTACTTTTGCTTCATCCCGACTGAAGGCCGAGGCCACACATGCCTTGACTCGGGATAAGCGCCGAAACCGGCCTTAAAAGCGGAGGGAAAAATAGCTTCGACACTGCTGTATTGAGTATCAGAACCGGGGCATGCCGATCGGGTCTCTTACTTGTTTTCCGATCTCTATATTCGAACCTGCCGTATTGCTACTTTTGCTTCACATCCCGATTGAAGGTTACACGTGCCTCAACTCGGGATAAGCGCCGAAGCCGGCCTCGAAAAGCGGAGAGAGAATTCGCTTGGGACACCGTATTGAGTTTTCAGAATCCGGACACGCCACAGCCGATTCGGTCTCTGCTTTTTAAAATAATCTCTACTTTTTTTTTTGCACCTCATCAATGACTCGCTTGCTTTAGTGCAGGGTACCTACCCGCCCGCTGTAATAATACCTTGCGCAAACGATCCCTCCTACTTACGTCCACAGCGGAACATAGCAGGCACGGTGCTATACTGATGCCTGCCTGCCCGAATAGGTGGGCACCCTTTTTTGACTGAATAATACAGAAACGATAATTTTATCGAGGGACAGAGCGGTAAAGTGTTACCCTGGTAGTTTTCATTACCTTCAAGCAATCGTCCTTGTCGCAAAACCTTCGGCGACTGAAGGCGGAAAAAACTATCGCGCTATGGGCATCCTCCACCCTGCAAGCGCCCACGAACACACACACGCACACGCACACGCATATCGGGTACGGACGGGCGGCGGCAGTGGCAGAAGTGGACGCGGTGGTGGCGGCGGCGGCGGCGGCGGCGGCAACGGTGACGGCTGGGGTTAAAAGAGAGAGCGCGAAGAGACGAAAAACAATCGAACGCCGGGATGACATCCTTCAATAACGAACACAGTGCTAGGCATGTACGCACGTATACATGTATTAATAGTATAAACAACATCGAACGTCGGGATATCATCCTTCGAGACGAGGCAAAACAAAGCGCCGGGCGTGTTTTCACGTGTGTAGGATGGAGCACACGAAAACATGGTCGCGAAGAGAACATCAACCAGCCGAGACAAACGAACCTTTCGACGAACGAACGAACGACCGACCAGTCAGTCGACAGACCGACCGACAGACCCCAACAGACCGACGACCAAAACAGATCCAGAGACAGCAACGAAGAACAAAACAAACGGAAATGTTACGACCTTTTTCTCGGCTTTTCCTACGAAAAGTTCTTCCGACCGCGCGTCGGTGCAACCGCCGACCGGAGCACGGGCGAAGGCAACGCCTACGTACGGTAAGGATGTCACCGCTATTAAAGCGGCGGCACTCGTTCGTGACGCAACCGCAACGGTAGCAAAACACCAACACCGACGCCAACACCGATGCCAACACCGGCCGCTTACACCACCTACCCCCCAACACCGACGCCAACACCAACGCCAACCAACACCGGCGTTTACACCACGACCGATGCCAACCCCAACCCCAACCCCAACCCCAACACTGACGCCAACACCAACGCCAACACCGATGCCAACACCGGTGTTTACACCACGACCGATGCCAACCCCAACCCCAACCCCAACACTGACGCCAACACCAACACAACACCAACACCACCGCTATAACACCAACACCACACCAACACCGATATCGACACTTAACACCGACGCCAAACACCGACGACAAAACCACCGCCAACACAAACACCGACACCAACATCACCCCCGCCGGAGCCAACACCAACACCGACATTCAACGCCAAAACTTTACGTCGACGGCCTAACGTCCCCCCCCCCCCCCCCCCCCCCCCCCTCTAAATACAACTTCAATAACCGCTTCTGCTCGCCTCCCCCCCCTTTCCCCCTCTGATGTCACGCCTCTTGGAATAAAAAACGTCTCATTTTCCTTGCCCCTTCCTCCCCCCTCTATTGTATACCTCGCATATATACGTTGGGTTGGCGTCGGTTGGCGACGACGCTGTAAAACACGCCTCTCACTACGCGAGCTAGACAGCCATCCAGGGTACCGTTTTTTTCTTTTTTTCGGCGGTTACCACGCTGGCGGTCAAGTTAGATCATTTTTGTTCGGGGAGAACCTTCCCTCCGCACAAGGGGGATGATCGTATCACGTAGTGTGTATATGGTGAGGCACCCAAGAGGCAGTTACATTGGAAACCCATTGCTGTCTCTGGAAGTGGCCACATCAGAAATTAAATCAATTCATTGACGCTGTCATACATATGCAAGAAAATCCGCCTCAGAAGCGGTTCTTAGTAAAATGCAGCTCACCCTTCATGCGAATCGGCCAACACTTCACGGCGCTTCGCGCTTGGTGCAAGCAATGTCTGCCTGGTCGGTGAAAACCCGACGTGCTCCGTCCCGGCATTGTAGGGATGCGAGGGTCTATGGTCGTACGACTACGGCCACGCATGATATTGAGTACACCCCCTCCCTCCCCCCCCCCCCTCAAAAAAAGTATTGCCGGTTCTTCAACAAGACATCCGAAAACACACTTACCGCCCCTGCCACCACCACTGTACAACGCCTCCTTCCTCACCTCTCCGTCTCGAGACGGTAGCGCATGTGCAGCGCCTGGTAGGCGTTGACGTCGGGCCAGATATCTATGTCCGTCATGAGGAAGTGGGAGGTTCTAACCGCCTTCACCGCCACGTTTCTGAGCCTATTTACCGGGTACCATACAGGGTCAAGCTCCTCCGGGCTCTGCGCCTTTGTAGAACTAATCACCATGCGATTGCAAAGCTGCGACGGTAGCTCCTGTTCGTGGGGTTGAGTGAGGTTGGGTTGGGGAGTTAATAATACACCAAGACGACGACCAAGATATTAAAAAAAAAACAGTGGAGGATGGATGGACGGCGTGTGTGTGTGGGGAGGGGGGGAGTACTCATATCATGGTCGTAGTAGGGAAGGGGGGGGGGGGGGGGGGGGGGGGGCAGCAGCGCCGTGAGGTGTTGGGCGAGTCGGGTCAAGGGTGAGCTGCACCCTACTAAGAACCGGCTCTGAGGCGGATTTTCTTGCACATGTACGACAGCATCAACGAATTGATAAAATGTCTGGTGTAGACAGCAATGAGTTTACCTGGTACAACGTAACTGCCTCGTGGGTGCCTCACCATATACACACTACGTGACACGACCATCCCCCTCGTGCGGAGTAAAGGTTCTCCCCGCACAAAATCGTGTACCTTGTGACCGCCAGCCGTTTTAATCGCCTTAAAAAAATAAAAAACTGTACCCTGACCGTCTAGCTCACGCAGTGTGAAAGGCGTGTATTACATCGTCGCCAATCGACAACCCAACCTATACATAGCAGGGGGGGGGGGGGGGGGGGGGGGGGGGGGGGGGGGGGGGGATCTCGATAGGAGAGATGTACTCGATCTCATGCATAGCCGTAGTCGTGTGACCATAGACCCAGGGGGGGGGGGGGGGGGGGAAGACGGCGAGAGGTGATTCATAAAATTACGGCTGGGAAGAACGCTAAAAGGAAAGTTCGGCAATCGGTACGCTGTACACCAGGTAAATAGCACCGCCATATGCTGTGGAGGCAAGCGAACAGCCTGGCGACGGAAGAACACACAGCACCAACAAGACACCATCACCGTCACCAGCAGCAACAGCAGCAGCAACAGCAACAGCAACAGCAACAGCAACAGCAACAGCAACAGCAACAGCAACAGCAACAGCAACAGCACAGCAGCAAAATTGAGGCACGCCCTAAATATTTAGCAAGTATGTACGTAGAGTACAGCAGTAGTGTCACATCTATCTACAGGAGCGTGCAGTGTGAATTTTGAAAAAATTAAAAAAAAAAAAAAAAAAAAGGTATCAGCCGTGAGAGGGAGGATTTTTGCCGAAACTCATCTATGCAAGCTGCGGGACCACAGTAAATAGGACCAAATATTGTTAGTAAAAATAGGTAAATATATAGGTTTTTAAGTATACCATAGGTCCTATTAACTATGGTCCTCCGTAGTGGCGTGATACACCTAATTTATTTTCGAAGAGCCCATCTTGACGGGGAACGCTAAATTTCGTTATTTGTAAATAAGATTTCAATTTCAGTGAATTTTAATTTGATTTCGAAAAAAAAAAAAAAAAACGTGTTTTGTATCCTATCGGGAAACGGCGCATTCGTTGTCAAACAAAAAGGAATTCGAAACGACATGGAAATAACGCATCGCGTCGCACAACGTCCAGCCGACAAACAGCGACGAGCGTAGACGAGAGCGAAGGTTTGCGTTGTCGCGTGCGCGCCGCCACCAGCTTTTTTTTTTTTAATGGTGGCGCCGGATCGGAAGCTATCATTCTTAGGGTGTCTTAGGTGGGAGGGGGGAGCCCTCAAGCGCTACGTGCGGAACAGCAACCATGATGCAGCTATCGAGGTCTCGAGCGTATCCTCTGTTTTGTTGCTTGTTTGCTCCGTTTTCGTGATGGTTGGTCGATCGAGCAGGCCGAAAAATTGGGCTTGCGGCCATGACTTCTTTTGAGGCGCCACCGCCAGGGTACGATGTGCTATGGTCTGTGGCCGTGGGCGCGGCTATTGCTCCGGTCGCCAGTCGTTGAGGTTCGCGTTTTATCATCTCGACGGTGGTCACCGAAGCGGCCAAGAATCACCCCAGACTCCACCGAAGGTGTTGAGCCACCATGAACATGCTACATAAGGGCTGATCAACTCCCAAATTCCAAATTGAAATTGAAAAGATCACACGAAAAAAATCCCAAAAGACTTTTCACTCGAATTGATTTTTTTTTCCAATTTGCCCCTTCGAATCCTGCCTGGCCATCATCCACTCTTCGGGCAATCAAATGCAAATCAAATTAGAAAAAAAAAAAAATCAAATCAAATTGAAAGAACCAAAAGTCCTCGACAAGATGGGCCCTAAGAGCAGTGCTGGTATCGAGTGTTGCATCTACAATGCTGTACATAATCTTCCTATACCTTTCCTGAATACGATACAACCATACTGCAGTATATATACAGAACATATGCCGACGATTTTAGAGCCATCCCACAGTAGGGGTGCACCCGACGTTCCTGAGCCCCTCACATTAGGAACTCAATATCTCACCCGGTACATACAGTACTTGGAAGAAATTCGTTCGGGCCATCCGACCGGGACTTCTTCGCGCTAGTCTTAAAACGAATACACGAGGAAAAAAATAATCGTAACTGGTAGTTCCTTACTTAAGGCACTCAGATTGGTCAGAAACCTTTCGCCCAAAAAGTGCAACCCCTACCGTGGGGTGATTCATTAATATACATACAGTACATCGAACAGCTATTAACACTGTTGGTACCAGGTACTACGAGCAGTGCTCAGAAAGACTCAAAAGTCTTTACTTTGGCATTCATTTTTCATGGGCCTACCTACTCGTAGACTACCCACCCCAGTGGGAAATATCTATCGAATTATCTGCGCATGTTGCCTTTCCTCACCGATCGGTCCTCCTCTAAAATCGCAATCGAGATGGGCCCGGGCCATCGCTTGCACAAGAACGCGAGCATCCAGAACCGGTTTTGTGATGTCTGGAAGGCGAGTGTGTTCGTCGGAGAGAGGAGGAGGGGAGGAGCAGGAGCAGGCGAAAAAAGAAAAACACGAGGGAACAAAACAAAGGAAAAGTACGAAAAAAAAAACACACACACACACACACACACACCTCAAAATTAGCAAGCAAAATTGCAATCAATTTAAACATTATACGAGATACTACACGCACAGGTGCGGGGTATACATACAAGAACAGTCATTGTGTACAGGTATAACTTCTGTTGTTGCTCTATGTTATTAATAGACACGATGTACCAATAGCTTTCTCGACACTTTCGGACCCCTCCCGCACAGTAAAGCGAGACCAAAAAAACGACGAGCGCGATGTTTTCAAGCTTGCATGTACGAGTAAGGGAGGGAGGGAGGGTGCAGCAACCATTAATAAGCATCACATCATAATGTTGCTTGCTTGCGCGTGCCGTACAGTCCCCTACACCGGAAATCCGGACACCACACCCTATAGACCCCCCCAGCATACCTATCGCGGGGGATCATAGTAAATAGGACCAAACATTGTTGGTAAGAATAGGTAAATATATAGCTTTTGGTGCGTACCGTCGGTCCTATTTACTACGGCCCCCCGTAATAGCTCTTACGCCTCATCCGAACCTGACTCTCGAGAAAAGCTTAAAAAGTGCAACCCCGATGACCAAAATCCCACAGCCTACGTACTGCTGTATAGATGCATCACGAAAAATATTGCAAAATAAACTATTTACGGGGGACCGTAGTAAACAGGACCAAAATTCGTTAGTAAAAATAGGTAAATATATAGGTTTTCACGTATACCACAGGTCCTATTAACTATGGACCCCCGCAATACCACGTATTCGGTATTCGGTATTCGAGCGATTTTGGGTTATAACCCGTTTATAAACTGCAGTCCCGTTTCGGAGGCAAACCAGTCAAATTCCGACTAGTTTGCCCCCAAAAATGGGACTGCATTTCTGAAAGGGTTAAGGAGCTTGGGCAGTCAGAAATAGTTTGGCCGCAAAATACCGACCCTGTCCTCGCACGCCTCCACGTAGCAGCATCACATCGACACGTTTCCCCCTCCACAGCAGTAGAGTCCAAAAGGGATATTATATCCACTCTTCTAAATGAACACAAGGACCGTTTTTATTAAAATAATCAGTAACATACAAAACAGGTCTTAACAGCACAGAATACCTACAGCTACTATTACGGGGGTCTATAGTTAACAGGACCTATGGCATACATAAAAACCTATATATTTAGGTGTTTTTACTGACAATATTTGGTCCTGTTAACTATGGACCCCCGTAATAATATTAATAGTAGCACTGGTGAGACACAGGGAGGCTGCCCCAGGGCCGGATTTCTATTTCTGAGAATGGGTTGCGATTTCTGCACCGCACGAAATTTCAGGAGAACGGACTCCCTCGACTTAATTCCTTCCCTTTTCCTTTTTCATCCCAGTCTGCCTTTTTCTTGTTTGCTCGTTTTCTTGCTTGGTGTCTGTCCTTCCTGCACCCGCTGCATTTTTTCGAGTCAATAAGCGATGCTTTACACGCAGAGCAAAAAACGCCAAGCGCCAAGGGCTTTCACTCACCTGGGAGACGAGAGTTACGTCAAACGGCTCGTCCATAGGGGGGGACGTCGCGAGGATCCCCCCCCCCCTCCCCCCCCCTCTCCTGATCGCTTCACCCTCACAAAATCCAAGTCGGGCTCTTCCGCCTTCTCGCCCTGAGGCAAAGGTTGCGGCAAGCGGTCGGGGTGGGTGCGTGGTTGCGGCAGCGATACTTTCAACGGTTACGGCAGAGTGCTATGTCAACGGTTATAAATGCCAAGGGCTGCTACCACGCCACAACGGTTACGCCAGCGGCTATATACCTGGGCCCTGGGCCCCCCGAACAGAGGCTCCAAAAGGCTTGAAAGCAGCTATTTTTTTTTATACCTGGTAGCTTAACAACAGAAAGGGAACCCCTGTTTACATAGCCTGTACAGACACTTGTACCCGTCTTGTATATACCCTGGTACTGCTGTACAATATGCACGACGTGCAGCAGTTATGCCCGATGGGACGACGTAGAGAGAACGCGTACCTCGTGCGAAAAAAAAAATACCCCTCGGAACACAAGCCTACCCTCTTGTGTATTTGCATACCTGGTATAATATCTCTCGTACATTAGCTTACCATCATGTGTACTTACTGGCAAATATAAGAACATCTCTGACACACACGCCTATTTAATAGCATCAGTGTCGAAACCCGTAAAGCGCGTAGAGTCAGCACAGTAGGGGGCGGTCGTCTTTCAGCGCTCGAGATTTTCAGACCGGGAAGGTTGTCGAGCGCCGAACAAAGAAAGGTGTTCTCGGAAAGCTCTGGTCGATCTCGATCGATCGATCTATCGATCTATCGATCTATCGATCTATCGATCTATCGATCTATCGAGAGAGAGAAGAGACTTCAAAATGTTCGACTTTAGCACCCTTAACCCCTTCTAGGACCGCCGTCCCGTTTTGTGGACAAACCAGTCAAATTCCAAGTAAGTTTTCCCCAAAACCGGGACTGCGGTACTACTACAAGGGCTACCGTCGTTGTCGAGCAAAAAGACGAGCGCTGAAGAACACACACACACATATACCAGGTATATATTTGTTTCTTTTTTCTTGTTTCTTCTCTTTCGAATTGTCTTTGTTTTTTTTCCTCTTTGTTTCGTTTTAGTTTCTCTAGGTCATGGAATGTGTATGTCGTGCCTGTCGTACGCAGTATGGTGATATGGCATTGCATGGCCTACGTGGCAACGTAGTATCTCTGTGGCGTAGTTTTGTGACCATAGAACTTGTATCTCTCTAGGATTGAAGAATCGGCACGGACACTGGTTGTGCTGGATGTCGACGGGTAGAAAGAACGGTTTAATGTGGAGAAAACAACAAAACAACAACATACAACAGCAGCACGACATCGGATCATTATTAGCACGATTTTTTTTTTGTTTGTTTCTCATGGCGGAATGTTTCGTGGCAAACCACCCTCCATATATACAAATCATTTTTTTTTCTGGCGTTCCTGTCAAAAGATGAACACTACAAGTGCAACTGCAACTCCTGGCAGAAATAATGCAAGGATCGCTTGATCCTCATGTTCATGTCTAAAACCCTCCTTGCATTTCCGCCCATAGCGATCAATATCAACAGTGATGATTAATAGTATTATATATTATTAAAAATATCAAGGCTACTGCTGTGAGGGTATCGTGGGGAGTCGGGTTCTTGCGTGCAGTTCGACGCGAGCCGAGGAGGGGAGAAGAGCTCGAGCACTTTCTCGAGCAAAAAAGAAAAAAAAAACGCAAGGAATTAACCGTAGGGGGGAGGGGGGGACAAGAGACCTGCTATCCTGCTATTGCGGGGGACCACAGCAAATAGGACCAAATATTGTTAGTAAAATCAGCGAAAATATATATTACGGGGGGTCCATAGTTTAATAGGACCTATGGTATACATAAAAACCTATATATTTAGCTATTTTTACTAGCAATATTTGGTCCTACTTACGATGGTCCCCGGTAGTAGTTTTTTTGGTCTAAACCGTAGGTCCTATTTACTAAGGTCCCCCGAAAATATGCACGTGTGTGACACCGCATCTGACTTCCGACTGTTGACACGAGGGCGAAGAGAACGAAAGTCATGCATGGGGGGACGTGCTTTGGTGCTTCCAAGCAAAAGAGTGAGTGATGGAAAATAATAGTAATATTTACGGTATTATCACCATTCTGCCCGTATTAAACGTAATGGGACGTTTTGATTCAACAGCAGTGGTGTGCAAACGATTCCTACACATAATAGGGACATTATGGCATATAACCTGTTTCACCCGGTCGGGCGGGGGGCGCAAATCATGAGAAATATGTTCCGTCCGTCTTCCGTGCTTTTTTTTCTTCTCCTACGCAGTGCGCAATATATATATATATATATATAATTATATATATATTTATTTTTTTTGAAAAAGTCGTCCGCAGGTTTGTTGTTCATCCACTGACGAACAAGCAAACGACGCCGGGGCGCAAAATACGGAGTGAGGGGAGGGGGAGGTCACCCCATCTTAAGCCCATCACACCCATCCTACCCTCTGGTTAGCATTATTGATATCACGGGGGGGGGGGGGGGGGGGGGGGGGGAAGCATAGTAAAATAGGACCCAAATATAGTTGGTAAAAATAGGGAAAAACTCATACGTAGGATTTTGCGCGTGCCGCAGGTCCCCTATATTCAATATGGTCCGACGTAATAGCCGCTTTGCCTCTCGCACACGTGTGCGTGCCAGCGATGCCTGATATCTGCCAAGTGAGCAATGACCCGCGCAACTCCTACTCTGCTGCAAACGCAACAACAACAAAAAAAAAAAAAAAAGGCGTCCGCATTTTTTGGGTTTGTGCTTTTTTACCCTCTGACGCCACGAGCAGAAACGAGAAAGTGCGTCGTCCGCAGCATTTTCGTGGCTTTGCCTTCCGATGTCGTGAATAAAAAAAACAAAAAAGCGCACACATATATACATAGACATGTATACATATACAGGTACATATATATATATATATATATATATATATATCTCGATAAGCGTTTCGTTATTCGCCCTCCGATGCAGGGCGCGAAACGAGAAAGAAAAAAAAAAGCGTCCACAGAACTTCGTTGTCCATTTACCCCCCCCGCCCCCCCCCCCGCCCCCCCGCGTCTGATTCAGTGAGCTATTTAAAAATGGCAAGACAACGTTTCTCGGGGGGATTTAGCAATATTTGCCCTTCACGCCGGTGTAACACCTCAAGAATTTCCCGCATTCCTCGCTGTTTATTTTACCCTCCGGGTCAGTGAGCTACAGCAGTACAAGCAGGACAATGCGCCCCGCGCCTTTCGTTGGGTACCTTCCGACGCAGCGACGACTACGAACAGGAGTCCGTCCGTCCTTCGTTGCGTGCCCTCCCGCGCAAGGGAAAAAAAAGAGCCAAAGAAAAAAAAAAAAAATCCCTCGGAAGCCTTTCGTCGTTGTTTGCCTTCCGGCACAACGAAGGGCGGACCCTCCGCCTTCTTTATATCCCTCAAGAAGGCCGGAGGTGATAGATTCCGTTCTTTGGCGACCGCTTGCATTCCGCCCTCTTCTCTTTCCCGTGCGACATTGCAGAGTGTTATCACGTTTAGATTGGGTAGTAGACGATTGGTAAACCTTTTACCGATAACCCAACGGACTCAGACCTCATCATCAGGCCGTGACCTCCGTCTGCTCAATTTGTATGTTTCGTGTTCTATACAGCGCGCTCAGTGTCGGCGAAATCTTACGTGGTGAGAAAATGCGGCCGCATATACTTACATATATATATATATTTTTTTTCTTCATTTTCGTCACAAAAAATCTGCGCGAGCAAATGGCGAAAACACAGACGAAGCATTTCGTTATTTGTTATTTTTTTTGCCCTCCACGACGCGGGTCGTAAAAATATGGGGAAAAAAAAACAAAAACGAACAAACAAAAAATCTTTTCCGCATTCCGATATTGCGCGTAGCGAAAGAAGGCGTTTGGTTGTGCGTTGTGTGCTGTCTTTACATTAAGCCGTTATTTCTACCCAACTACCCTCTGGTAACCAGTACACTCGATGTCCGTCCTCATTCCTTATTCCGGAGAGAAAATGAGACTCCTTCCGTACAGAGCAGAACCGAATAAAAAATAATCGTCGATCAATGGGTGAGAAAAAAGCAAGTGAAGAAATTGCCAACGTACCGGTTACGAGAACACCGCAATACAACGCAGACCATAAAACAAAATTAGTACGTAAAATAGGTGTAACTTGTACCAGGTATTTCATATTTTTTCCTTACGACCCAGAAAATGCTTCGGGAGTCTTTCGTTCCGAACATTGCGGCGCAACAAAAGAAAGAAATAGTGAAACTAATTCCGCCTTTCCTTCTCTACCCTCCCGTGAGAGCCAGGTAGTGCGCAGGATGCGGTGTTCTTCGTTTGGTTTGCCTGTTATATTCCCTTGGTTCTTAGTCTTACTCTCTTGACGACTATTAATAGTGGTGTTTTCTTCTTTTTCCTTTTTTGTCCGGCTCGTTCTTTTTGAGTGTCTGCCAGAGCCCCTGCGGGGGGGGGGAACGATGGTTTGTTTGTTATATATATATATATATATTTTTTCTTGTTTTTCTTTCTCTTTCGAATTGTCTTCTTTGTTTTCGTTTTTTTTTCTTTTCTCTTTTGTTTCGTTTCGTTTCTCTAGGTCATGGAATGTGTATGTCGTGCCAGTATGATGGCATGGCATTGCATTGCATACGCGGCAACGTAGCATCTCTGCTGTGGCGTAGCTTTGTGACCACAGGACTTGCATCTCTCTAGGATTGAAGAATCGGCAAGGGCACCGGTTGTGCTGGATGTCGACGGGTAGCAAGAACGGTTTAATGTGAAGAAAACAATAACAACGTAAAGTACCGCATGAGTGTGTGTTCCTTCACATTGAACTCGTTCTGTCTACCCGTCGCCATCCAGCACAACCAGTGTCCGTGCCGATTCTCTCTGCGTGTCGTCTTCGGATTGAATCGTTCGTTCTACCCACAGCTTCATCAGTACACCCAGTGTCCGTCCTGATTCCTCACCTATTAACACTTTTAGTACCGCAGTCCCGTTTTGGGGACGAATCACTTGGAATTAGACTGGTTTGTCCCCAAATCGGAACTGGGGTACTGAAAGGGTCAATAGAGATACTGATTCTGTGCTCCACAGACTGTGAGACAGAGCAAGAAAGACCCGAAACAAAAAAAATCGCGAATTCAAGGGTCAAGCGAGCGAGTGCCAGCGTACCGGGTATGTGTGCGTTCTTCACATTAAAACCGTTCCTTCTGCCCGTGGACATCCAGCACAACCAGTGTCCGTGCCGCTTCTTCAATCCTGCAGCTAGCAGTAGAGAGATACAAGTTATGTGGCCACAAAAAACTACACCACGGAGATACTACTGTACGTTGCCACGTACCGGTATGCAGTAAGCACAGTACTGGAGCATTGCATTGATGCGGTCGAAAAAGAGGTAACCACCCCCTCCACGTCGCCACCGCAGACATGGATGGTGTGAGTCTGCCGAGACCATGACCGCATCCATGTTAGCATGGACAGCGAGGGAGGATGCACGAGAGTTCTTGCGTGCCTGCTTCGAAGCGTACCTCGCCGAGAAACCCAACGACTCCTAGCGAACAACGACCATAGAGGCTTTTGCAAGCACCTCAAGAGTACGGTAGGATTGGAAGGGACTAAAGCGAGGAGCATGAACCGTTCATTAGGGACGAGGATGGCACGCTGTTGCGGGATAATAAAGTGCGAATTCGTGAACGATGGTCGGGGTTTTATTAATACCACAAACTCTTGAGCACGAAATCGCTTAAAACTCGATCTCACGATCATCGACTTCTTGCCACCATGATCGCTTAAACTGTCGCTCGGAGATGAATAATACATGGACGAGATGACGGAAGCACTTAAAGGGACGTTAAATTGGAAAGCTGTCGGGCCAGATGGTCTCCCGGCCGAACTCCTGAAAATCGACCACCCCGCATTCGCCAGGTGCTTTCACAACATCCTTATCAAATGTTTGGGAATGCGGAGAGGGGGGGGAACAGGAGTAGAAGGGAAACTGCAGTGGACGAAAGCAGGAAGGAGATGGCAGACAGGGTAGCAAGGCACCGGGCAGACTAAGAAGTAGAACTTGCCTTTCTACGCGTGCCGCCAATTGGTGCAGTTGGTTCGAACGTGGTCTTCCTTTGTCTTCCTTTTGTTCGTGTTTTAAATTTGTTTCTTGCGCTGATCCTCTGTGATTGTATCATTTTATTCCTCTTCCTTTCTTCGATTGATAAGCCTTATTGAAGGAGTCGTGTGGCGTGAGTGGATGACGAGCCTGCTTTGCTTGTTTCGTATCGTCTGACGCCGAGGGGCTGGGCATAGTTGACGAACGCAGGACGGAGGCGGCAGACAGGGCAGCAAGGTACCAAGCGGACTAGCAGGGAGAACCTGGCTATGCTACTCGTACCACAAACTGCTGCCGCTACCTGGAGGATGATTGGTGCTTTGGTTTGGCGGTTACTTTCCCTTGGTTCTTAGCCTTACTCTGTTTACGACGAGTAGTGGTGTTTTTCTTCTTTTTCCTTTTTTCCAGCTCGTTATTTTCAAGTGTCTGCCATATCCCCTGCGGGGGGGGGGGCACGATGGTTTGTTTCTTATATTTTTTCTTGCCTCTTTTTCTTTTTCGATTTGTCTTTGTTTTCGTTTTTTTGCTTTGTTTCGTTTCGTTTCTCTATTTCATATTACGGGGAAGCACAGTAAATAGGACCTACGATACATACAAAAACCTATATACTTACCTATTTTACGAACGATATTTGGTCCTATTTACTATGGTCCCCCGTAATAGAATGATGTCGTGCCTGTCGTATCCAGTATAATGAGATGGCATTGCATTGCCCACTGTGCTGTGCTTACTGCATACGTGGCAACGTAGTATCTCTCATGTGGCGTAGCTTTGTGACCACATAACTTGTATCTCTCTATTAATAGGATTGAAGAATCGGCACGGACACTGCTTGTGCTGGATGTCGACAGGTAGAAATAACGGGTTAACGCGAAGAACAAACACATGTCATCATACTGGATATGAGTCGCACGACATACACATTCTATCAAACAGATAAACGGAAGAAAACAAAAAACAAAGAACGCAAAGCGAAAGAGAAAGAGAGAAAAAATAGAAGAAATAAACTACTGCTGTCGTGTGCCCCCCCCGGCAGGGGATGTGGTAGACACTCGAAAAGATCGAGCTGGAAAACACAACACAAGCAAGAGCAGAACCAAAAGACAACGAAACAAAATAAATTCCGCAATGAAACATGATACAAAAATGACGCACGGAGTTCAGAAAGGCTGCTGCTGTGCAGACGGAAAGCATACGCACTCAGGAAGGACAGACAGCTGATGCACGGACGAAGCAACACGAAGGAAAGGAAGACACACACCTCGTGTGATCAAGGAAAACGACGAAGCAGAGAAAATAATAATACCAGGTACATTTGTTACGCAGCAAGCAGAGTCGATGAACAACGTACTGGATACGACAGGCACGACATACACATTCTAACACGGACGCAAAAATATCAATACGACACCTGGTATAGTATATATACTTGACACATACCGTGTGACAAGTATTGAGCAGTTACGTAACGGGACAACAGCGTGCCATAACAAAGGCCTCCCTGGATTCCGGGCTGTAAATCGGCATGGACCGGAGGGATGCAACATACGGCAGTACGAGTATCTCGTACCTGGTAACAAATACCTACTTTACCGGAAATCAGAGACGCGGATTACCGGCAAGAAACGTCTTCAAACTTGCCTCTACCGCCAAACTTTCCAGGTATACCGGTAACCATGTGGCTCTAACGAGGGTACGTACACATACATGTATGACACCAGGTACCAGGTACGTTT
Organism: Macrocystis pyrifera; assembly: GCA_031763025.1. NCBI lineage: Eukaryota > Phaeophyceae > Laminariales > Laminariaceae > Macrocystis > Macrocystis pyrifera. Next base: position 9,540,328 of record JASSKH010000005.1, on the reverse strand, counting down.
TTTGCCCCCGCCCCTAAGCTAATGGGTACAGCGGGGTTCTCACGGGAGTGCGGTACTCTTGAGTGCGGGGGCTCAACTCAAAAAGTGCGGTCGAATTATCTCGTCACAACTCCATCCCGCTCAAGTGCGGCTATCGCACTCATTTTGGGGCCGGTCCTGCTTTGGTGCGGCCACCGCGCTAGTCACTCAAAATGACCGGTACTCGCGAGAAATTGGCTCGAGTATCAATGACTCGTATCGGTACAGCAGTACTCTGACGACTTATGCAAAAGATGTTACCGGTGCTGCACTGCGTTATCCTTAGGATGGGCCTCGAGTTGAAAGTGGGGTACTGCTGGACGATTGGTGGTGCAAGAGGGGGACAGCAGTCGTTTCAGTTTTTGGTACTCTGGGTACTCTCGAGTACTCAGTTGTTTCAGCTCCTGGTACTCTTACGTACTCGTGAGTACTCAGTCATTTCAGCTTCTGGTGCTCCAGGTACTCGGGAGTACCCACGTCAGTTCAACTTTTTGGTACTGCGGGTACTCGCGAGTACTCACGTCATTTCAGCTTCTGGCACTACAGGTACCCGCGAGTACTCAGTCATTTCAGCTGTTGGTGCTGCAGGGACTGAGTCATTCAAAGTGACCGGTACTCGCGAGTCCTTGCCCGAGTACCAATGATCGCCGGGACTGGTGCTCTGACGACCTTATGCAGTTGCAACATTGAACTTCGGGCTATAGCCTGCGTGAGAGGACGGATGCATGCGAGTTTAGCAGCCGAGCTCGCTCTAAGCACAGCAATTCATCACAGCATTTCATTCTGGTGACCACTGTGTGGGACTGAACCAAAACGTGGATTAAAGGAATGAATCAAAAGATTCAGGAACGAATCAAACGAACGTCTCTCCAAATGTGTTGCTGCTGCTGTACAGGAGGAGCGAGTCGTTCAGGGGTCTTGACATCGGCGTGGTAACTTCATAATCACTGCTTCTTACTCGAACGGCTCTTATATACACATACAACTGGTATTGATATTACAGGGGACCATTGTAAATATAACCAAAAGATATTGTTCGTAAAAATAGGTAAATATATAGGTTTCTGTCTGGACCGTAGGTCCTACTTACTATGGCCCCCTGTAAATAGTACGTCAACCCTTGTAGGACTGCAGTCCCGTTTTGGAGACAAACTATTACGGGGGTCCATAGTTAATAGGACATATGGTACAAATAAAAACCTATGTATTTACCTATTTTTCTACGTACTTCGTAAGAATATTTGGTCCTATTTACTATGGTCTCCCGTAATACTCAAATTCCCAAGTATTATGTGTCCTCGAAACGGGACTGCTGTAGTAGTATTAATACTATAAGAGTTTAAAACAGCTCTCGCGCTGTAGAGAACAGCTCGCTAAACTCTATTAATAATTATTTCTCATATCATCCGTCCCGGTTGAGCGCGGTTGCGGTACCGCGCTAAAGCGGAACACACTCCACAGCAGCAGCAACAGCAGCAGCAACAGCAGCAGCAGCAGCAGCAGTAGTGCGGTACCTTCCTTCCTCAAACGGACTATTCATATTATAGTGCGGGGCCCGTCCCACATCAGTGCGGATATCGTCGTCTGGCGACCCCGACCGCACTCATCAAGCGGGACTCCCAACCCACAACAATACTTCAGAAACTGCTTGCTGTCTTGGGTCATCGGAGGGAAACCCCGTCCCAATCCGACCAGCCGCCTTCGAACTCATCTCCACTCCCGAGCAAGCCATCGGACTCGACGGACTCCGCATTCCAGGCAACGTAAGGCCGTCTACGAGAGTAGGTGCCCGGCTAGAGCTTGCGTGTCAATTTGTTCATTAAATAGGATATATACAGCACAGTAGGTGACTTTGCATTACCGCACATTTTTTTCGTTTCTCGTTCTTTCCCTCAAACCCCCAGTAACCTCTGAACTACGCACCGTTACCCGTAACGTACATCGCTGGTGTGTATCGACTGACGGGCCGATGTCGTGTTGTCGTTTTAGTTGTTGTTTTCTTTACACTAAACCGGTCTTTCTACCCGTCCACATCCAGCACAATCATTGCAGTGTCCGTGCCGATTCTTCAATTCTATTAATAGAGAGATACCAGTACAAGTTATTATGTGGTCACAAAGCCACGCAACAGGATACTACGTTGGCACGTACGCAGTAAGCACAATAGTGGACAATGCAATGCCATGTCACCATGTTGAATACGACAGGCACGACAGACACACATTCTGTGAAATAGAGAAACGAAAGGAAACACAAGAAACAAAAAAAAACAACGAAGGCAAATCGAAAGAGAAAAACGAAAAAAAAAAAAAAAAAAAAGAAAAAGAAGGAAAAAAAAAATAGGAGGAACAAACTGTCGTGCCCCCCCCGCAGGAGATGTGGAAGACACATCAAAAGAACGATGCGCCTCGGTGGCTCGGTGGGCCCTTGAGATTGCAAAATTGCATCTCTTCCCGACAATTTAATCCAAAATGCACAAAAAAAGGCATGCACTTCGTACTAATATCGACAATTTAATCCAAAATGCACAAAAAAAAGGCATGCACTTCGTACTAATATTAATAACACGAGTCGCGTACGTGGGTGGTTGAATCCATAGTGCCGGCGTCCCGGGTGGCTTTGGTAGGTGGTCCGCGTGCCTGTCAAGATCAATTTCGTGGGTCCAAGTCCCACCGAGTGCATGCTCATACAGGGACTTTTTCTTGCATAAAAAATTGATGAAGCGGAAAGCGCGAAAGCGTGAGTTGGCTACATTCGATGAAAATCGACGAGCAGTGGGAATGCTGAACCACCCTATGCGCGACAAAAATAAAAGGCACGTACCGGGGGGGAGAAGGGACGACACCTGTGACCACGGCTTGTCCAGAAGATCGTCGAGGGTGAAACCTCCTACGAGTGGGCTGGGAAGTAAAAGTGATGTATAAAAAAAAAAAAAAACTTCCAAAAAACTTTCGCCAAAAAAAAGCAGCATGAACTATTAATATTAACATTATTAATAATAACGTAAGAGCTGCGAGTATATAGATGATACGGCATGACCAAGACTTCAATACAACCAACAGCGAGCGTCTCTGGCTCTTCTCGCGTGCAACAGCTGCCGCGCTTCAAGCTACGACATTTCCTTGGTGGCAGCCACCGGATCGTGCTTGCTTGAGCGTGTATCGCACGTACGTACGTTGTTCGCTCGTGTTGGCAGCTACCGCCGTGCTTCTCCGTGCCCATGTAGATACGGCGCAATGTGTACTGCTGATTCGTACGAGGTGTTGGTTCGTATGTTCCCCCTTTTCACATTTCAACTTGCGTGACCCCCCGGATTTCAAGATCTCCGACGCGTAGAAAGAACGGTTTAATGTGAAGAAAACAACAACAACAACAAGTCGTCAACCGCCAGCCAGACAAGGATATAATTATTGCGCTGGCGCAACGTTTTGGTCAAAATGGCCGTTTTCGGCAACAGCCGCGGAGGGAGGGCCTGGTCGCGCGCAGCGCAACACCCGACTTTGGGCGCGCAACTTTCTTGGCAGCAGGCCCGAAAAATTGTTGTGGCCTTTTTGATTGGCCGTAGGCGATCTTTTTTTTCAAAGCACATGTGTTTTTCAAATTCGACATCAGCGAAAAAAAAAAAAAAAGAAAAAAAGTAAGCCCCTTTTTGAATTCGCCGCAAGCGATTTTATTTTTGTCAAGGCCCGTCTTCTATTCGTCTCTGTAGTAGAACAAAAGGAAAAAAGGTTCTGATCCCGATACACGCCCTTCCGAGGTTCGGGAGGCGTTTAAACGCTCGTTGTTACCGAGTTTTCGGGCACAGATTCGCGCATGTACATACCGCAATTTTTTGGCCTCCGGCCGCTCTGCGCGCAACACGCGTTGCGTCGCCTGTTGCGTTGCGCTGCGCTGCGCGTACCAGACACCGGACCACCATCGAACATCATATCCCTGCCCACAATGCCATGCACATCCTGAAGGGGAACCTCGTACGTATATACGTAAACAAACATCAGATATCAGGTTACGTCTGATACACGAGGTACGCAAAGATATCATATCGCAGTACTGGTGCATACGTACGTATTTGACGAGTATCTGCCGTATATAGCACACGGATGACATATCATACCACGTACCAGTAATAACACTCCCCTTCGGAACGAATTGCGGGGCCAATTTCCTCCAAAACATGCACACGACGACAGTCAAATTATGATGGGACTTTGGGAGTTTTTTTCAGGTTTGGGAGGATACCGTAGGACGCCGCCTGCAGGCTCTCGCCCCCTAGACCATGGATCCACCTTCTATCTTCGAGGCCGTCATTTATACTCGTTAGCCTTGCCCGGCACCAACCGGGTTGGCCGTGGGCTGAGTCTATATCGAGATCGAGCGTCTATCGTCGCATGGGCTGATTTTTATCAGCGTGTTGACAAATTGCAACGAGAGAAAACAAAACTGCACCGCCTGCAGCCGTGTTACAAAAAACAGAAGAAAAATCGAACATTTTCTTTGCCCTTGTTTCCCACAGCGGCGGCAGGAGGATATTTTGGGCTGTTTTTTTAAAGCAATATTTTTGAAGAATTGTTTTGAACTTCGCGTTTTCCATTGGCATAGGTCTAAAAGGTATTACGATATTTATCACAGGCGTTATTCGTACGGTGTTTCTCGCGACACCTGTGATAGGGCAGGACCGTAAAAGATGGTGTATATACCCTTCCCTATGGATATACGTTGTATACCACTCCCCCCGAATACTACTGCACTAACATCAATATATATAACAATACTTGGGTGATAAATATATACCAGGTACGTACACACAACGAAACACCTACCCGACTTATCACCCGGGTACGTTGTATACCACACCCCTGTTGCTTGGGCGGCGCTGGGTGGGGGTGGCGCAGGCGAAAGTAGCGAGCGAAACCGCACTGCCCTACGCTGCCCTGCACTTCGACAGCGCTGCCCCTGCCCTACGGCGGTGCTTTCTTTGCACTACGCTTGCCTTGACAAACGCTGCCTTGCACTACGCTGCCCTGCCCTGCAGCAAGATGTACCAGGCTTCATACCCACCAGTATTCAGTATCAAGCCCCCAGTATATCACCCGTGGGTGATATTCCTGACGTGAGCAAGCACACCGTATTATATACCCGCATACATGTGGGCGAGCGTACCACAGCATACGTACGTGCACACCAGTACGTAACGGAGGAGGAGGAGGAGGAGGAGGAGGAGGGAGGAGGTGCAAAGGTCTTGCGACCGCGTGGCCCGCCGCGGTGGGAAATAAATCGTCTGCGGCGCCGGCGACGGTACTCGAGGCTCGATCAACATGTTCTTGTTTTTGTTTTCGGCGGCAACCACATCCGTGCCGCCCTCCTGCTGCTGCAAAGGCCCCCACTGCACTGTATAGTGCCGGTTACCCACCCACTCGTGGTCGTAGTGGCTGTGGAATCAATCGATTGGCACAGCAGAGGTGGAGTCACCAGTCTGGCAGTGTGCGGAGTGACTCGTGTACTGAGTCAAGCTGGGGAGACTATTGAGAGGTTTTAGTGGGGGTTCAACTCCTACACTACCTGAGTCGGGAGAGATAAAATCTAGACTTCCTCAGGTGCCTACATCCTCGGAGTAAACCACACTTTAATGACGGTCAGAGACAGGCCCGACTAAGGTGGAAGAAACGAACCGGGTTCGAACCGGTGCACGAAAACTTGAGAAATAAGTGTGGACAGGGGTTTCCTCTCGCTCTCCGGGGCACTACAAAAAAAAAAGAAAAAAAGTACGTGCTGCATGTAGTCCCGGTTGCCGCTACATAGGGCATGAGGGCAGTACCAGGTATAAGTTTTCCATGCTGTAGATACAATTAACTTTTTGGGAGCATACATGCTCCATAAAAAGCGGGAAACCAAAACATCCCCCCTGCCTGGAGTTCCTGATCCCAGCCGGACCTGATCCCACCCACATGTGGTCCCATTTGGCACCCGACAAGGTGCAGAAATAGAACTGGCCCTTTGCAGGCATAGACAGGCATATAGACCGCAGAGCTACATCACCGAGGTCCTTTTACAATCTGTGAGCTCGGCTCTTCAGGTTGGTAGGCTATTCAGGTATTTTGGTTCCTGCTGGGATCAAGGTACGGGCGAAGACCCAACCCAACCCCTGACCCTAACCCTGACCCCAAACCGCAGGAAAAACGGGCCAAAACTGGACATAAAACGCGGCACAGCCAGCCGCGTTTTGCATCGAACCAGCAAATTTCTCAATTGCGGAAGAGGATTCTGAAGTGCAAACATCGCAACGCAATTTTCAAGTCCAAAACACGCCAAAAGATCCGAGCTCACAGATTTTAAAACCTACTCCCGTCCTTTTTTACAATCTGTGAGCTCGGATCTTCGGGTTGGTGGGCTGTTCAGGTATTTTGGTTCCTGTTGGGATCAAGGTACGGGCGAAGACCAGCGGGTGAACCCAGCTCACATGTACAGTAGTGCCGATCTTTGCCTATCGCTACTTTGGAGGGGCTCACTATTGATACTGCTGTGCTGCTGTACCAGGCATACCAGAGCTATCGCGTGCCCCCCTGGCGGTCTCTGAAATTCATCCCAGAGGGGGTCGGTGTGTTATCTCGGGTGTTGCACGGCGGCAACATGGCGAACATGGAATTTTCCGGAAAACCTCTATTGGCGCGCTTGGGCCGGCGGTGGGCAGGGTTTCATTTCGGAATTACGCTCAGGTGGAAGGCAGAAGTCGGAGGAGAGAGAAGCGACGAAAAAAAATTGAAAAATTGGTCGAATTCACAAATTCACATATCTGGTTTAATCTACAACAGCGGAACCAAGTCCGGCATTGATTTCGAATCGGAATTGATTCTTGATATCGTGACACGTCACAACGTACATGATTTATATACACATATGCTCATACAAGTATGTTTGTGGTCTGCGCAGCAGCCTCTGGTGCGCTGTTGTTCTTTTTTTTTTTTATGTTGGTCGGGGGTTGTGCGAGGTGTTTCGCTTCAAACCCTTTTTTTTTTCTGCCCGTGCTTTTTAACGAGGTACAACACACAGCAACACCATAACTGTTCAACAGTGCAAGGTAGGTATAACTACCACGGGGGACCATAGTTAATAGGACCTATGGTGCATGCTCGTAGGGACTTTTTCTTGCATAAAATTGATTAGCGGAAAGCGCGAGAGCGTGAGTTAGCTGTACATTCGATGAAAATCGACGAGCAGTGGGAATGCTGAACACACCTTATGCGCGATAAAAAATAAAGGCACGTACCGGGGGGGAGAAGGGACGGCACCTGTGACCACGGCTTGTCCAGAAGATCGTCGAGGGTAAAACCTCCTACGAGTGGGCTGGAAAGTAAAAGTGATGAAAAAAAAAAAAAAAAAAAAAAAAAAAAAAAAAAAATGGTGTACATAACAACCTACATATTTACCTATTTTCACTGACAACATTCGGTCCTATTTACTATGGTCCCCCGTACTCTTACTACCCACTATCCGGTCGGGCGATACAAGAAAATGCGACCGCCTCCTGAAACCCACCCTTTAATGATGCCAGCCCCAAAGTGGTGTCGGTTAACGGTCCGATTTCGATCCCGTCAAGGTATCTCCATTTACGGGAGACCCATAGTAAATAGGACCAAATATTGTCGAACAAAAATAGGGAGATATGTAGGTTTTTGTGCGTACCGTAGGTCCTATTTACTATGGTCCTCCGTAATAGACCAAATATAGCAGTATTAATGGTGGTCTCTCTATGGTGCCCGTTACCGGTGAAAGTGCCTGTGGAATCGCCCGGCACAGCAGATGGGCGTACTACTGTAACCAGTGTGGCAGTGTGCGGAGTAATTAGTACCGGTTTGCCGCTATAGTACCGGTATTGTTGGCTGGTGGTCCATACCGGCATTATACAGGGACCACTACGTACTGCCGTACTGACGTTAGTGCGGGGAGTTCGTACTAATACACACGGTTTGTCCGACCGACAAGGGGCTGTAGTGCCGTCAACCGGCGTCTTCAACCTAGTCTACGATGAATACCAGGTAGACTACGTACGAGTATAGGGTCAGGCGAAACCCTCAAACGTAGTCTACACGGCATATATCCATCTGCTGTGGCTGCGAGGTTGGGGGTTGGGGTTGTTACAGCAGCAGCAGCAGTAGTGGTCCCTCTATAGTGCCGGTTGCTCGCTATAGTGCCTGTGAAATCGTTCGACACAGATGAGAGTAACTATTACGGGGGTCCATAGTATTTCTTTTTTATCCATCACTTTTACTTCCCAGCCCACTCGTAGGTTTTACCCTCGACGATCTTCTGGACAAGCCGTGGTCACAGGTGTCGTCCCTTCTCCCCCCCCGGTACGTGCCTTTTATTTTTGTCGCGCATAGGGTTCAGCATTCCCACTGCTCGTCGATTTTCATCGAATGTAGCCAACTCACGCTTTCGCGCTTTCCGCTTATCAATTTTTTATGCAAGAAAAAGTCCCTATGAGCACGTGCACTCGGTGGGACTTGAACCCACGAAATTGATCTTGACAGGCACGCGGACCACCTACCAAGCCACCGGGGACGCCGGATGAAAGTCCCTAATTATAATCATGATTCAAGAAGGGTGGGTGGTAGGGCGGTCAAACCCCTGTGAAGGCCTGTTGACGCATCTAGTGCCCCCAGACAAACAAGTTCATGTCTTCACATTTTGCAATCCAGGTTTCCCCACTAAGGTGGTTCTACAGCGACCCAGTCAACGTAGAACAATGCACGACCTTTGACAGCCATGGCACCACTTTGCGTTCAGTTCAAACACCCTGAACTGGACAGTCAACACCGGCTAATTACAGCATTGAATAAGGACCTACGGTACACAAAAAATATATACGTTTTAGTGGATACCGTAGGTCCTATTTAGTATGGTCGTCCGTACTAAAAGCGCATGCACTACTGGGGGACCACTATGTATACTACTTGTATCATACTGGCGTAAATACCCGGCGTCCCCGGTGGCTTGGTAGGTGGTCCGCGAGCCTATCGAGATCAATTTCGTGAGTTCGAGTCGCACCGAGTGCATGCTCATAGGGACTTTTTCTTGCATAAAATTGATTAGCGGAAAGCGCGAGAGCGTGAGTTAGCTGTACATTCGATGAAAATCGACGAGCAGTGGGAATGCTGAACACACCTTATGCGCGATAAAAACTAAAGGCACGTACCGGGGGGGAGAAGGGACGACACCTGTGACCACGGCTTGTCCAGAAGATGCGTCGAGGGTAAAACCTCCTACGAGTGGGCTGGAAAGTAAAAGTGATGATGTACATAACAGATGACTCACATATTAATAATGGCATTCCCGTGCAACAGCAGCGGTGTGATTTGATACACGTATACGAGTATACATCCGATGGTTCTTTATTGTGTACTTTGGTTGCTGGCGTATGTATGTATGTATGTATGTATGTATGTATGTATGTATGTATGTATGTTGTGTCGGCCGCACCTATTAATAGGGCGAAGGCATGGTATTGCGTAGGCTATTAATGCATTACGGTGTGTTATCTCTGTGTCGTAGTCTGTGACCACAGAGCTCGTATCTTTCTAGGGCGAAGAATCAGCACGGACACTGGGCTTGCTGGATGTCGACGAGTAGAAGAACGGTTTAATGTGAAGAACACACACACACTAAATAACGTCAAAACATACGTGGTAGTTGCAGGTCGAAAAATCCGAAAAAAAAAAAAACCCCGCCAGCGAGGGGGCGGAACCCTCCCCCCTCCCCCCCCCAAAAAACAGGCGCAGGTACGACCACAAACAGGTAGCATCCGGTTTGGTGAGCTATTGGTAGCGCGTTACCATACCTTCGCCCGTCCGGGTCACTACAACAGTATACCGCGCGGGAACGACATGCAGCACGCCGAGGGCGTGTCCCGATTATTCCTGTTTTTTGTGAGAGAAATGCTGACAAAAAAAGAAGGGTTGATGCACATTAATACAGTAGTAGTTACCATCGACAGCAGTACAGCAACAGGTGAAAAAATATCGTGACACAAAAGAAACGCGAGTTACACGTTCCGTGGTCACAAAGCTGTTGCGGGGGGCCACAGTAAAGAGGACTAAATATCGTTATTACGGGGGTCCATAGTTAACGGGACCAAATTTTGTCAGTAAAAAGTGGCAAATATATAGGTTTTTATGTACATCATAGGTCCTGTTAACTATGGACCCCCGTAATAGTAAAAATAGGTGAATAAATGAGTTTTTGTGTGTATCGTAGGTCCTATTTACTAGGGTCCCCCGCAACAGCAACACACCGGAATATACCAGTACGAGAAAACAAACACAACGTCGCGTGAAAAAGATACCATAATAATAATAAGATACTCGTACAATTAAGAGCGGCTAAATCAGACAGCAGTTGTGTCAGGCGACAAACTACACTCGTATTGATATACACTTCGTATGATACTTCCTCCGTATCATGAGCAAAGCCATCCAAGTATCTACCGCACTTTTTGCAGAGGCCCCTATATAACCGTGTCCGGTTCTTTTTCCATCTTGGTACTGATGATTCCCTTGGCATTTATGGGGTTGGTTTTGCAAAAAAAAAATATATTGTTAGGGGATGATGCCAGGTGAGCGAACGGCCTGACCACAGCAGTCAGTTGGCTGAAAATGGCCGATTTCGCCCCGATTATGGTTATAAGGAAGCCAGAAGAAAAAAAAGACGGCAAACCCGAAGAATTCTGAACGCAACAAGAAAAAACAATTTCCTCTATCCCGCTGTATCAACACTACTATCTGCACCTCGTCCCAAGCCACTTGGTCTTTTTTATTCGTCACCTCCGTCCGACGTACGTATGCGGCCAAAATTGGCCAGAATCGGCAAAATCGGCCAAAAAATGTAAAAGAGTGCGCTATTTTTTTTTTTTAATAAGCTTTTCCTTTGGCTGGTATTTCCAACGATGTCGACTATGCCATTGTCAACGTGGCTCTGAGCGCGGTACAATCTGCGCCCCATGTAGATGATTTTTTTCAACCCATACCTGGTGTATTATACAGAAACAGTAATTACGTAATTACGATATGTAGTCCAGAAAAAAAAAAAAAAAAAAAAGTGACCACTGACAACCCTCGCTAAAGACCTCGAACCTAAGGAACAGATAAATAGCAAGCATATTACGTAATAGCAAGCATGCATGCGTTGCCTCGTGCGGCGGGTGTTGTAAAACGTCACTGCCGTGGACGGAAATATAAGAACCGCTTGGTCTTCATATTAATGTCTAAACTCTCCTTTTTTTTCCCGCCAAGAGTTTGTACCAGCTGCGCTTTCGACACTTACTTTTCTTCCCTTGAGTTCCGAGAAAGATGTTACACGTACTCGTACTAGAGAGAGAGAGAGAACCGGGAGGATGAGCGCCGCAGAACCCTCCCAAGTACAACCAGCACCCACAGCAGCATCGAACGCTGAATACTTGGGGAGTGAGTGCAGGCCGTGTTCACACTACAGAGTACGTATACACCAGACAGAAGCTCGAAATACTGCGAGTACTCGCAGCAATACTCTCGAAAAAAAAAGATCTCAACACTATTACGGGGGACCATAGTAAATAGGACCTACGGTACACACAAAAACCTATATGTTTACCCCATTATTACTAACAATATTTGGTCCTATTTATAATGGTCCCCCGTAATAATTCATTCCACGAGTACAACCTGGTACGAGTACCTGGTGCTTTGTGTCCCCAAAAACGTCCGTGCAGTTCTTAAACCCCCTTAGTACCGCAGTCCCGATTTGGGGACAAACCAGTCTAATTCCAAGTGATTTTTCCCCAAAACGGGACTGCGGTACTAAAAGGGTCAAGGTTGGGACTGCAGTCTCGTTGAGGGGACGAAACATTTAAAATTAGAGTCAGATTTAGATACATGGACACTACTTTGCTCAAAAGAGGGTTTTGATTGAACCTGGGGTGCACAACAAAAAAAAAAAAAAAGGCCGAAAAAAAAAAAGAAGACAGCACACTCCTTCCTGTAAAAGGCCAAAAAACAAAACAACAAACTCGGCAAAAGCAGCACATACACACACCCTGCTCTGGGGTGCGCGCTTGTTTTTTAGCGCTCGATTTTCTTTTCGAGAACGGCAAGGTTTAATAAACCTGTAGCACCACCGCAGTCCCGATTTGGGGACAAACCAGTCTAACTCCAAGTGATTTGTCCCCAAAAAAGGACCGCGGGACTACAAGGGTTAAGGACTCCAGTCCCTTTTGGAGGACAAACTACTACGGGGGACCATAGTAAATAGGACCAAATATTGTTAGTGAAAATAGGTAAATATATAGGTTTTTGTGTGTAGCGCAGGTCCTATTTAATATGCCCCCCCCGTAATACTAAATGATTGGAATGCCCAAAAACGGAACTGCAGTCCTCAAAAGGGTTTCAAGGTTATTGCGTTTGCCGCCAATACCGAACAAACATGTTTTCGGCAAAAGATAAAATGGGCGAGAGATTGAGAGCCTTCCGAAAATACGGTGTTCGACCTTTGGGCACCCTTCTATATACTGCTGTTGTTAACCCCTTTAACGCTGCAGTGCCGTCTTGGGGGATAAACCACTCGGAATTAAAGTAGTTTGTCCCCAAAATCGGGACTGCAGCGCTAAAAAGGGCAAAAGATACAAACGATCGCACCCCTATATACATGATACTGCTGTGCGAATTCAAAGACTGCGGTCCCGATTCGGGGACAAAATTACACGGAATTTGAGCGGATTCGTCCCCGAAACGGGACTGCAGCACTAAAAGGGGTGCCGGTTTTCACGGTATATGGTGGGATTCCTGAGCGAAACTACAAAAAACAAGTAAAATTGGAGCCGTGGTTGCTCCCTGATAGTGAATATTTCCGGGGGTTTTGGCCGCGCTGCCTGAAGTCGACCACCCGACCCGAACCCTAACCCGAACTCGAACGGTATGGGGTGACCACTGCTTGGATGATGTGGCGTGTGAAATCTCTTGGTTGATTCGGCCGGCTTGGATGCGGTGCTTGGACGGGCTTTCTAGGCTGATGTGGCCGGCTCGGGATGCTGTAGCTTGGAAAAACTCTGACACGGGGCACCATAGTAAATAGGACCAAATATTGTTGGTCAAAAATCGGAAATGTATAGGTTTTTGTATGTACCGTAGGTCCTATTTACTACGGTCCTCCGTAATAGGTTGGTTGGGCCGCTTACAAAACACCCCTTAGCCAATCAGAGTGCGTAAATAGCCTACCTTAAGGAAGATTCACTATCTGGGGGCATCCACTACTGGTATATTGTTTGGAAAATATTTTCACCTCATTGTAGCATACCCCCCCCCCCCCCCCCCCCCCCCCTGTAGTCTTTCTGGGTCTCGAAAATGGGTATGAAAGTACGAAGTGGGGTGTCGTTTTTCTTTTACGCCCCTGATTACATTCCTAGCCGACCACAAAACAAATAAATATAAAACAGATTAATAATATATTAGTTAATTAGTAGCAGATCCATCGTAAGCATCGTAAGACGTGTGTGTACAAGGCAAGGTCGCCCTGTGTGCACACCATGCTCATGACGACGATGTTCTCACATCGGCTTTACTTCCTATTAATAGAAAATCCTGCCTGTGATCAGAAAAACAGGCTGCAAACAAAAAGTATGTAGATATGGGAAAAAAAAAAACAATCAAAGGTACGAAATAGTGCGCACGGCAGCAGCAGCAGTGTCAAACCACTCCGTGAGGGAAACGGTGCTGTTAATAACGAGTTGTGGTATACCATCAAGGTGTCACCTGCAGCCAAATACGAGCAACACCAGGAACAGATGTACGCTCCGTACGCATCTAAAACAAAATACAATTAAAATACATTGTAGTAATTATAGTAAAAGTATACCGTAAAAACATAATACCATAAAAAAATAATCCGTCCATTGTATACACTGACCACGATTCCGAGTTGTTTCTGCACCGCATGATTCATTTTCTGGCCAACGAGAGGCAGTCAGCAAAGTACAACCCACCAGGACTCTCCCTGGAGCGGGCACGCCGTGAAATCCAGCTATATACTGCTGGGGCGTTGTTTTTGCTGGTGTTGGTGCTGCCGTCAGCTTTCAACTCGTGGTTGCTGTTAATACCACAGCATACACCACACTTCTTCCATCATACGTAGTCCGTCCGTGCGGTCGTGCGTGGCGCGTGATTAGGTATCACAAGACGCGAGACACGCTTCGTACGTATGCACGCCAACCACAAAAACGCAAAAAAAGGCGACGGGAGTGCCTGGCGCCCGAGGGCCGCACACTGCGTACTGCGTACCACCTACTATAAACCGCCGTACCTGGTACAGCAGCTTACACAGCAGCAGTTACAGGAACACCAGTTTACAGCAGTATTACTAGTACCTCTGGAAAAACAATACCTGGTATACTCGTACGAACAGTACTGCTGCTATTGATTACGGAGGACCATACATAGTAAATAGGACCCACGGTACAAACAAAAACCTACCGGGGTACACATTTACTTATTATTACTACAATAACAGTATTTGGTCCTATTTACTATGGTCCCCGGTAATACTACTGGATAACGTTTTACGTACTTCGGTGACCGTGCTCGTCTTATTCCGATAATTTGATAATTTGGCGGCCCGAAGTAGAGTAAAAACACTGCTGTACGTACTCTATATACGTACGAACTAAACACAATTTTTATACCGGGTGAGTGGTTCAGTGGATGGTCCAGTGGGTACCCTCGGATCCTGCTAGAGTTGATTCCGTGAGGGTCGCTACTAACACGAAGTCAACAACAAGTGCAGTACTAGGACATCGTTCTTTCCGTTTCTACTTTGAAGGTTCAACTCCACCGCCCCCTATTTCCCGTCCGTCAGTGGAAACGGTGTGTTAATTCATCACTCTGCCTTCCCTGCGTGCAGACGGGGAAAAAAAGTTTCTGCCCTCTCCCGATTCTGACACCCGCTGAGATCTTGCTGCTGTCGCGCGCCCCCCCCCCCTCCCCCTCCCCTATCGCCTTTTTTTTTCCCAATGGCGGTTCTTGCGCGCGGTTCTCACAGCCACCTCATTTTTTCAAGACGCGTCCTGCAGCAGTCAGTAAGAGGCAGAGCACCAACTTTCTAAATTTTGCCTTCTGAGGCTCCTCCCTCACTTGAGAAGGTCTATGCTATGTGGCTCAAGTCATCAAAAAGCAAGTCTCGCCCAAAAACTGATCTCGGCACAAGGTAAAAAAGTGCAATCCGATGAACAGCCCCGAAGCTCACTGATAGTAGGGACCAACCAGAAATATAAACACCGTTTGATCTTGATATAAGGTAAAAGTGCAATCCGATGAACAACCCCGAAGTCTACTATTAATAATAGTAGGTACCAACCGGAAATATAAACACCGTTTGATATCGGTCGCAGACTCCAAATGGGTGTTATAATATTTTCGGTCAGAGTGGGATATCACGAATAATATGGTGAAACACTACAAGCTTTCCCCCTTCGGAATTCGATTGACTTGAAATACCGGGGGTGTCGCGAGGTGAAAAAGTGGGAACACGGGTGTTCCTATATACGAGCCTGTCTGTGTGAAGTTCGCTGGTGTGTACCGCTGCTGTACCGCGCGAGGGTATTTGAACTTGGGAGCAAGTAGAGCGTGGGTTGGAATCGTCCAGCTCGTTGTATTCAGGATGGCACGCCCACCCAAGAACACGCAGGCACGCACGCAAGCACCGTTCACAGCTGTCACTCAAAGGAGACCTTGAAGTATGGCTACTACTACTACTACTACTACTACTACTGCTACTACTGCTTAGCGGTGCGAGCCATTGACATCGGGGTTTCCATGGACCTGCTCGGCTCTAGCTGGGCGGAACGTCTCCCCACGAATACTGGCCAGATCTCGCGACTTTAAATGCCCAGAGCACGCAACAGGGAGCCCGGCGGGGACCCACAGTTGCACCCGGGGTGTACACGCGAGCCCCCTGCATCCCCCGCAGCCGAGAGCGGGGGGAAAGACCACCGGCCGGAGTACAAAAGTAGAAAGTGTTTCGGGAAAAGTCTATTTGGCGCGTACTAACATTAATAGTAGTAATACTAACAATGGTATTCCAACGTGTTGGTTGAGGGACCCGTTCAGTCAGGAATGTTTTGGCCCAAAAAGTGCTACTAGGGGGGACCACAGTAAACAGGACCAAATATTGCTCGTAAAAACAGGTAAATATATATAGGTTTTTGGGTGTATCGTAGGTCCTATTTACTATGCCCCCCCCCCCCCCCGCAAATATATACTCCTACCTTGCATATCCGTAGCAGTGGGGGTTTAAACGACCTTTGGAGGACTGCGTTCACGTTTTGGGGACAAACTGCTAAAAAAAAAAGAAGTAACTGGTCGCCCAAACGGGACTTGCATTTTTTGCCCTAAAAAGGGTCTATCAACGAACGCTCGCTGCTGACGAACCCTTTTGGAACTCTACTGCTGCAGGGGTGCAACAATCTACTGCTGTGAGCATCGATCGATCGACCTGAGCACAGAACAAGCGCGGTTTCACCAAACCGTCCCAGGTTGAGCGATCGGCGGCACCACCGCAGCACCAGCCAGGTACGACGAGGTAGGGCAAAATCCAAAAATAGGCATATCTACGAACGCCTCTTGAGCCATTTATTTACAGGTACACTACATATTGCACTCGGGAAAACGCTTCTCGGGCCTCTCCCTTTGACTGGCCAACGCCCCATCGTATCTACTTCTTTTTTTCTTTTTTTTTTTTTTTTTATCCTCCGGTGGATTGCTAAAAAAAAAGCTCAAGGTCGTCACACTTCCACGTTCCAGTTTCGTCCTGCTGTCTTGTTGGCTCAAAGATTTCAAGGTATACACCTCTCTGTAGGTACTCAAGTTGGGTTTCACCCATTTTTTTGCTTTACTTTTGTACCTATAAATGGGTCAAGCAAACAATTTTCTGGGCAAAACTGAAGTACGGGCACAGGACCGTCGGGGCCAGGCCAGGCGACCCGAGCTGTCAACACTGAGAGCCACGAAGAGATCGTGAAATCAGGTTTCGCGGGGGCTTTTGCGCATTGTTACACAGAGAGAAGCAAACTCAGCAAGTACCCAGCAAGGAACTGGGCTACGTTCGATTTCTGGCAAAACTGAAGTACGGGCACGGGGCTGTCGGGGCCAGGCGACCCGAGCTGTCAACACTAAGCCACGAAGAGATTGCGAAATCAGGTTTCGCGGGGACATGTGCATTGTTGCACAGAGAGCGGCACACTCAGCAAGTACCCAGCACGGAACTGGGCCACGTGTAGGCCAGGAGAAATCCTTCAACTTGGGAAAGAGGCCGTTTGCAGGTGGTGGACCCGTGTACAGGTATGATTGAAGCCAAAAATAGGTGGAGCCCAACTTGCGTAGGTAAGCCACAGAGAGGTGTACCTTGAACCCTTCAGCCAAAAGTCGGTACTATCGTGCGTTGGCCAATCAGAGGGAGGGCAACAGGGAGTCTTTTCCCGAGTGCAATATAACTACTTGGTGTCGTAGCCATAAATGCCTGCAAAAAAAGCACACGTGGGTGTACCTATTTTTGGCGACGTTTGCAGTAATAATAATAGAATCATAGGGCGTTGGCCAATCATAGGGAGGGCAACAGGGAGTCTTTTCCCGAGTGCAATATAACTACTTGGTGTCGTAGCCATAAATGGCTGCAAAAAAAGCACACGTGGGTGTACCTATTTTTGGCGACGTTTGCAGTAATAATAATAGAATCATAGGGCGTTGGCCAATCATAGGGAGGGCAACAGGGAGTCTTTTCCCGAGTGCAATATAACTACTTGGTGTCGTAGCCATAAATGCCTGCAAAAAAAGCACACGTGGGTGTACCTATTTTTGGCGACGTTTGCAGTAATAATAATAGAATCATATGAGAGAGATAATATGCCATCGGACAAAACAACTGTTGATACAGCAAAGCAGTAATACTCGTACCTTGTCACCGAAAAACATTTTCGAGATACTCGTGCACCTCGTACAACAAACTATGTACAATAATGCGTATAGGTATGTACGTACACTTATACTCAAAATGATACCTGCTGTACGCACTCAAAAACAGCAGTAGTGTGGCCGGGTCATTGTTGTAGATACGAACTTACGAACGAACAATACTTTGCGCGGGTCATTGTTGCGAGCCCTGGAAGCGAAAATACTATTTTTCGGGCAGCTGCTGTGTACAAGTAGCGGACAAGGAAAGAAAGGCCTAGGGTGAGCTCTACTATTAATAGCACTGCAGCAGCCGCTGCGCGCGTGTCGTGTGTGCTGTGAGCTGTAAACCTTGCTGCGCTGTCTGAGTGGGATACCGTACATGGGACACCGTATGCACCGCCGTTATCTGTTTCCGGGACAGACTACGTACTTAAATGTGGGGACAAAACCAATTGGATATTTACTATTACGGGGGGCAACAGTTAATAGAACCTATGGTAAACGTAAAAACCCATATATTTACCTATTTTTACCAACAATATTTGGTCCTCTTTACTATGGTCCCCCGTAATATTAATATTTTGCCGCCACACCGGGACTGCAGCCCTAAAAGGATTGAGGCAAAGGTGGAGTCGGAGTCATCGATGATTCATACGATACTGCTATTATATAAAATTAGAAGAAAAAAGTCATATTTTCAAAGGTGAAACAATTTCATAACTTGGTATAATCACCCTTCAACCTTAAAAAAACACATCGCGTACTTCTTTCTTTTTCTCTTTCGATATGTTTTCTTCCGTTTTCAGTTTTTTTCTTCGTGTTCTTTCGTTTCTCTATTTCATAGAATGTGTATGTCGTGCCTGTCGTATTCAGTATGACGACATGGTATTGCATTGTCCACTGCTGTGCCTACTGCATACGTGGCAACGTAGTAACTCTTTGGCGTAGTTTTGTGACCACATAACTTGTATCTCTCTATTAATAGGATTGAAGAATCGGCACTGACACTGGTTGTGCTGGATGTCGACGGGTAGAAGAACGGTTTAACGTGAAAAACACAAAACACAACACAGAGCAGCAGGGTAGGTGTTGTCTTCACATTAAAGCGCTTTTTCCAACCAACTACACTATTAATAATCGCCCCGTGTCCGTCCTGATTCTTCACATATTTATATACTGATTCTGTTGTCGCAGACTGCGATACAGAAAAAAAAAACAGAACAAAAATTAGTGGGTGAGGCAAGTGAAAAGCCACGTACCGGTACGAGAACACAGCACCAGCGTGTGCGGTTGTATTCTTTACCGTCGTTTCTAGCCGTCGAAGTCCAGCAAAACCTAATGTCCGTGACCGTTGCTTCTAGCCGTCGAAATCCAGCAAAACCAATGTCCGCGCTGGTTCTTCAATAATTAGAGAGATACAAGCGCTCCGTTGTGACAAATTCAAGACACAGCTACTAACTACATCGTTAGTTACGAAATGAACATACCAGTGGCAGACAATACACTTATCAATACCATCTCATCGTACTGGATACTAGAGGCACGACATGAACAATATATGCAAGAGAGAGAAAATCGAAAGAACTAGAGATTGGCAAATCGAAATCGTTCAAATCAATGTCTTTAGGCCGTTTTCTTCGAATGCAGTTCGACTTTTCAGCTTCAGATTCGACAATCGGGTTTTCAGGGGTGAAGTTGGCTAATCGAAACAGTCTTCCTTCGTACGTGCGCGGAAAAATCGGACATAATTGTGCGAGCACAGATTCGAGCAAACGGCGAGACCAACTACTGTTGTTGTGGTCTAGCGCCGCGAAGAGACGCGCTGGGTGCGCTGCACTGCGCGTAGGACTCAAGCGTCCGAGTCCACGCTGACCGCGTTTGGCCTGGCGGCGAAGAGACGTGCCGAGTGCGTTAGAGTCAACCTGATATCTCGGTACTATGTACCAGTATTTCACAATGTGACTGACTGCTGCTGCTGCTGTAGCCTGCGAGTACGTATCCACGGAGAGGTCGGCCCCGAGTGCCCTTCTCTTGGTCTGTAGGCCCAAGCCTGCGCCAGCCGACTGCAGTGTGGCCACGGAGAGACGCGCCGCCCGCCGACCGCGCGTCGGGCGCGAAGCAACGTCGCTGCATGTTACAGCTGTGTCAGCGCTCAACTCATCGATCGTTCTGCTGCTGCTTGCTATCGTGAATAACATCTTGACGTCATAGAGACCATTCGATCTTTCGGTTAGAAAATGTCATGACCCAAGTCGTCGAATTCTGGACCAAAATCCGACGACTTGGGCCATCGGATTCTCAAATCGAAAAAAAAAAAACGGTAAGATTTTGCGCATTCCGACTTCGTAAGCAGTGCTTTCGCTTCTGAGATCGAAAAGTACAAATCTGAAGCCCGAAATCGAACCGCAGAGGAAACAGCCTCATAGTGAACGAATACGTATCAAGTATACCTACGCATATAAATATTGATATTTTTATCTTGAGTGTATTGTAATATACCCGCAATCCGAGCAATCTGAGACAGCTCGGCTCTGGAGTGATGACTGGCACGACCTTCACACGGGACCATTTTCCTCATTGTCCGAAAATATATCGGTAGAGTGTGTTCTTCAACTTGAAAATCGTTTTTTTCTACGCGTCGACATCCAGCACTGCTGTAGGAAACTCGGAGGTCCGGCAGCACGACGTTCCGTGCGGCAGGCTGGCTAGTTCTTATATTGACCCTTTTAGGACCGCGGTCGCGTTGGACAAACTACTTGGAAATTGACCGGCTTGTCCTAAAAAGAAAAAACAGCTGCGAGGTAAGGGCTGTACGAGAGTAGGTTTAGCTGTCAAGGAATCGTTCGTTCTGCAGTAAGTCTGTGTACCACTCGTCAGTTCATTGACCAACGGCATTATGTCTATGCGCTTTTGAGTTGGCCAGTAAATGCGAGGCAGTAAAACTCGGTCGTTGCGTATGCACCAACTGATTGTACCAAGGACGCTGGAGTGAAATGAACGACGGTCGGGGTTTTATTAATACCACAAACTCTTGAACACGAAATCGCTGAAACTCGATCCCACGATCATCGACTTCTTGTCGCCACGATCGCTTAAACTGTCGCTCGGAGATTAACCATCCATGGACGAGATGACGGAAGCACTCAAAAGGGACGTTAATTCGGAAAGCTGTCGGGCCAGATGGTGTCCCGGCCGAACTCCTAAAAATCGACCACCCCGCATTCGCACAGTGCTCTCACGACACTCTTGGCAACGTTTGGGCAACAGGAGAAGTCCCCCACCAATGGAAAGATGCGATCGTCAAGGTCCTGTGAAAAGGACCGCACTGATTGCAACAACTACAGAGGGATTCGCTTGTTGCCCACGCAGGCAAAGTTTTGTTGAAAATTGTCGCGTCCTGCCTCTCAGCAACTACTGCGAGACCGAGAGATTACTTCCGGAGGAACATTGCGGCTTCCGTCCCGCAATATCAACGATTGATATGTTGTTCGTCGTGCGCCGGTCGCAAGAGCTCGGACGACAGAGAAAATCCCCCTGTACGTGTGTTTAATCGATCTGCACAAAGCGTACGACTCTGTCGACCGAGAGCTGCTGTGGGAGGTACTCGCACGCTTTGGCATACTGCGATGCTGACAATTATCCGTCGTTCCCACGAAGGCATGCGGGCTTGCGTGTCTACGGGTGACTGCAAGCACTCGGAATGGTTTGATGTCACGCAGGGGCTGCGGCAAGGCTGCGTGTCATCACCGCTACTGTTCAACGTGTTATTCGCTGCTGCGCTACACGTCGTACTATTAATGGTACGCTTCAGTCAAGACGAAGCCATCGTAAGGGATTTGGTTCAACTCGGTGATGCTGGAGTACTCGGAAGAGAGGAGCAGGAGCCCTTGGCGTGCGTGCGAAGGGCTGTATGGGGCATGTTGGATGCCGACGACGCAGGAATTGTCTCCAAGTCGGCTGAAGGGTTCGCGAAAATTATGACAGTCGTCGTGATTGTCTTCGAAGCAGCAGGCTTCACGGTATCGGAAAAGAAGACAGACACAATGCTTCTACGAACACCAGACCAGACAACCCTCGCACCACCGCTCGTCACCGAAGCAGCAGGCTAGAGGTATAAACAAACGGCCCAGTTCTTATACCTAGGTGGCATTATCCACGAAAACGCTGACCTCTCGCTCGAAATCGACCGACGGATCCGTCTCGTGCGGGCATATGCTTCAAACGGTTCGGCCCGAAGTTGTCTCAGAGGACGACCTCCCCCTTAGCCTGAAAGTCCGAATGCTGAAGGCCGAGGTGATTGAGACCCTACTGTACGGGTGTGTGACGTGGAACCTCAGAGCGGAACACTTTGTCAAGCTTTGAACGGCTCACTACCGAAGTCCTGTTGCGAGTCATTGGCTTCCAGCGCTGACTTCGTACTGACCACGCCACCCTCTCGTACGCAAAGGCCCTCAAGATAACACGTTGCGAGAGCATCGAAACTACCATCCGTAAACGGCGGCTCTTCTTTGCGGGGGCCGTGCCACGGCAGAGCAAGGAGCGATTACCCAGTCGGGTAATGTTCGGGACAATGGCTGGTGGGGAGAACCCGAGACCAAGCGGACAGTGCAAGACTTGGCATAGATGAATAGTCGAAGACCTTCGGGAGTTCCGAGCCACCGAAGGGTCTACGGAACTTGTTCCATCAGCGTTTGGAGTAAAGACCGCACTGTAGCCCACTGCAGCAAAAAAAGCGGGGAGGTGGTACCGGGGGGTCCTCGAAGCAGCTGAACGGTTCATGGTGAGGTGGCACGAGAATGAGGTACAGCTGAGTCGGCAGCGTCGCGCATCTGCCGTGGGTGGTGTCCAAGGGAATGAGGGGAGTGGGGGTATTAGGAAGAGTGCAAGGAAACCCGACCAAGGGAATGCGGGGAAGCGGGGGAACAGGAGTAGAAGGGAAACCGCGGTGGACGAAAGTAGGAATGAGATGGCAGACAGGTAAGCAAGGCACCAGGTCGACCAGGAAGTAGAACATGCCTATGCTACTCGTGCCGCCAACTGGTGCAGGCGGTTCGAACGCGGTCTTCCTTTGTCTTCTTTTTTTTTTTTGCGCTTGATCCTCTGTGATTTTTATTTTATTTCTTCCTCGTTCTTCTGTTGATAAGCCTTAAGAAAGGAGTCGTGTGGCGTGGGTAGATGACGAGTCTGCTTTGCTTGTTTCGTATTGTCTGAAGCCGAGGGGCGGGGCATAGTTGGCGAACGCAGGAAGGAGACGGCATACAGGGTAGCAAGGTCCCCGCGGACTCTTAATAGTAGGGAGAGCTTGGCTATACTTACATGTAAACGAACCAAGCGAAAAACCAGGCGAAGCGAAGCACAACAAAAAAGCCCCATCCAGGTAGCCGCGGTAGTTTGCGGCGCGCGTAGTATAGCCAGGTTCTACGTGCTATTGACAGTCGGTCTGGTACCTTGCTACCCTGTCTGCCGTCTCCATACTTCGCTCGTCAACTATGCCCCACCCCCGGAGAGGATGCGTTAGGCAACACGAAACAAGCAAACCAGGCTGGTCGTCCACCCACGCCACACGACTCTTGTCACAAGGACAAGAAGGAAGAATTTATAAAAACGTAACAACGAGAATATCACGGAGGATCAAAGCGCAAAGAAAAAGGAGAACAAAGGGAGACCACGCTCGAACCAGCCGCAGCAGTCGGCGGCGCGAGTAGCATAGACAGGTTCTACTTACTAGTCGGCCGGGTGCCTTGCTACCCTGTCTGCCGTCTCCTTCCTACCTCCGTCCACCGCGGTCCCGTCTAGTCCTGTTGCCCCTCTTTCCCGTATTCCGTTGGTCGGGTTTCCTTCCACCCCTCCTGTTGCCCCCCCCCCTTCCCCCATTCCCTTGGGCACCACCGACGGCGGAAGCGCGGCGCTGTCTACTCAGCTGTGCTTTATCCTCGTGCCACCTCACTATGAACCGTTCCGCTGCTTCAAGGACCCCCCGGTCCACCTTCCCGCTTTTTTTGCTGCGGTGGACCACAGCACGGTTTCAACTCCAAACACTAAGGGGGAGTGTTCCGTTGATCCATAATATATCATCAAACGCCCTGATGTCTGCCTGTCTCGCTGGCTTTGCGGCGTGGGCTGCGAGGAACGACATCTTACGCCGGACTTATTCTTAATTTACTGTCATTATCCTCTTGCTCTGCCTCGGTATTGCCAGCCGACGACGCCATCTGTTCTAGTGTGCTAAAAAGCCAACGACAGGTCCGAGTAGGGCGGCGGCGCCGTGATCTTCTTGCTCCCCGCCTTCTCAACCTCTCCCGCATCGTCAAGTTTTTCATCGTCGGAAGGGTTGTTGTCCTCATCCTTGTACGTGTTGTTCATCTTCTCTTCCACGTTTGGAAGCAGGGACATTTCTCCACTCGCACAAGGCACGGTGTGCAAGATGGTGTGTGGCAGCACGTGATGTATATTTGCGTGTTGGTGTGTTTGACCGAGTCTACCGCAGGTTGACAGAGGCGGGGCGCCCCGCGAGTATAGACCCGATATAGCGACAAGTAGTATGTCGCTATATCGGACTGGGATATGATATAGACACATTATCGCTATATCGGGGCGCATTGGTGCCAAGCGGTTTTGGTGTCGCTTTTCAGGGCATATCGCTATCCAGGGTCGCTATACCGGGTTACCCTACTGTAATACTGTACCGGGCTCATTGTGAACGTTTTGATAGTTTTGGTGATCACACACTCGTGTGTTCTTCACATTCAACCATTCTTTCTATTCGTCGACATCTAGCATTTCCGTGCCGATTCTTCCATCCTGGAGAGAGAAGAGCTCTGTAGCCACGAAACTACGCCAAAAGCACTAGAGATACTAAATCCAGGAAGTAGGGTAGACAATGCAATCCCATGTGAATGTCGACGGGTAGAAATAACGGTTGGAAAGAACGCACACAACGACAGGTATGACCTACACATTCTATGAAAGGGAGAAAAGAAACACTCGTGCGTTGTTGGTAGTAGGTACCAGGTACACCGCCAGCACGAGCGTATATATGTCGATGTGGCGGGTCGTATGCACTGCTGTACATACTGCACATCAAGTAGTGTGGTTATGTGCCCGTGCAGGTCTACAGGGGGAGTTGTACGTTCATATTGCCTCTGATTGGCACAATTCTTTTTTCCGGCAATATAGTTGAAAGCTATTCAAGATTTGAGACGAAGCGTACTCCTCGGTCCCATGTGCCGGCATAATTTCTGGTGTAAATCGCATTTTTAACCCTCGAGTAAATATATTGCGAGCAGAAATAGAGCTATATTAATAATAGCGGTAGCATACTTCTCTCCTCGTAGGAGCAGAACCGCTACGTAGCATATTTCCACAAATCTCCGCGTATTATAAGTTCGTGATTAATAGTCGAGCTCTGTTTATAGATGGTGGTATTGGTTCTTGTGCTTGTATTTGTGATGTCTGCCCCATCTCCAGGAGAGCACATTCTTGGTTTTTATATTTTCCAAACATGTCGTCCTTTATTTCTTGCGACATTTCTCTCTTCTATATAGTTTGTTGTCGTGCCTGTAATATCCAGTACGATGGCATTGCATTGTCTACTCTGTTTACTGCTGGATGTCGACGGGTAGAAGGAACGGTTTAATGTGAAGAACACACACACTTTTTTTTTTTTTTTTTTTCTAAATCATCACTTTTACTTTCCAGCCTAGCTCGTAGGAGGTTTTACCCTCAGCGATCTTCTGGACACGTCGTGGTCACAGGTGTCGTCCCTTCCCCCCCGGTACGTGCCTTTTACTTTTTTGTCGCGCATAGGGTTCAGCATTCCCTCTGCTCGTCGATTTTCATCGAATGTAGCTAACTCACGCTCTCGCGCTTTCCGCTTACCATTTTTTTTTTTATGCCAGAAAAAGTCCCTACGAGCATGCACTCGGTGAGACTTGAACCCACGAAATTGATCTTGATAGGCACGCGGACCACCTACCAAGCCACCGGGGACACTGCACAGCAATGTAACGGCACCATCTCTACTGTGTCGTACTACAGCAGTGGCTAGAGCTTGTATCTCCGGGGTTGAAGAATCGGCACGGACATTGGTTGTGCTGGATGTCGACGGGTAGAAAAAACGGTCTAATGAATGTGACGAATACAAACACGGCGGTGGTGGCGTCTGAATCGTGCCGTGCGTTGTGTTGTCGTCTACAGGTAGTTTTATTTCAACCGGTCTCAAGTGTAAAGCTCCAAAAACGCACCATGATCGTCTACTTCATGGCTCTACGCGTGCGTACATATGCGTACATACCGCACGGCGAGCGTGAGTAGTACAGCAGCGCGAGCAGTACGAAACACGCACCATGGCTACTGCTGTTCTGCATAGAGGTAAGGCTCGGTGCTGGGTCAGTATCCAATGGCGGTGCACTGGTCATGGCAGTACGTCTCTCCAGGTCCCAGGATTCCAGGATGCCGGCATTTTACGTACGTCCAAACTAAAATGCCTCATGGTACAGCGGACACCCATCGAAACGGTAGAAACAGGCAAATTTTATACGTTACGGGACAGCTTTCGCGGACTTTAACTGCGCGCCGCGCATTGCATATAAAACCCCTGTTCTGGCAGGTACTGGAGCAATGTATAGTCATTCCCCTTGACTAGAGCCAACTTTTATGAGAATCCTCGGCAGACATCGATCGACAAAACCAACGACACCGTCATGAAATCTGAACGGAATGCGCTGGTTAAGGTCTCCGACCCAGCCTAGTGTCACTGTGCTCACACCTCGGTCGGTGATATGTGGGGTGGGCTCACCAGGCGTCTGATAAAAAAACATTTTGGCACTGGTCTGTAGAAGACAGACGACAAAATTCTCGACCCCTCTTCGATAGCAAAAAATAGACCGTTTTTCAGGTTTGACATAGATCGACGAACCCAACGATTACGTCACGAACTCTGAATGAAGCGCGCTGGTTAGAGGCTCCGACTCACACTAGTATCACAGTTCTCACACCTCGGTCGGTGATATGTGGCGTGGGTGGGCCAGACGTCTACTAAAAACATACCAGGTATTTGGCAGCTGGTGTGCACAAAACAGACGACAAAAACTAGTCGATTCCTCTCCGTTGGCACGAAACAGAACTTTTTGAAAGCTTTGACGAAGAGCATAGGACGCCGCGGCCAACCTCTGGCCTCCTAGACCACGGATTGCAATTATACCTTTACACTCGTTGGCCTTGCGGGTACCAAGCTCCTAGACCGTGGGTGGATTACTAGTCGAGATCGAAGGTCAATCGTCGCGTGAATGCGGGTGTACGAGCTGCGAGCTGTGTCTTTCTTCTTCTAGTTTGTGTGGGGCGTGATTTCACGTGGTTCCCGTGGTTCCCGTTAATACAGCGATTTTATTGGAAGATGGCTCCCGTCGTTCACGTTATTACAGCCATTTGATTGGAAGATAGCTGGCGTCAACTGCCCCCCGTTATTTTAGACTTGCCGTCGAAACGTGGGCATGAGAAACGAGAAGACGTAACAGTTTTAGTATAATAGTAGGCTATTCAATACAAGTGCCCCTACCTTTCCGGGGGGGGTGTACTCAATATCATGCATGGCCGTGGTCGTATGACCATAGACCCTCGCATCCCGACAATGCCGGGACGGAGAGCGCGTCGAGTTTTCACCGACCAGGCAATCATTGCTAGCACCAAGCACGAAGCGCCGTGTGTTTCGCATGAAGGGTGAGCTGCATCCTATTAATACTAAGAACCGCTTTGGAGGCGGATTTTCTTGCATATGCATGACAGGATCAATGAACTGATATAATTCTCCGGGGGTAGGGCACAACAGCAGTTGACGAACGCAGGGCGGAGACGGTAGATAGGGTAGCAAGGTACCAGACCACCTATTAATAGTAGGGAGAACGTAGCTATGCTACTCGTACCACAAACTGCTGCTGCGGCTACCTGAAGGGTGCTGTTCTACGGCTTGCCTGTAATTTCGTTGGTTCTCAGTCTCACTTTGTATGTATAAATATTAATAGTATCCCTTGGTGCTGTTTCTTCAGCTTGCTCTGCCACATCTCCTGAGGGAAGGCACGACAGATTTTTTTTTTATGTTTCCTTTTTGATTTGTTCCTCTGCTTTATTTTTTAGCGCCCAGGAGAGCGAGAGGAAAACCCTGTCCCCTGTCCACACACACTCATTTCTCTAGCTTTCGTGTACCGGTCCGAACCCGGTTCGTTTCTCCCACCTTAGTCGGGCCTGTCTCTCACCGTCATTCAAGAGTGGTTTACTCCGAGCATGTTCTATGATTTCTGCTTTTTTTTTTTCCCCTATCGTTGTCTCTAATAGATAGAACGTGTATGTCGTGCCTGTCATATCCAGTAGGACATGTCGTTGCGTTGTTTGCCCTGGTTACAATGTAGTACCAGGTATCTCTGTGTGTGGCGTAGTTTTGTGACCACATAACTCTTATCTCTCTAGGGTTGAATAATCGGCACGGACACTGGTTGTACTGGATGTCGACGGGTAGAAAGAACGGTTTAATGTTCTTATTTTCTAGTCTTGCTTGTGTTGGTGTGTTCTCGTACCCGGTACGCTGGAACTTCACTTGCTTGACCCTTGAACTTGTGATTATTTTTTGTTTTTTTGGTCTTCCTCTGTCTCACAGCAGTATTAATAGTCTGTGGCCACAGAATCAGTACCTCTATACGAGGGTAAGGAATTAGAACGGACATTGGGTGTACTGATGAAGCTGGGTAGAAAGGACGATTTTACGTGAAGACAACAGCAACAACAACAACAACAACAAGCAGGGTTAGAGTTAGGTGTTCGGGACAACGGGCCGGGGGCCGTGGTACAGCCCCCGCAGGGGCTCGCGGAGGGGCCCCGCAAAGCCGTCGGAGATCAAAATTTTGACTTATTTGGGTGAATACCATTCGTACATAATGTGCGTCTCGTTGCGCTGTGCCCTCCAGGGGTATTAATACCGACAAACTTTACACGTCACGGGATGGCGGACTTGAATTGCGCGCCGCGAAATGTATACGACGCGTATGAAACACCTGTACAGGCAGGCTCTGGGCGCCGGGTCTGGAGACTGGACACAACTTTTTCATGAGAATCCTCGGCAGACATCGATCGACAAAACCAACAACTCCTAAACGGAAAAAAAACACGCTGGTTAGGGTCTCCGACCCACCCTATTGATAGTGTCAAAGCCCTCACACCTCGGTCGGTGATGTGTGGCTGGGCCGGCCAGGCGTCTGAAGAGAACATATTCAGGCGCTGGTTTGTAGAAAACACATGACATAAAATCTCGACCCCTCTCCGATGGCAAGAAATAGACCATTTTTCAGGTTAGACATCGATCAACAAACCCAAAGGCCCACACATCTCGGTCGGTGATATGTGGCGTGGGCGGGGCAGGGTTCTAATAAAAACACATTTGGCACCTGGTGTGTAGAAAACAGACGACAGAAAATCTCGATTCCTCTCCGATGCCATAAAATATACCTGGTACCTGGTATTTCTTTTGAAGATTTGGACCAAAGAGCGTACGACGTCGCGGCCAACCTCTCGCACCCTAGACCACGGATTCCACTTACACCTTCGAGGCCGATACTATGCATACTCATTGGCTTACGTAGTCCGGTACGAAGCGTTGACCGTGGGTTGATAATATGTCGAGATCGAAGGTCAATCGTCGCGTGATTGCGGGCGTGGGAGCTGCGAGCTGTGTCTGTCTTCTTGTTTGTCTACGGCGTGATTTCGCGGTTCGCGTTAATACAGCGAGTTGATAGGTAGATAGATAGCTGGCGAGGCTCGCGTTAATACAGCGAGTTGATTGTTAGACAGCTGGCGTGAACTGCCCCGTGTTACGGCGAAAAAAAGTGTAGGGCTCCAAAACGGATGTGGGGCATGCATACTCGTACATACCAGGTACCGTTTTTTCATGGTGCGCTGAGCGGAATTCTGACAAAAAAGGTGCGCCAGGGCAACGTTTCACTACTTGTGAATAACCCTCTGGCAGACTACGTCAGGCAGCAGCTGTATCGCTGTGCATTTTGTTCGCATTTTCGACTTTTTTCTGAGTTGATCTATCCTCATGTCCTACCTTGGTACGTACGTATATACCTCATACCTGGTACCTTGATGACCCGTGACCCAAAGCCCTCTGAGATAAGGCCCAAACTCAACGAAGCCAGGAACCCTTCTCCTGGCTAGAGCTACCAGTACCTGAAGCCTAAATGTAATACTAATAGTGTCGAACGACCACGGACTAGATTTTGGGCGATGGGTTCATGTGAGAACTACCAATAGCGTAGTAATACCGACAGGGACAACTGAAAAGACAGCAACGCGGCAACAACATGTGCAAGGAACGTTGTGCGTTGCTGTGGTCTGGGACTCGTACTTGTATTACTCCTCTATATATTGGTATCATAAAATAATCGTAATTCAAGGGGCCTCGAGCCTGCAGACCAGTGACGGCTTCGTAGACAAACTACAGCGGTTGTCGGGCGTGATGAAATTACGTACCGAGTTATACAACCAGGTTGTGGTATACCTGGCACGCAGTACGACCAGTCGGCTGCTGCTACTCTGTCTTCAAACACTACAAGCATCGTAAGCATTGTACCTAAATCCGCTCCTGCAACTTGCTTCTGCAGTCTTTGTTGAAAAAAACGCACCTTCCATGACGATGGAGAGGATAGAGAGGAGGCCAACTACGTAGGATCCGCATGTACGAGTATAAAACTTTCCCTCAAACTTTCAGGTTCACGGAAAGACTTCCGTCGTCATAGAATACTGGTAGGCTTGTAGGATGGAAGACATGATGGATACTGACTCATAATCAGACAATTACAATTTCGATAAAATCGCCCCCCAATACCAAATAACCCAGCACAGGCTCCGTAGTATGGAACGGCCGAATGGCACACGCCGTACGGGTGATTTGTACAGCAGTACCACGACCAGGCTGCAGGTACATACTGCGGCTGCTGAACTTCGTATATATGGGTTTTTTAATGAGATGGAAGAGCGATAATGGGATGTACATCAGCTACCTCGGGTACTGCTGGACATTGTCTCACACCTGGTATTGACAAGCAGTATTATACCCCCTGCTGTATCGTACTACCTGGCACACAGTAATTCGCGTAATAATTATCCGAGGTATACCGGTACAGGAGAGGTCCCACTTTGTTTTAGTTCGGTGGGTCTCCAGGCGACCATAAGCGCACTACCCGTAAAGTAGGACCTCGTCCTCAAGAAGGACGCACGCCCCCCTGCATCAAGGGGGCCAGAAAACAAACGTGTGGAGGCGTTGAGCAATGTAGCGGATCTCACAAGGTGCCGACAAGTACATTGTTCAACGCCTCCGCAAGGATTTTTTTCGCTCACGTTATGCATGCAAGGTGGAGGCCCGGTCACCTTTGCTGAGCTTCTGTATTTTTTTATTTTTTTATTTTTTTATCCATCACTTTTACTTTCCAGCCCACTCGTAGGAGGTTTTTACCCTCCACAATCTTCTGGACAAGCCGTGGTCACAGGTGTCGTCCCTTCTCCCCCCCGGTACGTGCCTTTATTTTTTGTCGCGCATTGGGTTCAGCATTCCCACTGCTCGTCGATTTTCATCGAATGTAGCCAACTCACGCTTTCGCGCTTTCCGCTTATCAATTTTTTATGCAAGAAAAAGTCCCTATTGAGCATGCACTCAGTGAGACTTGAACCCACGAAATTGATCTTGACAGGCACGCGGACCACCTACCAAGCCACCGGGGACGCCTAGAACCCTGTGGTGAGGGACACACTTTTGAGACACTTCTTTCACCCTTTTCCTTCGCAGTCTTGACCATTTATGCATTTTGGTTTCGCGATTTGTGCCGCCATCCGATTGTTTAGTACACTTCAACATGATATGTCCAAGTCCAATTTTGGGTGAGGTGCAGACCAGCTTGCCCGAGTGGCCTTAACACGGTAGTGAAAATGGGGGTAGCCCTCCTACGCAGTAACACCAGATGTAATGTGGAGGCGTGACCGTTTCACTACAGCAGTGCGGGCAACGAACTCAAGGGGGACCAGTCCCACTTTAGTATCCCAACTAATCAAGGTGGGACGAAGTCGCGGCAAGCGATTTTGACCGCACTGAAGTCTATTGCACTCAAGTAGGACCCTCACTGCTGTTGTGTGTTCTTCACATTAAACCGTTTTTTCTACCTCGTACCCCGACCCCGACATCCAGCACAACCAGTGTCCGTGCCGATTCTCCAGTCCTCTGATGGAGAGATACAAGCTCTGAGGTCACGAAACTATGACATCGAGCAGTAAGCAGAGTAGACACAGCCATGTCATGTCATCGTACTGGACACGACAGGCACTACTATTAATACTATTAATAGAGAAGAGTTGTACGTCGTGCGACGGAGAACGCAAACAGAGAGCGTCTGCGCGGGCATGATAAATCCATCCCTCAATTCGAAATTAGTACATACCAACACCAGTCCTCAGCACCAGCAAGGTACTGCCAAAGTACAATTGTTATACCAGGTACTCGTAGGCGAGCGTGCAAGACGTTTACACAGATGTGTAGATCACACAGCGAAAACCTCCGATAATCAAACCAGCACCGAAACTCCGATTGTTAATACCTACAGGTACCAACCAGCAAGTGGTGACGTATATCGACGTATACGAAACATTTTCGAGAGTTGCCGCGTCACGTAGACCTTCTGAAGCCAGTGGCTAAACATCTCGACCGGAAAGACAACACAAGCTAAAAAAGCATCACGACGGGAAAGTAGAGGTCGGCATCACTTTTGAAAACGCTCTGATATGATATATGATATATTTGTAAAAAAATATATATATATATAATACGATACCAGGTATGATAATATCATAATATCATATCGATATGATAAGATCATAATATCATATCATATGATATATCATATTATATCGTATGATATGATATGATATGATATGACAGAAAACCACCCAAGCGCCCGAGAATCTTCTCAGAGCCACTTTCTTCGAAGATCGGCGTTCTTCGAAATAACCTTACATGGCCCCAACTAGTGGTCTAGCTCGCACACATGTGGAGAGCCATCTTAGCTTTTATCTGCTGTAGTCCACAGCAGCAGTCATATTCTCATGGCATGGCCTTTGTGGTTTGCGTTGAAGTTGGAGTAGTAGTCATTTTGTGTCAATCTTTTTACAATGATAATTTTCGTATCTCGGCTTGCTTTTGTGTTAATATTGATACAATGGAAGATTTCAAGGTGAAGATTCTAGTATATTATTGCAGGCTTCGATCATGATACTCTACTTTGAGAACAAGCGGTGTCTGCGCATAATATTTTTGCTTATCAAGGATTTCCGTCGGAAAGGCAATTACAATCGAAAGCCTTTCGGCATGCACCAAATCGTATAATAGACGAAAAAAGCTAAATATTGGATTCTTATGTTTCATAAAAAAAAAAACACTTGCGGCAGCCGCAGCACTTTTGCACCAAACGAGACAAGCACAAGAAGTTGTGCAAGCAGCAGTACCCACCTGCAGCAGCAGCAGCAGCAGCAGGAGGAGGAGCAGTAAGAAGCAGCGAGCACTAACAGGCAGAAGTACGATCTATCTTGCGCTCCTCGACACTCGCTGTGCAAGCAACGCCGCTACAACGAGAAGATCGCCCTCCTTCTTCGTCGTCCTCTCTGCCCGGAAAGGGGTCGAAGCGGCGAAGATCAGGGGCGTGGCGGCAAGGGTGCACGTGCTTGCAGCACCAGCAGCGCCTGCGACAGCTCTTTCGCAGCAGCACTTGCTTGAGGCAGCTTTCTCGATTCCAGCAGCGCTTGCTTGCAGTAGAGCTTGGTTGTGTGCAGTAGAGCTTGGTTGTGTGCAGCAGCGCTCGCTTGCAGCAGCGCTTTTGTTTGCAGCAGCACCTGCTCACCTCAGTGCTTGCTTATTGCCGCAGTGCTTCCAGCAACAACAGCACTTACTTGCAGCAGCAGCAGCAGCAGCACACTACATGCAGTAGTAGCAGTAGTCCGTGACGTACAGCAGCAGCAGCAGCAGCTGCAGCAGCACCCACCTATCTGTTGCTGCAGCAGCAGGCAGCAAAGGCATGCAGAATCAGCGGCAGCAATTCTTCTCGCAAAACTCCGCCGGTAGCAGACATGGTCCGAGGGAGGCCACTCTCGGGGCAAGCTTGGCCAATTCAAAGCATCCCGGAGAGTTTTCGGTTAACAGAATGCAGCGGTCGAATCTCATATCACACAAAATAATAAAAAATATGTTATCCAAAAATGCGAAACTTCGTCATTTTTATGCAAATTTGATTAGGATATTTGATTAGTCGTCGGTAACGGGGGAATCGACTAGCAAAATTCGTAATATTTTTTCTTTTGCGCAAACAGTCTTGTTGCGAGCATTATTGACTGGTGATTATTAATAGCTGCTGTGCATGCCTTGGGCCCGAGGTATATCATATCATGTTTTTTTTTCGTGAAATTGATAAGGGCCCATCTTAACGGGGACTTTCGGCTCTTTCAATCTGACTTGATTTTTTTTTTCTAATTTAATTTAAAGGCCCATCTTATCGAGAACTTTCGGTTCTTTCAATTTGACTAGATTTTTTTATTCTAATTTAATTTACATCTGATTGAACGAAATATAGTGTTCCCCGTTAAGATGTAAAGGCCGTTTCCTATGCGGTTCGATTTTTTTGAGCTTCAGATTTTGACCCGATGGCATTTTCAGATATGAGCTGGACAAATCGAAAGGGTCTTCCTATGCGGAAAAATCAGATATATTGTGCGTGTAGAGATTCGAGCAAACGCCGAGACCAACTGCTGTTTTTGTGATTTGGCGCCGCGAAGAGACGCGCTGGGTGCGCTGCCCTGCGCGTAGGACCCAAGTGTCCGAGCCCACGCTGACTGCCTCTAGTCTGGTGGCGAAGAGACGTGGCGAGTGCGCTAGAGTCAACCTGTCGTGGTGTTTTGTGTTTCATTTTGTGGCTTGACTGCTGCTGCTGCTGTACAACTGTAGCTTGTAGTGTAGTCTACGAATACGTATCCACACGGAGGCGCGTGTCGAGTGCTCTTCTCTTGGTCTCTAGGCCCGAGCCCGCGCCAGCCGACTCTAGTCGGAGGGACGCGCCGTCCGCGCGTCGGGCGCGAAGCAACGTCGCTATACAGCTGTATCACCATCCAACTCATCGATCGTTCTGCTGCTGTTTGCTGTCGTGGATAACATCTTGAATTTAGAGAGCATGCCCTTTTTCGATTAGAAAATCTGATGACCCAGGTCGTCCCAAAATCCGACGCCCAAAATCCGACGACTTGGGTCATCGGATTCTCAAATCGAAAAATTTCCGGTCGGATTTTGCATATTTGGACTGCATAAGCAGGGTCATTCGTTTTTGAGATCGAAAAATACAAATCTGAAGCTCGAAATCGAACCGCATAGGTTAAGCTTATATCATATCACATATCGTATAATATATCACATTTTGTGATATGATACCGGCCTCTACGGGAAAGACAGCAATCAGTCACAAGTACGACGTGAAAAAACAACAAAAATAAACAACCAAGGCTTTCTGATTTGGCGAGTTCCGTTGTTCCTCGTACATAGAAAGTCCAGCTACAGCGAGCAAGAGCTCACACACCCCTTAGAGCGCAGAACTAAGTGTGATACATCGCATGATCCCACTCACCCTCGAATCCACCTGGCCGAGAAGCACGGGCGCATCGTCCTTTCTAGTTTGAGGGCTGTGTTGGGTGGTTCCCCTTCCGACTCTTCGCAAAGCGCTTCCACCGTTTGGAGGGAACGCTGGTGAAGCTGCTGCATCCGCCTGTTCGCCTGTGCCCCCACCTCCCCTGTCCGCCGCTTTCCTCGGCAACGGCAGTCGTCGCCCCGTGTCTTCCCATATTGCAGCTGCATCGCCGCCCCCACCCCCGGTCCCTCGCGCGGCTGGTGCTTGAGGTTCCAGGCTCGAGTGAGACTCGTCGCGCAATTGCCCCACGACGTTGTCCAGGACCGCGGAGTTTGATCTCGAAGATGCAGATGACTGACTGTTCCATAAGATAAGTCCCAGCGTTATTCCCGAGTAAATTATCAGCAATATCGACAGGAAAACGATGCGCGAGACCTTATCCCGTGGCATTACGCCGGCGTTAGTCAGCTGTCGATTTCCTCGACTGGGAGGAGAGACGCGGCCTCCGCCGCTTGGGAGGGAGGAAGAGAAGGCCATACCACTATTTACTACCCCGACCCCCCTCTGCTCTTACTCTCCTGCTGTTCGAGTAGTTTCACAGCAGCAGCAGCAGAAGCAGCAGCAGCTACACGAGTAGTCGTCGTCTTTCGACACCCTCGCTCCGGCGCACAGGCCGCGCCGACACGCTGAGCACTCTGATATCAATGGCTAGTAACCGCGTCCTCAAGCGTAGACCATCTCCCGGTTCTGGACGCACGAAGTCGATCGATCCCGCCGCTAGCTCCTCTCACACAGCTCGAAACAGAAACACAAGAAAGTGAGCTCAACGCACAGACCCGAGAATTGTTGGGAAAGAAAACGGAGAAAAAACGTCCCTCACTAAATGTCCCCGCAAGTCCGCTTTGCGAAACACGCCTCTGTCGTAATTTGAAATTGGAGGTATCGTTCCATGATTTACTGAAACCTGAAACGAGAGAGAGAGGTGAGCAGTGAGCAAGCTTTTTACCCTTTCAATTTTCTGGAAGGGCGAGGGTCGATCGACAGAGAGCGGCCGCCGGACGCCCCCGCCGCACAGAGGTCGGCCACTGACGCAGCAGTGGAGACATTTCTTTCCTGGATGACCGCCGTGGTGCTCGCAATATAGCGCCTCTTCGACTCTCAGGAAGCCCCAAAAGCGAAAAGAAAATCATTTCAAAAAAAACAAAAATTGAAAAATCAGGGGAGGCAGTGAGGCAACGTTACACGTACTGCCAGCAACCAGGCCAAAGCACGGGAGGAGGACGGCCAGCCGGTATCTGCTTGCACGCGGCGCTCCTGCATACACACACGGTGAGAGACGACAACGGGTCGATGCTGCCATCCTCTGTTCGCTCCGTGTGCTTGCCGTGTTGGTGCTCCATGTGCCGATGCATTTCACACCCGGTCTCCGAGATTCTGACCAGAGCGGCAGTTGGCGGAGGTACCTGTTCGCCAAGGTTTAGGTTAGGAGGAGGGATCGAGTGCAAAACTCCGCCAGCCCTCATCCGGACATGCGTACCGCACCATACCCTCCACAACGTTCCCTCTAGACTTCGAGCCCCACCTGCCGTTGCCCCCGCCGTGCGAGCACTGGTAGCCCTTTTTTGTCAGCTGCACCAAACCGAACCCACAATCATCAGTGTTGTTGTTTTCGCTTCTCCGTCGTTTTATCATCGCCTGCTGCATTTTGAATTGTCGCCCAAATCGACCAGCAGCTGGACCGGCAGGTTCGCCGTGGTGATGCTCTACCTCGTGGCTGCTTCGGAACGCGGTGTCCGGCTGAATCTCGATAGTTTTGTGCCACCGGAGGTCGACGTTACCACGCCTCATTTTTAAATGTTTGATTTTTTCGAGGCTCATTTTTTTTCCTCGTTGCACCACCAAAAATAAAAATCGGCTGCGGTTGCCATGAATATTATTGCGAATTTCATTTTTTATGACGTGTTTCTCGGTCACATAGACCTACTTTATCTTGTTTCTAGTACGGATTGGGAGTCTTATGCACAGAAGTGTTTGTATGACTTGTGTTTTTAATTTTTTAAAATCGGCTACGTATGTATCGTTCATACCATACACGTAGAAATCCTGCCGCTGTTTTCCCACCGTCCGTTTCCCGTTTCCACAATGCGGCAAAAAATCATAGCGGGTATGTACTAAGTATCTACCATACCGGACACCAGGTGGTACGGGCATCCACGATCTTACTCGTATCTATATATACCTGGTACCCGTGTACCTACTGTACACAACCCGTGTACCTAC
This sequence comes from Macrocystis pyrifera, assembly GCA_031763025.1. Taxonomy (NCBI): domain Eukaryota; class Phaeophyceae; order Laminariales; family Laminariaceae; genus Macrocystis; species Macrocystis pyrifera. The sequence goes on along the minus strand of JASSKH010000005.1, from coordinate 9,502,371 downwards.
TGTACACAACAAGCATATGTCATACGAGCATACCTGCTGCCAGTGCACTTCATACTCCGAGTATACTCGGAATATCGAGTACCTTTCGTGACTCGAGTACCGAGGGTATTGCGGTACTTATTGTAGTACTGGCGGCCTGAATACTGCGAGTACTCGGGGTATAAGCAGTACTGAAGGCCCAAAATACTCGAGAGTGCTGAGTGTGAGCAGTACAAAACCCCGACTACGAGTACTCAAGAGTATCTAGAGTATTGAACTCGGAAACACTGCGACTACTCGCGGTATACTGTATACTCCCGGAATACTGCCTGTATTCCAAGTACTCCGGCAAACCCCCCGAAAGTATTTTCCTCCAACACCCACTCGTGGGATCGTCTGTGGATGTTTTCTGCTAAGTAGTAAGGACGGAATTATCAAAACGGCGCACAGATGTTCGAAGGATGCTTCATACTCTGATTATGTTGCGCATATTGAGAGTATTTTGGTACTGCGGGTACTCGCAGTACCAACGGACGAAATACGACCAGTACTTGCAGTACCCGCAGTACAGAAACCTAACATACGTGAAGTACAGCTATTAATAACATCTACGGTATCAACCCCCAAAATACTGCGAGTCCGGAATATCCGCAGTGAAGCTCGAAATACCGTGCAGTACTTAAAACCCGAAACACTGGGAGTACACGTAGTACCTTCAGTATTCGAAAATACTTCACTATACTCCCAGGTACTGAGAGCGTCAGTGCAAGCCTCGTTACCGACACGTTGTGCCAGATATTAATATTAATACCTGGTAGTTGTTTTTACGTGTTAGAGGTTTACCTCTTTGCTTGTTGAGGGTCCTACCGCTGAAGCACGTACGTGTTATACCTGGTATGATATCATACATAGATGTACCCGCCATGTAACTGGTACCAGGTCTAAACTGCATTTCTTAATATAGAGCCCCGCTAAAAAACTCGGCCTAAATTTTTCGGGGAAACAAGAAACTCGGGAGCGGGTTACAGTATTATAAAGTTAGAGTGGAATATTATCAAGTGTACAGCAGTATTTCGTAAGACGGAGACCCATAAAAAAAACTACAATAGTAGACTACGTACTGAGCTTTTCTGGGAAACAAAAAACTCGGCAGCAGCTATTATAGAGTAGTTTGGGTGGAACACACCAACACACCCGCTTTAGAAAAAACAAGAAATTTAGCCCGCCCCAGTATCCCATTTTCGTATATTCATTACGAGAAGTTCTGTACTTCGGTACGGTCAGCAGCAGGTAACTGGTCACGTCATGGATATGACTACATTTCAGTACAAGTGCATACGTACTGTATCTGGTATATAGCTCGTACGAGAAGCCTTCGCCACACAAAGTTGACATCTACGATAAAGTAGTAGGGAATCGGGGGGAAGATTTTTCATCACTTCTTTATTTTTTTTTCAGCTAACGTTTTTTTCCTGCCTATCTTCCCCCGTGAAAGTACACACTTGATAGTACTGGCAAAAAATTACCATGCCGAAGAAGGGTTGTGTGCCGGATTTTTCCGGACAAAGTTCCAATGGGTTGTGGTTGGGGTTAGGAGGGTTGCAACAGCACCTGTAAGTAGGTTTGAGGTTACACAACTCAGAGTAGGTTTGCAGTATAGTAAATAGTAATTAGGCCTCAAAATAAGCCCAAAGCACCCACTTTGGTGCGTTGTATCTCAAGAACCACTGCGTGAATCCGAAATGTTGTCTGGAACAAAAATACACGGTTGATGATAAGCTTTCCATCGATGCTACATTTGTATTTTTCAGAAGAGTACATTGGGCAACCTTCTTCCCCCCGTTTTTAAGCCTATGTACTATAATAGGGGCCACCGTAATACGTACGATAGGGTAAGTTATACGAGGATATATTTTCAAATACCTGGTATATATTCGTATTAACCGCCGGTGTCAAGTATAGGGTTGGTAATCAACTAAAATACGACCTAGATTTGATTATTGATATAATCATCTGGTCGTGATTAAGTCAAGAAATAAAAGTTGATTGATTAGACCTATGCCAATGGGAAAGCGAAGTATCAATAAAAAGCTTGAATTCCAAACATACACGCAAAAAAAAAATATAACACGCTTCCTATGGGCACGTTTAGAAAAAAAAAAACATCCAACTTTGAAAAAGCCCGAAAAAAGCAAATCTGGGACCGATGTTGGGCCAAGATCGGCTTGAGAAAAACTCAGGCCGATCTTTGGTTCGAAGCGGCGAGATTGTGAGTCCTCGACAGACACCATCCACAAAACCAACGGTTGCGTCATGAATTCCGAACGGAGTGCGCTCGTTAGGGGCTCCGTCCCACCCATGGGTCACCGTCTTCACACAATGGCCAGTGACGTGGCGGGCGCTGGCCAGGCGTACGATAAAAAAGCAATTAGCCGCTGGTTTGTACAAAACAGAAGACAAAATTTCTCGATCCGTCTCGAATGGCAAAAAACAGGCTTTTTTTTTCAGGTTTGGGAAGATACCGCAGGACGCCGCCGGCAAGCTCTCGCCCCCTAGAGCATGTATTCACTTTCTATCTTCGATGCCGTCATCTATACTCGTTGGCCTTGCCCGCCACCAAGCGGGTTGGCCGTGGACTGAGTATATATCGAGATCGAGCATGTATCGTCGTACGAGCTGATTTTCATCTGCGTGTTGACAATTTGCAAGGAGAGAAGACAAATTGCGCCGCCTGCAGCCATTAAAAAAAAAAAAAAAAAACCCACAGCGGCGGCACGAGGATATTTTCGGCTTTTTTTTCAAAGCAATATTTTTGAACGAAAACTTTTGGACTTCGCGTTTCCATTGGCATAGGTCTTAATCATGATTATTTGATTATTTATAGGGAAATGGAAGGCGTTATCATGCTGGGATAATGTTATAGACGGCTACGACGCCACGACGCCCGACCCGAGGGTATAACAGCACGCCAAGCACGCAATTATTGGAGCAACTAAGCCACGGCAGTCGTGCATTCTGCAATCGGACTGCGTCGGTTTGAGTCATGAGGAACGCGGGCAAGCGCAAAGCAGCGGCGCCGAGGGCCGCAGTAGCGTCGCCGAGAGCCGCTTATCGTTGGTTGCAGAAATTAACCCCTCTGTTGTTTTTTGCACTTGGGATAAACGTTACGCACTGCTTCTGCACATCCGTCATCCGCCAAACCCCATCTCCACGGTATGTGTCCCAATACCGGTCTACTGGCTCAGGCTACGCAGCTTTCTCAAACCAGTACTGGTATGATTTAGAGGGTGTTTTCCACCCACTAACTGTAGTGTATCCGCTGGGGCAGATATGACGGTAGTCACGTGAGCTAATCTCGGCCCAAGCCGCATAAAATCATTCGAACCGAGAGCGCCCAAACCAAAATCCATTTCGACACTACTTCCCCCCTCCGAAAGACACAACAATGGGGCTTGCAAAAAAAAAAACTTTTTAACCAAGCGCGCCTAAAACCAAAAATGCATCGCCCACACCACTCTCCCCCCCGAAAAAAACGAAATGGGGCGGAAAAGAAAAACCCCTTACGTATCGCCTTACAACTTGCAACCCAGAAAACATGTGAAACTATCACGACATATTTAACGTATACCTATTGTACTACCTGGTAAGAGTATAGCGACTCCCCCCCCCCCCCCCCCCCGTTGAAAAGCAGCAGCAGTTCGAAATTGCTCCAAATATACAAGGCGTTACCACCTCGATTGCTGACCTTGAAGAAAGAAGTGATTCCTAAGCCGCGATCGAGTGCTCAAAATCGTCGGACACTACTATCCAGTTCATCCAGTTGAGAGTGTTGAAATGACCGCCAAAGGTGAGTCTCTGCAGAAAAGCCGGCCACTGGACACCATCAATATCCTGTTCGAAGGCCCCTCACTATCTCCAGATACACCACCGAATCAGGCCACGCCACATCCTGCACTCTGTCGTCGAACCTGTCGCCGACTACCATGCCGTCAACGTCGCCAACGGAACCATGTAGCAAGTTAAAACCGCGGTTGACAAGATGTCCCACCCAACGCTCCGCACTCGAATCCGTCCCATGCGCCGGGCCGTCATGTTCTGGGTGAGCTTTGCCAACAGCCACCATCGGCAGTAGGTGGGGGGTGTTGTAGAGCACGACCACTTTATCGCGCGGCAACCTTGGCACAGCTGCACACAGCTGCAGCAACGTTTCTTGTAGCTGCTTTGTGGATGTGTACCACTGTTTCCCGTCTATGCTGTCCACGACAACGAGCAAGGCGGCCTCCATTGTTCCTGCCATGCCGGCGGAAGCTTGCAGCAGTGCCACGGCGCTAAACGAACACACCCTGAACAATATAAGGGTCAGGTCAATAGGCAATCGATAGATTCCTATTCCAATAGGAGCGCTATTGATGCTTGCGATAGGTATCGATTGGCATTTTTGGAAATCTATTTTATGGCCGACAATGGGTACCGATTGGCATCTTCGCTTATCTATTGTTCGGCCAATAACCTGTTGTACCTATCCATCTCAACACATTGGTAAAAAAAAATAGGTATCGATCGACAAAACCACACACTTACCTTCACAACAATAAATAGGCTATTGCACAAAATTCTCTGAACAACATTGATAAAATACATAGGTATCGATCGCTACGTCTCTGAACATACTGGTAAAGTAGTGGGTTGTCGATAAAAAAAATTAAACATACCTATCCTAAGCAAAAAACCCTATCGTACCTACTATTGCTCTAAACCTATCGGTCGAATAAGTAGGCTTCGATAGACAATTTCACCTTCCTATTGCAGGGGGCACAATAGGTATCGATATGCAATGCCCCAACCTATCGACAGACCAATAGGCATGTTCAATAGGCGATATTGTCCAAGGTGCCGGGCATTGTGGCGTGGTATCTTCGATAGGTTCGTGGCTCAGACACATCCAGTTCGCATACTATAGAGCTTATTGATCCACGCGATGTGCCCCTTCAGGTTGGCGCAGCAGCCCTATATCCGGCGCTGTCTGTCGTTGTTGTACCTGAGGTGGATGGTCTTCGCAACAAGGTGGTGTGAGGCTCGAGCCTGTAGTGTTCTAGACCGACATGTTTGTGTGCCGTGTAGTTTCTCCTTATACCCTGGATAGCCCCTATTTAATAGGCTATAGTATTAACATCAGGTCGGAGATGATGGGTATCGATACCTATTGCGAGCCTCAAAAGGGGTTGGTTTCGGGGTATATCGATAGGCATTGAAAACAGCAATAGGACAGGGGCAGCGGCCACGATAGCCTATTGTGCGTCCGATAAGATTATGAAGGTGTCTATCGATCGTTATGTTGGACACCAATGTAGTTTGAAAGTAGTCCTCAATACGCTATCGTACCAATTTTACCTTTGCGTCACCATCTATCGATTCGTGTTGATGAAGAGATAGGTGTGCAGTGATATCGATCGATGCCTAATATTGGTCAATTTAGTAGGCTCGCAATAAGGCCGATCAATACCTATTGCTCAATTAAGTAAGTCTGCAAGGGTGCCCATCCAAACATATTGCTTACAAGGTTCCCCTCCGGGAGGTGCCTAGGGGAGTGGCGCAAGAGCGAAATAATACTCGTATGAAATCCTGCACACCTGTTTAGAAGTAGTATATATACCTGCATCCACCCATCATTTTAACGTGAAGAACACACACATATTTTTGAGGACAGACTATTAATATTACACTGCTGTTTGCGGAATTAGTGTGGGGTCATTACTACAATAATATAAATTAGAGTATTGGCAAGTGGATATATTGATCCAGATGACTCGCGGCGATCAAATCAATGTATGCGGCGTAAACGTAAGTACAAAAAAGTTACGTGAGGTCGAGGTTGGGCCATAATACCTTGTGACCGGCTGAGTAAGGTACAGCACATACATACTGGTACAATGTATGTAGATATTCCCCCAAAATGAATGTTTCTTGGTGCTCAGGGTAACATCAAGCTTTCACTGATAAATCCTCGAGAACAAATCGAGGTCCGAGTAGATGGAGTATTGGAGTACTGGCGGCCAAAATATTGCGAGTACTGAGAAGGCCCAAATACTGAGTGTAATGAGAGTATGAGCAGTACCGAACTCCGAGAACACAGGTAAGTATGTACCCGCAGTATAGTGTCAACACGAAATACTTGGAGTAAAGGCAATATGCGCAATACAGAACCTCGAGATACACTATTAATAGTAATATTCGCAGTACGTTCATATATATTCCTCGCGAATGCAGATCTCGAAATACTGCCAGACTGCTTTAAGTACTCGAGCTGTCTCCAGCCAAAGTAGTGGTCCAACTCCCACTCGTGTGGGACTGTCTGGGAGTGTTTTTTGTGCCGAACGCTGGGCCTGAGAATTGTCGACACGGTGCACAGACGGTTGAAGTATACTTCATGCTCGAAGTATACTGGGCATATTGAGGGTATTTCGGTACTTCGAGTACTAAGTCTCGCAGAAGCAGTACGAACACTACCAACGGACGAAATACTGCCAGACTAGTATACTCGTAGTACCCGTGGTACCAACCCAGATATACTTGAAGCACAACAGGGAGTATCCACGACAGCAGCAGTAGCGAACCCCGCTTTGGTGCGAGCCCAAAAGTATACGCAGGAGTAGCATCTGAAGTAGTATACAGAACCTCAATATACTGCCAGTGCTCGCAGTATCTTGAGCACAAAGCCCCTGAAATACTGCGAGTGTACGAAGTACCAGGTACCTATTATAGCAGTATTTTCTCGAACATGCTTTGCTTTACTCCCAAGTATTGGGAGTAGCTGTGAAATGTTGAGGTATGAATGCACGCCTCACCTAAGCGCGCCCAAACTCATTGCGTTGGGTAAAAACACACAAGTAGCTTGTATTATATCGTATCATACGTTCAGAAAAGCAAGGTGGATGAACGTTCTGGTACGAAAAAAGTCACAAGTGGAAAACACAACACACACAACTTGTTTGATATAATACGTTCAAAAAAGCAAGGTGGATGAATGCCGGTAGCTAAAATGAAGTGGTGTGGGGAATGGAAATTGGGAAACGGCTGGCAGAGAAGCGTATGAGGGATACTACTGATTTATGGAAGGGTGTTCGGTTTATATACATAGGAACGGCATCTCCGCTGTATTATTGTCGGGAGGCAAGCATAATAATAATATTGAATGTACTGCTGTTGTAGTACTGAAAAAAAAAGCGTGGATGGTGCGAGTCGAACCTCGGAAATGAAATTTTTATCGAGCGCAGTATGAGCAGTGCTCGTACAACTGACTCGTCGTGTTTGTCACGCAATCTAAAACACATTGCACGATCTCCTACACCAGTTACTACTGTAGATCCCTTTCAGCTGACTCTAGGATCTATCGGTCAGCAGCGTAGGACACACATCAATCAGAACTACTGCTGTAAAGTATTTTTTGTACGAACGCTGATGTACGAACGATTTCTTGTACAGCAGTGTTGTACAGTACGAACGATTTGTTTTTGTTGTACTCGAGTCGACGAATATATCGATCCGGGGATACTCGGGACCGAGCGAAAAATGCGTCACACATTGCGGAAGGTACGTGCGTACGCCGATGTGCCGATGACAACAACAACGAACACTAGTACTGAGCGTACAGCGCGGATATTCCACAAGCGCATAGTACCCTGCTTGCTACTGCTGTTGGCGCACTGTGCTGAGCGCAGCTGGAGCAGTGGCAATGTTGGATCACACACAGCGATATGCAGAAGAAGTAGGGAGAGAGGTGATGATGCTGGTTGTGTGGTCAAGTGATCGATCGAAATCTCCGATAAACCAACTTTGATAGCCGCAGTACGATCATCCATACGCGCAAGGTGTGCCCACTGCCGCTGCTGGGCAGCAGGGTTGTGGTGCTGTAGGAAGCTGGAAGTAAGCACGCTTTATGCACTGCTGTGGGTATTGTTCTCTAGGCGGTGGTCCGTGCTCCGTGCAACAACCCAAAAAAAATGTATAAGGATATTATACGTCATCCTGGGTACATACGGATAAAATATATATATATGGCAGACGATGGAATGCGGACGACAGGCTCCGACAAACACAACCAACCACAGCAACACTGCGCATATGAGTGTGTCGAACACGCACGACGTGTGGGCGGCAGCGTTGGAACGATGGGATCTGTGCATGTTGTCTGTTGTGTACCTGGTATATGCCTGAGCTGTGTGCTCACAGCTCATGAGAGCCTGTGGGAGAGAAAACACAGACAGCATGTACAGATACGTGCGTACAAAATAAGGCCTCTCGTACTGAAACCAAGGAAATCGTCTTATCCACTCCCGCCGGAAAAAAAAAAAACTTTGGGCGCCCGCCACGTGCTCCAGAGTGCACGGATCGCGCCGAGACCTCGACCAATGTGTCCGGCCGGGCTTCCTGTGTCCGAGCATTTCGTGCTGTGCCGAAAAGTGCTCTGTACGAAGAGAAAAGTTGGCTAAAGCACGAAAAATTGACAAAATACGTATACATATTGTAACTCTTCAAGTAGGTTTGCAAGGGTATATTGTCATACCTATTCTAAGAACAATAGCCTATTGTACCTATTGCTCTGAACCTATGGGTCGACTAAATTTATATCGATTTGTCGATGGACAAATCCGCATAATAGATAGCTATCTTAAGAACAATTGCACATTATATATATTTATGCTCTGAACATATTGATCAAATCTACGGCTATCGATACACACTTTCACCTTCCTATTGCGGGGGGCACAATAGGTATCGATATCCAATACCCCAACCAATTGACAGCCCAGTAGGCATATTCTATAGGCTATTGTCCAGGGTGTGATTTTACGGAGCAAAAGATTAATAGTTACCTTTACGAAAAATAATCAACAATAATCACCACACTTAGGTTGATTGATTAGACATATATAAAACTCAACAGAGGGTGATATTTCGACTCTTTGCGCCGAATTCAATATCGCGATTTTCGTACACGCAAATCCCTCGATATAAAACTCAATATCGGGTTTCTTGCCAGAACAACGTGAGATAAAACATGGGTGAAATAAAAATAGGCGGCAAGTGCACAAACACGTAGAACATCGCATGGGCTGGAGGACGTCGCTGCTGCTGCTGCAACTGCTTCTCTACGTAGCTCGGCAGGCTACAGCGCCCGCGTACACCATGGATTTGGCTCTTGGCATAGACGATGGCGCGTCTCGTGCTCGTGCTGAGACGTGTCCGCCCAAAAGTAAAGATCGGGTTGGCGCTACCCGCTTGTTCCCGGATGAGGTGGGGCCTGCGGTGTTGGGGACATGGATTTGGGGCAACTTCGTCCGGCAGAAAGACGACCAGCCAGAGCACTGGGTGCTGTGCTGGTGCCGCTGAACTGGGGCATCCCGTGCATCCGCCTCTCCCCGACCAAGGGAACACCGGTCTGCCGTAATCATTCAACCAAGTCGTGGCGGCCACCACTGCTGCTGCTGCTGTTGTGGTGCTTGCTGGCAGGGTAATGATCAGATGACCGAGTAGAGGGGACAGGCTGTTTCCAATTTTGTCTGCCAAATTCGGCTCTACCAATAAAAAAGAGAACACAATTATATGCTTGAGGTAAAAATACCCCAAGCATATATTTGTGTGTTGCGGACCACGTATGGCGAAAATATCGCTATACCCGACGTCCGTAAAAAACTCGTGAGGCACATAATTTGGCTCTGAATGTCAAATATCGCGATATTCTTCGAGTTTTATATATGTCTATTAATCATGATTATTTTTGAGATAATCGAATAATCACGGTTTTAAAAACTTGATCAATCATGATCATTTTAGTTGATTACCAACCCTAGTCAGGTCTTATCCTATTGCTTGTATGTTATTGCTTGAACCACACGGCCGGCACACGGCACTCCCCTCTTTTTTTCATCCCGCCACTTGACTCTATATGTACGTGTTACGTTTTTATGGCATTGTGGCCGTCAAGGCGGGCTCTCTGTACTCTGACCGTGAGCTATTAATAAACAAGGTTCCCTTTCAAAGGCCCAAGCACGACAGCTTCTTACAGCGCCTCTAAAGCATCAGAAGCAAGGGCGACCAAAGTGTGACCGCGCAACAGCAGATCATTATGGGTAGATGGATGATATACATACACCATCATGCATGCTGCGCGCGTGCCGCACAACACGTTTTCCTTGAAGATGGGGCACCGAAATGTATTCATCCCCTACCCCCTTCTTTCCCAGAATACAGGGAGGGCTACCTGGCTATGTACCTCGTGTGGCTGATGCCGCAATCGTCGTTTGCTTCGAAGTATTTATTTCACTCGTCGTTTTTTCTTCTTTCCCTGTGAATTTTCCCGTCTCACTGACTCTTTGAGTGTACGTACGCGTAGAGGCACGCCGTCCCCTAACCCCTACCCCAGAAACCGGGGCTACTTGGCTACCTACACTCAACCAGTCGTGTGGCTGATGCCATAATAGAGTGTTTGCTACAGAAGTAAAAAAACAACTTTACTTGCGCTAAAAAAGTGAATTTCCTTCCCTTCCTGATTTCGGTGTGTTTGCGAGTGAGGTAAATCAAATCCTGCAGGCAGAGCCTCCGAAAGTAAGAAGGGAAGTGGGGAGGTGAGAGGCAACGCAGTAAACAAAAAAATAACGCAAAACAAAAAAAACAGCGTGCAAGTAGCAACAGCAGCCCAGCAAAGGTGTCGGCGGCAGAGCTGACCGTGGTGCCACCACTTTCATCACACGACTCCAAGCAGCAGCACATCAAGCCGCAGCTAGGGGCAGTGTCAGTTTCAGCAACAAAATTAACAGCGTTAGCACCAGCACCAACCAGCTTGCATTTTTGGATTGCTGCTGCTGCGCTCGGCCTACGCACACCACAGCGCTGGCGCGCTCCGCTCCGCCGCGGCCGCTGCTGCCGCTGCTCGCTGCTGCTGCTGCGGCTACTGCCGCAGTACGGTGAAATCGAAATGATACACGAGCTGTCATGCTGTCGCGCTCTGCAAGCAAGGCTGTACGAGTACGAGTTCGACGCATCCTCCACGTCGTCACCAAGCGGGCGAAATCGTGTACCGTAGCAGCGGCGGCGGCCCGCTGGCACAATCCAACGCCGCTCGTGCGCGCTTTACTCAAGCTACACCTCTCGAGCCTCTGTGCTCCCGGCGGTTGTCGTGTTGCGTACAGCAAGCAGCGTGGTGGCATGGAAGATGTTCGGTGTTTTGATCCTTTGAGATGCATTCTGCGTCGGGATAATGCTCGGTGCGTGTAGGCCAATGAAACAGAGAGCCAAAAGTTACCGCAACTGTTGATGAAGTCCCGGCTTCGCTGAAGTACTTTTATGCCGTTTTTTCAAAAAGTTACCTCAACAATTCTTGGAGTCACACGTAGAGGCGCGGGCCCCGGGCACTTCAACGTCTCGGCACGAGTACACATCATGCCCGTGGCGCAGCGTGGCTCCGCCGTGGCGAGCTACCGCCCGCCGCTGTCTCCGCGCATGCCCGAAATGGTCAAGGGTGTACGCAGACAAATCGAGGCCATAAATACGAGTGCCAAGTGCCAAGAGGAGTGTAGCGGTACAATGACCACCGAGCGAATCCTGCGGGTATCATAGATACATACTGGTACTGGTATATACCAACTGACTGTGGTGTGTTTGGTGAGTTTACGTACGACAATCGCTCATATTGATAGCAGCACAACCGCAGTATCTATCGTGTTATCACGGATGATTTACGTCGGCGTACACACCGGGCCCTCGTCTCCTACGTCCCGGTCGGCTTCCTTCCTTTTACATGTACGATGTCACATATGTCCCAGCTTTTAATATGAATATGATATCGTATACCTAGTACCAGATACCAGTATACAACATTATCATGAGTATTTTTGTCTGAACTGGTGTCCATCGCCTATCATGTTTATGCCTTTTTCTACTGACACCTTCCCCTCGTTCTGCGCTCCCCAGCCCAGAGGGCGCGAACAGGGCGGTACAAGCCGGGTGGCACTGCCCACCCTCGGCGAACCCTGCAGCAACAAGTGTAATGGACAAAACCAACGAAGACGAGAGGTTGAGCCGAGCAAGCGAGAGCTCTCATGCGGACAGCTCCGACCCGTCGACGTCGGCAACGACGCCAACCACTACCGTGACTCCAACACCCACGCCAACACCGACACCGCCTACGGTAATGGAGGCCCAGACGGCCACACACCCCCCTGCCGAGCAGCAAGAGCAAAACGGCTTGTCAATTGGTTCGAGTGACGCCATTCCATCCGCCTCGGCGACGGCGGCGGCTGCTGCGGCGGTGGCGGCGGCGGTGGCCGAGGCGGTGGCGGAGGCGACTGCTTTGCCGCAAGTGTTATCACCAGCGACGACAGCGGCGGCTGTGGGTCTGGCTCGACAGACGCCGCCGTCGGCGGCCGTAGGGATAGAGGATGGTGGTGGTGGTAGGGGCCGTGACGGGCATGGGAATGGAGACGCAGAAGATGGCACCTGTCGAACCTCGTCGGCTTACATCCTCCTCCAGCTCAGAGACCTCGGTCGGAAACCGTCCAGTCCCGACGCAGCCATGAGCAAGGAAGCAGTCGCTGCCCCCGCCGCAAAGGCCACGGCCAGCGCTGCCGCGGCCACCTCTCCCGCGATGGCAACCCACCAGCGGTTCGCTTCCGCCAATGGAGGACCCCACCAACACCAAGTACAACAGCGACAACATGAACAGCAGCAGCTAGTACAACGTCAGCAGCAGCACCACCAACAACGGCTGCAGCAGCAGCACCACCACCACCACCATAACCAGCAGATCCGAGACGAAAGAGTGGGGGGGCCTCCCACCAGGAGGCGTTAACGGTGGTGGCGGTGGCAGCGACGGAGGCGTTCCGTACGGCATGAGCCCCACGAACGCCCCTGCTACCCCCGGGTACGGGATGGCCGCCGCCCTAGAGCGAGGCATGTATGTAGCGGGGTTGCTCCCGGGATTCCAGGGAGGCACATCTCCACCCGCAGCGGTTGCTCCATCGCAGGGCTCGCTGCTTCAGCAGCATCCGTCGCAAATGCCGAGAGGGGCAGTGTTGCCCCCAGGGATGGGGAGCTCGGCGGCCCTAAGACCTATCTGCCCGAAGCGGTCCCCGGAGACTGTGATGGTCATCTCGCCGACTACGGGTCAGCTCGTACCGGTGAGTGCGTGTGTGTGAAGCGCGCAGCATGGTAACGTATGGTGTGGCGCGGTGTGTGGTGTGGTGTCGTGTGGTGTCGTATTGTATTTTATGGTACGGTGCTGAGCGGTGGGATGCGGCGCTGCATAGTAAGGCTGTTTCCTACGCGGTTCGATTTCGAGCTTCAGATTTGTATTTGTCGATCTCAAAAATTTAATGACCCTGCTTATGCAGTCCAAATATGCAAAATCCGACCGGAATTCTTTCGATTGGAGAATCCGATGATCCAAGTCGTCGGATTTTGGGCCAAAATCCGACGACCTGGGTCATCAGATCTTCAAATCGAAAAAGGGCATGCTCTTTAAATTCAAGATGTTATCCACGACAGCAAACAGCAGCAGAACGATCGATGAGTTGGATGGTGATACAGCTGCTGTATAGCGACGTTGCTTCGCGCCCGACGCGCGGACGGCGCGTCCCTTCGTGGCCAGACTAAAATCGGCTGACGCGGGCTCGGGCGTAGAGACCAAGAGAAGCGCACTCGGCACGCGCCTCTCCGTGGATACGTACTCGTAGACTGCACTGCTGTACAGCAGCAGTCGGTCACAAAATGAAACACAAAATACCAAGACAGGTTGACTCTAGCGCACTCGCCACGTCTCTTCGTTGCCAGACCAGAGGCAGTCAGCGTGGACTCGGACGCTTGGGTCCTACGCGCAGGGCAGCGCACCCAGCGCGTCTCTTCGCGCCGCCAAACCACAATAACAGCAGTTGGTCTCGGCGTTTGCTCGAATCTCTACACGCACACTAAATCTGATTTTTCCGCGTAGGTAGACTCTTTCGATTTGCCAAGTTCATATATGAAAATGCCATCGGGTCAAAAACTGAAGCTCAAAAATCGAACCGCATAGGAAACGGCCTAAGGTGCAGCATGACACGGCTTGATGCGGTGCGGCGGCACGGTGCGGTAGGCTTTAGTACGGTATGCTGCAGTGAAGTGCTGTGCGCGCAGGCAACGTCACCACCCAGGAGGTCGTGGCCAACCGTTGTCGGGTTGGCTATCCGTACGCGCTCGTAGACTAGAGGAAGCGATGGCCGAGCGGAAGTGTTGGAAGCGAGGTAGCCGGGTTCTTATCGAAAGAACGGAATGGAAAGGGTGGGGTGAGCGGATGCTTCGTGCACGGCTGCCCTCGGCGAAGCACCGTCGCTGTACCCCTTTGAAGGTTTTTTTACTGATGAACGTTTACGTGTACGATATACGCATACGTGACTTAACTGCCGCCACCTAAATCCAACAGTGCTTCCATGTAGTTTGCTCCTCAAATGTAGGTGCGGTTGTAAAAAATGGGGGTGAGAAGGGGGAGCGCTTCATAGTTGTACCGTCAGGAGGTGGAACGTCTTTTGTGAAGGGCAGCGACTGATCCCCCGAGAGGAAGATATTTATTTCGAAAGTTTTTTTTTCGGCGTCCATGGCCAGGGTTGTGAACCGAAAACGAAGAAAGGCTCGGTCGGTTTCGGTCGGGTTTTTTTAAGCAAATGGACAGACAGACAGGCAGTAGAGACGGACCGACAGACAGGCTGAGAAAACAAACGGACGGACGGACAGGTCAATCGATCTCTGCTTGCCGCCGGCGACGACGCAAGAATACCGACTCTTCCAGTTCGTTCTTGAACTCCGTGATCGTTCGCTCGGCCGGTCGGTGGGTCGATCGGTCGGTCGTTTGTTCCATGATTCCATAAATCATTCAATTTGCCCCGTGATTTCGTTCCGTCGTTTCGTGATGATTTCATTGCTGGTTTTCTGGGTTCCGTGGACTTGTTCGGCCGTTCCGTGATCTCGTGTGGTCAGTCGGTCATCCGTCATGATTGTGTTTAGTCGGTCGTTTTTCGTTCAATCCTCCATTTTATTCGCCCGCACGCCCTTTCGTTTCTATGGTTCGTTTTTTTTTCTTTTTGTTCGGTTTCCGGACGGGCAGCAAGGAAGCCTCCAGGAGCCGATCTTGGCGGACGGGTGCAACTGCAAGAGATCCAAGTGCCTGAAGCTGTGAGTTACAACGTGCCATGCCATGCCTGCCGTTGTTCTGCACCAAGAGTGTTCTGCCGTCCGTATTCTAAAAGTGTCTATTACGGAGGGCCATAGTCAATAGGACCTACGGAACACACAAAAACCTACATATTTAACTATTTTTACTAGCAATATTTGGTCCTATTTACTACGGTCCCCCGTGATAGCACCGGTCGTGGTGTGCTGTTGTACGCGGCACGGAGTAGAACTGCCTTTGTGGCGAACTCTGCATGTTGATTTCGTGAGCGTGTCCTCTGTGGCGTGCTCTTGTACGTAGTAAAAAAAAAAAATTACCCTACGTGACACGGTGTACAGCTCTTGGTCGAACTCTGAATATTGATTTCGTGAACGTGTCCTCTGTGTTGTACTGCTGTTGTACGTAGTGATTGGCTCCCCCAAACCCGCGCGATAGAGGGATGGCTAAGTAACACATGGCGCTCGAATGTTTTTTTAGCAAGGTCATTTGGTCGCCATTCTTCTGATTTTGGCGCTGTTTAGAGACACGTATGCACCTGATGCACGTTTAGTGTATGGACTCGAAAGTACGCGCTTATTTTTTCCAAGGACATGCCGCTACTCTTCTACTGTATTTCGCCTCGTGTGAAGATTTTTATTGGTGTTCTACATGCTGCTGTACGTATATAACCATGGTTTCATGGCTGACGCTTCTCGCGTCCCGCAATCGCATTGCTTGCATGGAGGCCCGTTTGTCTCTCCACACGCCTATTCAATAACTTAACTTGTTCCCGTTCTGTTATTTCATTAGCAAAATTTACACCCCTCTTTTAATTTGTTCGATATGTACATACATATGTACTCATCTTTGTTTCCCCCCCCCCGTCCTCTGTTATTTCGTTTTATATGTACATACGTATATACTCATCTTTGTCCCCCCCCCCCCCCCCCCCCCCCCGTTTTTTTGTTTTGTTTTGTTTTGTTTTTCGTTTCGCCGTTGTGTGCTTTTTGCGTGCGTGCGTCGGTTTGTCTTGTCTGTCTGTCTGTCTATCCATCGGTATGTCTGTTGATCGGCTGGGTCGGTCGGCGGCAGTTACTGCCAGTGCTTCGCGATGCAGATGGTGTGCACGGTTTCGTGCAACTGCCACCACTGCTACAACAACGCTAGCCAGGAGAGCATGCGGATGCAGGCCATCAACGGCGTGCTGGAGAGGAACCCGGCCGCATTCGACGCCAAGTTCAAGGAGACAGAGGTCCGTTCATCCGTCAAGCGCTCGATGCGAACTTCACCCTCCCTTTATGAATCGTAGTACGTACGTGTATTAAAATAGTAGTTCGTACGAATGTTTCGGTAGCAAGTTACGTATAGTAGTTTTCCTTGGAATTTGAGTTCGACAGTATTTGTTCATACCCGTGGTATTAACACGTGCTGCAGTTAAAGCGGTGATCAGCACACATTTATTTTTGCACCCATGTTTTGGGGCACAAAACGTTTTTGTAAGTACGTTGTTGCATTTTTTGCGGTAGGAAAAGCGACGTCAGTGGAAACGTCTGTCGCACACAAAAAAAAGGCAAAGATGCACATGCGCCAACACACACACAAGATGGCGCGCCGTGGCGCAGCTCAGCTCCGCACGGCTCGGGGTGCGAGAGCTCTCGGCGCAAGAACCCTTCCCCTTTTTTACCCTTGCCTTCCCCTCCTCCTCCTCCTCCTCCTCCTCCTCCTCCTCCTCCTCCTCCTCCTCCTCCTCCTCCTCCTCCTCCTCCTCCTCCTCCTCCTCCCGGCCCTCCTCTCCCTTCCCCTCTCTGCCGCCTGTCCTCTGCAGAAACACGACGTCGTGGTGCACAAGACCGGCTGCAAGTGCCGTAAGTCGGCCTGCCTCAAGAAATACTGCGAGTGCTTCAACAAGGGCGTGCCCTGCTCCGAGAAGTGCAACTGCGTGGGTTGCCGCAACACAGTGGCCAACGCCAACAACGCGGTCGACCGCGCCATAGCCATAGCCCCTAAGCCGCTGCACTCGGCACAGTCAGAACCAACAGCGGCGTCGGCGACGGCAGCGGCGGCGGCAGCGGCGGTTGCGGTGGCGGTTGCAGAGGCGGGGATGGGGACGGGGGCGGCGGCGGGCGGGGGAGCAGCAGCCGGAAAAAGAGCTGGGAAAGGGGTGATGAAGGGAGCGGGGAAGGTGCCAGCTGGACCCGGGGCTAGTTCGAGGGGGATGGGAGGGACGGCGGCGGGGGGAGGGGGCAAGGGGGCGAGAATAGGACAGGGGCGAGGGGCGAACGCTGCGGCAGTAGGAGCAACTTCTGGACGCGCGATAGGGGGCAGACCATGGATGGTCTCTGAAGATGATCATCCGCTTTCCTTCACAGAGTGAGGAGGCGGTGGGGTGTCAGGGGGGGGGGGGCGTACTCATTTGTTGCTTGCCTTAGTCTTTTGACCATTGACCGCGCATCCCTTTCGAGACGGAGCACCGTTCCTACTCCTGCTAGAGGCACCTCCAACAGTTGGGCGCTCATAACGTTGATTTCAAATATATTTCATAGTTTTTTTTTGCTAGTGTTATCCCCTTCCTGTTTGGCCGCCTGTGGCCACCATCTATCTCCTAGGATAGCGATCGTTTTCTCGTTGCTATCTAGTGTATCAGACTTCTCCATGTCACGTTCGTCTATTTCCCTCATCTCCTCTTCTAACACATGCCGTTCCTCCTTGTATATTTCGCATTCTCCTATGTGAGGTTTACTCTCTATTGCTTTGCCACACGGGCACATTTGTGTATCTACTTCTTCCTCCTCCCGGCTACTGGTATACTTGTTTCTTCTTTCTGGCAGGTCCAGGTTACCTACACGAAAGCGCAGTTTCAGCGTTTTCGCGAAGTCCACTAGGCCGTGCAAAGACGCTGTCATTCCTATTCCTTCCCTCATCTCTCCGTGTATCTCTTATGTGTTTTTCCGATTCGACCTTGTTTCTTAGCGCTAGCCTTTCCCTTCTTTCTATCCTTTCTTCTACTTCTGCCTTGTACCTCCCCAACTTCCTGGCGGACATCACCTCGCCTTGGTTTCCCCCAATATCCTTTCATACTTTCTCAACTACGCCATCCCACCTTATTCCAGCTCCCCCTTTTTGTTACTTTCTCCCGTACAGCTCTATCAACTATGGCTGGCAACCTCTTTTTTGGCATGTTCCTTACTTTATATTGCCATTTCAACTTTCTCATGTCTCTAGTTGTCTTGAGTGGGTACATTCCCAGTTCTGCTCTTATTACGGTATTACCTGTCGTACTTGAGCGTCTTAGATTTTTTTTTTTTACCTGCTGTCATCTGCACTGTCTCCCAACTGTTTTACGAGTTTCGCGCTCCCTTCCCATACTTGTCCTGCTTTTTCTAGCTTTGGTACTATCACTTTCATCAGGATACATATCTTAATCGTAGTGTAGTGTCAAGGTGCGAGTCTGCCATTATTAGGATCGCATCCATCTTGCCTACGTGTGTATTACCCTTTCCTATTATTTTTGCTATATGTTGTATCCCAAGACCAGTCTTTTGAGATCTCTACACCAAGGCACGTATACTGGTCTACGTCCGGCAATTCATCTTCTCCCCACTTCCAACTGAAATTAATCGGGTTCACCTTGTCTTCGTTTCAAACAACTGCTGTGCATTTCTTGACGTTCGCCCGTCACCCTCCGTTTCCCAGTGTATTCTAGCGCCTTCTCTATTTGTTTCTACAATCATTCGGGTGATTCTGATATCCCCACGAAGTCATCCGCAAACATCATTCCCGATACCGTATCTTGCCCACCGTGACTCCCTGCCTTGCTGCTTCGACTGCTTCTATCAGGCCGTTAATATATATATCTCGAATAAGTTGGGTGACAACGTACATCCCTGTGCAACTCCCAGTAAAATATCAACATACTTCGATATTTCCCCGTCCAGCATCACTGCACTTCTCATACATTCCGTCATCTTTTTCATCTTTCTCCACATCTTTCCTCTGATTCCTAGTTCCCACAGTTTTTTCCACAATCCATTTCTCCATTACTGTGTCGTTGGCTTTCTGCACATCTAGGAAGAAACAGTCCGTTGTTAGTCCCGCGTCTTCCCCACCTTGGATTATCTTACCGAAGATTTACACATGGTCTACGCAGCTACGGTTTGGCCTAAACCCTGCTTGCCCTTGCGCTTATTTTGTCTTCCTTCTCCATCATCGTTCCCATTATATCGTTCAAAATCTTACAAAATGTTTTACCTACTATGCTTATTAATAGTAGCGTTATCCCTCCATAGTTCCCGGGTCAGCCTTATCTCCTTTCTTGAATAAGTTTACTGCTATTCCTTCTTTCCACCTCTTGTGCGCGTACTCGTTTTTTCCATATCCAGTTATACAACATAACCATCATGGTAAGCATTCCTTCTCCCCCGTACTTGATAAATTAATTCACTATGTGGTCTGCCCCTGCTGCCTTCTTATTCTTAAGTTTAGCTACACACTTCTTTACTTCTTCCGTTGTGAATTTTCTCTGTAGCCCTTCCGAACCACTGTCTTCCCTTTCTGACGTATCTACGTTCGCCTCTGCCCACGCGTTGATTTCCTTCTCGAATTCTGTGTCGGAGGTCTCGTTGGCTTTCGGTGTTTCTAGGTTATGGTAATGCTATACTAGTACTTCCCTTTTCCCCTTCGAACTACTAACCATTTTACCGTTCTGCGCTCTTAAGGTAGCTATTCTCGTGTCTGCCTCTCCTACTTGTTTGCCCAGTATCCCTTCTATCCCTACCCACATCTGCTTCATCCCGCCCTCAAAGTCTTCATTCGTTTTATTTACTTCGTCTTTCGATTTCCCTTTGTTCTTCTTTACCATCCCTGTTACTTTCTTTTTAGCTATAGGATATTCCTCCCATCCTGTCGTAGTTGTACTCGATGTATACCTTGCGTGTGCCTTTCTCCTTTCACTTTCTCATCCCACCATCTTACTGCTCTGTTGCATACTATCAACTTCTTCCCTTTTACTTGACTTGCTATGGTCTTGACCAACTGCTCCCATCCTTCTTTTTTCCTAGCTCCTGCATTATCCCTCTCTTTGTCAGTCCTTGTTGTACCTATTCTTTCCGATAGCTCGGAAAATTACTCTGCATTTTTTACCAACTTCATCTTGGAACTCTTCCCGGTTTTCTTTTACTTCTAGTTTAGATATTCTTCATCTGTGCAATTTCCTACCTCGTCTATGTTTGATAACTCTCGTGTGTTGACTGTCCAAATTAGACAGTGATCCGTAGTTCCTGCGTCCGCTGCGCATACATGTAATTCCCTTTCCTTACCAACCCCATTTTCTACTACAATAAGGTCAAGGATACAGCTTGTCCCTTTCGTATTCACTGTGTAGTCCATTCCGGTTCCACTTTTTGGGGGGGGGGGGGGGGGGGGGGGTGCTCGGTGCTCGATAGAGATGTACTGGATCTCATGCATGGCCATAGTCGTATGATCATAGACCCTCGCACCCCTACAATGCCGGGACGCAGCGTGTCAGATTTTCACCGACCAGGCAGACATTGCTTGCACCAAGCGCGAAGCGCCGTGAGGTGTCCGGCGAGTCGCATGAAGGGCGAGCTACAGTACATCCTACTAAGAACCGCTTATGACGCGGACTTTCATATGGATGACAGCTTCAATGAGTTTAGTTAATTTCCGGTGTAGCCACTTCCAGAGACAGCAATGGGAGTACTATGTAACTGCCTCGTGGGTGCCTTACCATAAACACTACGTGATACGATCAGGGGGGGGAGGGGGGATGTAGTCGGTAGAGAGGGCCGTAGGGGCGTGGGTTTGACTGGGCAGGTTGTTGGTTTCTATATCGCGTCTGTTTTGTGTGTTATTTTCGCTCAGTTGACAGGAGAGTTGTGGTCCTCGCTTTGTAACGTGCAAGTATGCTGTTTGAAACAACCACCCTGGCCGGCAGCACGCACATCTACTGTATACTTACCTCTCTCAGGCTCTTGAACTGCGCACTCTCGTTTTGCCCGCTCACAGCACATTGCATGGCGTATATCGCATTGCAATCGCATCACATCGCATCACATCACGTCACAGAGCGTCGCAGCAACACCACACCAACACCACACCACACACACACACCACACCATACCATACCACGGCATACCTCACCACCCCCCTATGACCGTATTGTCAAGATCATCGCCAATCCAACGCCACAAAACAATATACACCTGCGAAAAGGCGCAGCGTGTCTCCGTCATCGCCCCCCCCCCCCCCCCCCTCCCACCGTTACAAATGCCGCCACCACCGTCTCCACCGCCGGACACAACCTGCTTTGTCTTTATCTAAATCTACCCGCGTTGCTCTCCTCGCTCGCCATGTGCCGTGTTTTATCCGAAGCAGGACGAGATATCATCACGCGGGAGAAATGCGTTTCTTCGAGCACAAACAGCAACATGAGCAACACCACCAGCGACGAGCGGGGAAGCGAGGAAGGTTCGACGCCGGCAAGGACAAGGACGGGGGCATCCTCAGGGCCGCTGAGGACCTGGTGAGACATGTTTGTGTGTGTATTGTGTCATCCTTTTTGTTTTCTCTTCGACGCCTTATTTTTGTAGTACCTTTTTTGTGGCTTTTTTTTTTATGACCCCTTTTTTTTTTCTTCGGTGACGCTTCGTTTTTTGTACTGCTTGTACCTCCTTTCTATTTCGAGGTATTTGTACCTTTTTTATTGCGGGCGCGGCGGGAGCGGTAGCAACATAATAATGCCACCGCCAAGCGGTTTGCCTCAGGCACGACGCGCCACATCACTTCGCAGCGAGCGCTGTCTGTTCCCCTCGACACGTCGATGCCTGATTTACGGCTTCAATCGGTCCAGTCCGGGCGCTCGGACGTCTGTTTTTTTTCAGCTAAATACATCAATGCTGCACCTTACGACTGGAGGTGAGTAGAATATAATCCCCATGGCGACACTACCCTCCCCAAACGAGATGTCTAATGCCCCCAAGCCCCTCATCCCCACCCCACTCCACCCCACCCCCACCCCCACGCCCACTCCCACTCCCATCACCCCCAACACCACCACCCCCCCACCCCAACCCCGCCTCCGCGCATCCCAACCCGCACCCCGCGCAGGCCGCTCTGAAGGCGGCATCCCCTTTGAAATCAGCGCCGCCCGCAGAGCTTTACTCTCGCAAGCGGCGCTCGAAGAACCTCAGGAGCGCTTTTGGCGAACGGTCCCACTCGACCCCAGTCCAGCAGCAGGGCTACAGCGGCTTCTCTGGTGCAACGCGATATGGCGGTGGCGGTGTTGTTGTTGATGGCGGTGGTAGTGGTGCCCGCGGGGGTTTCGCCAGCTCTATGCACGACGGCTATGCTAGCGAGGGAGGTGGCGATGGTAGTGGTGGAGGGGGTGGGCGTGGTGGCGGCGGCTTTAGAACCGGCGACCGCGTCAGCGGGGGTGAAGCGGAAGGGACAGCCGCAGGGGGAAGGGAATCGAGAGAGGAAGGAGAAGAGCGAGGAGCAAGAAAAGCGGGAGGGGAAGGAAGAGAAGAGTTAGGGGACGGGAAAGAAGGGGGGGCAGGAGAGGGAGAAGGTGAAGGCGAAGGGGGAGAGGGAGGGGAGGGAGAAGGAGGTGAGGACGAGGCGGGTAAGCGCGGCAACTTCTTGTCGGTCCTTTCCATGGCGTTCGGGAGGGAGTGGGCTTCGTCGGACGCTACGCCAACAACGCCTCCGCCGACGTTGTCGTCTACACCTGCGTCAGGGGGGGGGGGGGGTTGGGTTCGGAAGGGGGGGGGGGGGGGGGGGGGGGGGGGGGGGGGGGGGGGGGGGTGGTGGCGGCGGTGGTGGCGGCGGCGGCGGGGGGTCTGGTGGGTCGGCGGCATCACCCGAGAACGGCAGCAGTCGGCAGTTGCGGACGGAGTTGATGGAGGTTCCGCCGGATGCTTTGGAAGTGGCCAAGAAGAGCGGCGAGGGTGGTGGCGGCGTGGATGGTGACGTTGCGATGAGCGAGGCTGCGGATGAGGTGAGGGAGGGCTAGGGGGAGGGAGCGGGGCCGTACCCATTTGTTGCTTGCCATAGTCATTTGACCTTTAGCCACGTATCCCTTTCCAGACGGAACGGGGGGGGGGTTAAGATATATGGAGGCATTGAGACAGAGGGAAACAGAGAGCCAGGTAGAAAGACAGACACGCACGCTCGCACTCACAATTGAGGGAAAGAGAAAAGAGAGAGACCTAAACATGAGGGACCGAGAGAGGGAGGGAAGGGAAGTACGGACCGTGTTCTGTTTTTGGGGGGGAGATAGGTATGGCGAAGAGACTATTAATAATGCCGCAGCAGCTGGTTTTTTTTACGTCGACACCGCGATAAAGCCTATCTTGGTGGTGGAACCCTCTCCTTTCGGAAGAGGTCTCTAACGTTCCCTTGTCGCGGTTCTGATCTTGAAGTCTCCATCTTGCTCTGTGCCCATTCAATCTGATGCTTGAGCTTTGCACCCGGCCCATTGTACTCTAGTTATCTAATTGTTTGATTTTTTTCTGTCTGTCGGTGTGTCTGTCTTCGCGACGATGTCGACGTGGATGTTGATGTCGACAGCAGGTCTTTTGCTCCGCGACGGAGCCGCCGAGCTCTCAGTCGAGCCTCTGGAGCTCTCAGTCGTCGTCGCTCGAGAAGACTTTGAACGCGGAGGTGGGCAGAGTAGCAAACCAGCGCATTGATTAATTGTGATTGGACGAAAGTCCTTCAGCAGTCGTGACACCGCATCGCATCTCACGCGAAGTTTTGCGTCATGTCTTGGGCGTGTATCGGCCCTACAAGGGGCTCTTTACGTAACTTGGTGCCTCTTGGCGAAATTTCACGCATCTTCTGGTAATCGCGAGTCCATTGCCTCTTCGTGAAGTATCGCTATTCCCTCGTGAAATGTCGCACCTTTTCGTGAAATATTGCGACTCTTCGTGAAATATCGCGCCCCTTCGTGTATTTTCGCCGCTCAGTTCGGAGCCTTTTGGCTCGTTTTCGTGTTTCGTCTGTTCATTTTTCGGAGTCTCTTGCGTGTTATCGTTACCCTCCCCCCCGGCTCGCCACCCCCCCTTGGTTGCACTTGATGGGAGTCTCCTGTGTATTACTTACCAACGCGTCTCGGTACTTTTGCTTCTTTCTGATGGCTCGTCACATTTGCCCTCGAGAAACGACTGTACGTTTTTTATCGATATCGCTCCACAAGGTCGCTGCTGCTGCTGCTGCTGCTGCTGCTGCGTCGTCACTGCTGTGTGTAACCCCATCGGCAGCGTACCAGGAATTGTGTTTTATTCTTGCGCGGGCGAACGGCTGAAAAAAAACAGTTTGTTAACTTTTCCCGCGGCCGTAGACAAATATAAAATGTGTAGTACGAGTATAGACTCTTATGCTGTTCTTGATTGGTGGGTAGTATTTTTCTATTGCTGTAGAAAGGCATTATCGATAGTATGTACACAACGAAGCGTTTGTCTTCTCCGCTGCTCCGACCTTCACAAACGCAAACAGGCACCGCAGTCCCCGCCGCCGGAGCAGCAGCTGCAAATACAACAGCAGCAGCAGCAACAGCAAATACAGCAGCACCGGCAGCAACAAGAAGCGCAGTTGATGCAGGTGGAGGTGGAGGTGGAAGTGGGGGTGCAACACCCAACGCAAGAACGGCAGCAAACGGACCCTCCCTCTCCTCCGTTGCAAGTCCAAATGGCGACGACGCCGCCGCCAGCAGCTGGATCGGGAGAGGCGTGGATAGCGACTTCAACATCGCTTACGCTGGCAGAACAAGTCGCAACAGCAGCAGCAGCGAGAACAGTCGCAGCAGTAGTAGCCCCATCACCAGCAGCCACAACAGCCGTCGTAGCGCCAGCCACAATAGGAGGAGCTGCAGCAACCGTAACGACACAAGCACGAGCAACACCAACAGCAGTACAAACAGCAGCAGTACAAGCAGCAGTAGCTCAAGCGGCAGCAGCACAAGCAGCAGCGGCACAAGCAGCAGCGGCACAAACAGCAGCAGCGCAAGCAGCCGCAGCCGTAGCGGCACTAGCAGCACCACCAGCCACCACCGCGCCAGCCACAACACAAGCAGCAGCACCACCACCACCAGAACAAGCAGCACCACCAGCAGCAACATCAGCGGCATCTCTAGCGGCGAGAGCGATCTGTATCACAGGAGACGCTCCCCCAAACAGCACGCATAGCCACCACGGCCAACACCTTAGCAGCCAAGAACAGCACTCGACACCGCCATCGCTGTCGCTGCCAGCCCGGTCCTCCCCCCCCTCCCTCTTCCTCCCCGCCAGACCCTAGAAAGCGAAGGGGTAGGCCACACCATGGCGACAGCTACTGCTACGGCTCCGGTCGTGGCGACGGCACCCGTGCCCACAAGAGTTACGACAGTAGCAGCCATGCCAACAGCCCTGCCCACGGCCTTGCCAACAGCCTCGCCAACAACAGCCATGCTTTCAACAACAACCATGGTGCCAACAGCAGCCGTGCCGATGGCGATGGAAATCGCCGCTGGCGGTGGTGGTAGCGGCGGCGAGGGCAGGGGGCGGGGGCGGAGCGCTCCCCCTTCCCCCCCCCAGACGCCGCCGAAACGCCCCCGACTTGACACCCCACTAAAGCCAAGCAGTGACTCCGAAACTGCCCACGCTGCAGTGGCGGCGGGAGCGGTGGGGGGAGGGGGGGGGCGCAGAGGAGGCGGAAAGCGCCGGGGGACAGGCGGCCGGCGACGGCGGCGGTGGCCCTGCGGGGGAAGGGGGGGGCGGGGTTGGTGGGGGGGTCGACGCCTCCTTCGGGAGGGGATCAGCCCCGCCCGTCGCGCGTACACTCGGGGGATATCGTGCTTCACCCACACGCCATCAAGGCGTGAGGAGGACGAACTTTTTTTGTGTCCTCGGCAAGCGTGTGCTTCTAGTAAGGGGATGGAAGGGGTGGTAGTGGGTGGAGTGCGTTGGGGGTGATGTGGGTCTGTGGAGGGGATGGGGGGGGGGGAGGCGGGCATTCTGACTCGAGCCGAAAGGAAAGAAAACGAGAATCTTTCCCTTCGCATTAATTGTAAGCTATCTTAGACAGCGATAAAGCTCTTGGTAGGGGGGAAGGGGGGTGGGTGTGGTTGGTGGGAGGCAGGTGGGGGGGCGATATTTTCGAGCGTGCAACGGGAATGAGCCGGTCGGGCGCGCGATGTGTGGTGGTGGTGCCGCTTGTCGGCGAGGAATCAACCGAAAAAAAAATGGCCGCTTATCGTGCTCTGGCTTGTTCTGGCCTGGCCTGTCATGGCCTTGCGGGACCGGCGCCTTGGCGTGCTGGGCATCATTTCTTAGCCTGATTCCAGAAAGGAGTGACGAGGGTTTTGGCGCTTTCTAGAGGACGTCGAGCGCCCCTCCCCCCCGGTTGCACCCCCACCTCATCCGCCCGTCTGTCCCGCACTCGCCCCGCCGGTGTGGGGTGTAGATGGTAAGATAGAAGGAGGGAGAGGCCTGCTATTAGTACTGTGTGTGCTTACGTAGTGATTCCGAAGGGTAGTGAGGGGGATCAA
Organism: Macrocystis pyrifera; assembly: GCA_031763025.1. NCBI lineage: Eukaryota > Phaeophyceae > Laminariales > Laminariaceae > Macrocystis > Macrocystis pyrifera. Next base: position 9,475,675 of record JASSKH010000005.1, on the reverse strand, counting down.
GCAAGCAGAAGCTGCTCCTATTGCTGTTGCTGAAGATTGCCGTTGTTGTAGTGTAGCCTCGTGGCTATATGTATGAAACGGGCGAGCGCCAGTTTTTCGTGCTTGTGGCCTGTGCTTGCGCCTGCCGCGTGTGTAAAACATTCTGTTGTTGCACTCGAATCAGGTTTTATCCCTCGGTCGGCCTCGAAACGACGCGTTTTATTTGGGATACGCTGAATGACTATGGCCCAAAGTGCGCCTCTTACACCTATGACCGTAGTTTTGGACCCAAGCTATTGGAACCACCTTTGTACCTTTGCTGGCTCCATGTGGTTGGCTCTCGATTTTACGTTTTCTTTTTCATGGTTTATGTTTCCTTCCCTTTCTTTTCTTTCACACGCCTCTCTTTTTTTTTATTCACCAGGCGCAATGCAGAGATAGATGTGCGTGAAGTGTGTGTGTTGTTTGTCCAAAATGATTTTGTGTTTGCGTGTGTAATGAGGCCGAGCGCGGCGGCAGGGGGTTGGGGTGGCGATGGGTGGTTAGGGAGGGGGGGGGGGGGGGGGGAGATAAGGAGTGGTGAGCGCTTGCAGTGCGTCTGTTTGCCACGGGTGAAGTAAAGGATGATTATGCGGTTTTGTTTTGTTTTTCTCCTTCCTCTTTCCCTTTCCCTGCTCCGACCCATAGATTGCTTGTTGTGCGATGGGATTGCGCGCTTTGCCTGTTGCTTTGCTGTTTGCTTTGCTCTCGTAGCCGAAAGCCCCACGTGCGTGCGTGCATGCGTGTGTTGTTCGCTGCTTTTGTGCACGGTGAGCGCCGAGGGGGGGGGGGGGGGGGGGGGGGGGCGGTGACGGTGATGTGTATGGTGGCAGTGGTTAGCGCTGTCCGCGTCGACAGGAAGGAGAGCTGTCTGTTGCTTCTACTACCGCCGTCGCTGCTGCTGCTGCTGCTACTACTATTGCTGCTGCTGCTTAGCAGCTGTGTCTACGTTGTACCCCGTTATCCCGCGTTGTTGCTCAATCCCCGCCAAATCGTGTACTAGTACTAGCAGGCCATCAGCATGGAAAGGGAGGGGTGTGTGGCCTCCAAGGCTGTCACACTTCACTATTTATTGTTACACGTACGTACATAGGCTTGCTTGCTTAGTCGGTCGGTCGACCCGCTTGCTTGATCGAAGAGGTCGATATCAACACAATCGATTGATTGATCGCCGGCGTCTGATCCGGAACATGCGACGAGCCTAGCGTAGCTTACCCTAGCCCCGTCAAAAATACGGCAGAGAGGTAGAAACGAGGAGCGCAGCAGCAGCAGGAGAGTCGTGTGAGTCAGCGTAGAAGGAAAAATTGTTTGCGGTCGGTTGTTCGTCGCTAGCCGCGTGTCGCGCGCGGTTAGCAGGGCGGTTGGTTTTGGCGCAGCGAAGCTAGATTCGTTTTTGTTTTTTTTGTCCTTGAACTGATGTGTACCCCGCGATATCTGTGCACTCGTATGGTACAGGGTATCATGACAACTATTTTATGGGGGGGGGGGAGGGAAACGAATAACAGTTCTCGTAGTACAGCAGTTCTCTCGTGGTTACTAATCCTTTGCTGTGAAGTTGTAGTTCTGCTCTCGTACACTATACTACCTGCTGCTGGCTTCCAGGCCAGTGTTACTGCTGTTTGTTGCTGTGGTATATCAGCTATCTATACTATCGTCGTACCAGGTACGATGAATGCAACAGCCAGTATTCTTATCGTATGTAGGCGTTCTTGTTGCTGTTGTTGTACTATAATAATGATAATAATAATAATAATATGTGCTTACAGTCTCAGGGGTGGCGTGGTTTTGGCGTGGCCCGTCGAATTGGCGGGAATGGATCGATTTCCTCGAAACATAACATTATTGTAGTCGCTCTATAAATTTAACTATCACTCACCGCCAAACCGCTTATTTCATGAATCCACATTGCGTACGACTGGCATCTGTATATGTCTGCAAGTCAGTGCACTGTAAGGCAACAAGTATCTTAAAGAGCGCCCAGTCACCACAGGGGTACGATGGTTTTCCAGCGCTCGCTTTCTCGACAACGGTAAAAATAAGGTTGCTTAAAAGCCGAACATTATATTTTTCCGGAAGACTCAGGCTCTCCACCAGATCTTTCCGAAAAAGACACCTTGTTCAGTATTGTGGCTGCTCAAATCTTCCCATTATTGTGGAAAAACCCAGGGCTTTTCGTGGGTCAGGTCAAACCTCACGGGTCGGGTCGGATCGGGTCAGCTGACCCGACCGACCCGCGAAATTTTGAAGCCCTCTTGACCCGACCCGACCCGACCCGCGAGATTTAAATACTGCTGACCCTACCCGATCCGACCCGACCCGCGAGATTTCAAAACCCCCTGACCCGACCCGACCCGACACTTTCCGATTGACCCGTGGGACACGGGTTTTATGCAGGTCGGGTCACCTTGACCCGCGGGATCATTTTTCTTGACCCGCGGATCCGGCGCGTGGGTGGACACTTCAGAAACAGTTAAATACTCATTTTTTGCCCATTTTTGTACCCCGCAACGGTATGTGCCCTGGCTGTAGTGGGTATGGATGGATGCGGGCATGCGTATATGGATTTGGCGATGTTTTAATGTTTGAACATTGTACCAAAGGAGTATTATTGAGTATTAGTACGAGATAAGCCTTTGGGCAAGAGAGCGGGAAGTGTTTTAAGTGTCGGATTCGCGAGCCGGACGGGCGGGTCCGACCCGCGGGTCAGCAAAACAAAACTCACGGGTTATGCTGGCCCGACCCGCGAGTGACCCGTTTCTAGCGGGTCATGACCTGACCCGAGACCCGTGACCTTTTCATCACCTCCTGACCCGACAGATTTGAAAACTTATTGACCCGATCCAACCCGACCCGTGAGATTTGAAGGACTCTTGACCCGACCTGACCCGACTCGACCCGACCCTTTAGAGTTTGAACACTTCCTAACCCGACCCGACCAGACCCGTGACATTTTGAACACCGCGTGACCCGACCCATGACCTTCGAAAAGCCCTGGAAACATCGAGCGCTGAAAAACGATCGCCTCCACCCCTGTGTGAACTCCAGGCTCTTCACGTTAAATGTACAGGTAGCATCAAGCAAGGGTGTGACCACATTAAACACTTAATATTATCACGAATCAGTTGATGGTTGTAATTACTTTGTATTAAATTGTAACTTTCGACAGTCGGAGACACGGCATCTTATTCTGTCCTTTGACGTCACCGAACGATATCACGATGAGACAAGGGGGCTTGGCCTTGTTCCTGGTCTAAAGAATTTTCTACTTTGCTGTCCCTCCCCGATGTCTCCGTCTTCGAATCAGAGGCTGAAGGTACCCTTTTTTCGAACCAGAGGCTGTCAAAGCGCCTTTTCGAATCAGCGGCTGAATGTACATTTTGGAACCAGAGGCTGAATTGAATGTGCCTTTTCAACTCAGAGGCTGATAGTACCTTTTCGAGACAGACGTTGATTCACCTCTCTCTGTTCGAATCAAAGGTACACGTTCTAGTCAGGTAGGGTGGTGTACCTTTTGTTTCGAAACAGAGGTACGCGATTGAGGACCTTTCTTTTCAAATCAGAGGTGTATACATATGCTGCACCAGTTTTTTGCTTGTTTTTGGTGTTGTCTGCCACATCTCCTTCTGGGAGGCACGACACTTTTTTTTTTTTTGTTTTTTGTTTTGGTTTGTCTTGATTTGTTTAGTCTATACTTTCGTTTAGTTTTAGTTTTCCGATTATTTTTCTTTTGTTTCTTTTGGTTTCTTTCGATTTTTCTCTCTTTATAGAATGTGTATGTCGATGACACGGCATTGCACCGTCTACTCTGCTCACTACCACCAGGTAACAATTTACCAGGTACTGCAGTACCTCTGTGCCGTGGTTTTGTGACCACAGAGCTTATATCTCTCTAGGATTGAAGAATCGGCACGGACACTGGTCGTGCTGGATGTCGACGGGTAGAAGGAACGGTTTGATGTGAAAACACACACGACGAGGTAGTACCTTTCAGTTCACCTCAGAAAAATGCTGTATCTCTTTTTCGAAATCAGAGACGTACCAGGTATATTATATACGCGCCAGTCGGGGACATTCCGGCCCCTTTTTTTCCGCTACCACCATCACAGCCCCAACCCCCATCACCACCACCCCGGCCACCACACCGCAACCGTGACAACCCATGTCCATGCAGTACGATCACCGTCTACGGCAGTCTACTGCTGTACGAGATACGTAGTAGTGCCGCGGGGCACGGTCCGCGGTTGCTCAAGCAGGCAGGCGAGAGCGAGCGAAATGTGCGCGGGCGGCAAAACGGAAAGCGGCAAAAAGCTACGTAACGCATCATGGCCGTGGCATCAACACCATCACCACCGCCATGAAAAACATGGTGCTACTGTTCTTCACCATGACGTCAACACGTCACCACAGTCACACCATGATGCATCACCCATATATACCGTCATGGCATCAACATGATAAAACATCATGATGCCCACGCCATGACCAAAACATTACGACACCACCATGTGCGCATCATTAAGGTCATGACGCGACATAATGGCATCACCGCCGCAACATCGCGATGACATCAAAAGCCCATCACGACGCCACCGGAACACCATGGCATCGCCCTGTAGACATGGAGCATCACAGCAGCATGCGGCATCAGGACATCTTTCCCAGCGCGTCCATGCCTTCGCCTCCCCCTACGACGCATAACGACAACGGCGACAAGGTGGGGGGGGGGGGGGGGGGGGGGGGGGGGGGGGGGGGGGGGGGGGGGAACGTACACGCACAAACAAACAAAGCGAACGTGAGACGGCAAGGAGTCGGAACTGCAGATAATTCTTATCCCACTGGCGGAACAATTTAACTGCCTCTGTTTTAAATCGCAAGCTAAGCTTCAATCTCAATATCATTTTTTAGTCTGGCCAACTTCAATCTAGAAACAGATGCCCCTGTTTCAATCTCAATCCTTCTCAATCTCGAATCTCATTCTTGATCTGCATCCTAGCTCAGTCAATCTCAATCTCGAATATCGTATTTCAATCTCCATTTCAAACTCTCAATATAATTCTTCATCCCAATATCAACCACTATATAGCAATAGGAGATGTTCCTACCAGGTAAATCGCAAGCGGATATCACCACAACAAACGGAGATAGGAAGTACTACAACGAGCGGAGATATTTCGACAGCAAGCGGAGATACTGCAACTGTGATAAGCGGAGACATTGTTAGCGGGCGGGGGGAAGAGGGGGTATTCGACATCATACATGGCCGTAGTCAAATGACCATGGACCCGCGCATCCCTACAATGCCGGCACGGGGCATGTCGGGTTTTCACCAACCAGGCAGACATTGCTTGCACTAAGCGCGAGGCGAAACGTCAGGTGTCTGGCGACCTGCATGAATGGTGAGCTGTATCCTACTAAGAACCGCTTGCAGGGGGGGGTATCATAGGGGGACATGCGCAGGTGAGGGCGGGTGTGGTGGTGGATGGGGGGGGGGGGGGAGGGGAAGGAGGGTAGCGCGGGGGGGGGGGTGTGCCGGGTGGTGGGGCGGAATGTACTCATGCCACGCATGACCGTAGTAGGGGAGGAGGGATGGGGGGGGGGGGGGGGGGGGGATGATAAGGAGGCGTACCGATAAGGTGCATGTGCAGATGGAAGACCTCCTGTCCCCCCTTGGCGCCGTCGTTGATCACCACCCTTCAACCAGCAGGAGACAACGTGAATAGCAGGATGGGCCAGAAAAGAAAGGAACCACACGGCAACGGCAACGGCAACGGCAAGGTAAGGCAAGGCAAGGTAAGACAAGGCAAGGAAAGGCAGATCAAGGCAAGGCACGGCAAGACAAGGCAAGACATAGCAAGACCAAGACCAAGACCAAGACAAGGCAAGGCAAGGCAAGGCAAGGCAAGGCAAGGCAAGGCGAGGCACACAAAAATACGGCGTGGGTCAGTTCAAGCATTTAAACACTTGTTCTGCGAACTTGGCGCGCCCGTCCAAGACGAACAACTAAACAAGTCTTGCCACGGCAAAAAAGACCGTCCAACGCCGCCGACAAATAAAGCACCCAATCCTACTCCACCCTACCCTACCCAACCCCAACCCACCCCCCAACCCCAATCCAACCCGACCCAAACAACACGAAACTAAACCCAAACCAATCCCAAACCCAACTCTGTAATTTTTCGTCGCTTTAGCAGAGCCCTTGAAGCCGTCCCAAGCCAACCCCCACCTGAACCCCTCCAGCCCCTCCTGGGTAGCTATCTTAGCCGCGACCTCGAGCATGTAACCCAGGGTACCCGCGTGGTCGGCCGTGGCGTGCCTGAGCTGCGTTAGGCCGTTCCTGCGCTTCGGGATGATGAGGATGTGGGTCGGGGCTACGGGAGCAATGTCTCTGCTCACCCGCAAGGAAGCACAACACACAAGCAAGCACAATGCGCACACGCACAAAAAACGCGCGCAAGCACAAAGCGCGCAAGCAACAGCATACATGTAAACGGGCGGCACATGCGGGTTACACGCGGCGGTGGTGGCAGGGGAGAGGAGGGGAGAGAGGGGGGAAGGTAGGGGGGGGAGGGAGGGAGGGAGGGAGTTTGAGGGGGCGGGATATCATGAGAAGGAGAGAAGGGGGAGGGAAGATAGCAAAATCTCTACGGTTTTAATCTACAAGACATCATCAGCCCCAGCAAAGCCCATCCATCGCCTTGCAGTATGGAAATACACTAACTCCTCAACACCAAACCCCCCCCCCCCCCGCCCCCCTACTTCCCTCTCCTCTCCTCCCTTTCTCTCTCCCCCCCCTCTCACTCACTGGCACTCCTCCACCCCCCTTTCCTCTCCCTCCCCCCCCCTCTTTCCCTCCGACTCGGAAAAACACTTAGAGATATACGGGGGATTGAGGGAAGGAATAGGAATGAAAACGTATTTGCATGGCCCAATGGACTTCGCGAAAACGCTGAAACTGCGCTTTCGTGTAGGGGACCTGGACCTGCCAGAAAGAAGAAAGAGGTACACCAGTAGTAGCCGGGAAGAGGAGAAAGTAGACGCACAGATGTGCCCGTGTGGCAAAGCAATAGAGAGTAGAACTCACATAGTAGGAGAATGTGAAATATACAAGGAGGAACGGGGTGTGTTAGAAGAGGAGATGAGGAAAATAGACGAACGTGACATGGAGGAGTTTGATACAATGAATAGCAGCGAGAAAACGATCGCTATCCTAGGAGATAGATGGTGGCCACAGGAGGCCAAACAGGAAGGGGATAAGATTAGCAAAAAGTTTCTATGTAATTTATGGAAACAACGTAATGAGCGCCTAATTGTTGGAGGTGTCTCTATTGGGAGTAGGAACGGTGCTCCGTCTCGAAAGGGATGCGTGGTCAATGGTCAAATGACTAAGGCAAGCAACAAATGAGTACGTCCCCCCCCCCCCCCCCCCCCCTCTTTCCCTCCGGCCTTACTGCTCACCGAAATGCCAAGACCCTGTCGTCCTCGAAGACAACCGTGGAAGGTATCTCCTTGGCGACGATCTTGTCGAAAATAGACGCCGGCGCCGTGTCCTTCTTTCCGGCGTGAATAATGTCCTCCCAACTTCGAAGCCAACACATGCATATTACGCCATCGCCGGCGGCGGCGGGGGGGGGGGGGGGGGGGGGGGGGGGGGGGGGGGGGGATGGGGATGGGGGGAAAGGGGGACGGAGGGGGGCAGCGGCGGAGGGGGGTTGACAAGGCACACGCGAGCAGAGGCTTCCCTCTACAAAGCGATTCGTTTCGTCTGTCGATCGATGCCATGCCACGGCACGTAAATAGGAATTCGATTTCCAGCAACAACCGAGGGCGGATGGCGGGGGCGGGGGGGGGGGGGGGGGGGGGGGGGGGGGGGGGGGGGGGGGGGGGGGGGGTGTACTCTATAGGAGAGATGTACTCGATCTCATGCATGGCCGTAGTCGTATGGCCATAGACCCTCGCATCCCTACAATGCCGGGACGGAGCATGTCGGATTTTCACCGACCAGGCAGACATTGCTTGCACCAAGCGCGAAGCGTCGTGTGGTGTCCGGCGAGTCGCATGAAGGGTGAGCTGCATCCTACTAAGAACCGTTTGTGAGGCGGACTTGCATATGGATGACAGCTGCAATGAGTTAATTTAATTTCCGGTGTAGCCACTTCCAGAGACAGCGGGGGGGGGGGGGGGGGGGGGGGGGGGGGGGGGGGGGGGGGGGGGGGGGGGCTGCTGCTGGTGTCTACATAGTGGCCGATTCAAGATAACGCCGCCGCTTGTATTTTTTCCCTCCGTGCTTTTTCATTTTGTTTTTAATCCTCCAGTGGATTGGTAAAAATAAACCTCAAGTTGACCACTCTTGCACGTTCAAAATTCGTGTCTTGTGTCAATTTAGCCCAAATATAGCGCCCGTTGCAACATCAGAATAGTTTGATGTTGCCCCCGGGGGCTAGGGCACGTTGACCCGACCTGACTGACCCCCGAGAGGGGCAGGTGCGGTGGATATAGCTACCCGGGAGAGTCATCTCTTCCGGGTAGTGTGGGACTTGCGCGAGCTCACCCACTAACGAAAACCTAGCCTATGAGGCCTTCCCGCCGGATTTGGTCCAGTTACGGTCCACCCTACCCGTTGGGGCGTTGGTCTCAATATTACAGATAACCTCCAGACTCGGACCCAAGGGGAAAAAAAAAACCAATTCCAAGGGTAAGTATAGTACGGCATACCGGGTATACTCTCGGATACCCTGATCTCAAACCTTGCAGTTTTAGCCATACTCGGGTATGTATTCGGGTATAATACCCCCAGAGTATGCCACACTCAGACATGCACCCGGGAATAGTACCGAGTATGACATACTCTGGTATGTACACGAGTATTTTACCCCCAGAGTACGCGTAAAGTACAGTACAGTGAGGTATCAGAGTATTTGGGGCCTGGCGTACAGTGGGGGGTACTGGGACTATAGAATACACTAGAGTACAGAAGAGTACCAAAACTTTATAGTGGAATATACTATTAATAGTAGAACACCAGTGTGCCTGTTCTTCACATTAAACCGTTCTTTCTACCCGTCGACATCCAGCACGCTCGGTGTCCGTGCCGATTATCCATCCTAGAGAGAGACACAAGCGCTTGTCGCCACAACCTAGGACACAGAGATAATAATGTAGTACATCGTTAATGCAGCACTCATAAGGAGATTTAGACGATGCCAAGACATGTCACCGTACTGGGTACGACAAGCACAGCACACACGCGCTGGTTACGCACAACAGAAAAACGTTTTAGATAGGAAACCCAGAAAAGAAAGAAACAGGGGAGAGCTATTAATGGTATTAAGAGCCCATCTTAACGGGGAACACTAAATTTCGTTCAAAACAGATGCAAATTAAATTAGAAAAAAAAAAAATCAAGTCAAACTGAAAGAACCGAAAGTCCTCGATAAGATGGGCGCTTAAGTGAAACTAGAAAAAAAAAATCAAGTCAAATTGAAAGAACCGAAAGTCCTCGATAAGATGGGCCCTAATAGAGTACAACAGAGTACTACGAGTACGTGCAAGAGGACAGTGCAGTACATTCATACTGTGCGTAGAGTAACGTAGAGAAGGCAAGTACCGAGATTGCATTTGTAAGGTACTGGTTCTGACGAGACATTATACTATACGATACTGCTGTGAGTTGTGGATACTGGCAGTATACTCGATCCCGCTGTTTTGTGGTGACCTGTAAAGTCGCTCACCGGCCTTTAGCGTCCCACGCCTCCAGGGCGCCATTGATCTCCTTAGCTATCCTGAGCGCAAACAAAATGAGTCACGGGTGAGAGGCACATCCGGGGGGGGGGGGGGGGGGGGAGTCGCAACCGGGAACACCGCCTAAAATAGTCACCAGGCAGGTAATTACGTGATAACAGAACAGTACGATATATTATATCGAGAGTATAGTTCAAGCACTTCGCGTGCGATACAGATTATTGATAGTACGATATCTGATATTGTAGAGTATATTGTTGGTGTATCGTACAGACACCAAAAGAAGAGCGGGTAGACCGATGGACTGAATCGACGCCACTCGCCTGGTGACAGTCCGTTGTGCCCGCACCAGTTAATACCATACCTGGCATATCATTGTGATGACAACGTACCACGGTACAGTAGTTCACCTTCACCTGTGATACAGCAGTATCCACAAAATCATGCGATATCAATTCCTTATCACTCATCGTGTGATATTCACTTACATCACACATCAAGCCATGTCACGCGATACAACACGTAGCATGTAGACGATACAGTATACAACAAAGGGCAGCAGAAATATCACCCGATAAATATCATACCAACCCCCTACCAAAAAAAGACACACACATACACACCACCAGCAGCAGCAGCAGCAGCAGCAGCAGCAGTGGGGGTATATTACATTTGGCTTCAAGAACTCGCCTCTTGCCGACAGGGTGGCTGTCCATATGCCCACACCACGCCTTCAGTCGGGGCCCCAAAAAGTCCTGCTTGCCGAACTTGGGCATCATGAAGAGGAAGAACAGCACGGTGGGCCACGCCGTCGCGTCCGCCAGGGACACTTCGGACCCTGCCAAGAAAGGCCCTTCGCCGCTCGCGAGCTCCTCCAGAATGGAAAGCTGAGTCTGCGATTTTTTACGTGTTTCGTTTTCTCGTTACGCGAGTATATACAGCCACAAGTACGACACATTGCGCATATACAAAGGTGGTACGCACATTATCGAAAACATACAAAAGACAGTGGAAGCCGCAACATTAAGGGAGGGGGGGAGAGAGGGATGGTGGGGGGATTGGTAGAGTTGGGGGTAGGTGGGGGATGGCGAGCGAGGGGGGGGGCGGAGGGGGGCGAACTGGAGGGGAGAGGGGCGGGCGGGCGGAGAGAGCGGGGGTGGGGGGGGGGGGGGGGGGGGTGTACTCGATATCATGCATGGCCGTAGTCGTATGACCATGGACCTTCGCACCCCTACAATATTCCTATATTGCCGGGGGGGGGGGGGGGGGAACATCACTTGGTGAAGCAGGAAAGGTGTGGAGTGTGCGAGTCGGGTACATCCCAAGGAACAGCGAAATGCATTAGGGACTCGTACTCGTAATGCATTTCGTTTTTGAGTATTACTGTATGTAGGGTTGTGTTGTGCTGTCGCGGGAGTCGATATACTTTCACGTACCAGTATGTATCGGGTATAAATAGCTTCCTGCAATGATAATAGTAGTAGAAGTTTCGGGTAGTCCAAACGTAGTCCCGTGCGGCATCAATATCCACTGATTTTTTATAGCGGCTGCTTGCGCTACTCCCCATGATGTCAAGCGAACAGCAGCATTTTCCCATGACATACGCTGTAGACTTGTGGACGGAATCAGCTCATCATCTCTGCCAGGTCAGGGGGCTTGGCTCGGTACGCATTTGTTCTTCGTGCTACGAGTGTGGCAGCTTTACCTCGAGGTCTTTGAAGGCCGCAAGGCGGTCCGAATGAACTCCAAACGGAGGAGCGAGTTTGTACAAGCTTCCCTGTGAACAATAAAAACAAACGAGCAAGCGAGCAAGCAAGCGAAACAAACAAACAAACACACAAACCAATTAAACAACCAAACAAGGAGACAAAACAAACAAACAAACGTGTGGCACAGAAAAGCGACGGCAGAAGGGAAGCAAGCAGATAGGCAGACAGGCAGACAGGCAGACAGGCAAACAGGTAGGTAGGTACCTGGTAGGTAGGTAGGTAGGTAGGTAGGTAGGTAGGTAGGGCGGGGGCAGCGGGAAAAACAAAAAAACGTGCCATACAGAGCTCACCAGCCGCCGCCGCCGCCGTTGATGATCTCAAAGGGACACCACGGGGTCAAATGATACCATCTATTACGGGGGGGGTCCCTAGTTAATAGGACCTATGGTGTACATAAAAACCTATCTATTTACCTATTTTTACTAACAAAATTTGGTCCCGTTTTTATGGGCCCCCGTAATACTGCATGTACTACAGCAGTACCAGGTAGGTCTTACGTTAGGACACGATTCGATACTGTAGGCAAGTTATTTAATACCAGGTACACGTGTATACACTTCCCAGGTATGATATCGCCAGGAATGTCCCACAAATGTGATAATATATGGTACCAGGTATGCGATATCATGAAACGGTGCGATAACGTACTACCCGGTCAGGGCACTGTACGTAAGTTAATTAATACCAGGTACATACATATATACACTACTACCAGGTATGATATCACCAGGAATATCATATTAATGTGGTATTATATGGTACCAGGTATGCGATATCACTATATGATGCGAATAACCTATCGTAATTCCCGGCCAGGGCTACTTAGGGCTATCATAGGGCAGCTAGGGCCAGGGCTGGGGCTACACGGCTAGGACTTCCTCTCATCAACAGAGCTGTAGCCTTAAGGGCGATACGGCTACTGTTGACTAGGGCTAGACTCATGGGACCAAGGCTATAGACCTACCTACCATGGCCAGAGTCACAGGGCCAGACCTACTTGTGGCAATAGGCTATAAAGCTAGGCCTGCTACTGTAGGACTACGCAGAACAGTACGGCCAGGCCTACTACTAGGACTATAGACAGTCTAGGGCTAGGCCTTCTAGGGTTATGTAGGACTGTAGGGCTAGCTAGGGCTGTACTTCAACTAATAGGACTTCTAGTGCTAGGACTATAGGCTCAGGCCTTCTACTGTAGGGCTAGCTGGGTTATACCACTCTGACCCGAACTATAGCGACCGTGAGCACATAAATATCTAATCCAAACTATCCTTATATTTTGGGCCAGAGTGGTGTAAGGTTAGGCCTCCTACGGTTAGAGCTAGGGCTTTAATACTATGATGGTGGCGCCTAATACATACCAGTACCTGGTAGGCCCAGAACGGGGGAAAAGAGGCTTCTCAATGTACTTTTGAAAAATACAAACGGAGCATCGATGGAAAGCCTATCATCAACCGCGTATTTTTTGAAACCGGCAGCATTTTCGATTCACGCGGTGATTCTTGAGATACAACGCACCAAAGTGGGTGCTTTGGGCTTATTTTGAGGCCTATTTACTACCGGTATGGGTTTCTGTGATAGGGTTTTCGGAGCTATGTAGGCGTACTACAGGGCCAGGGTTAGGGGGGCTAAAGCCGGAGCTACAGGGCTAAGACAAGATAGAGCTACGTAGGGCTGTAGAGGCATCATTAGGCTGTGGGGTACTGGGTACCGGGCTAAAAATAGGGCCACGCAGGGGCTATAACTTAGGGCAAGACCTAGGCTATAACTTAGGGCAAGACCTATAGGACTGCTTGGAGATACTATCATGTTCAGGTTTCAACAACCTGTCGCTGGCATGCATACAGAAACCCCAGTATACATGCCTGTATGGGGTGGATGTACGTGTCGAAGTGCCGGCAGATGGCCGCGGCCTTCATACGGCTCTCCAGTGTCGACGGTCGGAAAGAACAGCCCTTGTCCTTGAACCTTCAAAGGGGGGAAGGGGGGCGTCAACATGGCAGATCAACACGTGTGTTTTGGTGCGCTAGTGTGTAGGTTTGTGCTTGGTTGTGGTGGCTGTCTTTTGCGCCGCTTGTGTGTTGTGTCTGTTTTGCGTGGCTGTGTGTGTTGATGTATGTGTGTTCACGTTTGCTTGTTTTTCTGGTGTGTGTAGAGTATGTGTGTGCATGTGTGTATGTTGGTGTCTGTGCTTTACATGTGTGCGTGTCTCTTTATGTGTGTTGGTCGTACATCTGTGCTAAAATAATTGCTCAAAAATACGGGGGGGGGGGGGGGGGGGGGGGGGGGGGGGGGGGGGGGGGGGGGGGGGGGGGGGGGGGGGGGGGGGGGGGGGGGGGGGGGCACGTATATACGAACACACCGCCAAGCAAATAGGAGGTGCTCAGCGGATATCAGTAGGGGGAGGAGGGGGAGGGGCGCTCAAAACGCGCGAACCGTACCCACCGACCCACTAACATGACGGTAGCCTGCGGGCGATCGCTAAGCGAACACGCGATGTCACCAGCATCGACGACGACGAAAGCTTCATAGCTGGTATGACCCAAGGTCCGACAGAAGGCGGATGCCGACCGTGCGTGGGCATCGCCGTGTGCCGCCTACGTTTTTCACACACGCTGCCGTTCATAGCTACAAAGTATAAAAAATCGCGTTTCACAGAACGTCTCCAGAAAAAAAAAAACCCGGCTGGCATGCACAATTGACACAGCAGGAAACCCCGACAGACATGCACAATTGACACAAGCAGGCGGGCATACATTTTTCACACAACATATCGCGGTTCAAAACTGTAAACTACAAAGTTCCCGTCCCGCAGAATGCTTCCAGGAAAACGAAACCCCGACCGGCATGCATGCGTACATAACACAGAAGGCGGATGTGAAGACACCCCCGCCCCCACGAAGTAAACCCCGCCTGGCATGCACACAGAGCACACAACGTAGGCTGACATACGCCTCCGAGGATGCGAATGGAAACCCCGTGTGGCATGTGCACATACGTATATACAACACACAAACCAAACATGGACCGACCGGCAGACCACCTCCAGCCCTAACGTATGTATCAGATACGTGTTTATTGCTGTAGCAGCAAACGCCCACTTTAGAGGAGGCCGGAAAAAAAAAAAAACACACACACACACACACACATACTCCTGCAAGAGTCACATCTAGAAAACAGACGGCGGCGCCGCAACCGTGTTTTTCACGTCTAGCGAAACGAGACGCTGCTTTACACGGCCCTGCCTGAAACACAGTGAGGGCCTTTTTTTTACCCTTGGCGAAAAGCCGAAGAGGTCTGAAACTCGGAGATCCTAGCCCCCTGACCGAAAACCTGCCGAACCAAAAACACCCCCGCAACCTTTTCTTCTTCGTGATCCATCGTTCGTACATGCCTTCCTTTCACCGGGGCGCACACAAATTCGACGACAAGTTACTAGCATGTTTCCCCACCAAATTGCGAGGTTCCTATTAACAGACATATTTACGGGGGGATGTACGAGTGATCCAGAACCAAAAGAGGCGGGTCAAGATGGGGGGGGGGGGGGGGGGGGGGGGGGGGGGGGGGGGGGGGGGGGGGGGGGGGGGGGGGGAATACCTGGATTTTGAGGTGCATCGTGGGTAGCGACTACAGATGCTATTACGGGGGACCATAGTAAACAGGACGAAATATTGTTGGTAAAAATACCTAAATATATGGGTTTTGGTGAGTACCGTAGGTCCTATTTACTACGGCCCCCCGGTAATATGGTTCCGCCGCAGTAGCTATGTACTAGTAGAGCTTACAGCAGCACCCTATATTTTTCTTCTCTTATGTATTGTTGCCGCTTTTTTTTTGCTGCGAAATAGTGAAGAACGAAAGCGCTTCGTACATACCTGGTGCATAACATACACCTGGTAGCAGTGTCGGTGCCGACGGAGACGGGGCACAAAACGGAAGCGGATGAAAAAAACGACTCTTTTTTGTTTTGTTTTTTTTTTGTTTTTTTTCGACCACCACCGACGCGTTTCGATTTTTCCTTTCCTTTTTTTTTTTTTAGTTGCTTTGCTTTTTTTTTTTTTTTTTCTTCGTCCCCATCACTTTCACCTTTATTTATCCCGCCAGTATCATCCCACTCGAATTCCAAGTGAAGGTTCCCCGAAAACTCGGTCCATTTGGAAAAAACAAACAAACAAAACAAACCAACGAGCCCAGCTCGCAGGACGCTCAGCGACCTTCTACGGTATACAAAGCCGTCTCAGCAGGTTGACCGTAGGAAAAACGCTGACTTCGCCTACTGATAGTGCGGGGGTGCGATCGCTTTTTGAGCGCTCTATTTTTTCCAGAAAAGGGACAACGTTGTCAAATACTCAAACACCGAACGAGCAACACCAAGCTGTTTTTCTCGGTAAGATCTGGTCGAGAGAGAGAGCCTTCCGAAAATGTACTCGTACGCGCGTATGTTCGATTTTAGCACCCTGATAAAAGCCCTTGTACCAGGTGTATACCCCAGTGTCGAAAAAGGGATCGCTGAAAAATGATCGCCTCCCAGTGCCAACTCATCGCTCTTTACGGTACTCACAGTAGTATGTACTTGGTTCTTCGTACGTTTTTTTCGTGTCTGTATCTACCCCCCCTCCCCCTCCCCAAACACGCCAGTCATTGCGTGAGCTATCATATAAAAATACGATTTTTTTCAAGGTTCTTCACGGGTCATGCATGACCCAACCCCTGAGGCCGGTCAGCATTTGGTTTGAATCCCACGGGTCGGATCGGGTGGGGTCAGGACGTTCTCAAAACTCTCACGGGCCGGGTCGGGTCATCCTTGCAACACCCGACCCGACCCGACCCGCGATGTTTGACCCGACACGTGAACAGCCCTGCTCTTTTATCCCTTCCTTTCTGTGGTTTACCACGCATGCTTGTCGAGCCACTGTAGATCATATTTTGCGGGGTGGAGAACCTCAACTCCGCACAAGAGGGGTGATCGTTTCACGTTAGTGTGAACAAGGTCTGCACCCACGAGGCAGTTTACATTTAGTATGTAGTACACATGCCGCTGGTTCGGAAGTGACCACACCTGGATAAAAAATCAAGCAATTGGACGCTGTCATCGACACGCAATAAAGTGTGCGCAAGGTGCCGAA